>OY821517.1:281314882-282514882 GCA_963682025.1 Cordilura impudica | reverse complement strand
TACATACATATAATCATCTCAAGACATTTGCTATTTAAACAACTGAAAATGAAAGCAAGATAAAATCGATTCAAATTTACCTTTCGAGTTGAATAAAATTTCGTGACATTTTTATAATCTTAGCAAAATTTGATGTCTTAAAAGACAGAATGTATGATAGTCATAGTTTCAGCTTAACACAGTTTCCAAATATTTACTTTAATCTATTTGTAGACAAACTAAGAAGACACACTTTACTCCCAAATGATTTGTGTATGTTTAGCAACAGGTAAGTTTCCACTCATAAAATTTGAGACCAAAAACAGAGGGTAAGTTTTCAATTATTAATTATAGTAAAGATTTCCACTGTTTTGTCAATAGCATAAAAATGAATATTTTTAAGTTTTGTTGTTTTTTTTTAAGTTAACCTAATTGAGTTAATATTTTTTCTTTCTTAAATAAATAAAACTTACAAAATTTAAAATTAATAAAAGATTTAATAATTTTATGATCCAATTTTAAGGTAATAGCATTGGTATGTAAACGCATCATGTCTGGACCATTGAAGCTATCGACAACATATGCATGTGTTACAGCGAAGTCTCTTTATATTGGAATGGAATCGAAACAGTGGCGTGGTAATTTTCCGTTGCTATGAGTAGTCATGCCAATCTCCAATATCTTATTCAATTATTAGTATAGAGGGGAGAGTTACGATACTTTGTGTGATTTCACAGGCTCTTAGTGTGAGCAGCCGCGCTGCACCTCCCATACATTTTAATAATTGTATATCATATATTTCGTGTACTACAACAAGACTATCGTAAAATGTATTAAATAAATACAAAAGTTAGTGCGCATGTCCGGCTGAGCATCATGGCTGAACCACTGAAGCTATGTAGCTTCCTCTTTTTATTTGCTTAGGCCCCATACTGGGTGGCGCTGGGGCCGCTTTTTTCGAAAATTCAAATGTATGGTAGATCCATGGCTCTAATTCACATAAAACTTATACAAGATTTATGGTGCTTGGGTGAAGATAATTGCGAAAATATTATTTCCCCTATTTATAATTTTTATATCGCCAAAAAAAAAAAATTTGGACTCTCGTTCGTTTATGTTCAAGTCAATTGATACTGTAGTAGAAGAAGATGACAGATTGAATTTTTAATCCAAGTTTTTAAATTCACTTGATTTTCCAGTTTTTCCACCACACTATTACTCTTAAAAATATACTGCTTCGAAAGCTAAATATAGCAACGTTAAGTAAGGAAAGACGATTTGTTGTCAAGAAAATATTCAGGAATATTGAATCGATAATGGCAGATTTAAGGAGAGCATATTTTATTTGTTTTTTTTTGCCAAGAATCACGATAATTCCAACCGATTCTCCAAATGCATTTAAACGCTTCAAATTCAATATAAAAGAGCAAGTCTGCTGCTTGGATTTGGAAATGGTTAATTATATGTAGCTTACTCCAAATTTGGTAAACTAAACGACTTGTTTGTATATGCCTAAAATGAAAACCAAAAAAATAAAATAATTGTCCACACATGTTGACTTTACCATAAATTATTGTTTAAACGGACTTTGTTTTATGTAAGAAATTTTGGGTTTAATACCCTATAACACTATGTGGTTTGGGTGTAATGACTTTGTGCTGCTGTTTGTAACTACCAAAAATATTTGACCTAGTCTACATCTTTTATTATACCAATCGAATCAGAATCACTATCTGATTCGATTTAACGATGTCCGTCTGTCCGTCCGTCTGTGTGTCCATGTAAAGCTTGTAATCAAACTGCAGGTCGCAAATGTGAATAAATGAATATATTTTATTGGCCGTAGGATGAACGCTGTTGAAATTGGTGAGAATCGGTCCATGTAGAGACCTAGCCCCCATACAAATAACCTCTATGAAATCGACATAAATTGCCATAAGATCCAAATTATCATATAAATCTTAGTCAAAATGGGTTTGAATGTGATTATTACATCCATTAATCAGTAGTCCAAAAATGATCCCTATGGGACAACTCTTAGTCATAGGCCCCATATAGAGCTGCTTCCCGATCTTCACTTAAATCTATCAAAAAACAAAAATATTGTACTGATTCTTCTCAAATTTTGTTTATATATCTTTTTGCAAAATACAAGAGACCTTACCAAACATGGTCAGGATTGGTCCATTTTTGGGCCTAGTCCCCATATAGATATAGCATCCGATATGAACTTTTTCATATCTGCAGCCAAAAAAATTTAAAAAATGCTAAAAATATTCAAAAAATTCAAAAAAAATAACGATTGTTTGTTTGGACAGAGTTGTATCTTCTGAAATTAGTACAAAGTAAAGCTGTATGGTAAAAAACTGAATCTAAACACACTGCTCGTAGGCCTGACTTTAGGTGAGTGTGTTAAAGCGCTGACCAAAAAGTGCAAGTACGAGTGTATGTGAAGGTTCATGGTTCAAACCTCACGGCCGCCCTAAGTAGAAAAAATTTCATATGGAAACAATCTATTCAATTAAAACATAACAATTATCACAATGTTCAATAAATCGCTGATGAAGGCTGAAATGCCAGAAACCTGTCCGATTAAGAATACAGTGCAGTTATGAATTTTTGAAATATATGCTTTCTTCTTCTTTACCATGCAAATTAAAAAAAATCCCACTCAAATTTCGTTTATGCCTTTTTTTATATCCAGTTAGTAGGGCCTGAGAGATAGGGTCTCTAAACGCATGGTATAGGGTATCGTATAGTCGGTCGACACCGACTATAATTTTCTTACTTGTTTAGTCTGTATTTAAAATCAAATATTTCATTTAATCTAGTAGATAATAAATTTACATACCCAAAGTAGCGTACTGTACTTTAGTGTGCCTCAATGGTATTCGAGACATGTATAGTGCATAGTACGAATAATAATAAAGTATCAATACCAATGCAAATTGTTCTACGTGTACTGCAATACTGATCAAATAATATTTAAATGATATATTTATGACTGAGTGAATTTCACTACGCAGTATTCTGATTGACAAATTAAGAAACGCAATACGATCCTTCATGATACTGAATGAAAAAATCTACAATTACTTATGAGCTAGAATCTGTGTAATAATTTAGAAATTCTAATCCAAATAATCATTATTTATACAAAAATATTTGGAACACACTATAAAATCAAACTTTACACTTAAACTAAATCGGCAGCAACTGCCTTAGTAATTATTTTTACAAATTCTTCTTTGATCTAATATAAGTAAGAATAGGCAATGATAATAGATCAACCAGTGGCGAGCTATGCCAGTTGAAACTGCTCAACCAAGTAAATAAAGCAACTCTATTATGTCACCACATGGCGGTCTATTCAATGAATTTCATACATATATCATATTCTGATAAATCTTGTCAGAGAGGCTTTATTGATTTTTCAATTCTGTATAAATCCACAACGTGGGACGTCGAATCAACAGATCGCAACTCTGCAGCATATGTAATCCAGAAGGAGGGGCTAAATATACAAATGGAAAACTTTAAACCCTTCAGAAGGCAGCGGAAAACCACTGAAGTATTATCCCTTGAAAACCATACAATTATGAATTAAAATAACGATGAACGGCCCTCAGTCTCCGGTAACGCGAGGGTGCTAAGAATCCCCGGAGATAAGATTAAACGAAAACTCAACATCGGCACATGGAATGTAAGCAATCAATGAAATGAACAGACTCAAGGCTGATATACTTGGTCTCAGCGAAACGTGGTGGCCAGATAATGATGAATTCATATCCCAAAATGCAAAAATCTTTTACTCCGGCAATCTTGACTAAACTCACAGAAACGACGTGAAAATTATTCTAAACAAAGATGTAGCGAAATGCGTGTCAGGGCTTTTTTTCAAAAGTAGACAGAACTATGCTACTAAAACTGGAAACCAAACCAATCAATTTAAATATCATTCAGATATATGCACCCACAGCGGATAAAAGTAAAGAAGAAATAGAAGCTTTCTATGCTGAAATTGAAGATCTAATGAAAATGACTAAACCTCAGGAGATGACAATAATTCAGGACTATTTTAATGCAAAGGTAGGAGATACTAAAGTACCTGACGTAACAGGTCAATACGGATTGGGAGAAAGGAATGAAAGGGATGATAGACTTATACAATTTTGCCATGAACGGCCCAAAAGGTACGAGTGAATAATAAATGAAATACTGAAATTAATAGAAGAACGCGTGAACATAAAAAAGTAAATTACGAACGATGCTGAAAATTAAATAGTGAGATTCGAATTGCTGTACGCATCGCAAAGATTGCAATTTTGGCATGACGACTTCAATCTCCATAAAAGCTTGGCAAAGAAGAATAAAAATTTATCTGGATGGAATACGTAAAGCAAGTATTCACCGACACCAATAGACCAATTTATGAATCCCCATCACAACCACTTACAGGAAGCCCAATTACTAAACGAGAGGTAGAGACGGCACTTAAATCAACTAAGGATAAGGAAGCTTGTAGCCCGGATGCGCGACTCGCAGAAATTCTAAAGTAAGTAGACGACAAAAACATCCAACTGTTAACAGGATTATTTAATTACATATATAATACGGCAAATTACCCACAAGATTGGTTGAAATCAACCTTCATACCCATTCCCAAAAACAGCTACCTCCGGTATTGTAGCGACTATGGACTAGTAAGCGTGATGAGTCATGCCTTCACAATTTTCAACCATATTATTCACATTAGAATATATGAGAAATGTTAAAAAGTAATGGGTGCGACCCAGTTTAGGTTTAAAGAAGACAGGGGTACTCGAGAAGCAAATTTCTCTATACAAACGTTGGTTCAAATATGTCGTAACATACAAAAAGGTGTTTTCCTATGCTTTGTAGATTACGAAAAAGCTTTTGACAACGTGAAACATGACAAATTGATGGAAATTCTCATATCCATTATCCATCCATAGACCAAAAGGAAATACAATTCATTAAAAGTCTATATTGGCACCAAACAGCATAAATTGAGATTGGCGGAGAACTTACTGAAAGTATAGCTATATTCAAGGGCGTTTGACAAGAATATATTCTGTGCTCTTTATTATTTAATATTTATTCTGAAAGAATATTTGAGGAGTCTATCAACAAACTTCGGAAGGGTATATATACAAATGGTATTTTTATCAATAACATAAGATATGAGGATAATACAACCTTACTGGCTGTCAATATGCCCGCACAACAAACAGTAATGCGTATGATCTAAATATCAATATTCGAAAAACAAAATATATGATAGTGAGCAAAAAAAAAAAAAAAAAAAAATAACCATAATACTACTTGCTTAAAAGGAAATAACATGGATTGATAATATTGAAGTATGGACTGACATCAGAGATGTGTGCAGACTTCTGAGTAAAGCAAGAGATCGGTATGATTTTGCGGTGCAACTGAATAATATATAAAATTATTTTGTTGAAATGTTAAACATGTAATAAGTTTTAATTGTTTTACTGAATTAGCATATAAAGAAGAAGAAGATAAAATATTAACCTGTTAAGTTTAAACTAACTACAATATTGTCCGAAACTCTCAAATCTTAGCACCATATACTCGTATCCATATGGTACTAAGAATATTATCATTCTTGATCAACTACTTCTTTGTTACTTGTTTTAATTGTATGATTTTTTTAAAAACTACAACAATATACAGGTTCCATGAAAACATATATTCATTGCGACTCATTTCCCCTATATAAAATACAACTAGGCAATAGCTAAAACTGAGATGTTATCGGCTAGTTTAGTTTTTCGTTAGTATAACTTTAATTTAAGCTGAAAGTGATCGATACGCTAAAGAAAAGATAGTGTTACCTTTAATTTTTAACGTTAGGTTTATGTATTTGATGTTGCCAAATTTTCTGATCTACAAAGAAGAAGAAGAAAACATTCACATTATTTGCTATTTGTTATAAAATTTCCTTGTTTGGCGTCATCAATTAAAATTTTTTAATATATTTTGGTACATTTACCACACGATACAAATATAAAAAATATAATTTTCACAAATTTTTATTGTTAGTTTGTTTGTAAGCAAATAAATTAAAGTTGCCGACGCGTATTTTTATAAACCAATTAATTTGATCAATGGAAATAAGTATTTCCTTTGGTGTTGCCACATTATCAAAAATATTAATTTTACTTTACTGCGAATTTGTACTAACGAAAAACTGTTAAAAGTCAATTTATTGCTCACTCTAGCTAAAGTTAGTTTTTTCTAATAATTCCTCTTACTCTTACTCTTAAACAGCTTTTAGGGGATTATCATGAATTTGTTTATGTTTGTTCAAGACTGACATAATTCCAACATGTTTGGTGAATATAATTATGACTTTCTCAATAGTACTTTGTAAGTTTTTACTTTAGAAAACCTTAAAACAAAGAGCACTTCATTAACCTTTAATCAATATTCATTTCAATAAAAAATTTCAATAAGTAAGAAAATCTGCCCTTTTAATTTTAAATCTCATTATAGTGATGGCCTTAACTATTTATATAATACAAAGGGTATAATTAGAAAATAGCATTACACAGAAAATAATGTTCTGTACATGGATGGAAAAGATGCTAAAATTTTACTGCTCATAATACATGTTGTTATTTTGCACAATTTGGCAATTTAGTTTTTCTGTAAAATTAAACAAAAGAATAGCTTAATACCAAACTGTTTCATAAAATTAAAACTAGCATTAAAATCTAAATATATAATATGTGTGTCTTTTGAATAAAATTGAAAATTATATATCTTACGCCAAAGTAAACTCGCTAACTAATTAATTCCAAAGAACGTCTTAACCTTCATCTCACCCTCAAAAAAACTTACGTTGTTAACCCTCGTGTGTGGTTTTCCGCACATACGGGATGTCTACATATTTTGCACTAGCAACATATTATTCAAAATCATGATTTACCATCCATAACTTATATTTTTATATTTTGTTACCTGTTGCATCAAATTTGTTTCTCTCCAACACATTTTTAACAAATATCATGGTTATTACTCTGATTACCTACACCTTTTTGGCAGAAACAGCATATCGTTTTAAATACATTGTTCTTAGTTTTCCACATCTCGTAATAACATATGTGATATATATTTCAGCACATTCCATCAGGAACATAGGCTGTGTACATAGAATCTCCATCTCTGTCTGTCGGCTGCGATGTGTCTTAGTTCGCTAAAAGATTTACGTGTTTCGTTAAAAATTGTTCGCCTCCATGTTAACTTTGGTCGTCCTCGGTTTCTCGAGCCCTGCGGGTTCCATTCTAGTGTCTCATGGCATATTTCGTTATATGGTTTTCGTAGTGTATGTCCAAGCCAGTTATATTTTCTCTTCTTTATTTGGGTGTTGATGTTGTCCTGGTTCGCGATTTGAAGAAGTTGTTCGTTAGAAACCACTCTGGGCCACCAAATTTTTAGAATATTTCGTAAGCATCTATTGGTAAATGCTGGGATTTTGTGTTTAATGACTTCGCTTACCAACCAGGTTTCGGATCCGTAGAGGAGAATGTATTTTATGCAGGCGTTAAAAATATGTAATTTAGTTTTAGGCGAAAGAGCATTGGATTTCCAGATATTTCTTAGGCTATATTATGCTGTTATGGCTTTTTGTATTCTGGAGTTTACATCACCTATAACACCTCCGTCCGGCGTAATGTTGCTTCCAATGTAGCAGAAGTTGTTGACGTTTTGGATTGGCACGTTGTTTAGCACAAATGTTGGCGTTTGGTGGGGTTTAACAGCCATACATTTTGTTTTGTTTGCGTTGATTCGCAGACCGTATTTCAATGCCGTCGAAGCTAAGTCATCTATCTTCTTTTGCATATCATGTTTGTTTGATGATAAAAGGACTAAATCGTCCGCGTAATCTAGATCTGCAAGTTGCTCGTTAAGCCTCCATTGTATACCTCTACTTCCGCCAGATGTTGTCGATAATATTTCGTCTAGTGCTGTAACGAATAAAATAGGGGACAGGAGACACCCTTGCTTGACGCCGCTTAATGTTTCAAAAGGTTGGCTAATTTTTCCGTAGTGTGACACCCGCATTTTGGAGTTGTCATATTGTGCTTTTATGGGGCGGATTATCTTAGTGGGTATACCCTTATTGGCAAGAGCATGCCATATCTTGTTCCGGTCGATGGCATCGAACGCTTTCTCAAAGTCTACAAAGTTAAGGTACATTGTGGTGTTGAATTCACTGCACTGTTCAATTATCAAGCGGAGGCTATTGATTTGGTCAACACACGATCGGTTAGGACGAAAACCAGCTTGCTCCTTTCGTAGCTTTTCGTCTAAGGGTTGGCGGATACGGTTAAGAATTATCTTATTAAAAATTTTGCATACAGCGGGAGTTAGGGCTATACCCCGCCAATTATCACATTGTTTGAGATCCCACTTTTTTGGGGTTTTAGTAATAAGGCTCTCTTTCCATGCATCTGGAATTGTTTCTGTTTCCCAAATTCGCCTGAATATTGGTTGTAAAACATTTGCGGTTGTTTGGGAAGCTGGTTTAAATAGTTCGGCTGGAAGGTTGTCAACACCAGGGGCTTTGTTGTTTTTGAGTTGACTAATAGCGGCTGTAATTTCATATATACTAGGCGGGTCGATGTTTACTAAAATTTCACTGCGTGAGTTTGTATTTGTGTAAGGCTGGGTTGTATCAGAGTTGTTGTTATGGTTTAAAACCTCTTGAAAATGTTCTCTCTATCTGCTGAGCTGATCTTCTACGGACGTATGGATGGTTCCATATTTATCCTTGATTGGTGTGTTCGAGTAAGCTTTCTTGCTAGAGAGTTTCCTGATAATATCAAAAACGGTCTTCAAGTTCCCCGTGTTAGCGGCGGCCTCGTCTTCGGATGCTAGGTTGTTAATGTGATTTCGTTTGTCATTTCTAGCTTGCGTTTTCACCTTCTTAACAAGGGTTGTGTGTTTTATGCGTAACTCGCTTTTTCGAACAAGATTAGTTTCGTTTAGAAGGAGTTGTTGTGTTTCTCGTCTTTCCTCTACCAGGTTCCAAAAAACGTCCGAGACCCACTCTTTTTTTTTCTCTTTCAGCATAACCAACTATTTCTTTAGCTGCGTCGCCGAAAATAGTGTCTAGTTTTCTCCATTCTTCGTTTACATCTATGGGCTGAGATGACGGAATAAGTCGTTGGTAATTGTTGCTGACATTTGTATCGTATCTAGTTTTAACTACATCGGATTTCAGTTTCGATATGTTGAGTGATCGTCGCTGGATTTTCTGCATATTTGGTTGGATACTGTGCCTTTTGAGCGTTAGTTTGAGTTCAACTATAACTAGGTAGTGGTCGGAAGCTATATCTGCATTTCTTAATACTCTGACGTCTTGAAGAGTTTCGAGCTATCTCTTGGATATGCATATATGATCGATTTGACTGAGTATGACCGAACGCGTGTCTCTAGATTTCCACGTGTACTTATGTTGTGATTTGTGGGGAAAGTACGATCCGCCAATGGCAAGTTCGAAGTCGGCGCATGTCTCCAGAAAAAGTTCTCCATTTTCGTTTCTGTTGCCGGGACTATGTTTACCCATGATTTGCCTGAACCCATTGTTACAGCTTCCAACTCTTGCATTTATGTCGCTCATTAGCACTAAGATGTCATTTCGGTCGACGTTGTTAAGGACTCTATGTAGTTCGTCGTAAAAATTATCTTTATTAATGTATTCGGAAACCTCGGTGGGTGCGTAGCATTGTACAATTGATATTTTCCCGATGCTAGAATTAAGGCAGGCTGTGATAATGCGTTTTGAAATAGCAGACCAACTTATGAGGGTATTTCGTATTTTTCTGCTCAGAAAAATACCCACGCCATGCGTATGCGGCTCGTCTAGGTTTTCGTGGCCCGAGTAAAGAATTCGATCTCCCTGTGAGTTTGTAAAGTCGCAACTTCCATTCCATCTCATTTCGCTGCTGCCTAAAACTGCTATTTTAAGCCTATTGCACTCTGCCGTTAGCTGTGCAAGTTTACCGGTTTGATAAAGTGTATTAACGTTCCATGTAGCAAATCGTATCCGTGGGCATGCGGGTGTCGTCATCAGTATTTTCATTTGTTTGTTTATTTTCCTTGTGTTGATTGTAGTAATCGCGGTTGTTTTCAGTACCAGTAGGGGATTTGCCTAGTGTTACCTAGTTTGGTGACAGGGCTGCTATCTTCATATAGATTCATTAACAACAAGGCCTCCAAACCTGCCTCTCGTTGTTATTTGTTCTGATCATTTACTTCAGAACATGTTGTTGTATTGGAAGTTTATACCGCCTTTTGTTCGGACGCCAGAGCCTCATCTGTGAAAACAGGGTCCGCCGCTAGAAGCCTGAGGTTGACATTTGCTCTAGAGAGGCTATATGTGACGCATCTAAAACCATGGGACCCCATAACATATGTGACGTGTAGCTTTTTCTTTGATTCTCGGAGGAACACATTTTGATCTTTTTGGAGGAATGTCGAATAATACTGATGAGTGATCTCCAGATTCTGAAGGTTGACGAAACGTTGAAGATGTAGACTGGATTATTGAGCAAGTGGGCTCCCCCACTGATTCATTTTGTAAATTGTTGCTAATGCAAGAGATATTCCAAACTCACACAAGAAAACTCCTCTCTTTGTTTGTTTGCCAATTTGGGTCCACATCTCTGAATATAATCAACGCGTTTAAAGCTGAGACATCGATCATATTTGTGAAAACTGTTAACGGCCATCGATTAATCTTTCTTTAGAACTGTAACAAGACAACATTTGCCTAATGTATCCACGCCACCTACAATAGGTAGTGATCAATGAAATTGAAATTAAAATATAAATCATTGAAACGAATTCTTGGTTCTAGTATAATATTGACTGATTATTGGCGGCTTTTTTCCATAAGATTCTACATTATTCGAGGCATGTATGGTGCTATGCAGTACTACACAATTTTCTTTTCTGCCGATATATGATACGGGTGTTGTGTTTTCGGTGCTTCTTTTGTATTTGCGCATTACACCGACCATTGCTAGCGCTTGGTATAACAACGTTTGACCAAGTTCATAAGATGGGAAAAAGTTGACCGTTGTTATGTTATAACTCTTCTCTCTGCGAACAAAATTCGAAGCCACACATTCACCCTGATTTTTTCAGCTTACCCACCAACTGGTTTACCCAAATATGGTTGAATTTTTCAAACGTAATAAATTCAGAGCAAACTAACAGCCATATCGTATAGGCTTAGAAGAGATATATTGTCGAAACTTGCATCTTCTACGAAAACCTAGCAATTGCTCGTCAACAGTAACATGTTAAGATGGATTACAACAATCAGTTAACAGTTCAGAACATTTGTCGAATATTTCACGAATTGCAGCAAATTTGTCCGTAAAGCTTCTTTGATTTCTGCTTATAATGTTATCGAACCGAATAATACTATTCATGTATTGAAATGCGTCCTTCGACAATATAGTTCTAACTATGGGACGTCCATATTCACCATCAAATAAATCCTACATTGTCTCATTCTTTCATCTAAATTATTACAATTATATCTAAAACATTAGATTTGTTTGAAACATAGACCTGTAAAGTCCACCCAAAATAGGAACACCGATATATGCACGTTACAAGTTTGAGTCGATTTCGGTATAGCTGTCACAGCATTGTGCCTTTGCATATGTATTTGATCACTTCAGAATAACATTATCAATTGTCTATGTAGTATAATAGGTATACAGTTTGTCAGAACTTCAATAGGAATGGACATTTGACGGGAAAAAATTATGTTCCTAGTGCAAAATATATATAAATTACATATGTGTGGAAAACCACACACCAGGGTAAGCAATGTCACTTTTTAAATATATCGGTGCAAAAATATATTTTTGAATCAATTAGTATGTTTTCTGTACAAAATTAATGCGACAAGAAAAGTCAAGAAGTTTCATGAACATCGCCTAATTATTATTTTTTTTATGTACAAAATATTTTTATATTGTGTGCTTTTCCACACAAGGGTGAGATGCAGGCTAATATATATGAAAATATATACGTTCATAACTGATTCTCTAATGCCGTATGATTTATATTAATTTTAATACATAATCACACATACGTATAAGCATTAACATAATAACTAGCATCGCATGAATTCTAAATGGTGTTTAACTTTTTCTTAAAAATGTACCTATTACGTCAATAGGGCTCAATAAATTTCCTACTGGGACGTGCATTTCTATTTGCTTATTCGTTGCCTTTATTGTACCAATTATACTGCAATTAGTATTTGCCAACAAAAACAGAATAGTGGAAATTGCAAATATATTAAAAAATTCAAAAATAACGATTGTTTGTTTCGACAGAGTTGTATCTTCTGAAATTGACACGAAGTAAAAGCTGTATGGTATGAAAACTGATTCTAACCACACGTGTCGTAGGCCTGACTTTAGGTGAGTGTGATAAAGCGCTCACCAAAAAGTGCAAGTACGAGTGAACGTGAAGGTTCAGGGTTCAAACCTCAAGGCGGCCCTAAGTAGAAAAATTTCATACAGAAACAATTTAATTTAACAATTATCACAATGTTCAATAAATCGCTGATGAAGGCTGAAGTGCCAGAAACCGGTCCGATTAAGAATACAGTGTAGTTATGAATTTTTGAAATATATTCTTTCTTCTTCTCTACCACGCACCATCCAAAAAAATTAAAATTTTCATATTAATAACAGTATTAATTGCAATATATCTGAAAAACTACTACAAATCTAACAAAAAAATATAATTTTTTCCCTCCAGTCCGCGACCGTCATTAAAACTCTATTCATAAAAAATCAATTGTGGTGGCCCGAATTCATTTGAAAAAGACTTAATGTCCGCCAACACAATCGTTAGAAATTACACCTGAAAATTATACACAATTATTGACAAATCTTAAAGCGAGATTAATTTTACAATCTCACATAGAGGAACTGTTTGCTATAAAGAAAAATTCAAAGCCAAATATAAGTGAGATAAAAAATTTTATTTTCGTAGTTAACACAGACTGCATGCCCTGCAATCGTTTGCCTCTGACGGTACTATTTAATGTACGATAACCTCAAAACTTAATCCAGAAGCTCAGTCTATATGGGAAGAAGAAAGTTTTACAGACTGGCCGGTAGATACCTCATTAGAATCAATTTCACTTCCAAATTGGAATAACCTTTCAGTGTCTTTAGACAAAAGATATAAAGCTTTAGAAATAATTGCTAAAAAAATCACCACCAAACATCGCGCCTCATGACCGGTGGGTCAATTGCAAGCAATCTTCTTCAACGAAAAAACGTCAAATAACAAAATTCTTATCCCAATAGCAATCCCACTCACGATGCTTTTCGTTGCAGAAATGTAATGGAATACTTACACATGAAAGAGTTTACACGGTGAAGCGTTTAAAATTTTGTACAAATTGTTTGGGTATATAAATATATCGATATGTATACCCGAAAAGAAAAACTATATTTTGTAATGAACGATTTAGCAAATAAAAATTGTCGTGAACTAAGTATGATACTTCTGCATTAATTATTGTTTAATAAATTTTTCTAGGAAACTGACTTATCTTAATATACCTTTATTATTAAAATTTTCTTCACGAATTTTTTTTTTTCGATTTCATTTAATTATTGCTGCAAAATGGTTAAGATACTTTTTCTCTAACCTAACATGCAAAAAGCTTACTACCTGGTGGGAGCTTTTAAAATTTTTAGTGAGGATTTGATACGTACGAAAGGTACTATTTAACGCTCTTTTGACTACCCACGAAACTCTTTGATACCTTTTGGTTATTGCATAAATCAAACACAAATCCTGAAGCACTTTTATTTTATAAACAATTAGTTATGAGTAATTATTTCGCAAAATAAAATTATTATTGCTAAAATTACTATATCTCTATCAAAGTGGATCGACACAAATGGTTGTTGTCTCCACTAAGATATAGCTGCGTTCATTTGTTAAAGCTGGAGATTACACCTTTACACAAATTAATAGAGTTCTAGTTAAAACCAATCTTATATTATTGAAACACACCTTAGAGTCTCGAGCAATTCGTAATTAGTTCTAGCACTTTTCGACTTCCTTCTTTTCTGCGATACCTTTACGCAAACACCTCGTAAAATTAAATCGGTCGATGTTTCTTTAAATATATAGTTTACGAAGGCATCAACAGAAAAAACCTTAAATTCAGAGTGAAAGGACAACTTCTAAGAAAATTTTTATCGAATAGTGTAAGTTGAAAATTAAAATATAGAGAGTGAACAATGTAGAAATTTACATATTTTCCCATAGCGAGGCATTCCAACATTCAGCTGGCTAACCTAAATATACCATTCTTTAAATTTGCTGTGTAAATTTTTATTCAATAATCACTTAAAAATGAGATACCGCAATTGAGTAGAAGGTTATTACAAGCGAAGGTGTCAACCACAACACGAGGCTTGGGAAAAAAGTCCACCTTAACAAAAAAAAAATCTTAAAGAGATTACTACTCAAGCACAAATGGCTATTCTACTTCAAGAACGTATTTAAACACTTGCTGGTAAGAAAAATAAATAAATCGAAAAGGAGGATTACTCCAGAAAAGAATTAACCATTCTTTTTGATAGGTACATCGTCATATGTGTCGGCGCGTGACCAAACGATGACCAGCAGCGGTTTGGAAAATTTTTTTGTGTTGATTAACAATACCGTATAAAAAAATACAAAATCGAGGTTGTATCAACTTCACTTAGCCAGGTGTACCATATACGAAATAAATAACTAAAGTACGTCTAATATTCCAGTCCCAATTTAGCAGTGAGCCTAACAAAAGAAACAAAAACTTTTAATATTTTAAATCACATTACTTTCCCAGGGAAATATACAGAATACTTTAAAGTATACGTTTGTTTTCCCAGATAGTTTAGAGAAACATATGATCCCCGCCAACAATTTCATTAAGTTACAGGAGAGTAATTAATCAATATTCGTGCAAAATACTTAAACCTTCATTCAATTTTATTGTACATACGGGAATTTAATGGGAATATTTAAATTTAGATTATAAAATCGCAAAAACTTACAAAGATATGGAGATAAACTAGGTCCTCTTTAATACAATCATTGTCAGTTTATATAACCAAAAATATTTGAATTAAAATCGCAGTTTATTCAATTATGCCTAAACCAAAACGAAACAAAAATCAAATTCAAGTTAAGAAAAAAAAAAGAAAAAAAAAACATTATTCCTAATTATAACACGGGATAATGGCTGCAACCCATATATCAAAATAGAAAACCCTTTTGTATCTACAAACAGAGAAAAAAAGAAAAAGGAAAAGAGAACTAAGAACAATTACTAATAGTAAGTTAAATAACATAACAATCTCCTAACT
Source organism: Cordilura impudica (assembly GCA_963682025.1). Taxonomy (NCBI): domain Eukaryota; kingdom Metazoa; phylum Arthropoda; class Insecta; order Diptera; family Scathophagidae; genus Cordilura; species Cordilura impudica. Next base: position 282,499,439 of record OY821517.1, on the reverse strand, counting down.
TTCTAGCATCATCGTTGGTTCAACATCATCCAGTTCGAGGAGGCCTCATCGATCTACGATAATGTTGGGTGAGTTGCAACAACAACAATTTTTATTCTATTAATAAATATTTTCAAAATACCATAGAAATCAACAATGACAAATAACTTGTAACCCCGAGAAATAGATATAAAGCCCAGTAGTAAAGCCCTAAAGAGAGCGCTTAAAATACCAGAAATAAGAAAGAAAAAAAAAAACATAAGAATAAGAAAAAATAATTACACACCAATGTAAATTTCGGCATATAGTGCCATTCATACATTACTCGCTCTTCTTTAATAATTGTTAGGGCTTACTGTTGAATTAATAATTATTTCTGCTCTCAAATTATTATAATTTAAACGTTATCGTTACCGGTTTTCTTTTTTTCTTTCTTTTGTTCTGAAACCGTGATCAAACGATGAAATCGTTTGGCTAAATCGTTAATCTTCGAAAGTGGGGTACTTTATAAGAAAAAAGAATAAAAATCTTTCTTAAATTAAGTTGTTATAAATATACTTACATAGGTATATACATTTTTTTTTGTTGGAACAGGATAATAATTGATAATATGAATTAAATTTAAAATATCGTAATCTTTAGTAATAAAACTATTTGAACTAACCTGTTTAAAATTATCTAAATTACGCTTGGATGAAATATGAGAACTACTGTAATTATAATTATTATATCACACGTTTATATTCAATTTAAGAAAATATTAACGATATGAATAAATTTATGCAAAGTATCATCATGAGTTGCTAAATTTGCGTAATTGTTTTCAATCATGGTAGGATAAGTTAGAGGTATAAAAAAATGTGGGATCCTAAAATTAAAATTTTACGCGACTGGGATCATGGAAGGGAGGGTTATGACGCGCTTGTTCCAAACACCTATGAAACATGAAATATGTTAAGGTCATATAATCAATTTTTTGTTTTAGTTTTTTTTTTCATTATAACCATAATGAAGCTTTGTTTTTATTTATTATGGTTATTCAGTCCAATTGAATAGTTAGAGTTTAAATTTAACAAGGGAGTCTTTGTAATAAAAAGACAACGTAACAGTACAGAGGTTACTTAAAAAAAGGACACGAACTTCACCCAACCGACTCACTGTGGTCAATATTTTGAGATAGCGGCCAAAACTCCTTTTGGTTTTTGTTCTCCGATTTTAAAGTTATTAGACTCATATGAAAGTAGACAGTAGTAGACCTCGGGAGCCAAAAAATTAGAACTCTATTTCAACTATTTCACTGAGAACAGGGTGGTCCAAAATGGGATTTTTCAGAATTTAGTAAATTTATGATATTTTTAGTTAATTTTTAAAGTTTAAATGATCATAACTTTTTTGTTTTTGAAGATTTTTGGACGAAATAAATTTTGTGTTGTAACTTAACTTATTTCCTATCACTGGTAAAATTGAAATTGAAGCTCTACTGTTTTCAGAACAATTTAAATTTTTTTTTTTAAAAAAGGTCAAATTTCTCGGAAATTTCCTACTTCATAGAGCACAACTCCTGTGAGTCAAGCTGAGTCAAAACACAAATTTACTATTGTGTAGTCCTAACCCTCCCCTACATTCCTATATATACATGTCTATGCATCGGGACTGCACTTTTTGAGCTACAGAAATTTTTCTGACCCAAGGTAAGATATTCGGTACAAATGCACGTCATATTTTTTGAGAAGTTATTTGTATGTGAAAGTGGCTATTATGCATATATTTTGATGAAATTTTGTACAAGAGTTCTTATTGACCCAAAAAATAGTTCTGTTTAAATTAGGAGAAGTTGGCCCATATTTGGACCTAGTCCACATAGAAGGATGTATCAAAATTTTGACAAAAATTAAAATAGAACTCTCAAATTATGTGGTATCTGGCAATTCATTTGGAAAAGGTAAAAAAGATTTTATTGCCATCTAATATTACACAACTTACATACGTGAAAATTGCAAATAAATTTAAAACTAATGGAAATAACTGGTAAAACCAAGTACCTTTTATATTATTGCCAGTACCTGTTAACTCTCAACTTATGTGGTATCTAGCAATTCATTTGGAAAAGGTAAAAAAGATTTTATTGCCATCTAATATTACACAACTTAAATACGTGAAAATTTTAAATAAATTTAAAACCAATGGAAATAACTGGTAAAACCAACTACCTGTTATATTATGTTTCAAAGAGGTAAAAAAGATCATGTTGAAACTTCGAGCAATAGTATATTAATCCATGCATTCATTTTTTTTCTTCATTATTGTTTAAACAATGGCTAAATTCAGTTATAGTGTTCTATCTGATATATATTTTGAACAGAAAGATAAAAACGACATTATTTTACATATAATGAATAATCCATTCTTCAAAATAAGCGACAAACAAGAAATTAAAATTCATAACTTAAAAATAAAAAACTTTTTACAATCAATGTTCCAGAAACAAGAAATTGTTTTACTCACGCAACCAAGAATGGCTAAGAAATAAACTTATTTTTAAAAAGCCATCAGTAACTACCACGGAAACTGGAAAAGGTGGTCGATCAGCAAAGCCAATTGATAATTGTAGTGAAAGATCACGAAGACGCAAGCTTAAACATATCAATGAAGAAGTTTCTTGTAGCATCATAAAGGATTCATTTCTGCATCAAATTCAACCATCGAAAACTAAAAGGGTAAAATTGCTATCATTGAAAAAATAGTGGAAGCAAGCCCCAGACGCACAAAAAGGATTTTAGAAATTATGCCGACACCAACTGAAGAAAATAAATTTACTCCAGAAGAAGCATTTGCACTATTTTTGGATTTGAAAATGACTAAAAACCAATATACAGAATTGCGGAAGCGAACCAATGAAAAAAATTGTGGAATTTTTCCATCATATCGAGATATAGTTTCTGCCAAAAAAGATTGCTTACCTTCACCAACTGCTATTAGTGTAACTTCAAGTTCAGCAGAAATAAAATTGCAGGATCTTCTTGAACACACTGCAGAACGATTATTAAAGACATTTGATGCTGACTATTTAAAGAAGTTTAAAAATTGCAACATGACTTTAATTTCTAAATGGGAATGTGATGGGTCCTCTGTCCAGAAACAATACAAACAATGTAATGCGGATAATTCATCAGATGCCAATTTATTCATGATTTCTTTCGTTCCATTACGTTTAACAAAAACTTATATTGGTTCAGAGCCGTCAACTAGTAGAGCTGCAGAGATAGATGTATGGAAGAATGAAATTCCCTCGTCAACAAAATTTTGTAGACCAATAAAGTTCGCTTACAAAAAGGAGACTCAAGATGTCATAGATGAAGAAGTTCGAAAAATAAATGATCAAATTAAAGAACTTCAACCAGTAACATTTAAATTTGATGACCAAGACATTGAAGTAAATTTTAAAATGTGTCTCACAATGATTGATGGAAAAGTAGCACAAGCTTTAACCAAAACAAAGTCATCGTCAAGCTGCACCATATGCCAAAAAACATCAAGTCAATTGAGCCAACCACCAACACAAGACGATAGTTTTAATGAAGCATATGAATTTGGAATGTCACCTCTTCATGCTAGAATTGGTTTTATGGAGCATATTCTTAAATTAGGATACGATTTGGAATTTGGCCCGTTAGGCGAAACAGTGAGAAACAACAAAGAAAATTTGGAAAAAAGAAAGAAAAAATTTGGTCAGTATGCTAATGAGACAGCAACCCTTTATAACCAAAAATATTCTTGGAGACATATGCCAACCACAGTTCACAAAATTTTGTTCCATGGGGAACAAATAATTCAGCACAATATGCTTCCAATTGGAGATCTCTCAGAAGAAGCCCAAGAAAAAAGGAACAAAGACTACAGATTCTTTCGCGAGCACAATACAAGAAAAATTTCCAGATATTGTACTAATTTATATTTTGTTGTGCACATCAGACCCATGTATGTCCAGTATTCGACAAAAATGGAAATCAACCTCATTAGAGTTAGATGAAGAAGCTAAACAACTACTGCAAAATGAAAATCAAAGCTATTTGGAAGAAATTTTTACTAATATTGTTTAATTAATACTAGTTTAAAGATTATGAAATTTGGAAATATTAATCAAAATTTTTCATGTAATAAAAAAGGTAACATTTCCGTGTGAGCAGTAAGCTTCATATAAAGATATTTACATGATTTCTATATATCTGTAATATACCCGACAAGGCAAAAAGTTAGATAACAATAAAACTTATGTTTAGCACTTGAAGGTTCCACTTCAAAAAATATTGGTTAAAGTATCTTTCAAGACATTTTAAAATAAGCAAACTATCCAAATATCCAACCGCGTTGAGATAACAACTGGATACAGAAAATAGGGAGAAACCAAATTTTAGGGGTATCTATAATATTAGTAGACAAGGCGATTTCTAATGACCGCTTCTACGCTTTTAGTTATTAACTGATTTTGACAAAGGATATACCACTAGAATGGTATTACTTTGCAGATGTGTACCATCTTTACAGATGTGCACTAACTGGTAGATTTTTTGGAGTGATAGTCATTTAAAATTGCTTCTAACACATAAATAAAAGACATAAAACTATACAGTACTGTATGTTTGGTTATTGAATTTGTTAGTATGTTTCCAAAATTGCATATTAAAAGCCCTGTGTTGAATTATAGACTCTAACAAAATTATTTGTTGACATTTATAATAAAATTTAATGAATTTATTTAAATATTCATAAATCTATACTAATATAATAAAGAGGTAATGCGTGTTTGTCTGTTAGTTTATTTTTTAGAAGATAATCTCTGCAACTGTTTATTTGATCTTTTTGGAATTTTCACAGAGCCTTACTGCGGATAGGGGAAGAGCTATAGGCTAAAATCTTTTAAAATTTTAGTGGATGTGGTAAATTGCGAATATCATACATCTTGAGTACTATGATAGAGAAGCTTTACAAATTTCTTTTATGTCATCTATTCTTAACGTGAGTAGGCAGGAAAAATAGGCAGGATTGGACGAATGGGCGTGGATCTCCCCATACAAAGTAAATAATAAATGTCATTTATCTGGAGTACTGTAATTTGGGAGGCTTGGGACATTGTGTTCGCCCTTTCATTACGACGCGTGGTAGGGGATATTGGGCACTTTCCCTGTCCGCAGTAAGACTCTATGAAAATTATAGAATGATCACATGAACAGTTGCGAACATTACCTCCTAAACAAAAACTAGCAGACAAGCACACATTACCTTTTTATTATAAAGGGTTCGCCAAATAACTTTTTTTTTTTTTTGAAAATGCTATAAAAAAAAACTACTGAACATTATCTCAAATTTCTTTTTTTATTTTAAAGTACAATCTTTCCGGTTAATAACGGAAAATAATTTCATTCAAACCGCTGCCTCGGCTGGCCATGCAGTAGCCTATACGATCGGTCCAATTTTTAAGCACATTATCGATTGTGTGCAGCTGTATTTCACCAATGGCTTCACGCGTATTGTCCTTTAAAGCGTCAATTGTCTCTGCCTTATTGGCGTAACACTTATCTTTGAGGGCACCCCACAAATAATAGCCCAACGGTGTCAAATCGCAGCTCCGAGGTGGCCAAATGACATCAGCTCTGCGGCTGATAATGCGATCTTCAAAAACAGGGCGCAAAACATCGAGTGTAGCTTCGGCTGTGTGGCACGTAGCGCCGTCCTGTTGAAACCAAATGTTGCCAATATCCTCCTCTTCAATTTTTGTGAACAAAAATTCATTCAACATGGCCCGATAACGATCGCCATTGACTGTAACGGCCACTCCTTGCTCATCTTCGAAGAAAAATGGCCCAATTATGCCTCTGGACAAAATTCGTACCAAACAGTGACTCGTTTTGGGTGTATCGGCTTTTCAATGTATGTGTGCGGGTTTTCTGTGCCCCAAATGCGACAATTTTGCTTGTTTACATACCCGCCAAGATCAAAATGAGCTTCATCTGAAAAGATGATTTTTTTTTGGCAAAATCGGCATCTTCTGTAAGTCGATCGCAGGCCCACTTAGCGAAGCGAAAACGCATTGAGTGGTCAGTTGGCTTCAACTCCTGAACTAATTGGACTTTGTATAGCGTCATACAAAGGTCCTTATGCAAAATTCGTCTCAATGATGCCTCCGAAATGTTGAATTCTTGAGAACGACGGTGAATTGATGTTGATGGCGCTTCACGCACACTTTCTGCCACAGCAGCAACATTCTCGGTTGTACGCACTGTTTTTGGCTTTTCGCGCTTTGGCTTATCAAAGAGGATGCCAGTTTCCTTCACTTTTTTCACAAGATAACGAACATACGGAGCTGAGGGTGCTTCTCTTCTTCCAAAATCCGTACGCAATTTTCGCACACATTCTGCAACATTACCGTGATTTTCAAATGAATGTCGCAATATTTCCCAGCGTTGTTCAAGCATATACACAATCATATTCGTTCAGCGGAAGGATAAAACTAATTATCTGTCAAATCAGACATGAGCTAAGTGTTACCATTCACGAAATAAGCACTAGTTGCAAAAAAAAACGTTAGATGGCGGGCCCTTTATTGGTATAGATTTATGAATATTTAAATAAATTCATTAAATTTCATTATAAATAATTGTTAATACATAATTTTATAAGAGCCTACAGTTATGCTAATCAATTTTCATCAAATCATGATTCAACACAGGGCTTGTGATATGCAATTTTTTAAAACATATTAACAAATATAATAACCAAACATACAGTATTATATAGTTTTATGTGTTTTATATATGTGTTAGAAGCAACTCCAAAAAAATCTACCAGTTAGTGCACATCTGTAAATATGGTACGCATCTGCAAAGTATATAAATTTTGGTATTTTTTTTGTCAAAATCGTTTGATACCTAAAAGCGTGGAAGCGGTTATTAGAAATCGCCTTGTCTGTTAATATTGTAGATGCTCCGAAAATTTGGTTTATGCCTATTTCCGTTTTCCAGTTGTTATTTCAACGCGGTTGGATATTTGGATATTTGTCTTATTTTTAAGGATTTTAAAAGAGACTTTAATCAATATTTTCTGAAGTGGAACCTTCAAGTTAGAAACCTTATCAAACTTTTTTTTTTGTCGAGTATATTACAGATATGTAGAAATCACATAATCTTTATTTGTATGAAGCTTACTGTTGAAAATGTTACCTATTTTATTAAATGAAAAATTTTGATTAGTATTTCTAAATTTCATCGCCTTCAAAGTAACTCCATTCCGATTTATTACAATGATGTCAATGTTATGTTTTTTTTTTTTGAATTTCCGGAATTTATTCCATATGGTATCCATGAGTTTATTGAATAACTATTAGTCAAACGGCACTAAATCAAGAAAATATTGCAGTTGTGGCACGTTATCAGTCGAATATTTTGCGTAATGGTCTCGGTAGGAACTAGTTCCTAAATACTTTTATCAATAACTTTTGTACATTTTATAGATAAATTGGTTTAGTTGTTACTTTTGATTTCAAAAAATAGTTTCATAATTGTTGTTTCATAACAACTTTGAAAAAAATATTTTTTTAAATATAAATATGTATGTATATGCTTCACTACATATTTTGACGATCCTGTCTAATGGATTAAAATTGTTTGTTTTACTATGAAATCTGTTTTCGTGGAATCTATTACCAACATAAAAAAAGTTTGGTGGATTTTACCGTCTTTTTTTTTTTTTTTTTTTTGATTGTAATCATCAAATTATAATATATAAAACTCACCTGCACACTAAACCCAATTGTAAATATTATTTTTTTTGTATATATATATCGATATATTTATATATCTATATCTTTAAGATTTGGTTGTGGCGATTGATATTTTTGAAAAAGTGTATGGTGTGCTGCCATACAGTGTTGACATCTGTTGCTCGAGTGGCATTAAGTCGCCTTGTGGCTAGACCCCAGACAATTTGTTCATAATTTTAAATGCTTCGCGGTGTAAAATCTTTCATGCGTAGGTATTCCACTACATTTCTGCAATGAAAAGCATTGTGTGTGGGAGTGCTATTGGAAAATAAGAATTTCGTTATTTGACGTTTTTTAATTGAAGAATACTGCTTGTAATTAACCCGCCGAGCATGCGGCGCGATTTTTGTGGTGATATTTTAGCAATTATTTCTAAAGATTTGTATCTTTTGTCTAAAGATACTGAAGAATTATTCCAATTTGGAAGCGAAATTGATTCTAATCAGGTATCTACTGATAAGTCTGTAAAACTCAATTCTTCCCATATGGACTGAGTTTCGGGATTAAGTTTAACGGTTATCGCATATTAAATAATACCATCAGAGGCAATCGATTGCAGGGCATGCAGTTTGTGTTAACTACGTACATAAAATTTCTTATCTCACTTATATGTGGCTTTGAATTTTTCTTTATAGCAAAAAGTTCCTCTATGTGAGATTGTAAAATTAATCTCATTTTAAGACTTGCCAATACTTGCGCATAATTTTCAGGTATAATTTCTAACGATTATGTTGGCGGACATTAAGTCTTTATACCCTCCACTCCAGTGTGCAGAGGGTATATATAAGTTTGTCATTCCGTTTGTAATAATTAGAAAAAAAAATCTGGACCCCATAAAATATATATATTTCTGATCCTTATAACAAGCGGAGTTGATATAGCGATATCATTCTTTCCGTCTGTCCGCCTGTGGAAATCACGATGACGGCTTCAATCGGGAAAGTAGGTTGCTCGTTGGTATAAAAAATGATTCAGTAACATCCTGAAAAGTTTCCTATTTAAAATCGTCCAAATCGGTTTATCTGGTCCCAAGAATTGAACGATGGAGTAAAAAAAGTCTTGAAAAAATATGATTTGACTATGTTGTTCTTGTCGCGATAACGTTCTCAAGAGGACATATAGGGCGAATAGTGAGAATGATACACCAACATCACGAGATGGTTCCTGTTTTTTAAATCGTGACAATAGGTTTCACGGCTGCCGATAAATCACTGAAAAGGTAAAAAAAATATGATGTTTTCCTATATTGTTATTCTAAATTTTGTATTTTGTCACAGCTGTACTTGTTGTTTTTATGGTCGTTGTGGTAGTAATATAAAAATTCACCAATACCAACATTTTATGGTGTAATATTTAAGTTAGTTAATTAATAAAAGAAACTATATAAAATCAATATCAATATTCTGCGATTTTTATAAGATCACAAAATATTACAAATTGATACATACAGACTACTGTAGCAAATATCAAAATACTATAAATAACATTCATATATTCTGTAGATGTATTTCGATAATAAGCGCATATTAAAAATAATAAAATATAAATTATTTTATTTATACAAAATATTGCAATTTTTAGGGTTGCAAAAAATAGTATGATTTTAAGGGTTCTACTTTTAGTACATACTTGCATTCAAAAGTAGTATTGAAACCATAAAATTCTACCCTGTTAAAAGTTGGTGTTTAAAAAAAATTTTTTCTCAGATGATAATAATATAATGGCAATAATATTTAAATATAATACATTTTTAAAATTTATAATTTAATGTTTGGTGCAGGCAAACGCCATTCCCGGACTACCGAGAATTTAATACGCGATTTATTCCGCATTAGGAATAATCGCGGAGCTCAGCTCAATCAAAGTGCAATGATTAAGCCTCGCTCCGGGAAACAAGTGTTCATGCTTCCCTTTGCACAAACGCCATTCCCAACTACCAAAAATTGTAGGCACGAGCTATCCACATCAGGAATAGTCGCGGGCTCAACTCAATCAAAGTGCAATGATTAAGCTTCGCCCTGGGAAGCATATATTCATTCATTTCTTAGCACACACCGAACTTCTTATGTCACATTAAAAATAAACTAATTGAGAAGTACAATTCATCATTACGCTGTATTATAAGACTATTTTCTTATTTTTCTACTAGCTAGTAAACAAGGTGATCGTATCCATTGTAAACGAAATAGAATTGGAATTGTGTGCAGATTTGTTTTACTTAAAAAACTGTTTCTACAGATAGTGAATAAAATCCCAGTAAACATTTTATGCAATAAGTGATCATGTGGAGTCTTTTTTGACTCCTCTGTGCTATTGAAACAGTCATAAATGCGCTCTTTTTCTGATCACAGAATATTCTTTTGTTGGGAGGAAATATCATCTTGAGAACCTTTTTTATCCAATTTTCTGATTAATTTCGACTTATTTTTGAGTCATATTTAATGTAATTTTTCTATAAATCACTTTTTAAGCGTAAGCAAAAATCATTTCTTAATCTATTTCTAATACCGCATGTGATTAATCAGTTTTTAATCATCAAACGTGCTCGAAGAAGACACAGTAAGATGATTTTTGTTAAAACAATCTTCGAAATTATTACTGGGATATCGTATATTTTTGTTTACACACACATATACATAATGGCACCAGTTAGCCGAACTCTCTCATGAAACACATATACGACAGCGGCTACACGACTACAGCCTGTCAAAAATAAAATACACACGTTTATATGAAAACGATTATTTTGACACCAACACAGCTACACGACTACATGACCACTTTTGCTGCTGTAGTCAACTTATGCTAATTTCTGTTTTTGTTGGCTACAAAACAAAAATAGTGTTGACAATATAACAAAATATGTAAAAGATATTAGTGCTATGAAATATTTTATTTTGTTAAAAAATTTAATCGCAAAATGAAATGCTATAATAATTCTATTAATAAGTAAATTTATTTATTTATTTTTACGTTGTAATAATGCATTATAAATAGTTAATATATTTAAGACAATTTTATATAGAATCATACATGTTTTTCTATTTTAATAAAGTTAAAAAAAAAATATAATTGACACTACTGAAATAAAAATGATTTTGTATATATTTTGTTATATGTTGCTGTCGTTTTCAAAAAAACTATGTAGTTGACTACACGACTAAAATTGTAGCCAGCAGCATTTGTGTCAGTGTGGTTGTGTAGCCTCTGTCGTCTATGTGTTTCATGCATAAGTAACAATTTCATTTAGTCTTATGAAAGCTTTTGAACAAAGCAGATACACGTCGCAATGTTTTGTGAAATCTTACATCGTTTTTTAATAGGTACCAGTGATGCCAGAAGATTTTTACAGAAATCTCTACGCTAATGAAAAAAATCCCTTTTTTTCCCTACACCCACTTTTTTTCTGTCTACATTTTTCCCTACACTACTTTTTTCAATTTTTCAAAAAAAGAATTATTTTTAATTTGTTAATTTTCAATTTCAATAATGCAAAAATAACATAAAAACGAAAAAAATATCGTAAAAAATAAGATAAGAATATCATTAGAATTACATAAAAACAACATAAAAAACCAACAGATATTATAAAAAAAAATATTTGTACTATTCTGCATAATTCATCCTTTATATGGCTTGCAAATGGGATCTTATAAGGTAAACAGAATTTTGGTTGTTGGTTTTAAAAGATATTTTTTTAAGACATTGGTTATTAGCATGTATACTTAGATCTGATTTATCGCAATTTAATATTTCTTCACAAGCCTTGCATCTGTATTTAAAGTCGTCATCTTTGACCTGTTCTATCCCATTAGCTTCTCGTCTCTCAACTAACTTGAGTAAAACCTTTGTTTTCTGTATTTTTTTGATGTGTTTTCAGCACCATCGAAAAACGAATCGGACATTTTTCTAAAATCAATTATGTTTACATTTATAATATTTTAATATTCTTTTTATTTACAAACTGACTTAAGGTGCTACTACACGAAGTGTTTTTTACATATGTACTGTCACTTTTTTTATCCATATGAAATTCCTCATGTCTGTCAAAATTGTCTTTTACATACGATTCATAATTTTTGCTATCACACGTGCATATGTATTTCCGTATGACATAACCTCTAAGTGTAAACAACAGCTGATTTAATTTGTGAATTTACAAAAATTTATTGTTAAAAAAATGCTATATATTTTTTAATTGTTAATACTAAACAATTTATTTTTCTTTCAATATTAATCCTTAAAATTTACTCTGTTTTTCTTTCGCCACAAGAAGTGTTGTATTTTCATGTTTGTCATGCAAAAATAGAACCTGTTCTATTTGAAAAATGTACATGTGACTTTCTTCATGTATTGTACATAAACAATGTTTCATATGTATCACACGAAGTGTACAACTTTTGTTGTGGGAAAATTTGACAGTACATATGTAAAAAACACATCTGTAATAGCACCCTTAATATTATCGAAGAGATCTACAAAGATGGCGTACTTATGTATGTATTAAAAAAAATGCGCAAAACAAGTAAACTGCACAGAAGTGTTTTTTACTTGTCATTCTTATTAAAGAAGCCACGTATTTACTATCTCCATATTAAAGAGTTATTACCAGATTTAAAAAAGATAGATATTTTTAATTTTAAAGTTTAAAATTGAAACGTATATAATATTAAGTTGTTAAAAAAAATTTTTCAAAAAATCCCTACAATTCGACAAAAGTAAGAAATCTTTTGCATTAAACACATAGACGCAAATCCATTTATCGATGCGTTACAAATGGAATGTCATAATAAGATCGAAAAAATAAAACTGATTAACGCTAGTGCTTTTAAAATATAAGACATGGTCAAGTATTCCGAAAAAGATCCGAAATTTAAAAATATATTTTGTTTAATATCTTCTATTGACTTTAAAATTGTTAAACGTAAATGCTGAAAATTCAGAGTATTTGTTGTAATAAATTTCTAAATTGATCAAATTGTTTACATTTTCAAATATTTTGTCTAAATTTGTTACAAATAGTGCAAGAAAACCTAGGTGGAGGGTATCAAAGATTCAGCATAGCCGAATTTTACACTCCTACTTGTTTTCAAATTAATGGGGGTCACCACAATTAATTTTTTATGAATACAGTTTTAATGGCTGTCGCGGACTGGACGGAAAATATTATAGTTTTTGTGTTGGATTTGTAGTCATTTGTCAGACATATTGCAATTAATACTGTTACTAATATGCAAATTTTAACTTTGTTTGAATGGTGCGTGGTAGAGAAGAAGAAAGCATATATTTCAAAAATTCATAACTACACTGCATTCTTAGTCGGACCGGTTTCTGGTACTTCAGCCTTCATCAGAGATTTATTGAGCATTGTGATAGTTGTTATATTATAATTGAACAGATTGTTTCTATATGAAATTTTTGTACTTAGGTCGGCCATGAGGTTTGAACTCTGAAGGTTCACACTCACTCTTACTTGCACTTCTTGGTCAGCGCTTTAACACACTCACGTAAAGTCAAGCCTACGAACAGTGTGGTTAGAATCAGTTTTCATACAATACAACTTTTACTTCGTATAAATTTCAGAACACACAACTCTGTCCAAACAAACAATCGTTTTTTTTAATATATTTGCAATTTCCACTATTCTGTTTTAGTTGGAAAATACTAATTACAATACAATTGGTACAATAAAAGCAACGAATAAGCAAATAAAAATGCACGTCCCAGCAGGAAATTTATTGAACTTTATTGATCCAATAGGTACATTTTTAGGAAAAAGTCAAACACCATTTAGAATTCATGCGATGCTAGTTATTAACTCTCCATCTAGCAACACTTCTGATACCCTTAAACGCATGACAAGGTCCGTACGGACCTATTTTTGTTGATATGACATTTTCTATGAAAAATAAATTTTAAAAGTTTTGTTTAGTTATTTTGTTTTTTTTTATTAATTAAAGTGTTGATAAATAAATTAAAATATATTTTTTTTTATACTAACATAATTAATTTTTATGAATTTTATTATGAAAATTTAGTTTTACAATGAATAAAACTTAAAGAAACTATTGTTGCGATGGTTGTTCCTCATGTTGAGTGCAGGTTAAGCACCGATGCATTAATCTTGAATGCTCTGCACAAACTGCATTGTTGCAGGAACAGCAATAGGCCCATGTTTTGCGTTGACGACCGTACTCTGAACGGCATAGTCGACATGATGGGGTGTTTGTCCTTAGCGCAAACGACGGCGCAGCTGCTTCTGTTGGTTTTGATACTATCTAAAATGAAAAAATATATACAATCATTCTGCTTTTGACCTTTGGAATTCTTAATTCTTACCTTGACATCAAATTCCTCCATTGCATTCAGGGCACGTTCTTCAACGTTGGGTAGTGCCAATTGCTTAGTAAGCATAAGGAGGTATGAGCGCCGTCTGTCACTTCTCTTCACTGGCTTCATCTCGTTGAATATTATGAATGCAGCTAATGCAGCGATGTCGAGCATATTGTAAAATATGGAAAGCGGCCAGCGCTTTGTTGAGCGCTTGCATGTATACGCAAGCATCTGGTCCATAGTATCAATGCCGGATTTGTTGGCATTGTAATCAAGAATGGCTAAGGGCTTCTTCTTTTCAGTTTCCATGTTCACATCGCAAGTGTAATGTTGTGCAGATAGCAAAATTACTGATTTATTCTTCTTGGGCACATATGAGCATAGTGCTATATCGCCAAATAGAGATTAGTATTAGAAGGTAATAAAACAAATTTTAATTTCGAAGAACTCGTTTAAAATGTGTTCAAACAATAAAACAGCTAAAAAGAAGCCAAAATAAAGTTTATGTCTTAATGATTTCTTGTAATTTCAGTACAAGGTCCCTACGGAAACTATTGGGAATTTTCTTTTAAACGATTTTTGACAAAATTTTTTTGGAAAACAGGGTAACTTTTGTCCTGGCCGAAATAGGATTAATTTCAGTTTGAAAATGCAAAAAGGGACCTTCTCGCGAACCGAAGGGTTAAATTAATATTTACACGTATAAGTGATTATATATTAAAATTAATATAAATCATACGGCATTAGAGAACCAGTAATGAACGTAAATATTTTCATTTATATTAAGATGTTCTTTGAAATTAATTAAAGGGTGATTTTTTATCTATTATCTTTTTGGCAACACTGGTTTAAACAGCTGACGCACGTTTCGTGTTTTGTTTCATTGTCAAACATCTTCAGTTTGGTCTATAATTTAACCATGAATCGTCTTACAAACGAACAACGCTTGCAAGTTATTGAATTTTATTATCAAAATGCGTGCTCTGTTAAGAAAGTTCCTCGCGCGCCTCTTCCATTTTATGGTCAGTTTAATCGACCCACTGAAGCGGCTATTCGGGCTATTGTGACTAAATTTCGCACCAAATTTATATTGTTGGACATTAAACCACCAACACGCTTACGTAGACTGCGAACTGAAGAAAATATCGCAGCTGTATCGGCCAGTGTTAATGATGACCATCAATTATCGATTCGTAACGTAACTGTGAATGGTAAGTGCTACCGAGAGATGATATCCAACTTTTTTTTGTGCAAAATGAAAGAGCTTGACTTGCATGACATGTGGATTCAACAAGACGGTGCCACATGCCACACAGCACGCGCAACAATGGACCTATTGAGAGGCGAGTTCGGTGAACATTTTATTTCACGTTCGGGACCGGTCAATTGGCCGCCTAGATCGTGCGATTTAACGCCTTTAGACTATTTTTGTGGGGCTATGTTAAAGCTCATGTCTATACAGACAATCCCGCTTCAATTGACGCATTGAAGACAACATTGAAGCATTTATTCGTGAGATACCGGGCGAAATGTTGGAAAGAGTATGCCAACATTGGACTAAGCGGATGGACCATTTGAGGCGCAGCCACGGTCAACATTTGCATGAAATAATCTTCAAACATTAAATTATATGGACCGTACTATCGATTCAAATAAAGATTTCATGCGTTTTTCTGAATTTTATGTGTTTTTCTTTTTTTTGAAAACTTTCCTATAGCTCTTAAAAAATCACCCTTTAGTTGGCGAGTTTGTTGGTATTATTAGGAACAAGGTTACACCGGGTTTGAAACTGGGACAAATTGGGCTGCACCAGGGTACTTTTATTAAATATGCATTCATTTTATGAACACCTCACCTCATATTTAAGAATGTAATTTTATTGTTTTTTGATTTTTATTATTATTACACACTGTGGTTATACATAATACTAGCAGTAACCCGGTGCATTTCGCTACACCCCTCGCAACGAAATTAAAAGCAGGCAATACGTTTTGTAGAAAACTGTTTTTTTTTTGTATAGGAATTTCCACGCCCATTAGTCTGACTCCGCCCATTTTTTGGGCAACTACTCACATTAATAACTTAGGAACTCAAACAAAGTAGTTAGACTTTCACTATTATAGTACTCCGGATATGTTATATTAAATTCTTACTTTGTATGGGGGTACCACGCCCACTGGTTGAATCTCGCCCATTTTTTTATGGGACTACTCACATTAATAACTCATGAAATCGGACAAAGTTATAAGGCTTTCACTGGTACCTTACTTCGGATATATGATATTATATATTTACTTTGTATGGGAGGTACCAAGCCCTCTGATCGGATTCCGCCCATTTTTTTTCAAGTGCGAACGTTGATAACTTATGAACTCACATTGCCTTCAGACTTTACCTATTACAGTACTCCAGAGATATGGCATTTAATATTAACTTTGTATGGATGGTACCACGCCCATTGGTCCGATCACGCCCATTTTTTTCGCAACTCTTCGAATTATTTAAATATGTACATGTGCATAGTTTCAGAACTCTTGCTGTCGTAGTACTCCAGATATTATATGTTAAATTTATATGTTAAAAATTCACTTTGTGTGGGAGGTGCCACGCCCACTTGAAAAATCAAAAAAATTTACAGTCTGTTTTTCCATTGCGGATTGGCAGTTACTTGCAAGGGAAACATGCACATGTCGTAAAATTTGTTTTATCATTCCTGCTGTCAACTACCACCACGATAGATATCCAACCATACAGAGCCAACAGCACCACACATCAGCTGCTAAAAAAATTGTTTGAAGTGTGCTTCATCTGATATTTATGTTCTCTTTATCTATTACTGCTTGTTAGTTTTGATATAGTGTGTCGCTTTTACTTCAGTATCAAACCATAGAGAACCACATCACATACTAGATGTTTATGTTTTCAAAACATCAGTCGTCTGAGCTGCAATAAAAATATCAAATGGAAAATCTATTTATTTCTTGCCCATTTAAGGTGAATATCAAAGTGATGGAATAATTCTGAGATCAGATCGAATACTGTATAAATTGGTGTTGAATAATACTTGCAGAACAAAATATTATTTTATATATAACTGCTGACCCGCAAACATTGTTGTGCCTACAATAATTATTTTATCGCCAGATTTGTTTTGATATCTATTTCAATTGAGGAAGGAATTTTTTAACAAGAAATAAATGAAATTCAATACGCTATATCATTATATTTCTACATAAAATAACTATGGCAAAAGCACCAAAATATCGTTTTGAACGACAAAGGTTCGCAAAATCATCCAGACGAAATCGACTTATTTAATTTTAGTATCGGTAACATGCCTAGGCCATGCAATAGGGTTTAGAAAATTGCTATGCTAATATTTTAATGATTTTATTTGTCTAATGCAAGTCTTTAAATTATAATATGTAATATTTCTAAATCTATAATATTAAGAGAAAAGGCGACTTCTTTTGACCGATTTTACGCTCTGAGTTATCAACCGAGTTTGACAAAAAATACACCATTTGAAAGGTATTTCTTTTTAGCTGACCAATATATTTGCAGATTTGCACCTTGTGCAACATTTTTTTTTTTGGAGAAAATTCATTTAAAGCTGCTACTAACACATACTTGAAACCCATATTAAAGCTTCAAATAAAAAACTGTTTAGTGCTGTGTGTGTGTTAACTAAATTTGTGTTGAATTGTGAATTGGCTAAAATTGATTAGCATTCTCTTAGGCTCTTTTAAAATTACTTAGTAACAAACCGAGTTGTATAAATTCTGTGTGTTCAACAAATATTTATAATGAAATTGAATGATTTTTCTTAACAGTTCACAATTTAATGAATTTTATTTAAATAATCATAATTTTTTATATATGCATATATGAAAAAATAAGATGTCCTAGAATTTGCACTCGATTTTCGAGGGCTGAGCTCTGATAGTATAGATTAAGAGTTAGTGCTGTTAAATATCATGAACAACTTAACTTGTTTTAATGGAAAATCAAATTCAGTAAATAAATACAAATAAATACAAATTAAAATATTAACAACAGATGATGTCACACAAATTTTCAAAGCTCTCCCTATCAACATATTTGATATATTTGATATTGAGTAATTTTTGTATGGGAGGTGCCGCGCCCACTGCTCTCCCATTCCATAAAATTGTGAATTTATACATTTACCGAATTAGAGTAGCTGCACACACAAAATTTCATAAAAATCAATACAGCTTTTTAGGATGAGTTCAGTGATACACACACAGACAAAAGAAATACATACATATATATAGACATAATAACAATATGCTTATGAGACATCCGAATTTAATTTAATTCCTAATGAAGTCAAATGGTAGTATTTGAGTTGGTAGTGCAATAAATTCAAAAGCACATTGTTTTTGTATATTCTAACTGTCTTATTAAACTTTCAATCTGTCTGTAATAATATAAATATTCTATTAAGTAATTTCTGTATAGAATGAAGTGTCACAACTTTCTAATTTATTTATAAGAAACGACTTGGCGCCATCTTAATAAGACAGCTTAACTTTTATGGTTCTATTGAAATTATGATTTTTGTTAACTAGTTTTGTGAAAAGGCTAATTGCATATTAAATAGACAAAAATATCTATAGCTGTTGTTTCAATGTTTGCCGGTTATGGTATATTTAATTCTATTACTTATTAGTTTGGCACATTAGTTGACTATGGTCCTTCCATACAATATAAACTATTGAAATAACATGGTATGGATAAATATGGGGAAATAAATCATATCGTATGCTACAGGGCGTAGCAATTCCTTCCAGTTTAAAGTTATAGTTTGTTGGAATTTGCAGAAACATCATAAATTCTTTTAAAAACATGTATTTTCGGCATTTCAAAAAAAATATATATTTTTTATACACTTTTATAATACAGGGTGACAAAATGAACCTTTTGCTGTGGCAAACCTTTATGAAATCAATTAAGATGTACGGGCTAATGAAGTGTTAGCCTTGTAATTGGCGTTAAACCGATATTTCAACAAGTAAGAGTGTTAAATTCGGCTGTGCCGAATCTTTGATACCCTCCACCTCGGTTTGAGTCTTGATAATAAATGTAAATGAAAAAGTAAACAATTTGTTAAACTTAATACCAAATTATTTTAGCAAATTCTTCGGGTTGGTTTTCGTCTTTTCCATTATTTCGGATTTATTTCGGTGTTTGCTTTTTGGTCATCATGGTTGTTGATCGGCATGCATTTAGGTTATATACCTATATGCATGCGTTTCCGATTATATGACATAACTTCTCTTTTAATTTAATTTTTGCTAATTAAATAGCTCGCCCTAACTTCCATTGCAAAGGTAATGGTTGTGTAGGGTGGCGAAATATTTTTTTATTGCGGTCATGTCGGTCGGATGGAGTTACAAAATAATAACCAAAAAAAAAAGCTCTCTCAACTTTTTTTATTAAAATATTGCCATATTTGGAAAACATAGAGAATAAATTTATAATAATAAATATTTAAATTAGGGATGCCAAAGGAAAAAAAACCAAATGTCCCAAACATTTTAAATAAAATAATTTGTTATCTTTATTTTCTGAAAAACTTCAAATTTTCATCCAAAAAAATTGTGAAAATTTCTATATAAATAACAATCTCATCTAATTGCGTTTATTTATGTGTCAGTTTTTATGTTCGAAATTCTTAAATATCATTTAACGTTTTCTAAAATTCATTGAAATTAAATTAATGTTTTCTGTAATGTGATTCTGTACATTTCAACGATCCGACAATCGCAAAATATATCGACAGCTCTTGTTGTTTGCACTAAGGATTAAGTGATTCACTAAGTACATACATCTTAACGACAGTCGACAAATCTATTTTTCTATTTATTTAAATTGTAAACGAGTGGCATCTCTGTCAAAATAAGAGAAAAACACAAAGAATAGAAAAAAAAAACAAATTATTTCGTGTTTGACAGGATGATTTTATGTTGATGTTTAATATCTTTATTTTTTTTACTAATATTTCTGTGTATTTATTTGAAAATGAAATAATGAATTGAATATGCTATTTAACTTTTTTTATTTATATAAAAAAGTTTTTTTAATAAAATCAAAATATTTTCACTATCTTATGATTTGTATTTATGTATGACGACATTTCAACCTAAAAATTTAAGTTTTTATCAATTGAATAAACAACACAAAAATGGTTGTCATTTAGATAACAACAACAGCTGACTTTAACAATAGCGAATATCGTTTAGAAATTTTACTGATAATTTTGCTATTTTCTTTTTTAACGATTCGACTAACGTTAAAAGAAGTTACTGGATCGCGGTACTGAAAAGCTATTAATTTCGCCTGAATGTCAATATCTTTTTTAAATGTAAAAATTTTTTAAGTGTAAACATAGGTATTTGGTGTTTTTTTTTTTTTTGGAATTTCAATTTGTGTTTAACGAATAAAATTTATATATTAAAGATGCAATTGATGTCTTCTAAATTTAAAATTATAATTTCCGACGTTTTGATATGATTTTCTAAAATTCAATTAATTGAAATTTATAATTGGAAATTTTTAATTCTAGTTTTTAGAATTGATATTTTCTTAAATTTGAATGGAAAATTTAAAAAGTCCAATTTTGTATTTATGTGAATAATAATGCTTTAGTAATTATAAACAATTTTTAAAAATTAGATGTAATCGCAATCAGATATTTTGTAGGTAAAGCAGAATAATAATTCTATATAACTATGTAGAACTGTTTTGAAAGCAAAAAACTCATTGATGAACTCGGTAACTCTATTTTGTGAAGACAACAAAAAGTTAATATGCCAAACTTATGTTCATATTTGTAAAAGAATAATGAAAAAACGTATGAAATAAAAGATCAGCCCGTGTATACTTTTAACATTGTTCTGTATGATATCCAGTTGAAAATATTAACATTCATGTTAAAATAGAAATAACTATTGCAAAGCTAATTAGAACAAACAAAAATTGTGGCGCCATCTACTGTGGCATAGTCACGCTGAGCAAAATGAAGTGACACTCTGTTAATGCAAAATAAATGTATTTTCCCCACAACAAAATATCGCAGAATTTTATGTAAATAAAATAATATACCATGCAGTTGTTATGGACATACATACATACATATCTCTTATATATATTTACCCTGATCCCTGACTCACTGACTGACTGACTGATTCTGTAACGCTGAAATAATACACATAGCACTCCCTACAAAGCTATGCGAAATACACAAACAAAATTTAAACTTTCTCATTTTATACAAACCCACACACAATTTTCTCTCTTTTATGTTACCAACCAGTGCTGCTAATAAAATCTTCTGAAAATCGACAATTTTGGAAACTAAATCGCCAAAATCGTTATTTTTAAAACAAGAAATTGTCAAGAAAATAAAAATAAAACTCTACAAAATATTACAAAAGGAAACAATCAAATTTATTTATATCATTCATATTACGAATATTATTACAGATGTATTGACATGTATCTATAGCTGAAACATATAATATAGATTTAAAGTATCGCCGTAATTGAAACTTAAATCTTAAATAGAGATGCTATTCAAGGTATTTCCGTTTTGAAACGACTTGACCCAGAATTAAATCTATACATACTTTGTAATTTCCATTTACACTGAACAAAAACTATCAATTTGCGATAAACAACCCATTAATTGGTAACCCTTGAAATCGTAATTTTTATACTACTGATAATTTTAAATCTTCAATCATCATTTTTACAAATTTAACAAATCATTTTAACAAATTGAAAAATCGTCGAAATTCAATAAGTTTTCCAAATTTGCAAAATTGCAAAATCGTCGAAATTACAATAAGTTGTCAAAATTGGCAACACCTACTAAACTTATTCTTTTGTCTGTTTGGTTTTTCATCTCAAAATTGTTTTGTATTGTTAAGAGTACTTTCGCTCAGTTCATTGAAGGCCAGCACTTACCAAAGAGTATGCTTTTTTTGATAAATATTTGAGAAAAAAGAGATCTTCAATGTAGATTTTGTTGTTGTCCAACGTATGATTTCGTTTATAGCTCTGTATTGGAAAGCCTTTGAAAAAATAGTGCAATATTAAGTTTAAAATTTAAATTATTGTAACTTTGCATAATTCAATTACATTGTAATTTTAGAAGAGAGGTGGGAAAATAATTTTTTTTTCACTCATAATATTAATTTTTGCATAATACGCTTTTAAAAAAATTTGAATAAACATAAATTACGTAAAAAGGTATATTTAAAATTTTAATTTGAATAATTTATTGAAATTATCATGGAAGAATTAAAAGCGATTTTTTTTAAGTAAAACTAATACGCGCGCATTTTTTATTTTTTCTTTTTTGGATTTATAGATAACTTTGCAAAAAATATAGTTCTCTTTTTTTTCAGTTTACATGTATGATGAAATATGAAATATGTTTTTCTTTTTTGTGTACATTGGTGTATTGGTGTTTACATTTCCTTAAGGGGTGGTATGGTAGGTTTTAAAACCTTTCTTTGAATTTCTCTTCCTGAATGCACAGCATGTCGAGAGTGTTGTGTCAAAATTTTAAGTAAATCAGAGCAAAACTTAAAAAGATACAGCGTTTCCAGCGACCGATTTTCTCGCAAATAAATGTTCGAAGTCCGTGAACATCTTCTTGACCGATTCTTTTGAAATTTTAGACGCTATATCTACACAAAAATCATCAGGTAACCACTAAGTTTTTTTTTTAATTCCATTTTCTTCCCCATTTTCTAACAACAAATTCCCGAAATTGTATAGCAAAAATCGTTTTTCACTTCAAAATGCTGCAAAAAAAAATTGCAAAATTCTTCGTCACTACTTCAGGAAATATGTCAACTTTTAAACGCATTTCAATTTTTTTTTCCACATGGTCCGGTAATGAGTTATGATGTTCACCGCAAAACAACAACGCCTCCGGATATTGGCTGTCACGGACTTATTTATTAAAATTTTTAGTTGAAAATTTTTTCAAAGATTCTTTAAATGTTATGCTATAACGTGTATTCATGTCTTCAAAAAAGAATTATGCAATTAATTATTATTATTAACTTTTAAAACCTTTAAAACATTATTTGTTGCTTCGTATGTCATTGTCGCGTAGTGCCTTTGGCTTCTACCAAATTTGTGATTTACGCAGAAATAGCATGTATCTGATTTGTGATCTTCAGGTTCAATCCATGTAATAGGCGCAGAAAATGGCAGCGCCTTAGTACCGCCTTCGTACCAGGTCAAAAGACCACTTTCGCAAGTAGTACATACAGTTTTTGGTATCAAAGCTTCATATAAAAATCGTATTCCAAAGAAAAGAAAATATGGTCCTTCAATTGTAGGCAATATCTTTCTTCTGCTTTGATGGTGCGTAAAATGTCCACAAATAAAACAAAACCAATCTCTTAATTTGCAAACAGAATCCGCCATGCTTATTTAAGCTTTAATTTTTCTTTTTTTATATTAATTTTAGTAAAAATCACACCCGATATGTACTGCTTAGTAGCTCAATTATGCCTGAATTTTTTCTTTTATTTTTTATTAGTAATTTTAATAAATATCACACCCGATTTGTAAGTCACAGCTGACTAGACGCGAGAACTCAGTGTTTGGCCCGGCCGAACTTGACGCCGTTTTTACCTGTTTTGTATATGTTGGTGTATAATTTTACTAATTAAGCATAAAGAGCTTTATTTACAACAATTGTGTCTTTTGTGACCCCCACTGAAATTTTTCGGCAAACATTTTCGTAGAATATTTTAATCCTTAAATGTCCTTTTTTAAAGGACATTTTTTAATTTTCTCGAAAAAAGGGTCAAACTGACCCATAAAGAGACCAGTTAGAGGGTTAAGATCTTCCACAAAAATAATCCTCATACAATTCCACAGTACAACTCTGACCATGAGAATTCTCTCAGACATTAACATACAGCATTTTTTTCATAAAGTATAATGCTCTCTTCGACCAAAAAATGAAAACTTTGACCCACTGTAAAAAAAATACTCAGACATGCTGGACTATAAGTTTGTTCTACAAAAATGATCTACTCAACATACCCTTTCAGAATTATAGGGTCGCTATTCTGTTCCAAAAATGCTGTTGGACAGTGTTATTAAATTATTAAGACTAAAATTACCGAGTTTCTATCAAAATAAAATATTTTTTTAAAATCATATAATATTAAAAAGTTCTATGTACAGAAGCAGAAAATATAAAGCAAAGGTTGGCTACTGGCAAACTTATGCGAAAATATACATAAAAGGACCTTTTACAAAACTTCATTTGAAAATCGAAGTTTTTGGTTTGTATTTTTTACAACTTTTTTCAGATTTTTTTTTATTTTTTTAAATTTTAAAAACATTAAAATTAATTTTTTTTTAAATATATAAAATATAGGAAAATTTTGAAATGGGAAAAAAAAATTGTTTGTTAAAGTCAAAATAAACGGGCGCCTAGGCGCCACACAATCCACTAGTACGTATATAATATATGTATATTATTTGTATTATTAAAATGTTCATGTATGTGTATGTAAATATTACACACAAGAAACACCACATCAAACGTTATTTTTGTGTTTTTCTCTTTAAATAAATTTATACATAACATTTTTTTTTTGCCAAATTTACTTTGTTTTTTTTTTTTATTGACAACTAGGTATTTTAGCATTATTTGCTTTAGATGCTGGTGAATTTTTACTCCCTTTATATTAACTCGTAGTGTCTGCTTGTCGAAAAAAATTTGGATCGATTTTAACCCCTTTCCCGTGACCCATTCGATCTGAAATTTTGCAGTCAGGCTCGTGGTAACAACAGAAAAATTCTAACAAATTTTTTTAGTGATGCCAAAACAATGGAAACTTTTAAAATTTTCTACCAGAGATAATAAAAAAATATACAAAGGGTTAGTTTTTATTATATTATTACTACAACGACCACAAAAGCAACAAGTCCAGCTATGACAACAATACAACATTTAGAATAACAACAAGAACAATATAGAAACATAATATTTTTCTTTTTTTTTTTACTTTTTCAGAGATTTCCCTGGACCTGTTCCACAGATTTTAATGATTTTTGAAATAGAAATCTTCCCATGAATTTGCTGAATGGTTCTCACTAAAAATAATCATCTTAGCTATCCTATTGAGGACGTGAGCGTGACAAGAACAACATAGAAAATTATATTTTTATAGTTCTTTATTCAAATCTCGGGCCCTAATAGACCGATTTGGACGATTTCAAACAGCAAACTTTACAGGATGTCAATGAATCATTTTTTATGTCAACGAGCATCCTAGCTGCCCGATTGATGCCGTCATCGTGATTTCCACAGACGGACAGACGGAGAGACGGACATCGCTATATCAACTCCGGTTGTTATAAGGATCACAAATATATATATTTTATGGGGTCCAAAATTGTTTTTTCTAATTATTACAAACGGAATGACAAACTTATATATACCCTCTGCACACTGGAGTGGATGGTATAAAAAACTAAGGAGATTGTAACGCATATCTGAAGAAAAATTCGTCCGCTTTACTAATATAAAAAAAACCAAAAATTCTAAGCTACTTCTACATTATTTTTCAGTTAGCTCTAAGTTTTGGGAAATATTCAAAAATTTCTTGAAAAAAAAAAACAGTTTTTAGGCAAAATTAAATTACAATTTCAGCATAGTTTTCAGCTTGTTTATTATTTAAAAAATTGTCGACAAATGATATAAAACTTCTCCATGACTTTAGTTCCATCTGGTCCATGTGTTTTGTGAAATCATTTTTCTTCGTTTATAACAGATTTGTGGCCAGACAAAAAGTCCTGCTTTTAATTTTTCTGTACTGAGACCAGAAAATTATTGACAAGTATTTTTAAGGTCGCCGCACAGTGGTCAATTTCGCGAGATAGCGGTCAAAACTCTATAACTTATGACCGGATTGGTATTTGTTTTGTTCAATAGGAGGGACTTTAAGCTTCAATTTTCGTGTTCAAACGTAAAAATCGACTGATAGGAACGTAAGTAATTTGGAGTTAAAAATGCATTTTAATTTTTTGTTGAGTTTCCATGTAAAAGTTGAATATTTTGACATTTTAAATAGGTATTTTTTTTATAATTTCTTATTTTCTTCAATCGTATTTTACAACCAGTACTTATTTATTATTCCTAAACTTAATTTTGGTCAGAAAATGCCAACATTTGGCCCCTGACATTTATTTAGTCTCAATATTCACAGGGGCCAAAGGTTGGTTTTTTTTGGAAGAAAGCTAATTCTTGTGAGGATTAAACTGAAAAATAACACTGAAATTCCCAACAATATCAATACCATTTGGATATATTATATACAGAACACAACATCGATAAAATTTTAAGTAAACTTTTACTATTGATTTAAAGTGCACATATATTTTATTTAAATGTATTAATAAAAATTTATACTAAAATTAGAAACAAATTATAATCTTTAAACTAGTATTAATTGAACAATATTAGTAAAAATTTCTTCCAAATAGCTTTGATTTTCATTTTGCAGTAGTTGTTTAGCTTTTTCATCTAACTCTAATGAGGTTGATTTCCATTTTTGTCGAATACTGGACATATATGGGTCTGATGTGCACAACAAAATATAATTAAGATCTTCATTAGTACAATATCTGGAAATTTTTCTTGTATTGTGCTCGCGAAAGAATCTGTAGTCTTTGTTCCTTTTTTCTTGGGCTTCTTCTGAGAGATCTCCGATTGGAAGCAATTTGTGCTGAATTATTTGTTCCCCATGGAACAAAATTTTGTGAACTGTGGTTGGCATATGTCTCCAAGAATATGTTTGGTTATAAAGGGTTGCTGTCTCATTAGCATACTGACCAAATTTTTTTGCATCTATCTTTTTGCTACATGCTATAACTTGTAATATGATTTGGAATCGTCGTATTAAATCATAATCTACTCCAGTTATAGAAGCTGCAGTTTCTGGATCGGAAAAAATCTCCTTGCTGTGTTTCCATCATTAGAATTTCCTTCTCCTTGCTTTGGCTGGTCAATTATAAGGCCTATCTCACGGTATTTTTCTTGAATATCTTTTTTTTTTGCTTTCTTTTTTCCAAATTTTCTTTGTTGTTTCTCACTGTTTCGCCTAACGGGCCAAATTCCAAATCGTATCCCAATTTAAGAATATGCTCCATAAAACGAATTCTAGCATGAAGACGTGACATTCCAAATTCATATGCTTCATTAAAACTATCGTCTTGTGTTGGTGGTTGGCTCAATTGTTTTTTGGCATATGGTGCAGATTGATGATGACTTTGTTTTGGTTAAAGCTTGTGAAACTTTTCCATCAATCATTGTGAGACACATTTTAAAATTTACTTCAATGTCTTGGTCATCAAATTTAAATGTTACTGGTTGAAGTTCTTTAATTTGATCATTTATTTTTCGAACTTCTTCATCTATGACATCTAGAGTCTCCTTTTTGTAAGCAAACTTTATTGGTCTACAAAATTTTGTTGGCGAGGGAATTTCATTCTTCCATACATCTATCTCTGCAGCTCTACTAGTTGACGGCTCTGAACCAATATAAATTTTTGTTAAACGTAATGGAACGAAAGAAATCATGAATAAATTGGCATCTGATGAATTTTCCGCATTACATTGTTTGTATTGTTTCTGGCCAGAGGACCCATCACATCCCCATTTAGAAATTAAAGTCATGCTGCAATTTTTAAACTTCTTTAAATAGTCAGCATCAAATGTCTTTAATAATCGTTCTGCAGTGTGTTCAAGAAGATCCTGCAATTTTATTTCTGCTGAACTTGAAGTTACACTAATAGCAGTTGGTGAAGGTAAGCAATCTTTTTTGGCAGAAACTATATCTCGATATGATGGAAAAATTCCACAATTTTTTTCATTGGTTCGCTTCCGCAATTCTGTATATTGGTTTTTAGTCATTTTAAATTCCAAAAATAGTGCAAATGCTTCTTCTGGAGTAAATTTATTTTCTTCAGTTGGTGTCGGCATACTTTCTAAAATCCTTTTTGTGCGTCTGGGGCTTGCTTCCACTATTTTTTCAATGATAGCAATTTTACCCTTTTTAGTTTTCGATGGTTGAATTTGATGCAGAAATGAATCCTTTATGATGCTACAAGAAACTTCTTCATTGATATATTTAAGCTTACGTCTTCGTGATCTTTCACTACAATTATCAATTGGCTTTGTTGGTCGACCACATTTTCCAGTTTCCGTGGTACTTACTGATGGCTTTTTAAAAATAAGTTTATTTCTTAGCCATTCTTGGTTGCGTGAGTAAAACAATTTCTTGTTTCTGGAACATTGATTGTACCGTTTTCTTAAAGTATTTAAAAAGTTTTTTATTTTTAAGTTATGAATTTTAATTTCTTGTTTGTCGCATATTTTGAAGAATGGATTATTCATTATATGTAAAATAATGTCGTTTTCATCTTTCCGTTCAACATATATATCAGATAGAACACTATAACTGAATTTAGCCATTGTTTAAACAATAATGAAGAAAAAAAATGAATGCATGGATTAATATACTATTGCTCGAAGTTTCAACATGATCTTTTTTACCTCTTTGAAACATAATATAACAGGTAGTTGGTTTTACCAGTTATTTCCATTGGTTTTAAATTTATTTGCAATTTTCACGTATTTAAGTTGTGTAATATTAGATGGCAATAAAATCTTTTTTACCTTTTCCAAATGAATTGCTAGATACCACATAATTTGAGAGTTAACAGGTACTGGCAATAATATAAAAGGTACTTGGTTTTACCAGTTAATTCCATTGGTTTTAAATTTATTTGCAATTTTCTCGTATTTAAGTTGTGTAATATTAGATGGCAATAACATCTTTTTTACCTTCTCCAAATGAATTGCCAGATACCACATAATTTGAGAGTTCTATTGTCATTTTTGTCAAAATTTAGATACACCCTTCTATGTGGACTAGGTCCAAATATGGGCCAACTTCTCCTAATTTCAACAGAATTATTTTTTGGATGAATAAGAACTCTTGTACAAAATTTCATCAAAATATATGCATAATAGCCACTTTCACATACAAATAACTTCTCAAAAAATATGACGTGCATTTGTACCGAATATCTTACTTTGGGTCAGAAAAATTGCTGTAGCTCAAAAAGTGCAGTATCGATGCATGGATATGTATATATAGGAATATAGGGGAGAGTTAGGGCTACAAAATAGTAAATTTGTGTTTTGACTTAGCTTGACTCACAGGAGTTGTGCTCTATGAAGTAGGAAATTTCCGAGAAATTTGACCATTTTTAAAAAAAAAATTTAAATTGTTCTGAAAAAGTAGAGCTTCAATTTTTTTTACCAGTAATAGGAAATATGTTAGGTTACAACACAAAATTTATTTCGTCCAAAAATCTTGAAAACCAAAAAAGTTATGATCATTTAAACTTTAAAAATTAACTAAAAATATCATAAATTTACTAAATTCTGAAAAAGCCAATTTTGGACCACCCTGTTCTCAGTGAAATAGTTGAAATAATGTTCTAATTTTTTGGCTCCCGAGGTTTACTACTGTCTACTTTCATATGAGTCTAATAACTTTAAAATCGGAGAACAAAAACCAAAAGGAGTTTTGGCCGCTATCTCAAAATATTGACCACAGTGCGCCGTTCCAATTTAAAGCTGTTACAAACTTCTGTATATTGGTGGAAGCATTTTTTTTTCTCGAATTGTCAAAAATTCATTAACGATGTCAACATGTTCTAGAGTTAAGTTTGTTCTTGACGGCCAATACTTCCTGCACCAGTATAAATTTTATGAGCGATTGAAAAAAGTGATATTTTTTGCCCCATTAAAAAAGTTGCCTTCTTTAAATCTACTCAGATGGATTGGTGTTGACCATAAGAAATTTTCTTTTAAATGAGCTTGACGTTTTCATAGTATTCCCTAAGTTTATACTATACATTTATTAGCACCACAATTCAAACTTTGTTTTAGCTGTCTATAACACAGATCAACAGCAAACATGCCAATCAATAGCCACTAACCACTAACTAACAGATTTGATGTATCATGGCTACCTAAGTACCAAAATGGAAAAATTTTTCAATTCTATGCAAAATTTTATTTTTAAATAATTTTTAAGTAAAATTGCTATGTTGTCTTAACTCAAAAACAACTATTCTGATTTTGTTAAATTAAATTAAAAAAAAAAAATTAGAATTACAATATCTTTAAATCATGTATATTGTTGTTTTTAATCGGATTAACAGTTTAAAAGTTATGAAACAAATTGTTTGGAAAAAAATAAAAAATTATAAAAAAATTTTTTTCATCTAAATCTTCACCGAACTTAATAGGAATACTAATTTCAAGGTTTCTATCAATTCAATTTCCAAACATTCTCAGATCGGTTTTTGGTGTGATAAGTTTAACATTTTTAAGCAATTGCAAGTGTTTGTCATATGCCGTTTTTTTCTTCTTCAACATTTTACCACTAAAAAACTTCATTTATGTCAAAGTTGAGCTTAAGTGTTGATTACACGAGCAGTTTTTGTGAACGTCAAAGTGCGTGACCACATGGTCATGCTGGCACAGTTCGGGTTAAGGATAACTCATTATGCATGTTCACTTTTCAACTGATACGTGTGATAGCTAATTTTATTAATATCGAAATAGGCTACTAGTTTTCTATGCAAATCTACAAATTTGGTTAACACTTTTACTAAAAATATTTATTTGAAATAAGATTTGATACGCTTTTTATCATTTGATAGATATTAATTGTACAAAGTATAAAAATCGGTGATGTTTTCATAGATAATTTGCTTTCATTCTGCGCTTCTATAACATTGTCATCAAAATTATAGTCATCATCATCGTCATCAACAGCAAGAACCATAAATTTGTTGTTATTGGAACAACTTGGTTCATCATAATTTTTTGCTTTCTTTTTAATGTTAGCAGAACTATTTACGTTTGCTCTGCGTTTAACAGAAGTTATAACTACCAGATTGTATCATCACCATCACTATTGCTAGTCATATTGCAGGTACATATATATGCAGTATGTAACATTTGTTGTTTTATTTATTTTTTTTTTGTGTGCACACAATGTGTTATTGTTTTTTTTAATCCTCTTTAAGGCTAAGTTAGCCTTTTTAACAAAGCATTAATAACTTTGTTTTGCTATTTTGTTATTGTTTATGTAATGTTTGTATTTTACAATAAGTAACAAAGTTTCATGAATTAGAATCACACAGAATACGTCTGCACACGATCTTTGTTTAAACGCGACCAAGTAAAGAATAATAAGGAGAAAGTCGCTATTGAAATTAATCTCTTCACCTTTTGTTTCAAAAACGTAAAATCAATATTAATTCAAACAAAGTATTTCAAAAGTAATACAAATAAAATTGCAGTAAAAATATACTGGTTTGTGTGTTCTACCGTATTAGTTAGGATGTTTAAGCTCTCAGAAATTGAGAATTGAGTAAAGCTGATTCAAAATTGCACACAATTTATTTCACTAGCCGTGCAGTACTTCTTTCAGAAGCAGCTTTTTGCTGAAATAGTTTCAAAACCTCTGAATCAATGTTGGCATTGGCTCTGCAACACAGGTATTTCTATACAAAACCGAGGGTTAAAAAAAAAAAAAATGTTTTTTATAACAAATCGATGCTGCTATTTCCACTTTTAAGTACCTTATACCATCTGACTTCTTTTCTTTATATTTCTTTTTAACTGAGCCAAAGTTTCTTTCAAAGTTTTGGAAGAAGAACTAAGAACTTTCTTCGAGTTCCGTTGAATTTGTGTCTTTACTCTTTGACATCTCTTTTGTACTTTCGTTTGTTTGTTTTAGATTCTTTAAGTTTATATTTTAAATGCTCGATTTCTAATTGTAGTTCTTGATTTCTTCTTGTAAACCGATTTCTAAACCTCTTTTTTCGGTTTTCACCAAAAATAGTTTGGATTAGTTCGGTTGATCTTCGCAACATTTGTTTCTCATTACTTGAAAGATCTGACGAAACCAGAAAAATACTGCAGTTGCTGTACTTGTGCTATTATTTGCTTGAAATTTCTTTTTCTTTTTGAATTCTCTTTCAGCACGAACATATTCCCTTTATTTAGCTCATTCCCGCTGAAGAACCCTCTTGGGCATGTCAGAGATTTATATGGAACAAGTATAAGGGAACAATAAAATAATGATCTCAATTAATGAAAATTTTGGGATTCCGAGAAATAATATTATTATTTATTGATAGATTTTCCAGTTGTATGTACATATTCATTAATTTACAATATTTTGTATCTATATTTGGCATAACTTAATGTTGTGAGCCAGATTGACACTATTCTAGTTATACTTATAATTTTTTATTTTTTAATATATTTGAAATTATTTTAATGTATTATATAAAAAGGAAAAAAGATTTTTACAAACAGATATGAATATTTTTATAATATGAGACTACTTATATGTCAAATTCATTCATTATTAATTTTCGATATTTTAAAGATAATTCTAGGTATTTATACAATGCGTAGAAATTAGTTCCATTTAAAGTGTTCAATACGTCGTTCATACTAAGTTGGATTTTACCAAATAGTCTTAATCTTAGATCTTTGTAAATTGGGCAAACACCTACAAAGTGGTAGGTATTCTCCGATGCATTTAAATTACAGATTGTGCAGATACTATTTGTGTTGTTCCTGAAGGATCTGGCATTTAAGTCAAGTAGACTCCCTCTGACTTTTATTATCATACTAGTAATGCGAGATGAAAAATTCATAGCAAGGGAAGGTGTAACGTTGTAGTTTAATTTACAATAAAGATCATGGCTTAGTGAGTTCGTTGCGTTTAATACATTTTCTTCACGTTCTTTTATTTCTAATAAACTTATTATCGAATTCCATTGTGTGCGTAGTGGCTGATTAGTGTTATAAGGCGTAAAATTAAGGCGCGGACAAAGATTTGACCACTCATTTGCCCAGTAGATGTTTTTATTTATAATTTCCTCAGCAAGAATACGTGGCAATCTGTGTTAATTGTTACTTAATACGTTATTTATGTAAGAAAAATTCAACTTTAAAGTAAAGAGATATAAAGAATTTAAACCAGTTTCTAGATATACCATATAATTTGGAGTTGCAGTTGGTAAATACAGCATTTTTTTAATAAAAAAACGAAACAGCTTTTCCACTTCATCAAATTTTTCGTAGCCCCAAACTTGTGCAGTATAACACATAATTGATCGGGAAGCAGCATGAAATATCTTTAGTTTATTAGACTTTGACATTTGGGGGTGGTTAATATATTTCGACCACGTTGTGTTGATTGCCAATTATGATGCAGCCAATTTGTTTTTTAAATATATCTTGAAAGACAAGTTATACGTGGTATCTACACCAAGGTATTTATAACTGTTTACGATCGCGATGTTTTCATCTCCAAAATGCCAATTCAGGAGTTTGGAGATTCTTGTGCCCGACCTAAACACAATTATTTTAGATTTATTTAAATTAACTTTTAAGCACCACAGTTGGCAGTAACTATATAATGCATCAATCATGTTTTGTAGTTCCGTTGGCGATTCCGATAAGATAACAATATCGTCGACATAAAGCAGGATTTTCACTGTAGTATCAGCAACATTTACATCACCAGGCAGGACATCAACTAGATCATTTATATATAACGAAAATAGCACCGGGCTTAATATGCACCCCTGTTTTACATCTATATCAACAGAAAATGGTTTAGAGAAAGTGCTGCCATACGGCTTGTATTATTTTCGTAGGCGTTCTGTAAAATTCTGATTGTTTTTGATGACATTCCCATGCATGAGAGTTTATAAAATAGACTATTTCTAGGAATTGTATCAAAAGTACAAGGGAAGTCAACAAAGAAGGCATATGTATTTTTACCATTCAATTTGTTTAGATTTACAATGTTTACCAAGTTAAAGATATTATCTACAGTGGAGTAATTCTTTCTGAAAACCGCTTGATATTCATTGAGTATTTTGCTGTTATCTAACCATTCAGTTATTCTATTTAATAAAATTGTGTTGAAAATTTTGCATGTAGCATCAATAAGCGATAAGCCGCGGTAGTTTTCTGGAAGAGTTGGATCTCCTTTTTTAAAAAGTGGAATCATTATAGAACTACGAAAGCTTGATGGTATTTTTTCCTGGAGAAATATTATGTTAAAGACTGATAATATTTCGCTAACAAAGCATTCTGGAGCAAATTTAAAAAACTCGTAACTAATACCATCTTGGCCTGGAGCTTTATTATGCTTCAAATTTTTAATAACGGACGATAATTCGCAGTATTCTATAGGAGAATCTAAAAAGGATCGGTGAAATATGGCATGCACCAGTTTACTTTATGATTATTTTCCGTGGTTTATAACATAGAACTAAAGTGAGTTAGGAACTCATCTGCTTTTACATTACTTCTGACCAAGTGCTTATAAGATTTCAGTGAGTTTGATAGTTTACACCAGTCACTACTGCACTTTACTGTTTTTAATTTGTCCAGGTTATTATTATACAAATCCAGTTTTTTATTATTACATAGTTTTAGGTATTTAGCCCGACATGTAAAATAAAGTGTTTTGTTTATGGTTGTATGATTTTTTCTGTATAATCTGAATCTTTTAACATTTGTTTCCGTGAGCGAGCACATTGCCAGTCAAACCATTTTTGCTTTGGTTCAAAAAATGGTTTATTCACTTTTAATATTGCAGCTTGCTTTATTTTAGTCGTTACTGTCGACACCAAATTATCTACCGAAACGTTTGATTGAAGATGAACATTAGTAGAGAGCGAACAAAGAATATCGACATATTTAGGCATGTGTTTGTCATTCCAACGCAATCTATGGAGGGAGTCTTTTACATTTGTCTCAGCATTAGAATTCAAAGATTTGATTTTTATACATAATGGCATATGATCGGAGTAAGGTTTGGATGCAACTGAAAAATCATCAACATATTGCAGAAAACTATGTGAAAAGATGCAATAATCAATGACCGAACTACCCATAATACCGCAGAAGGTGTATTCACCATGAGCATCGGTACCCGTCCTTCCGTTAAGCACAATACCACCAATATCGTCAATCAACTCCATGAGCTTTTTACCTTGTGTATTAAAAGTATTATCTTTTGAACATCTGTATTCCCGAATGTTTGATAAATCTTTTATAAAGTTTGAGTCCAAAATCTCTTCACTTGAAATTCTAGCGTTTAAATCGCCCACGATGCAGACATCTGGAGGTTTTAGTTCTTGCATAAATTCTTCAAATTATTGTAAGTCTGAATACCAATTTGTACAATTTAAATACCTTGGGATTGCATAAAATAAGCGCCCTTCCAATTTCGCAGTTAAAACTGTATTGTTGTAGATATTTAAAAATTTTAAAGAAGATATTTTTTGTAGATCTTTTATGAAACCAAAAAAGCAGCCACCGATTGCACGACCCACTCTATGAATTTTCTTTGCTGCAATCCAATGAAGACTGATTTTTAAAATGCGATGAGAAAAGATGTTGCTTATCTGCTACTACGTGCGTTTCAAAAAGAAAAAATACATCAAATTTATTTATGTAAGATAAAAAATTTCCAAAGTTTATTGATTTAGCAAGATTGGCTACATTATATGATAATAAAGAGAGGGTATTAAGTTGCTATTGTGCTGAGCAAGTTCCCATTTGGCTGCCACCATCTTTGTGACCCTCTTTGACACCTACTTCTAACGGGTAGTTGCATTCTGTCAACAGTTTGGACAAAATTTCCGCATTGTAACTAGAATTTGCTATGACTTTACCATTGGACCATGTATATTTATTATTGTTTAAAAAAGTACAATATTTTCCAAGTCTTACTTTAACGTTTTTCTTATTTTTGGTAATTTTCTTGCTTATCTGACGCAAATTATAACGTACGTTCTTTTTGTATGTATATCGGTAGACCCTTTTATTTCTTTTTAGCAGCAGTAACATTGTAGGCCTGCTTACGAGTCACCAACGTAAAACAATATGATTTACCCCCAGCTATAATACGGGTTGACATAATATTACGCCTTAACTACATCAGTGCATATTTTAAAAAAATCATGTTTAGCTGCATTTGTACTCCCACCACTTAAACCAGTAACCAGTAACCAAGAAATATATTTCTTGTACAATATTCTTAAGTGAGTCTTCTGATATTTTTTCTCTTCTTTTTTTCTGTTTTTGCCTCAAAGCAGAATGGAAACAGTTGGTAGAAAAGACTGTAATTGACCCACATACTATTCTAGTGTTTTTGAGTCAGCTGTTGGATCGAAGAAGACTTGGTAAGCCATAAGAGAGGTCGTTATTGGTAAGACTAAAAGCCTAAAAGTCTACATCATCATCCGACTTAGACATAATATTCAAGGGCATGATTTTTTCAGTGTGTCCACCAATTTCAGTGTCATCTTCATCTTCGGTGTTTTCATCTTCAAACTGCATAACTTTAGAACTCCACCAACAAACCTCCTCTTATTACGAAGGAGCTTTAAGAAAGCACGGTGTATAGCGAGATGGCATACAGACACGAGTGGACAAGCTGCTGTATTATTTTGAAAAAATCAATGCATCCATGACGCTAAAATTACATTTCATGCATTTCCACCTTGATACATTTTTGGCACATTTACCTCAGGAATCGGACGAACCAGGAGAGAGGTTCCACAATGTCAATGGAAAATAGATTTTTTTCTCCCAATCAATATCTACAACTTTGTTTCAGACACAGAAGATATGTTCCAGTTATTTAGCAAAAAAGGCGAAAATGTTAAAAAAAAGGGGGGGTGGGGAAATGGGCATTTTTGCGATTTTTTGGGTGCACTTTTTCCAGGTAAGTTTGTTCCGTTTTTTTTTTTGTCCTATTCAATATCTGCAACTTTGTTTCAGACACAAAAGAGATATTCCATATAGTTACCGAGTTATAACCGTGATAAAATATACAAAAAGTAATAAAAATTCACCTTGAACAAAAAAGTTCGTATGGCCATTAAATTATAAGGGCAGTCAACTTGACAACTAATGGTGTAGAAGATCTTATTTGTCAGGCTACTTTCAGGTGCAATTCTCAGAAGTTAGTCCCAAATCAATGAGCTGAAAAATGTTGTACTGTGTTGTGGAAGCTTTTATTCTATTTAATATAAAATTGACAAATATATCCTATAATATGAAGAATGTGTAAATGTTGGCAAATGGAATGGTACCCAATTTTTATATTTATATACACTTTTCGGTTAAATAATTTTAAAAAAGCTGAAATATTTACGTATTTACGCTCAAAATTACATATGTGCCAAATAATCATAATTTTTCGATGCTCATTCTACCTAAGTTCCATCTTTTATGGGCTCGCTTTTTTTCAAGATTCGGAAACAGCATAGTTAGCTAGGTGTCAAAAAACCTGTTTTGGAAAAAATTTCATTTCATTTTTCATGATTTCGTTAGATCACATATTTAGTATAAACTTTGGAATTTTTTTTTAAAGCGATAAAACTCCAGAAACGGGCGTTTCCAATTTCCTTCCATGACATAGTGGGATCGCATAAAAGGTACATTTGAGTCTAAAAATTATAAGGAGTGTTCGTAGAGTGATGAAACTTGGCACCGAGCCTTATCTCAATGAAATTAAGGAAAATAATTTCCGGAATTAATTTTTCATATAAAAATTTTTCCTTTCTCAGAATGTCTTGAAATTTCGCACAGAGCTTAAAATTAACGAAATGAAGACAACTTCATTTTTTTAACCATCGCAAAAACTCGTTTCAAATTTATATTGCTTTTGGAAAATTTGACTTGATCCAATGATATGTTAAGATATCGATTATTGACTAAATTTCTTACAGTCAACAGGATATCGCAATAGAATTAGTTAGTTCTTGCAACCTCAATAAACAACATCTTCTGCTCACAAAATGCGAATTTAAAATTATCGGGAATGTTTTCATAGAACATGTTGCATATAACACCTTCTTCTTCCAAAGCTTCAATTATTTTTCTTAAAATAGAATTGAACTCCACTTGTTTTTCTTTTTCAGTTATTCCATTACTACTAACGAGTTTAATCGGTTCTATGCAAACAGATTTCAAAGCAACGCATAACTTCAATTGAGGAATGAATTCACTGTCAAGAACTTTCAATATTACCCGTACGTTTTTATATACGCTTTTATACTGGCTGGCGAATTCAATTAACAAATCATTCAGCTGAATGATCTGATGAGAAATATCATCCAAAAACATGAACCCATGACCATGCAGGTCGTTCAGAGAAAATTTAAGTAAACAACAGCTATTGGTTGATAAGCAGCGTTTTTTGAGTTCATGAAGCCAGCTAGATTCTTAATCTTAGTACTGAAACCATTGAATACTTCATCAAGCTTGGCTACCAATTCTTTTGAAATATTAATGGCAGCATGAACAAAACATTGTTTTAGACTTAAAGTTTCGACATTTTCTGCAACTCCCGAAAACGCACCAGAATTGAAAATTTCCTGCCGATAATTATACAAGCATGTATTAAAAGCATTTGATGCTGCCGCATTATCTGCCATGCAAGCATTTAACTTTAAGAAGAACTTGGATTGAAGTGGCTCAGATGTTACAATCAGATGATCCATTCTATTTAAACTATCCTGTAATACTTTTAATTAATATTCCACGCGTTTTGTTGGCACTTTTTCGATTGAAACGACAATTTCATTCAATTCGCCCTCACACAAAGCTGTTAAAATAAAAGCCTGTATTTTATGGATGCCCATCGTGGTTTCATAATGGTGCAGCATAAAATCTGTTCCATGATCAAGTAAGAACTGGATTTGGTATGCTGTAGATAGCTTCACAAAATATAAAAAATTGTCTTTATACCTGCAAATAGAACTCTTCGAAATGTTTATTTTGATCATATTAAATATTTCAACAATTTTATTGTCAGCTATCGGCATTTTCAGCATTGTGTAGATGAACATCTTTTTAGTCAATAGACCCATCTCGGGGGGTTTTGGGCTTATTCGCCTTTAAAGCTTTTATTTTTTTGCTCTAAGCTGCTAATTTTGGTTTTTGAAGGCAACAGACTTTAACTCTATTCCATTTTTTTTTCAGTTTCCCCAAGTTTCCCTGAAAAACATCATCAGAATGTCTCTTTTTTAATTTCGAAAATAGTTCCACATTTTTCGAATCTAACCGTTGCACAGTGGACCATTTGACGAGAAGGCGGTCAAAAATTTATAACTTTTGATTGGATTGGAATTTTGATATGTGTTTTTTTGTTTGGTAGGTGAGACTTTAGCCTTTAAGTTTTGCTATTAAACGTAATTCTCGAGCGAAAATAAAAAAAGTTACGGAGGGTTTAAAATACATTTTCATTTGTAGTTGAATTTTAGTACAAAAGTGAAGTGTTAAAAGGTAAAAAAAGGTTTGTTTTAATATAATGTCTTATTTTTTCAGTTACTTTTACAACTGATACTTTTTAACAATTTTTTAAGTTAATTTTTTCAGAAAATGCCAAACTTTGGCCCCGTAAACTTTTTAGTCCTAATGTGCACAAGGGCCAAAGATTTTTTTTTTTTTTTTTTGAAAGATCCCGAGTTAAAATATAATTTACTAAGCAGCGAACGTAAAAGTTACCTGATATTGGTTCAAGATAGAGAAGTTTCAATAAAAAACTCGTATGCTTTTGCTTTAGTTAAATTTTTTTTATTGTCTTTTTAAATATTTCTATATCAATTTTTATGGTAAATTTATGAAATATAACAATTTTTATTGTAAATTTACAAAATATATAAATTTTTAAATCAAGAAAATATTTTTAGCTATATAACAAAAAGGGTAACTTATTGTTAGTGTAATGAAAAAGTACTTTAAATCAACCAATTTTAGTAAAAATTTATTCTAAATAGCCTTGATTTTCATCTTCTAGAAGTTGTTTAGCTTCTTCGTCTAATTCAATGGAGGTAGTTTTCCATTTTTGACGAATTTTGGATATATATGGATCTGCAGTGCACAACAAAATAGTGATAAGCTCTTCATTAGTACAACATCTGGACATTTTCCTTGTGTTGTGCTCGCGAAGGAATCTGTAGTCTTTGTTCCTTTTTTCTTGCGCTTCTTCAGATAGATCTCCTATTGGTAGCATATTGTTTTGAATTATTTGTTCCCCATGGTACAAAATTTTATGAACTGTGAATGGCATATATCTCCAAGAGTATTTTTCATTATAAAGTATAGCTGTTTTATTGGCGTACTCTCCAAATTTTTTTGCATTTATCTTTCTGCTGCATGCTAGAACTTGCAATATGATTTTGAATCATCTTATTATCATGATCTGCACCTGTGATAGATGCTGCAGTTTTCCGGATCGAAAAAAAAATCTCCTTGCAGTATTTCCATCATTTGTGTTTCCTTCCCCTTGTTTTGGTTGGTCGATTACGAGGCCTAGCTGTAGATATTTTTGTTGAATTTGTTTTTTTTGCTTTCTTTTTTCTTCATTTTCTTTGCTTTTTCTCACTGTTTCGCCTAACGGACCAAATTCCAAATCATAACCCAATTTAAGAATATGCTCCACGAAACGTATTCTAGCATGAAGAGGGGACATTCCAAATTCGTAGGCTTCCTTAAAATTGTCGTCTTCTGGTGGGGTCTGGCTTAATTGATTTGATGTCTTTTGGCATATTGTGCAGCTTGACGTTGACTTTGTTCCAGTTAAAGCTTGTGCAACTTTTTCCATCCATCATTGTGAGACACATTTTAAAATGTACTTCAATGTCTTGGTCATCAAATTTAAATATTACTGGTTGAAGTTCATTAATTTGATATTTTATTTTTTGAACTTCTTCAGTTATGACATCTTTGGTTTCCTTTTTGAATGCAAATTTTATTGGTCTGCAATACTTTGTTGAAGAAGGAATTTCATTTTTCCATATATCAATTTCTGTTGCAGTATGTTCAAGGAGATTGTTCAACCCTTAGTGGGTTAATTTCTTTATTATTCTTCTTTATATTCAAAAATATATGTACACATGCTCATTGCACGTATGGAAAAA
This sequence comes from Cordilura impudica, assembly GCA_963682025.1. Taxonomy (NCBI): domain Eukaryota; kingdom Metazoa; phylum Arthropoda; class Insecta; order Diptera; family Scathophagidae; genus Cordilura; species Cordilura impudica. The sequence continues at coordinate 282,458,182 of OY821517.1, read as the reverse complement.
AACAACGGTCTAGGTTTCACTACATGAAGTTGTCAGCATCATCACACTAACATCATAATTGATTGTACATGCAAACAAAATAAGTCATCATCGTCGTCAACATTGCCTAATAAAATACAACGATTCAAGGTCAACTTTTTACTACATTTTCAAATATGTTAAAGCAAATACAATTGTAACACAGTTAGTTATAGTCAGCATTTGGACGTAGTCAAATCAAGTTGTCAAAATTAAAACATTATATTATAAAACAAATCTAATTGTGTTTCAATCTTTCAGTCTTTTTTAGTAATTAACAGACTTAAAAACCATTAAGTCCTCAACAGAGATCTTGCAAATTTATTTCTGCTGATACTGAAGTGACACTGATAGCAGTTTGTGAAGGTAAGCATTCTTTTTTTGCAGAAACTAAATCTCGATACTTTGGAAAAATCCCACAATTCTTTTCATTGGTTCGTTTCCGCAATTCCTTATATTGATTTTTGGTCAATTTCAAATCCAAAAATAGGGCGGCGCTTCTTCCGGCGTAAATTTCTTATCTTCAATTGGTGTAGGAATGCTTTTTGAAATCCTCTTTGCGCGCCTTGGCCTCGCCTCCACTATTTTTTCAATTATTCCAATTTTATTTTTTTTTATTTTGTGTTGGTTGAATTTGGTGCAAAAATGAATCCTTAATAATTCTTTGAGAAATTTCTTCATTGATATTCTCCAGCTTGCGCCTTCGAGATCTTTCAATACATCCGTCAATTGGTTCTGCTGGTCGTTGGCAGTTGTAGATGCACTCTCAAAAATAAGTTCCTTTAGTAACCTGTCTTGGTAATGTTTGTAATCTTTGCCTTGCTATGAGAGCATTCAATGTACCGTCTTTTCAAATTCGATGCAAAATTAGTAATTTTTCCTTTGTGCATTTCAATGTCTTCTCGGTTACAATTCTTTAAGAAGTCGTTGCCCACTATGTGCCAAATTACATCGTCTACATCATTTCGTTGAAAATAAATATTTGCCAGATCTCTGTAACAGTACTTAGCCATTGCACAAATTGTAATGAATAATAATTGTGGTAACATTATTATAAATACTCTTTCTTGCAATTATGTAAAATAAAATTTTTTATTTTTTTTACCACTTTTAGAAGCATAAAAAACCCACACCCTAACCCATTTTAAAAGGTGAAGCATACCTGCTCATATCTTAAAGGGCTATGTCGCAATAGTTTTTTTTTTACCATTTACCTGTTATTTAAATTGTTTCCCGTTTTGTTAGGTATTTAAACTATGTAACTCTAATTCAGACTATTAATGTTTTTGAAAGATACCTATGTAAATGTACCTGTAACAATTAAGCGCATTATATCTCAACCCTTTTTTATAAGTATATAACAACTCCTGACAACTCTACCGACACGCAAAAAAATACACCGCTGTGCACAGGTACGACCAACTTTTGTATTCATAACACTCAGACGGACGGACGGACATCGTTTAATCAACTCATAAAGTGTTTTTGAGTCGATTCGTATAATAAAAGATGGATAAAGGTCCAATATTTTTGGCAGTTACAAACATCACCTCAAACTTAATATATCCTAACCACATAGTGGACAACTTTTGTATTCATAAATTTTGCAGAAAATATCTAACCTTGGGTCAGAAAAATTGTTCTGGTGCACACGGGCGCAAGCTGGCGGGTATATAATGGGGTACAGGAGTATAGGGGATGGTTCAGGCTATAGAAGAGTGCAAGATCTTTTCTGACTGCTTTTGACTGGCAGGAGTTATGCTCTATTAAGTAGGAAATTTTCGGAAAATTTGGACCTTTTTTTTTTAATTTAGGAACGAGTCAGTGATTTTATATTTCTAACAATAATAGCATGGGAGCCACAAAATTATACAAAATTTATTTCACTTCAAAATCTTTTAAATCAAAAAAGTTACAGTCATTCAAAAATAAAAATTTACAAAGAAATTTTTAATTTTAGCAAAATACTGAGAAGGCCCATTTTCAAAGACCCTGTTCGCTGTGACATAGTTGAAATAGAGTCGCAATTTTTTAGCTCCCGAGGTTAACTAGCATTTACTTTCAAATGAATAACATAACTTTAAAATCGGTAACAAAAAAAAAAAATATTTTTGGCCGCCTTCTCATGATATGGTCCACTGTGCGTCGATTATTCGAACCCTTAATGTCTCTTAAAAACGAAATGATATCACGTTTCTCCATTTCCAGTTTTGAAAAAAGAAAGAAGTTCTAAAACGTCAGAGTTCTTTGAATTATCTTTCCAGCGGAATGTTCCGCCTTTGTCTAGAAAAAGACATTTGAAATAGATTTTCCAATTAAAAAAAAATTCATGAATTTGCGTGCCGCGACGCATGCTATTCGAATGTTGGAAAAATATAAATTAATAAGAAACTTTCCCGACCAACCATACACCTCTACTGCACAAAAAAGACTTAAATCTGCAACGGAATGATCAAGCTTTTATACTTTTGCATGCGTGGTAAAATAATTTTTCATATGACAAACTTTTGCCCTAAAAGTATACTCAATATTTCTTTCTTATTACATTGCATGATTGTATGAACTTCAGTTAAACAAATTATACCTCAGTACAGCCAAATATGCTTAGCAATTTTTGAGGGCTAGCGGTTTTTGGAACTTAATATTATGGCAAAGTTAACAGTATAAGTGATATCCAAAACAAAGTGTTTGTAAGGGGTGGCATCGTGTTCTGAAAACGCCAAAAAAGAGGATTATTTTGTATGGGGAATATATTTTTTCCTTCTTATTTTCCACGATATTGGTTCTTTTTGCTAGAGCCAACTGAATTTTGTTAGGTCATTTTAAGGTCTTTCCAAAATGGGCACCGACTAAAAAAACGGATTTGTTTTGGGGTGTGGCAAAGGATTTTCAAAATGAGGGTTTCCGAATTTCTACTGTTTTTAAGCTATACGTACAAAAAACCCTATCGATATATTTCATATTTATATAAATTTTTTTAAAGACTTATCAACCACATGAAAAACGTCAACGTAATCCCCGTTAATTAATTACTTTGTATGAAAACGAAACATAAATAAAATAAATTTTTCTGAGAATGCTACATATATAGCCCCATATCTTCTTACACATATGAAAAAACAAAAAAAATTGTTTTCCAACTTGAAGACTGAGGATTTCTCTTTGAAATAAATGTTATTTTAAGTTTATCGGACGATTTTGAGAAAATGGAAAAAATGACACCTTGCTACATAATAAGATGTAAATATTTAGCATCCGATATGAACTTTTTCATATCTCCCGGCAAAAAAATAATAACAGTGCTACTCAAATTTGGTTAATTGTTATTTTCTATATTCAATTAGATAGACCTCAGACCCCCTATCTAAACGGATGGTATATGGTATTGTATGATCGGTCGCGACCGACTATAATTTTCTTACTTGTTTTTTTTTTTCATAAATTTGGTTGGAGACCTCACAAAATATGACACAATTTGGCCACTTTTAGTCCTTATAGCCATACTAGTTGATTGTGTGGCGCCTAGGCGCCCGTTTAAAAATTATGAATAAAACAGTTTAAATTTAAATACACGAAAAATCTATAATATGTTATATTTCTTTTAATATAGTAGTAAATTGAAAATTATATTGTTACATATGTACATGTGAAAAAAGATTGTGTCTGTAGAAATTATGTATGTACATAAGTATCAAAACAGATAAGAAATATTTGACAAAAAAATTTTTCAATTTAGAATCTCTTGAAAAACTATATTTTGTGTGAAATATCGTTGGTCATTTAATAGTTTTCCTTGCTGTGGGTTCGATTGAATACGTATCTTAACTTGGCTTGCAACTTTTGATCGTGACAAAGCCACATACAGTTGACCGTGTGAAAATACCGCGGTTTCCAAATTAATGCCAACGTAATCAAATGACTGGCCTTGAGCCTTGTTTATGGTAATTGCGTATGCAGGAATTACTGGAGACTGGCGGCGTTTTAATATGAAAGGTAATGTGGTGTCAGTTGGGGCGAGATCAATCCTAGGAATTAGAGCCGTATCATTTTGGTCAGCGTTACAGAATCAATCAGTCTCTCAGTAAGTCAGTCAGTGAGTCAGGGATCAGCGTAAATATATTTAATAATATTACTCGGCCTTCACACGTTATATTTTTGGCTTTCAGGTTGTAATGCACTCACACTTTTTTTTTACTCTTTTTTACTAAACAATCATAAGTTTCAATTCTCTCTTTCAATTTTTCAATGGGACAGTTGCTTAACAATTTTTTGACTATTGGATGTGTGATCAATTTGACTTGAACATGGGAAGGCCGGGTAAAGTGAGGAGATTGGAGATTCCCAAAATAATTAAAATTTAATACAATGGAGTTCGCTTATAACAAACCCTGGTTGTAATTAATTTTTGTTAATGCGAAGAATTTCTTCGGTCACAAGAGATATAATCACATTTTTCATACAAATTGCTTCTCTTATAGCGAACAGTGGTTATTATAAACTTTTGACGTTAACAAACAAATTTTTTATTCCATTTCAGAATTTTCATATATTTTATATATTAAAAAAAAATTAATTTCAATTTAATATAATTTTATTTTCATTTAATTTTAATACAAAACAAAAACTTCGATTTCGATTTTAGTCTTCTTAAGACAAACAATTAATATGTATCTTTTTAGCAATTTAATTTATGTTTCATAACTTTTTAAAATGCCCCAAAATAAATAAACTTATTCAACTAAAAAAAACTTTTTAAACCTTTCGGAGAAATTAAAAAATACTACGGTTATAACGAACTTAGTCTATAAGGAACTATTTTGGCTGGTCCCGCCGAGTTCGCTATAAACTAACTCCGTTTTATTCTAGAAAAATTGAATAGCATAGAAAAAAAAAAACGTTTTAGAGCAAGGTTCCTAAAAGTTTCTTAAGGGGGGGGGGGTTTTAAATGTTAAAAAAGTCGTATTTTCATAATTCTTTTTTGAAGATACGAATAATGTTGGATTATCTATTTCATATATGCGTTATAGCCTAATATTTTAAGATTCTTTGAAAAAAATTTCAATTAAAAATTTTAATAAATAAGTCCGTGACAGCGAATCTCCGGAGGCGTTGTTGTTTTGCGGTGAACATCATAACTCGTTACCGGATCATGTGAAATAAAAAAATTGGAACGCGTTTCAAAGGTGACATGTTTCCTGTGGTAGTGACGAAGAGTTTTTTAAATTTTTTTTTTTTTTTTTGGCAGCATTTTGAAGTGAAAAACGATTTTTGCTATGCAATTTCGGGAATTTGTTGTTAAAAAATGGGAAAGAAAATGGAATTAAATAAAACCCTTCGTGGTTACGTGATGATTTATGTGTAGATATAGTGTACAAAATTGCAAAAGAGTCGGTCAAGTAGATTTTGAGCTATGATGTTGACGGACTTCGAATTTATATACTATGATTTATATGCTATATACCGTATGAGGCCGGTTGCTGGAAACGCTGTATCTTCTTAAGGTTTGCTCTGCTTTACTTAAAATTTTGACACAACACTGTCGACATGTTGTGCATTCAGAAAGAGAAATGCAAAAAAAGGTTTTAAAACCTACCACCCCTTAAGGAAGTTCAAACACCAATACACCTACAAAAAAGAGAAAAAAATATTTCAAAAAAATAGTTCAAACACCAATACACCTACAAAAAAGAGAAAAAAAATATTTCATTGTCATCATAAATGTAAACTGTAAAAAGCAAACATTTTTTTCCAGTTATCTATAAATCCAAAAAAAAAAAAATAAAAATAAAATAAGGGCGTATTAGTTTTACTTAAAAAACAAAGTTATTATTCCAAATCGCCTTTAATTCTTCCATGAAAATTTCAATATATTATTAAAATTAAAATCTTAAATATGCCTATTTACGTAATTTATGTTTGTCTAAATTTTTTTGAAAGCAAATCATACAAAAAGTAATATGAGTGAAAAAAAGTTATTTCCCTACCACTCTTCTGAAATTACAATGTAATTTAATTAAGCAAAGTCAGAATAATTTAAATTTTAAACGTAATATTGCACTATTTTTTTAAGTGCTTTTCAATACAGAGCTTTAAACGCAATCATAGGTTGGACAACAACAAAATCCACATTGAAGATCTCTTTTTTCTCAAATATTTATCAAAAAGCATACTCTTTGGTAAGTACTGGTAATCAGAGAATCTGAGCGAAAGCACTCTTAACAATTCAAAACAATTTTGATATGAAAAACAAAACAGGCAAACGGTAAAGTTTAGTTTGATAAAAAAAGTATGTATGCATATCGGACGACATTAAATGAGAAAAATAAAAATGTTTAAAATTTCCTTCATTACTTTTTTTGCAGAATTTTTTCATTGACCAACAAAGGGAATTTAAAGAAGAATTTGAATAGATATTAGTTTTTTGATGCATTTTGCGTTCATCTTATTCCATATGCGTATGTAGTGCTGCCAATTTTGACAACTTATTTTAATTTCGACGATTTTTCAATTTGTTAAAATGATTTGTTAAATTTGTTAAAATGATTATTGAAGATTTTAAATTTTCAGTAGTATAAAAATTAGGATTTCAAGGGTTAATAATTAATGGGTTGTTAATGGAAAATTGATAGTTTTAGTTCAGTGTAAATGTAATAGCATCTCCATTTAAGATTTAAGTTTTAATTACGGCTATACTTTAAACCTATATTATATGTTTCAGCTATGGATACATATCAATAAAATTATTTAGTTGATTGCTGTATTAAATTTTTTTCGTTGAAATTTTCTCACTAATACATTTTTATACATAGAAATAACCAACGCTTTTATAATATTCGTAATATGAATGATATAAATAAATTTTATTGCTTCCTTTTGTAATATTTCTTCGAGTTTTATAAGCGGTAAAATTTTCTTGACAATATCTTGTTTAAAAAATGACAATTTTGGCGATTTAGTTTCCAAGATTGTAGATTTTCAGAAGATTTTATTAGCAGCACTGGTCGGTAACAAAGAAGAGAGAAAATTGTGTGTGTTTGTATAAAATGAGAAAGATTAAATTTTGCTTGGGTATTTCACATAGCTTTGTAGGGAGTGCTATGTGTGTGTATTATTTCAGCGTTACAGAATCAGTCAGTCAGTCAGTGAGTCAGGGATCAGCGTAAATATATATAAAGATGGTTTTCACTCCGAAATGATCTTAAACATATATAAGCCAACAAATAAAAAACAACACCACTTAAATTTGACTAGATCTGAGTCTTCTTCACGGTACTGGTAGCATAGTGAATCCTACAATAAAATGCAATGAAATTGCATACACCTACCGATCAGCGAAGCCGAACTACCAATATTTTCTATTAATATAATCGGGCTACCGATGCTGCCGATCAATTACAGTAATCACAGAGATCGGCCGACCAACTACCGATAGTACCGAACTAATGATGATTGATTCAGTGACGTTACGTATACTAGTCGACCATTAAAAAGAAGCCGAAAAGGTATGAGTAGCGACGAAAAATTATCTACCGATTGTATCATTATTTAAGATATTTTTGTATTAATTAGAAGGAAGAATAAAGTTCAGTTTTGTTACCAACCCCGATAAGGGGTTGCTTAAGGTTTTGAGGGTCCTTGAGTAAACCCTGGACACAACTGGTTACCTCAGCCCGAGATAAAATACTCGTTAAAAGCAAATCCATTGGAATATTCTTAGTCATAAATTCCACACGAAGTCTTCATACAAAACTCTCAAAAAACAAAAAAATTGCATGTTTTCTAGAAAGGTATTTAACTGTACTAAATATGATCATGATCGTTTCAGTTTTTGTTATAGCCCCATAAAAGAAACATAACCTATGAACTTTTTCAATCTGCAAGACACAAGTTAATAAAAACCAGTGCTAAAATTTGGTTTAATTTAAAATTATACCTCCAATTATCGAGGAACCTGAAATTATCATATGTAATTATTTTTCTAGTCCTTACTACCAAGTTCTACATATGTATGTGCTTTAAGGAATAGTTATAGACAGAACGCTGTATACAAATATTAGACAAAGATAATTATAGGTAAGCCACACCCCGACTTATTTTTTAATTTAAGAAGGCTTTTCAATTGCAACATGTCATTACTTTTATTTAAGGTGTGCTTTGGTGATTGTCGTGTTGCTGAAAAAATATTTCAGCTTTTACTTTCTGAATCTAAAACAAGTAAGAAAATTATAGTCGGTCTAGACCGACTTTACGATACCCTATACTATGCGTTTAGAAACCCTATCTCTTAGGCCCAACTAACTGGACATTGAAAATAAGCAAAAACCAAATTTGAGTGGGATTTTTATTAATTTTTTTGGCTGCAGATATGAAAAAGTTCATATCGGATGCTATATCTATAAAGGGATTAGGTCCAAAAATGGACCGATCCTGATCATGTTTGGTAAAGCCTCTTGTATTTTGCAAAAATATGTACAAACAAAATTTGAGAAGAATCAGTGCAATATTTTTGTTTTTTAATAGATTTAAGTGAAGATCGGGAAGCAGCTCTATATGGGGTCAAAGGGATCATTTTTGGACTACTCATTTGGTGATGTAATAAACGCATACAAACCCAATTTGAGTAAGATCTATATGACAATTTGGATCTTATGGCAATTTATGTCGATTTCATATGGGTAATTTGTATGGGGGCTAGGTCTGAACATGGACCGATTCTCACCAATTTCAACAGCGTTCATCCCATGGCAGATAAAAGCTTATATACCAAATTTCATCAAAAGATATTCATATTTGCGACCTGCAGTTTGATTACAAGCTTTACATGGACACACAGACGGACGGACGGACGGACGGACGGACGGACGGACGTACATTGTTAAATCAACTCAGAAAGTGATTCTGATTCGATCGGTATAATTAAAGATGGGTCTAGGTTAAATATTTTTGGTTGTTACAAACAGCAGCACAAAGTCATTATACCCAAACCACATAGTGGTATAGGGTATAAAAACAGTTGTATATTAATATAAAATGGAACAGGAGAACTTTATTGCTCACTTACTTGTTTTGTACATTCTCAACATAAATATCTTTAAACACTGGATAAAAAATTGTATTTTCAGAGTTAAATATAATTTTCATTCATGATTTTAATTACAAACCTTATTAAAATGATTGATAATTGCAGTGTTCTGTTTTTTCACATTCAACATCTTTTTGCCCACTCTCTATAAAGCATTGCATTGCCTTTGTATTAATCATTCAGCCTGAACGAAGTACTAATTAGGTACACTACTTACATTTACTGACTGAAATTTCTACAATACAGACAAACCAAACAAAGAAAACAAGGATAAAACAAAACACTTTAAATCCATAAAGGATTTTATTTATATGCAAAGCATGTGAATATATATTAAAGGGAAATATCATTGGGTGAATCAAAATATGTATGTGTTTTAAAATAGTGTTATATATGTTATAATGGTAACGATATTTAAGTTCAAAGATTATCATGGGTTCTATCTAAGAATGTGTCAGATCTATTAAATTTTTTGTGATTTCTTATTTATGTTCTGCTTACATAAATAATATCTTAGTCATATTTAAATCTTTTGTGTAGTATTTACTAATAGATATCGAAAATATTTTCAAAAAAGATCCAAATTTTAGCAAACGAAAAACCTGTCTACCGAGTCGCAGGTGTAACTTGAAATAGTTTACTATGAAGAAGCAAAACATTTAAAAAACAATTTTATATGTGCATTCTTATTTGAGACTGTTTGTCTGTGTTCCCCTATTTTTGTGTACTCAGAATATAAGCAAAGAGGTTTTAAAGTTTAATAATTAAATTATGCTCACTTAGTCGTACATTTTTATTACCCATACTTAAGTGTATAAAAATATATGCTTGTATACAAATGCTCTAAATAAGTCGAGACTATTTAAATATTACTTTAATATTTAATTAAAATAGGTGTGGAACTGTTTCAAAAACTGATTAACGAATGAGTATATGTAAGTAATAACGTATACGATAGAATTACCTATTTATTAGGGTGACAGCCATTTTTTTTTATACCCTCCACTCCAGTGTGCAGAGGGTATATATAAGTTTGTCATTCCGTTTGTAATAATTAGAAAAAAAAATTTGGACCCCATAAAATATATATATTTGTGATCCTTATAACAACCGGAGTTGATATAGCGATATCCGTCTGTCCGTCTTTCCGTCTTTCCGTCTGTGGAAATCACGTTGACGGCATCAATCGTACAGCTAGGGTGCTCGTTGATATCAAAAATGATTCACTGACATCCTGAGAAGTTTGCTGTTTGAAATCGTCCAAATCGGTCTATTAGGGCCCGAGATTTGAATAAAGAACTATAAAAAGTCTTGAAAAAATATAATTTTCTATGTTGTTCTTGTCACGATCACGTCCTCAATAGGATAGCTAATGTGATTATTTTTAGTGATAATTATTCAACTGATTCATGGGAAGATTTCTATTTCAAAAATCATTAAAATCGGTGGAACAGGTCCAGGGAAATCTCTGAAAAATTAAAAAAAAAAGAAAAATATAGAAACATCATATTGTTCTTGTTGTTATTCTAAATTTTGTATTGTTGTCATAGATGGTAGAAAAATCTAAAAGTTTCCATTGTTTTGGCATCACTAAAAAAATTACTAGATCGTTTCTGTCATTGCCACTAGCCTGCCTGCAAAGTTTCAGATCGATTGGGTCATGGGAAAGGGGTTAAAATCGATCCAAAAATTTTTCGAAAAGCAGACACTACGAGTTAATATAAAGGGAGTAAAAATTCACCAGCATCTAAATAAAAAAAAAAAAACAAAGTAAATTTAGCCAAAAAAAATTTTTGTATATTAACCCAGCAAAAATAAAGCGAAGTTGTTCAAAAAGAACGGCACTTTCACTACACACAAAGTAGCGATAAGTTCTGTATTTAGTTTCCCAAAGCAGTTCTTTTTCACCACTCCCATAGTGTAAAAAAGGTAGTATATTTCATATACATATATCTACTGATTTGGATCTAATATTTCACATGTACTTAACGTGCAGGATTTTGAATTAAAACATAGTTTTTTATTGTTGTTAAGATATTTTCATTATTTTCAATGTTAAAATTGGTTTTTCTAATTAATTTTCTACTTATATTAGAAAAATGTCCAAAAGGATTACTAGAAGAAATGTCGTGAAAAATCGTGGTAGGGTCAAAAGCACAAAAAATCTATATATTTCATGAATCTAACAGTTAGAAAATTCGAAAGGATACTTTGACAAAGTATATGAAGACCTCAGCAATTGATCTGACGATTTAAACGCGATGTCAATGGAAATGGCTCTAAGATGTTTCAAACAGGTTGCTAAATTTGGGTAAAGTAGCCATTAACTTGTTTTTGTGTAGTCTTCTGAAAAAGAACATAAAAAAACGAAACTTTCATAAGGTTACACGCACTACTTTTTATACACTGACCATTCAGCAGTTTGGATCACTTCCCTCCTATGACACCACCATGTTAAATTCACTTGTGATTCACCCAGATTTTCACAACAACGGGATGAGTAGTTGTTGTGATTTTACTAGTGATTGGTAAGCTCTTTTTTTGCTGGGAATTTATTTAAAGAGAAACAAGTAAGAAAATTATAGTCGGTCTAGACCGACTATACGATACCCTTACCATGCGTTTAGAAACCCTATCTCTTAGGCCCAACTAACTGGGCATAGAAAATAAGCAAAAACCAAATTTTTTTGGCTGCAGATATAAAAAAGTTCATATCGGATGCTATATCTATAAAGGGGCTAGGTCCAAAAATGGACCGATCCTGATCATGTTTGGTAAAGTCTCTTGTATTTTGCAAAAATATATACAAACAAAATTTGAGAAGAATCAGTGCAATATTTTTGTTTTTTAATAGATTTAACTGAAAATCGGGAAGCAGCTCTATATGGGGTCAAAGGTATCATTTTTGGACTACTCATTAGTGGATGTAATGAACGCATACAAACCCAATTTGAGTAAGATCTATATGACAATTTGGATCTTATGGCAATTTATGTCGATTTCATATGGGTAATTTGTATGGGGGCTAGGTCTGAACATGGACCGATTCTCACCAATTTCAATAGCGTTCATCCCATGGTCGATAAAAGCTTATATACCAAATTTCATCAAAATATATTTATATTTGCGACCTGCAGTTTGATTACAAACTTTACATGGACACACAGACGGACGGACGGACGGACGGACATTGTTAAATCAACTCAGAAAGTGATTCTGATTCGATCGGTATAATTAAAGATGGGTCTAGGTCAAATATTTTTGGTTGTTACAAACAGCAGCACAAAGTCATTATACCCAAACCACATAGTGGTATAGGGTATAAAAAACACAAAAATAACGTTTGATGTTGTATTTTTTGTGTGTAATATTTACATATGCATACATACACATGTTAAATAATACAAATAATATACATATATTCTATATATGTATATCCATAATAACTGCATGTTAGAAATAAATCGGTATATTATTTTATTTACATAAAATTCTGCAATATTTTGTTGTGGAGAAAATACATTTCTTTTGCATTAACAGAGTGTCACTCCATTTTGCTCAGGAGACTATGCCACAGTAGGTGGCGCCACAATTTTTGTTCTAATTAGCTTTGCAATAGTTATTTCTATTTTAACATGAATGTCAATATTTTCAAATAGATATCATACACCACAATGTTAAGAGTATATACGGGCTGGTCTTTTATTTAATACGTTTTTTCATTATTCTTTTACAAATATGAACATAAGTTTGGCATACTAACTTTTTGTTGTCTTAACAAAATAGAGTTACCGAGTTCATCAATAAGTTTTTTGCTTTCAAAACAGTTCTACATAGTTATATAGAATTATTATTCTGCTTTATCTACACAATATCTGATTCGATTACATCTAATTTTTAAAAATTGTTTATAATTACTAAAGCATTATTATTCACATAAATACAAAATTGCACTTTTTAAATTTTCCATTCAAATTTTAGAAAATATCAATTCTAATAACTGGAATTAAAATTTCTAATTATAAATTATAAAATATTAATTGGATTTCAGAAAATCATATCAAAACGTCGGAAATAATAATTTTAAATTTAGAAGACATCAATTGTATCACATTTAAAAAATGTTTGCATTAAAAAAAAAGTTGGCATTCAGGAGAAATTAATAGCTTTTCAGTAACTTCTTTTAACGATAGTCGAATCGTTAAAAAAAGAAAAGCGAAATTATTAGTAAAATTTTTAAACGATATTCGCTATTGTTAAATTCAGCTGTTGTTGTTATCTAAACGACAACCATTTTTGTGTTGTTTATTCAATCGATGAAAACTTAAATTTTAGGTTGAAATGTCGTCATACATAAATAAAAATCATAAAATAGTGAAAATATTTAGCTTTTATTAAAAAATCTTTTTTATATAAATAAAAAAATTAAATAGCCATATTCAATTCATTATTTCATTTTCAAATAAATACACAGAAATATTAGTAAAAAAAATGAAGATATTAAACATAAACATAAAATCATTCTGTCAAACACGAAGTAATTTGTTTTTTTTTCTATTCTTTGTGTTTTTCGCTTATTTTGACAGAGATGCCACTCGTTTACAATTTAAATAAATAGAAAAATAGATTTATCGACTGTTGATAAGATGTATGTACTTAGTGAATGACTTAATCCTTAGTGCAAACAACAATAGCTGTCGATATATTTTGCGATTGTCGGATCGTTGAAATTTACAGAATCGGACTACAGAAAATATTAATTTAAATTCAATGAATTTTATAAAACCTCAAATGATATTTAAGAATTGCAAACATTAAAATTGTTACATAAATAAACGCAATTTGATGAGAATGTTATTTATATATAAATTTTCACAATTTTTTTTTTTGGATGAATATTTGAAGTTTTTCAGAAAATAAAGAAAACAAATTATTTTATTTAAAATGTTTGGGACATTTGGTTTTTTGCCTTTGGCATCCCTAATTTGAATATTTATTATTATAAATTTATTCTCTATGTTTTGGAAATATGGCAATATTTTAATAAAAAAAATTGAGAATTTTTTTTGGTTATTATATTGTTACTCCATCCGACCTATATGGCCGCAATGAAGAAATATTTGGCCAGTTAAAAGAAACTATACAGCCATCTCCAATTAGCATGATTTAATGCATATCGCCACCCTACACAACCACTACCTTTGCAATGGAGGTAAGGGCGAGCTATTTAATTAGCAAAAACTAAATTAAACGAGAAGTTTTGTCATATAACCGGAAACGCATGCATATAGGAAACGCATGCCTATTTTTCCAATATTTTGTTTACATTTATTATCAATACTCAAACCGAGGTGGAGGGTATCAAAGATTCGGCACAGCCGAATTTAACACTCTTACTTGTTTTTTTTTTTTTTTGGAATTTAGAGCGTTTCAATTTAACCTTAATTTCTAGGATTGAGAACTTATATCAAGTAGTATAATATTTTGACAAAATATATCTGAAATATGAAAACACTAAAAAGATGTAGCCTAACAGTTGAAAAATTATGAAAAATCAAATTTTTCTTCAAATCCGCTAAAACAAAAACGCTACCTTTGGCGGCCAGGATACCTAAAATATTTGACACTTTTAATCAGATATATTTTGTCAATAAGACGTTAAGGTCCAATCGTTAATTTCAGAAAATTTCTTGGACACAATTTTTGAAAAAATACGTACCGCTTTCACATTAATTTAGAACGGCATAACAATAGACGATATGCAAAATACTTTACGATAGATCATTTTGGGATAAGTTGAATGCAAAAACATTGTTGCTGTAAATTACTTCAATGTCTTTAAAAATTTGAGCTCAATTTTCTTAATCAAGTGGTCTGCAATGCATTTATTGCCCGGGGAACTTGATATAACATGGCTGTTTTCAACCGATAATGGAGTTTTTTGTTTTATTAGAAAGGTAATTTACTCTAGATTATGGTCTATTAATTAATTTAATTGAAACGCAATTATTAAAATCAACATTTGTGTGAAAAATGATTTTTTTTGTTGATAATTTTTACATATTTCAACTTTGTAATCAATGCGCGGCCAGAAATCATCGTCCGATTTGGCTCAAATTTTAGATCCAGAGTCACAATAATCCGACCAGCACACCTCAAAATTCGACCAAAAAATTTTTTTTTCATACAAACCGCTCTCACCTTACTACATATGTATGTAAATTAATAATAACAATTTCATGTTTTGAGGGCTTGACTACAACTAAGTGTTGGTACTGAACAATTTTATTTATAAAGGTACAATTTTGTTGATTAAAAATTAATAGGTAGGTATCTTCATCAAACAAAATGGTAGACGTATTGTCTGCATTTTTAATGTAATTAAAGTTTAAATTCGTATTTCTGATTGCGACACACATTGTTATGTGAATCGCAATTTGGCGACATTACTATAGGAAGATATTCGACTGAACTTAAGCAAATTGCTATGTGGACGGCGCGTATATTGAAATATGGTATGTAGTTAATATATAGTGTAAGTAAAGTGATTAACGGAATTCGCAATTTAATGTTTTTTACGTTAACTTGTATATATAAATGCGAAAGTGTGTAAGTTTGTTTATATGTAGCTTATAATTTTTACAAAGTCTTACTATATGTCTTCAAGGAACTATAGGCCATACATATTTTGATATTTTTGGTAGACGTCACACCTAAAATACAAAGTATTTATTCAATATAATATATCTCAAGTACTATGACAGAGATCAGAACAATGACCGTGACGGGATCAGAACAATGACCGTGGCACTACGATACAAAGAAAATAATAAATGATATACACATATGGCCAATGAAGTAGGGACGCAGCATTTATTTGTTGAGATTCATGTGGCGTTTTTATACCCTATACCACTATGTGGTTTGGGTATAATGACTTTGTGCTGCTGTTTGTAACAACCAAAAATATTTCACCTAGACCCATCTTTAATTATACCGATCGAATCAGAATCACTTTCTGAGTTGATTTAACAATGTCCGTCCGTCCGTCCGTCCGTCCGTCTGTGTGTCCATGTAAACCTTGTAATCAAACTGCAGGTCGAAAGTATGAATATATTTTGATGAAATTTGGTATATAAGCTTTTATCGGCCATGGGATGAACGCTGTTGAAATTGGTGAGAATCGGTCCATGTTCAGACCTAGCCCCCATACAAATTACCCCTATGAAATCGACATAAATTGCCATAACATCCAAATTATCATATAGATCTTACTCAAATTGGGTTTATATGCGTTCATTACATCCAATAATGAGTAGTCCAAAAATGATCCCTTTGGCCCCATATAGAGCTGCTTCCCGATTTTCACTTAAATCTATTAAAAAACAAAAATATTGCACTGATTCTTCTCAAATTTTGTTTGTATATATTCCTGCAAAATATAAGAGACTTTACCAAACATGATCAGGATCGGTCCATTTTTGGACCTAGTCCCCATATAGATATAGCATCCGATATGAACTTTTTCATATCTGCAGCCAAAAAAATTAATAAAAATCGCACTCAAATGTGGTTTTTGCTTATTTTCTATGTCCAGTTAGTTGGGCCTAAGAGATAGGGTTACTAAACGCATGGTATAGGGTATCGTATAATCGGTCTAGACCGACTATAATTTTCTTACTTGTTTTATGTTGATGTAATGCTGCGTACTTTTGATATTTTTCGACTGGCAATACTGTCTGCTTATGGAATTCAAATGAACAGTTATCTTTGTTTGTTTTGACAATTAAGCAGCGTGGTTATTTTATTCTATTGGCAAATTTTAGTGGTCAGTAAAATAGGTACTTCATGATAAATTGTAGATATAATATTGGCAAAAAATAATACACATTTTAATGCCAGATGGGACGTCGACAGCATTGTACAGCTGAAGAGAGAAGACTTATTCAAAACCTTCGGAAGCAAAACCATTTATACGGTTTCATTGCTGAATCTCTAGGAAGGTCTAAAAATTTTGTCGCTAATGCCCTGGAGCCCCGAGAATTAATAGAAAAATGAGGTGGTGTAAAGAAAACATCTAGTGTCACCGACGCTTACATTGCAACGTTGGCCAAATGAGATCCTTTCATGTCATCAAGAGCTATTGCAGCGGAAATAAACAACGAAATATCAGCTAGGACTGTACGTCGCCGATTATATAATGCTACTCAGAAAAGCAAACTTGCAAAGGAGAAAAAATTTTGCACTTGCACATAAAACGTGGTGTGGTTCAGATGGTACAAAAAAATGGCATAATATACTTTGGAGCGATGAAACAAAAATCAACTTGTCTGGTAATGACTCAGAACGAAATGTTAGATGTCCAAAAGGGCAAGAATTTAATCCACGTTACACCAAAAAAACGATTAAGCATGGTGGCGGAAATGTGATGGTGTGGGGTTGTTTCTCTTGGAATGGAGTAGGTCCCATCCATCTTATAAATGATACTATGACAAAGGAACGCTATATGAACATACTAGAGGAAGTCATGTTACCCTTTGCTGAAGAAAATATGCCACTTCGGTGGCTTTGTCAGCAAGATAACGACCCTAAGCACTCATCAAAATTGATAAGTGAGTGGTTTATAAGAAAAGGTGTTAAAGTTTTGGAATGGCCAAGCCAATCATCAGATCTTAACCCCATAGAAAACCTTTGGGGAGATCTCAAAAACCGAATTGGGAAAGAAGCTTGCCGAAATTAGGCTGAATTATGGCAAAAAATACAAGATGTTTGGTATACCACTCCTATAGAGACTTGTCATAAATTAGTCAATTCTATGCCCCATACAATAGAAAAATTAATCCAAAATAAGGGAGGGCACAGTGGATAGTAGTCCTATATAATATTAAAAACACAATTTGTATTCTTATTTGCTGTCATATTTTTTAAAAATTTTTTTCATACTTTCGTACCTATTTCAATGGCCATGTGAATTTTGAACTTCTTGGAATATAAGTGTAATTTAATGTTTTTAGTTATGTTTATTTTAATATTTTTGTTTAGCCATTTGATAACATACCAATTAGATAAATAAAATTGAATTAAAAAAAAAAATTTTGCCAAAAATTTGTATTTTATAAAAATTCTACAGAGTACCTATTTTAGTGGCCATATGTGTATATCTTGAGTACTGTGAGAGTCTTTGCTTTGTGGGACCCCTTAAGGTATTCATGTGGTAAGCAAGGCATAACAGAGAGGGTTATCGGGTATGGGTACAGCCCATACAAACTTAATATTTAATACTAGCTGTTTTTACCCGGTCTTGCCCGGGATGAAAAGGCCTTTGACTTGAAAAATGGTTCACTATGCTTACCAGGCGCTGAGTACTTAGTCCCCAATTAGCAAATTCCCCAATAAAATGAACTTTCTCCCCAAAAATTTGTATGGGCAGTAAATTAATTTTTTATTTCAATTAAAAAGTTTTTGGTTTTTAAATTTAGAAGTTTTTTATAAGATGCTGCAGCAAAAATGCTTCAAAAATAAGGTGCGAAGCCGCTTTAAGTTTTTTTTTTCAGTTATTTATAAACATCAAATATAACGGAACGGCCTCAAATTAAAGGAATCAAAACTTTTAAAAATTGAATTAGTTCATTCAATAAGTGATCATCATTGAGCAGAGACGTCAAATTCAAGTTTCAGAAATGAAAGACTAATACGACGTTTAATATTGTGTCGCAAGGTTTCTTTAAGCAACTGCTTATAGTATATGTGTGGCCTATTTTGATCAACAGGTAATTATTTCACATACGTAGATAAAATTTATCATACGACATTTCACTAAGCTGTGTTCCGCGAGCGAGTCGCGTCCGCTTCCGCGCGTTTGGCAGCCAGACCCGTGCTGCCGCGCAGTTGTTGTCAACTTATTTTAATCGCCAAAATATATTTTTCAGATCATTGCGATATTTTTGGTAAGCTGTGTTCCGCGAGCGCGTCGCGTCCGCATCCGTCGCGTCCGCGTCCGCGCGCCTCGCGCCGCTTCCTCGCAGCTACTACCCGTGCTGCCGCTTAGTTCTCGTTAACTTATTTTAATTCCTAAAACATATTTTTTAGAGCATTGCGATATTTTAGCTGAGCTGTGTTCCGAGAGCGCGTCGCGTGCGCATCCGTCGCGTCCGAGTCAGCGGTCGCACGCCGCGCGCCGCTTCCGCGCGTTTGGCAAACACACCTGTGCTGCCGCGCAGCTGTTGCCAACTTATTTTGAAAAGAATACTCATTTTACTAAAATAAATATTTAACAAAATTCATTAAATAAAAATATGTAAAAATTTAAGAATGAATTTGGGGAGTAGGTTCAATTTTTATTTCAATAAAAAAAAAAATGGAGAATTTGTTAATTTCTTTTGGGTACCTTTTTTTTTAAGTTTGGGGAATTTGTTCACCGTGTAGTTATTTCCGTGTAACCCAAATTTCAGAGAAATCCATTGAAAAGTACAAATTTGTAAGGGAAGAAATACACCACACAACAAAATATGAATTTTATAAGAAAATTGGGCGTAAAAGTAGGCGTGGTCGGTAAAAATCCCTGGAATATGTACTAAATTTCGAAGAAAGCCATTGAAAAATAAAAGTTTTTATAGCAATCAAATAAAGAAACAAATAAAAGGAAAAAATAAGTTTTATATACATAGAAGTTGGCGCAAAGTAGGTGTGGCCTGTAAGAAGCATATGGTGACCTTCCCTGTAGTATAGTGATCGTGTGACCAAATTTAAGACATCCTTTGAAAAATAAAAATTTTTATAGAGAACAAATATACAAAAAACAGAAAATTAATTTTGTATAAAAAGCGGGCGTAGAAGTAGGCGTGACTGGCAAGAATCATATAGCGACCTCTCTGGAGTACAGAGATCGTGTGTAGCAAATTTCAGAGAAATCCGTTAAAAAATTGTGTAGCGAAAAAATGTACCAAAAAACAGAATATGAATTGTATACAAAAAGTGGGCGTAATAGTAGGCGTGACCGGTACGAAGAATATGTCGACTTTTCCTGGAGGAGAGAGATCGTGTGTACCAAATTTCAGAGAAATCGGTTGAAAAAAAAAAATTTGTATAGCGAACAAATATATCAAAAAACAAAATGAATTGTATACAAAAAGTGGGCGTTAAAGTAGGCGTGGCAGGCGCGAAGCTTATGGCGCCCTTAGGTGGGGTACAGAGGTCGTGTGTACCAAATTTCAGAGAATTCCGTTGAAAAACAAAAATTTGTATAGCAAACAAATATACCAAAAAACAGAAAACGAATTGCATACAAAAAGTGGGCGTAAAAGTAGGTGTGGCCTCAAGAATAACCCGGTGACCTGGCCTGAGGTACAAAGATCGTGTGTACCAAATTTCAGAGAAATGCGTTGAAAAATAAAAATTTGTATACCGAACAAATATACCAAAAAGCAGAAAATGAATTGTATATAAAAAGTGGGCGTAAAAGTAGGCGTGGTCGATCAAAAGTATATGGCGACCTTAGCTGGAGTACACGGATCGTGTATACCGAATTTCAGAGAAATCTGTTAACAAATAAAAATTTGTATAGTGAACAAATATGAATAAAACAGAAAATGAATTTTACACAAAAAGTGGGCGTAAAAGTAGGCGTGGCCGGTAAAAAGTATATGGCGACCTTTCCTGGGGTATAGAGATCGTGTGTACAGAATTTCAGGAAAATCCGTTGAAAAATAAAAATTTGTATAGTGGTCAAACAAACAAACAAACAAACAAACAAACAAACAGAAAATGAATTTTATATATATAGATATATCTGACAGTTTGTGCAAATTCATCAGATATTAATGTGAGAGGTTACATAAAAACAGGCGGGGTAGGATTAATGAGTATAGTACCTACCATACCAAAATTATGAAGTACTACGAAAGCGATAGTCTTGAAATTTATGACAAAGACATTATTCCCTAATGTAAAAATGGGCGGAATCGTCAAATTACGAACTCGCCAAAATCAAAAATCGCCAATAACGCCAAATGTTAAAACCGAATCGCCAAAACAAAAACTTTCAAAATCAAAAATAGACAAAATAAAAAACCGTCGAGAACCATATATCGCTCAAATATAAAATAGTGAAATGATGTTCTAAATTCAAGGCCAATCCTTAAGTTTTGCCGGCTTTAATTTGGAAAGTCTAATTTTTTTCTGATGGGCAGCTGTATGTAGCCTGCTCCAGAAGAGGAATGTCGAAAAATTTGCTAATTTTTCCACCGAATGCAAAATATAAAAAAATAATCTATATGTGACCTTCTCCGAGAAAAGGGACCTCTTGTGTGAAAATTAAGTTTTGGGAAACAAAACGCATTTAAAATTTCTACACCCTTTTAGGTGCCAGAATCCACCGTTTTTGATACAACCCGTTTTTTGACACACTAGGTCCCTTTTCTCGGAGAAGGTCACATTTATATAAAAGAGTTTCAAGGATGATCTTCGCTCAGCCCAAACCATTCGACCCAGAAGCTTGACATTTCGACTGTGGGTTCCTCTCTCGGCATGAGAACCACTAAGAACGGATTTTTAAAAATTCGTACATTATCGGAGTAAAAGCGGACAAAAGAGGGAAAATGGTACAAAAATTAATATAGGAATATGAAATTTGGTGTGTAGACTCCATCCGAGAAACAAATGTGGGCTCAGAACAAATTTTTTCGAAATTCGGCCACTTAACCTTCATAAGGTCCTCAAAGTTACTGACGTTAACGGTCTTCGGGTCAAATTTGACCCAAGTAGTAAATTTCTTATTTGGACAATAATTTGCGTTACTAAAGTGAATTAATAGAGCTTAAAAGTAATTTTCTACAATATCCAGTAAAAATTGTACTTTTTATAGGCATTTATTTAAAATTTATATCAATTTTACAAAGGGTTATGTACATGAGATAATTAAATTCAATTTTATTATAATAGAAAAATTTATTACTGCGTTACTTATCATTGCATTGGGTACATAAAATAATCGTTTTAGAATGCTGCTTACATACAAATTTTTTACAAGTAAGACAGACTAATGGTGTTTTGTTATCAGTTTTGGGACATAATTGACATCGACTTCTCTTGGTTGCCTTTTCGATTGGTCCACTATTTCTTTCTTCGGATTGGGTTGAAGTAGGCGGTTCTTGATCTCGTTGAGTCAAATCGCGTATTTTCTTTGCAATTTCTCGTGAAAATGGTGCTCTTGGTAATGTTTTTCGTTTTTTTATATAAGGAGTAGTAAGCTGCATACCTAAATTCTCTAAAAAGTATCGTCGTTTAGCTAAGCAGCCTTCATTCCAGCCGTCATTAGCGGATGTAAATAAAATAAAAGCATTGTACGCTGATATATCTAATATATTACTAAATACCACTTGAGGCCATCGATTTGTCTTCCTTTTGCTAGTATAACAAGACACAACTTTATCCAATGTATCTACACCACCTTTGCATTTGTTGTAATCTAATATTATTTGTGGCTTTTTGTCTGCGCGATTACTAACTTCTGAGGTATGATGCAAAGTACTGAGAAGATTCACTGACTTGTTTTTTTTAGGGATATAAGACAAGAGGGTGGTGTCTTTGGTAAAACAGAAAAATGAAGAATTTATTGGTCTGCCTTTCGTTGCCAATATTTGTGGTGGTAATTCCGGCTTGTTTTTACGTACAGTTCCTACTAAGGTCATTTGTTTTTCTAGTAGTTTCTGCCCAAGTTGATATGATGTGAAAAAATTATCTGTCGTTACGTTATGACCTTTTAGACCAGCTGTCAAATCGAGAACCACACGCATACCTTGGCCTTTTTCAGGCATGCCTCCTATTTCTTTGCCTGTATAAGGTTGAATATTCCAGGCATAACTTGTAACAGAATCACAAAGAACCCAAAATTTTATTCCATATTTAGCTGGTTTGGATGGTATGTATTGCCGAAATGGACATCTTCCTCTGAATGCTACCAGCTGTTCATCTATAGTTACATCTTGAGAAGGATTATAAAGTTGAGGCAATATATAAACCCATTGATTCCACAATTCACGAATCGGTGCAAATTTGTCTAGTAATCGTCGTTCGCTTCGTGTGTCTCTATTATCAAATCTTATTACTCTCGATAATTTTTTGAATCTTTTTATTGACATGACTGCTCCAAATATCGGTCTACCTTTCTCAGAATCCCATAAACTTTCTGTACTTTCATTATTTGATCGAAACACTCCAGCTAATAAAAGTAATCCAATAAATGCGAACATTTCGTCATCGTCAACGTCACTCCAATCATTACCAAAGACACGTTTGCCCTCAATATTGGTATATTTCATAATAGTGTTCATTACGGGAGGTGGAAAAAATAATTGAAAGCTAGATATCTCTTCCTCTGTAATTCTTGAACACGAATAACGTGTCAAACCTGGCATCATGTTGATAACATTCTCCCTCGAAGCTCTTCCATATGCACTTGTACATGGTTCTTTGTAGTATCTTATTTGACCATTTTTTAATGTCATTGTCGGAGCAGCCGCAACTTCACCATCACTTTCAGAAGAACTATCAGATGGTTCAGCATATTCTACATGATCCTCATTTTCTGAACAAGGTTCATCACCGTCTGATAATTCATTCAGCATGATTTCTATTTCACTATCCCTCATTTTTCGATAAAAAAAATATTTAGCACTAATTTAGCACTAATTAGACACGTCTTATTCGTTCTTTGTTTACTCTACGACTGACTGTAGCAGTGTTGCGTAGGCAAAAAAAAGTAATTTGATAGCATTGTTTTTTACATACAAACCAAAAGCACGGGTATTCCCCTTTTTCAAACAAATGTATTGACATCAAAGAATAAAGAAAGGTCTGTGTGATGAAATGAAAAGCGACAGATATGTAGCTATAAACTTTTATTTAGAATTTACTGATGTCAAAGTTATCTCAAAAATCGATTTACGATCAATGAAGCATCACAAAAACTAACTTCTTTACTCCGGGTCAAATTTGACCCGAAGACCTTGTGTGTAAAAAAACTTGTAACTGAAATATTTTTAAACATATTCATTCAAAAACTTTAAATTTCTATTTAGTTTTAAAATTAAATAAAAGTCATAAAATATCAAAAATGAAAATCACTTATTCATGGAAAAAAATCAACTTTTCTCCTAAAATGGGTCAAATTTGACCCGAAGTCCTTATGAAGGTTAAGGGGAAAAAACGGCCAAAAATGGTATAAATTGTACCTTTCTGCATCTTCTTCGCATATTAATCTATATATATGAACTTTGTTACATAGTCTCACCCGAATACGTGGGTATCAGTTAATAATGATTTTATTGCTAACTCTAACGTTCTAGGGGAGGAAAAACGGCCAAAAAGGGGAAAAATTGTATATTTGGTATCTACTAAACAAACGAATTTAGGAATATGAAATATGGTATGTGGATTCCACTAAAGATAGAAACATCAGATAAGAAGAAAACTTTTGGAAATTCGGTTGCAAAGGGGGTAAAAAGTGGCCCGTAAATGTAAAAGGGTAACAAAAAGCGGACAAAAAAGGAGAAAGTGATACGAATTCAACCTAGGAATATGAAATTTGGTGTGTAGACTCCATCGGGGAAACGAATATTGGAGCAGGGATGGAAAAATGGCCAGAAAAGGGAAAAACTGTACATTTGTTATCTTCTGAATCTTGGAATATGAAATATGTTATGTGGATTCCACTAGAGAAAGAATCACCAGTTGCGGGGGGGTGGGGGGTCGTAAAAATGGCCAAAAAGGGGAAATGGTGTCTTTTTGTATCTTCTTAACATATTAATCTATATACATGCGCACAGAAAACAGATTCGTTGTGACTACCAAATATATTGGCAACCAAATTGCGATAGGAATATGAAATTTGATATGAAATTTGATATGAAATTTGATATGTAGATTCCACCAGAGGCACAAACATGGCGAAGAATAAAATTTGTTTTAATTCGAGCCTTTGGGTGGATAAAAACGGCCCAAAAATGGGAAAACTGATACTTTTCAACTGGTAAATTTTCCTTTAAAAGTACAGTTTCTTAAGAAACCAACTAAGAAAATGATAGTCAGTCTAGACCGATACCCTATAAAATGCATTTAGAGAAATGATCTTAGGTCCAACTAATTGGGTTTAAAAAAATCAGAAACCAAATCTACGTCGAAAATTGGACCGAACCTAACCATATGTGGTAAAGTCACTTATATTTTTGAGCAACACATAGGGTTTGTTTTTGGTCTACGGATTAATGGATGTAATAAACACACACAAACCCAATTCGACAGAGATCTTTTTGATGATTTGGATCTTACGGGAAGTTAAGTCGATATCATAGGGGTTATTTGAATGGGGACTAGGTCTGAACATGCAGCCATTTTCACCAATTTCAATAGCGTTTGTCTTATGGCTTGAATTACTTCCTTTCCAAACTAAGCCATCGATATTACAAATAATATAATTTTTGAATAATTTTCAAACCTATTATGAATAAAAAAGTGGTACTTAAATATTGTAGGAAATTTTTACAAAATTCAATATTTGCCAATTTTGTTTTTAATAATTTCGCGCATAGTAATAAAATTATGTATATTTTTACGAAATCACTTTCATGCGTTCCACATTGGAAGATAACACATTTATTAAAAAAGATACAATAAAAAAAAATTATAAACGCAAAAGAAATATTTTTTTAGTGATGCCAAAACAGTGGAAACTTTTAAATTTCTTTTATTCCACAGTGTTATTGTATAGTAAATGTTTCCATTGTTTTGTCAACAGGATAAAAATGTTAATTGTTTCTTAAGTTATGTTAATATTTCTTCCTTTTAAGTAAATAAAACATACAAATATGTCAATTTATAAAAGAGTCCAAGTCGTCAAAAATATTTATTGTTAAAAGTTTCCATCGTATTGTCACTCACACTTTATTTCTTATTGATTTTAAATATTATTATGGCTTAAGTAATTAACATAATAATTACGCTAACAACTAGCGGGTATACTGCTACATTGTATAAAATAAATAAAATAAAATGTATTGATTGCACAATACAAACTTCGTAGGAAAAATTTATTATAAAAACCACCAATCGGCAAGTCGTAGTGAAGTAGGACAGTGCATACTGGTTGTCTATTCAAGAATATCACTGATATTATATATTGTATTTTTTTTAAGTTAAGATTTAATGCACACGCTGCAAATAGTGATAGTGTTTCCTTTCTATGACAACATGGTTTAATATATATTGGTAATTCGCCGAAAATTGACAAAACTGTTGTTATTTCACAGCATTTTGAAATAGATAAATAAACGCATTATCTTTTAAGACATAAAAAATCGCCGCTAGTCTTTTATTATGTAATCACTGCATTTTTCTACAAAAATTTATTTTAATTTGAAAATTTTGTTAAAGCTTCTTCAAAATCCATTTCAGAACGTAGACAATTCTATATATGTTATTAATTTAATAGCTGAGTTAAAACTTTATATACATAAATTTGAATAAAATTTTTGGGCATTATCATTACTATTATAAATTTGTTAGTAAATTGTTTAAATTTATTGCCAACTGCATTTCAATAAAGTTTATAAGCGTATATAAGTATATAAGTTTATAAGCGTCAAACCATCACGAAAAAATGGCATTTTCGGCATCATCACCTCCCATTTCAATGAAATTCAACACAAATGTCATACACTATAAGAGTATAATTAATCAAAAAAAATTTGACCCTAGATTCTTTCGGGTTCCGAAATATGACGTCACAAATGTTGTAAAAAATTTTAAGAAATCACAAAAGTGTCCTTACAAAAAGCAATAGAACTTTTGAACTATGCAAGCTAATTTAATTTTTTTGGTATCGTTTTAAAGGTGAAAGTACGTCTTTAAAATTATATACATATTGTGTTTTTTTAAGAAAAGGTCAAAGGTCATATTTTGGGATCTCGAGTTCAAAGGTCCATATCTGAAAAAGTATATTTTTTAAAATTCTTAAAAAAATATATGCCAAGTATTAGAACCTCTTCTACATTTGCAGAAAAGGTGGAGCCTCGATTGGTGTCAGAGTTATAGACCAGAACGTGGTATTAAGTGTGTTTTGTGTTCGTACTCAATTGATTGTTTTGTACAAGCTGAAGTATGTATGTGCACACTTTCTGTTTCGATTGTTTTTGCAGTTTTTTTTTTTAATAAATCTACACGTGCAAGTGAAAAAACAAGTAAGAAAATTATAGTCGGTCTATAACGACCATATGATATATATATATACCATGGTTAAGAGACGCTATCTCTTCGGTCGAACTAATTCGATATAAACAAGTAAGAAAATTATACCCTATACCATGCGTTTAGAAACCGTATCTCCTAGGCCCAACTAACTGGACATAGAAAATAAGCAAAAACCGAATTTGAGTGGGATTTTTATTAATTTTTTTGGCTGCAGATATGAAAAAGTTCATATCGGATGATATATCTATATGGGGACTAGGTCCAAAAATGGACCGATCCTGACCATGGTTGGTAAAGGCTCTTGTATTTTGCGAAAATATATACAAACAAAATTTGAGAAGAATCAGTGCAATATTTTTGTTTTTTAATAGATTTAAGTGAAGATCGGGAAGCAGCTCTATATGGGGCCAAAGGCATCATTTTTGGACTACTCATTAATGGATGTAATGAACGCATACAAACCCAATTTGAGTAAAATCTATATGACAATTTGGATCTTATGGCAATTTATGTCGATTTCATAGGGGTAATTTGTATGGGGGCTAGGTCTGAACATGGAGCGATTCTCACCAATTTCAATAGCGTTCATCCAATGGCCGATAAAAGCTTATATACCAAATTTCATCAAAATATATTCATATTTGCGACCTGCAGTTTGATTACAAGCTTTACATGGACACACAGACGGACGGACGGACGGACGGACGGACGGACGGACGGACGGACGGACGGACATTGTTAAATCAACTCAGAAAGTGATTCTGATTCGATCGGTATAATTAAAGATGGGTCTAGGTGAAATATTTTTGGTTGTTACAAACAGCAGCACAAAGTCATTACACCCAAACCACATAGTGGTATAGGGTATAAAAATGTTTTGTTGGAACCTTTTCGAAAAAGTGGGATATAAATATATATCATTAGGACTAAGAAGAGTTCAAGAGTGGATGACTGTCATATGTAAAAATATTTCAACATCAAATAGAATATGCCATTCATGTAGACTTAGATTATGCCGACTACAAAAAAAAACAAGTAAGAAAATTATAGTCGGTCTAGACCGACTATACGATACCCTATACCATGCGTTTAGAAACCCTATCTCTTAGGCCCAACTAACTGGACATAGAAAATAACCAAAACCAAATTTGAGTGGGATTTTATTAATTTTTTTGGCTGCAAATATGAAAAAGTTAATATCGGATGCTATATCTATATAGGGACTAGGTCCAAAAATGGACCGATCCTGATCACGTTTGGTAAAGTCTCTTGTATTTTGCAAAAATATATACAAACAAAATTTGAGAAGAATCAGTGCAATATTTTTGTTTTTTAATAGATTTAAGTGAAGATCGGGAAGCAGCACTATATGGGGTCAAAGGGATCATTTTTGGACTACTCATTAATGGATGTAGTGAACGCATACAAACCCTATTTGAGTAAGATCTATATGACAATTTGGATCTTATGGCAATTTATGTCGATTTCATATGGGTAATTTGTATGGGGGCTAGGTCTGAACATGGACCGATTCTCACCAATTTCAATAGCGTTCATCCCATTGCCGATAAAAGACTAAATACCAAATTTCATCAAAATATATTCATATTTACGACCTGCAGTTTGATTACAAGCTTTACATGGACACACAGACGGACGGACGGACGGACGGACATCATTAAATCGAATCAGATAGTGATTCTGATTTGATCGGTATAATTAAAGATGGGTGTAGGTCAAATATTTTTGGTTGTTACAAACAGCAGCACAAAGTCATTATACCCAAACCACATAGTGGTATAGGGTATAAAAACATTTTACATTCAGAAGAAGAAATAGACTATGAAGAGATAGATTCAGTTGAAGGCTTGGAAGAAAATGAATCGTCGTCTAGAGAAAAAGCCGAGGTGATTCAAGAAATTGTGGTTTCTAAATTAAACGAGACGCTACCATATCTTGAAGAATCTCCAATCTCATCCAGAAAAATGTTATTTAAAAAGTACAGAAGCAACAAGTTTCAAAATGTGAGCACTAAAATCAAAAAAATAGTTTTTCCAGATTTGACACCTTCAATATAACACCAATAATTGCACAATTAAAAGAAAAATTTAAAACACTCACGAAAAATAGCGAGAAAATGCAATTACTTACTATTTTGCCTAAAAGCTGGTCTATTCTCAAGATGGTAGAGGAATTCCACATATCGAACTTTATGGCACGTGAAGTGAAAAACTTGTCGATGAAAAAGGTATATTAAGTACCCCGAAAGAAAAGCTGGGCAAAACTTTACCGAGCGAAATTGCTGATACAGTTAAAGAGTTTTATGAATGCGATGACATCGGCCGATGTATGCCCGGAATTAAAGATTATGTGTCCATTATGGAAATTGGAATAAAAGTTCGTAAAACAAAAAGGTTTTTGCTAGGGAACTTACGGGAAATGTATGCCTTGTTTCGAGAACGACATGGGGAACACAAAATAGGTCTATCTAAATTTTGTGAGCTCAGACCAAAAAACGTAGTGCTCGTCAACGCATGTGGCATCTATAATGTATGCGTCTGTATAAAACACCAGAACGTTAAATTAATACTTCACTCTATTAATTTAAAAAAATTAACAAAAAACTTAAAAGATTATGAAATGGAATCATACAAAGACTGTTTTAAAAAAATTGTGTTCTCTTCAGAATCTCCACACTGCTACATTAGAAAGTGTAAATTTTGTCCTGGAACAGATAATTTAATAGATACACTTCGTCAATTATTCGAAGAAAATAACATTGATGAAATAAAGTATAAACAATGGATAAATACTGATAGAGACAAATTGGAAACGATGATCCAATCAACCGATGATATTTTAGATTTACTCTCTGAAAAATTAAAAAAATTACATCAACATTCTTTTATATCAAAACAACAGAATGCCTGTTTAACATACAACAAATCATCATTAAAAGAAAACGAATATGTCGTTGTTTGTGATTTTTCTGAAAACGTGTCATTTATTATTCAAGATTCTGTCCAAGGATTTCATTGGAACAATGCACAAGCAACGTTGTATCCAATTGTTATTTATTATAAATCCGATGGAATACTGAAAAACACAAATTTTATAATTATATCGAGCTGTCTTGTACATAACACTGTAGCGGTCCATTTATTTCACAAACACCTTCATATATTTTTAAAAAATAACTTTAAAAAAGATACACAAAAAATAATATACTTCTCGGATGGATGTGCAGGACAATTTAAAAATAAAAAAAATTTTCATAAGGCAGATTTTGGATGCGATGCTGAATGGCACTTTTTCGCTACTAGCCATGGAAAAGGCCCTAGTAACGGCCTTGGAGGCACAGTCAAAAGAGAATGTTAGCTTACAACGACCAGTAGACAACCAGATCACAACGCCACAACTCTTGTTCGATTGGTGCCAAACAAACCTTAAAAATTGCAATTTCATATATCTTTCTGAAGATGATCAATGAGAAGAAGATGAATTTTTAAGAGAACGCTTTTTTGGGCTGCGCACAATTCCAGGTACACAAAAATATCATTGTTTCATTCCTGAAGGAGAAAATAAGTTAAAAGTAAAGATTTTTTCAAATGATAGCGAATTTTTAATTGAAAATGTTCGTTACTAATTTAAGTTTTACTGTCTGAATAAATATTATATATAACTCAACCTTTTAAAGGCTTAAAAACAATTTTTGTAATAAATTTTAAAAATTTTAAAAACACAAATTATCAATTAAAAATTTTAAATAGCTTTCATATAAAAAAATTACCTGAATTATATTATTGTTTTGTTCAATACTTTTTGTACTACATTTTAAATTTACATTACAAATTTCAACTGAAAGTTTTAAACAGTATTATTTAAAAAAAAATAAGTTGAATTATTTTAATGTTTTTTTCAATATTTTGTAATAAAAAAATAAATGAAAACTATAATGTCTTCTTCAATAATACAATATAAATAACTCGCATGGGAAATACATGTAGAATAATAATAAGGTTTGTCTTGTATGAACACAAAACATACTTAATACTACGTTCTGGTCTATAACTCTGACACCAATCGAGGCTCCAACTTTAAATTTTCTGCAAATGTAGAAGAGGGTCTAGTACTTGACATATATTTTTTTAAAAATTTTAAAAATATACTTTTTCAGATATGGACCTTTGAACTCGAGATCCCAAAATATGACCTTTGACCTTTTCTTAAAAAAATACAATATGCATATAATTTTAAAGGACGCACTTTCACCTTTAAAACGATACCAAAAATACTAAATTAGCTTGCATAGTTCAAAAGTTCTATCGCTTTTTGTAAAGACACTTTTGTGATTTTTTAAAATATTTTACATCTTTTATGACGTCATATTTCGAAAGCCGTAAGAATCTGGGGGTCTGAAAATTTATGTTTTGTTAAAGTCCAACGACATACAACAGCTGTGGTGAATTTCGTTGAAATTAGAGGTGTTGCATCCGAACGGCATGATGGTTTGACATGTTTTCACTCTATATCGAGTTGATCATATTTCGTAACCAGAAATATTTCATCGGAATTGAAATGGTAGAAACCAATAATATTGCCGTAATTCCAAAAAAAGAAAATAAGTAATGGAATACTGACAATTTTATTTTATTTTTTTATTTATTTACTGTCAATAAGCTACTGGTTTTCTTAATTCTAAAATAATTTTGGTCTGCTATCATTAAGACAATACAAGAAATATTTATATAATTTATTAATATAATTTAACATTATTATAAGTTAACATTAATATAAATTAACAGTAATATTTTAGATTATAGGAAAAATATAGTAAGAAAAAACATACTTTTAATATCACAAAAAAGCGAGGTCTGAAGGGTTTTAATTTAACAAGAGAATTAACAGTATCTATACCAAAGTATATAGGGTCCATGGTATGTAAATCTGTCAAATGGGCAAAATTTGACCTTATGCATCTAAAATTAAATGTTAGATTCAGGTCCTTAATTCACGTTCCGATAGTCGTTTGATCTGTTATTCTATTAAATTTTAAAGTGAGAAATCGTCTTGGTAAATTATGTATTATCATCCAGTTTTTATTTTTGATTATTTGAATAGGTTTTTGGTGGGTTTTTGCGTAATTTTTTCAAGCAATCATATATAAGAATAGATCTGCTACACAACTTGTATAAAAGAAGTTTGTTTTTAATGCTCAGTTTTGATTTTCTATTAACCCATGAAACTAGAAGTGATAATTAACAACAAGGTTTATTTTTTATTCATTGTATACAAAATTAATATAAAAGTATGAAAAAATTAAAAAAAAAAAATAAATGGGCGGAGTAGGGTGGGTGTACTCTACTGAGTACAGTGGCGGATTACAGGTGAAAATTTTCAAAACATTTTTTTTCAATGCATAATATTTTTAAACCCTTCGTGCATTGCCAGCGAACTCTTGCATAACATAAAACACATCTTAATTGCTTTTCTAACTTTTCGGGGTAATGACCTATACCATCTTGTGGTAGTCCTAGGACCAATGAAGAGGAAATTCGAGATTTATTTTGCTCGTTTTGGCGTAAATAGTACATTGCAATGGAGCGTCGGAATAAAAGTTGATCCATGCTATTATTATGACTCATTACATATAACCGCCAAGCGTTTGCAATTGCCATATCTTTTATATAGTAAACAATGCCCACCATCATTTCTTACCGCGAATGACAATTCTGTAGTGTGAAATGGATTGGTCCAGTTCATCTACTCCTTCCATATTTTTATTATAAGACTGAAACACCTTTGGTATGTTGACATCAATTTTTTTCGTTGTGTAGAAGACCAACTTTTTATAGCTCCTAATGGCTCACCCGTGTCATAGTTTGTTGCCATTGTACAGACGCTATTGTCTTTCCATTTTACCAAAAGAATTTCATTTTGCTTGTCGAACCTATAGTCATATGACGCTCGCTTTTCTTTTTTCATTTCTTTCGTACTTCTCAATGGACACTTTTTTGTTCTGTTCTCTCTAATGGTTCCAGTCGCACGAAATCCTTTTTCCTTGAGATCTACCCTGAGATTATAACTAGTAAAAAAGTTATCAAAAAATACTTCATGCGATGCTGAGTCAGTCTCCATTTTCTCAAGCAAGTTTTTTTACTACTCTTGACCCTAAGGGATCAGTATAATTTTCCTCCGATTTTCCAAAATAAAAATCGAAAGTGTAGCAATATCCGTTAGAACTAGCTGCCACCCAGTTCTTCAAGCCAAATCGTACTGGTTTTCCATGTATAAACTGCTTAGTAGGATGATGACCAAAATATTTTACCATCGACTCTTCAATGGAAATACGCTCGTGCAATACCCCCACTGAAGAAATTTCTTCATTATAACATCAGCTAATGGCCGAACTTTAACCATTTTGTCCCTAGTAGTGTCAGCTTCGTAATTGTTCACAAGATGAAGATTCTTTTTGATATCTCGGTATCTTTGCCTAGACACTGATTTGGTACCATTTCTATGCCAACATCCTCATCGTGAGACCAGTACAAATCCTCTCTGGGTAATTTGTGATACTCGGAGAATATCAGTACACCCATAATTTTTTTTAATTCGACGGGGTCAAGTTGAAAGTGATGTCTATTATTTTGATTGGCATATAAAATTGTATTGGTGATAATCAAACTACTCACTTCTTCATCAAATATTTTCTCGAATACTTGTACTGGGTTGAGATTACTTAACAACTTCTTTACATCTTCTTGTCTTTCGGGCACATCAGTCGATACCCGAGATGTTGAAGAATATGTTGGTAAGCACTTACGCCACGCTGGTAGTTGACTGAGGCTTCTCTTTACCTTTTCGGCCTACGGTTCATCATCGCTACTGTCGTTGTCATCACTTAAAATTATGTTATTGTTGCGTCTAAAAACCTTAATGTTACCTGGCACATCTCTCGGCAAGTTGTCAGCTACCATTATCTCATCAACACCTTCTTCTTCATCTGATAAAACATTCGGCTCTGGCGGAATGATTGCGAAATTATATAAAGAATCACTGTCACTATCTACCAATATTGCGTTAACAGCTTCTTGTAATCCTTTGAAACCATTAAAAACTTTAAAGCGTTTAGAACTCATCGTAAATAACTTTTGTGCTCTAACCTTATAGCCTCAACACAACTTATAAATGTTTAATCTAACACTAAACAGCTTTTTTAAAATCAGTCACTATCAGTAGAATTGATATTTTGGGAATCCCCTTGTTATATAGATAAACACGGTAGTATGTATTGCAGAAACACGCCAGTATGCATTTATATAAACATAACAGTGATGCCACAATTTTTATATGGATTCCGCCGTTGTACTCAATTGAGTACAGTGGTATTTAAAATGCGATAACTTTGTACAAGGAAATGGCAGACCATTTTTTTTACATATTTTATAAATAGAAATACTTGCATTTAGAAAACTAAAAAAAAAAGAAAATTGCAATACAGTAAAAGCAAAAAAATGGAAAATCTGAGTTTATTTCGCCACAACAATTTTGTTTAAGTTTAAGGGTCCATTTGTGACAGTTGATATGTAAGTTAACACTTCCACACGCCCAATACCTTTTTTAATAACATATTGGCGAATGCGCGAGTCAGCAATACCACGGACAGCGCGTGTTGCAGTTGACACCTAGCGCACCACCCCTTTGCTCACCAATATACAATGCGCTATACGATACTTGCATTCTTTTGTACACGCGCAAGCTATTGGGAAATGAGTAAGTTAGTGTTCTAAATTAAATTAAGCTAGCGTATGCAAATATTTGCACACGCGAATTATTGGGAAACCATAGCATGTTATGGTTCCCATGAGAATAAACTGGCATAGGCAAAATAATATTAGTAAATTTTTAGTTATATTAATGTGCAAGAGACGGAGAGCAGGCAGTTCAATTCTAGACTGCAGTAGAGCAACGTCGTGTTTATTTAATAAAATAATAGTCAACATATTGAATAGTGTTTTTTTATTTAAAAGGTGAGTTGGGCCCCATGGGCGGCCCAACAATAGTAATTTTTTTAAAACATGGCTGACGCCATTGTTAACTGGCGCCCGAGCAGGGACCGGCCAATCGCAGAGTGAAAAGGATGTGCCGGATCGTTCTGTGCTTGGCTCATGGCCAAAATAATCCCTTTTCCTAAGAAAAAAATTATAATAAAGGTGAAAAAAGCGAAAAAAATTTCTTTTTAGAATAAAAAGTCTAGAAATTAAAAAGTGTCCTTTGAGAAATCGAGAAGTTCTAAAATAAAAATTCTTCTTTCGAAAATAAAATACAAAAAGTTTTACAAGTTCTGAAAGTGGAAATGAGAAATTTGAAATGAAAATTTCCTTTTTTGAAAATTAAAAATAAAGAATTCTTTTTGTGAATATGTGGAATTTAAAAATGAAAATTTGCTTTTTTTGGAAAATTAAAAATTCTTTTTGTGAATAAGAAAAGAAAAAGAGAAATTATTAAAATAGTTAATTAAGCTAAGGGTAAAATTGAAAGAAGTACTCCCTGAGGAAGTAAAATTCCGGGGGATAAAAAATCAATTATTTTTTGGAAACCCTAGAGAGGGAAATATCCAAAGTTGAAAAAGCGAAGTATCCTTCAGTCTCCCCCCGAAAACAGGTAAGTGTGCATTCTTGTGTAAACTGCAACATGATAAAAAATAAAAAAGTGACCAATATGGGTCTTAAAATGAGGCCCAGCGTGCTGCGATCCTGAACTCCAGGCCCTCCAGTGCGTAAAAAATTTTTTGTCACTATGATAATATGAAAATTCATCCCTTTGGAAAAACGTGAAACCTTGCTTCAGAACGCTCCCTTACCGAAAGGTGACATTACAGAAGGCTAAAGGACATTACCCAACAAGTTGTAGTAAACTTAAGAACCTACACTACTCAGTGGGTACGGATGTTTCCTTTTCGCCTGGTAATTAAGAGCTTAAGCTGGAAGGTTCACAGGGTGAGATAAATCGTGCCTTAGTACGTCAGCATTCACTGTTCGAAACCGGACCACACGATCCTCCATCTAAAGGGATATAAGGTAATAAAAAATATGAATGAATAAAGTAAATTAGTGCAATTACTCTGACAAGTATATGTACACGGGGAACCTAAAGGATGACCTTTGTATGTATATTTTTAGTATTTATATAAATTAAATAGCAAAAAATAGAAATTATTAAATTGTCAAATCGAAAATATGAAATTGTAAAAAATATTTGCATAAATTAAATGGCAAAAAATAGAAAATGAAATTGCCAAAGAGAAGTTATGAAAATGTTATATGAATGAGAAGGAAAAAATAAAAATTATTGAATGGTATAAAATTATGATAAAAAAGTCTTATATAAATTAAAAAATAAAAGAATTAATGCCAAAAAGAAAATAAAAAGTGGTGAAAATAAAAATCTTTTAATAATTAAATAAAAACTGATCGAAAAATAAAAATTACAAAATTAGAAAAATAATCTTTTTTTATCAAAAAACAAGAAATAAATTGTGAAAGGAAAAGGGAAGAAGCTATGAGCCAAGACGTTAAAAATATCTTTTTAAATTAAATCGAGAATGTGGAAGTAAAATAAATAATTGAAAATCTAAACTTTTCCGTTTTAGATCCACTCAACATAACATCAATCACATGTACTTCGCATAGTACGTAAAAATATAAACCTATAGTTAAATATAAATAAAACACAATCTAAGAATCTAACACAATCTAGAATTGAATTGGAACTTCAAGGGTAAGTGCAAGGCTTTGTTTTGATTAATTACCTTTGATCGTGGTATGATTATTATTTTGATTTATTACCTCTAATTGTGGTGCGCGATAACCCTCTTCCGTCCAATTATATTTCTTTTTAAACTTTAATTTTACGACCAATACTGACAAAATAGAGGACCATTTATTTAATAGTTTTTCTTAATAATATAAACCATTTTTTTCCGTTGATACCAAGGGGATATTTGAACGAAATGTATTTCCAGGAGATCGAGGAAAGATTAGAGACAATAGCAAATCTGTATACGGTAGATGAAGAGGAAAGGGAAAAGCTGCGGAAATTGATAACTGCAATAACGAGGATAAAACGTATCGCGAGGAAGAAGTACCTAAGGAATAAAAGGAAACGGGTGACCTATTAGGGTATAATAAGGAGAGAATATTTTCTTTATTTTATTTTGCAGTATGGAGCTGATTACATGGGAATTATAAATCAATAACTTAATAACTAATTACAAATCTTTTTAATATAGGATACAGAGAACAATCAAGATAAACGATAGGCTAATTAAGAATTTTCTTCATATGGATACGGGGAACAATTAGGATTAATAACCGAATAGTAAAACTCAATCATTATTGATGGTAAATTGAATTGGGATTATTTAATATAATCGGATGTATTATAATATCATGTAATCGATCGAAGAGTGAAAATTATGTTAAGGGTACACGTTTTATAAGGAAAAATCATAGCAGGGTAAAACAATAATTTTGAAACGTTACATTGATAATTTTGGCATTTGATTGTATAAATTATTTACGTGTTAGGAAAAGATTCACTGAAAGGCAACCATTGGATTTGTAACATTTGCTGAACTTTAGTTGGAATCTACGTGACACTCTGCTATTTCAGGAGGAAAGGACCGTCCTAAGGCCTCTCCTTTTTATGGCAACTATAATTTGGCTGATGGCGTTTTGGACTTTTGACTTGAATAACGTACAAAACGTTCATGGAAAAGTAAAATTTTTTCATTTTAGGAATTCTTGGAAATGAAAGAAAAGGTTGTAACAATTTTATTTGCTTTTGAGTTAATGGGAGTTTTACGCGTGTGGATAACTTTTTGGTAATTTAGATCAGGCAAAAGTGTTAAACTTTGTTAGGAAAATATACAAAATGAACTCGCTTTTTGTCTACGAGGAAAGTGTTAGTCAGTTGATATAAGCGAAAATTCTCTCCAACGGAATTTGATAGGAGACATATTTTTTTGGACAATTTGCGCTCTTACCTCTACGGCGCGAAAAAAATCAGGATTTTTGCCGATCATCAGCCGCTCACCTATGCACTTGGCAACCAGAATCACAATGCTAAACTGAAAAGGTGAAAAGCCAGGATAGAAGAATATAACTACGAACTTATATACAAACCTGGTAAGTCAAATGTAGTGGCAGATGCCCTTTCCAGATTGGAATGTAACTTAAATCAAATGAACACACTTAGCGACGAAGGTACGATCACAGCCTCTGAAATTGGTTCAGAGACCGCAACAGCCGACGAAGGCTCGGAAAGGCAATCATTCCGGTCTGACGCTACGATGCACAGTGCCGACCAAGATGGCAGCGATCTTATCCCCCATGTCGAAGTTCCCTTGAACGTTTTCAGGAACCAGATAATAATCAGGAAGGGCAAGGATTTTCATAGCCATATACAGCCACATCCCGGCTTTAATAGGTACCATGCGACCATTGAACAGCTGACTGCAGAAACCCTTTCCGAGATATTGAAAAAATGCTTAAGCCCGACCTGCATTAACGGCATCAAGATACCCGAATGCTTTATTTCGTTATTAAACGAAGTCTATTTGGCCCACTTTGTCTCATATAGAATAAGAATTACGCAGCGTGTAATCGAAGATGTGGGCGACCCCGAGAGAATCTGTAGAATAATTGAGGAAGAACATGGGCGAGCCCATCGCAAACCGAGAGAAAATGGTCAACAAATATTGGAAAGATTCTATTTCCCTAGCATGGGGAGTCTCATTAAGCGGTACACTAGAACATGCGAAATTTGTAAGTTTAACAAATATGACAGACACCCCAGTAAACCTAAACTTCAACCAACTCCTATCCCGGAATATCCGTGCGAAATCCTGCATATCGACATTTTTGAAATTCAGGGGTTTAAGTTTATCAGCTGTATTGACAAATTCTCTAAGTTCGCAAAACTTTTTCACATTAGGAATCGGTCAGCGATCCACTTGCGGAACAAACTAGCCAAGGTTTTACATTACTTTACCGCACCTCGTATGATCGTGTCGGACAATGAAAGGGAGTTCCTGAGCCCAACTATTTTAAATTTCATTAGATCTTTGAACATAGAAATATACTTTACACCCGTGCAAAAGAGTGAAGTCAATGGCCAGGTAGAGAGATTTCACTCAACGCTCATCGAAATATATAGGTGTTTGTCAAGGGAAATGGGGAATCTTGGTCCTAGAGAGATAATTACCATCGCAGTAGATCGTTACAATAACACAATACACTCGGTCATTGGTAGAAAGCCGTCGGACATTTTCTTTAATAGAACTGAAAGATTTAACTACCGACAGCTGACAAATTTCCGCGACCAGGTCAACGAGGACATCCGTGGGCTAATCGAGTACAAGCAGAAGATAACGAATGACCGTCTAAACAGAAATAGATCGGACCCAGTCGACCTTGTCGAAAATCAGGAGATCTTAGTCAAAGACGGACAGATTAAGCCGAAGCATAGACCTCTATACAAGCGGCACAGAGTTTCTACCAACAATAGAGTAACTATCCGCACCACAACGGGAAAGAAATACCATAAGTCACAGATTAAGAAAATGTAAAGTGACCCTTGCAACTACTCTGGAAACCTTAGAACATAAGAAAAAAAGAAAAAGAAAATATAAACAAATAATGGAAATTGTAAAAATTTTAGTAATAGAAATTATGATTAAGAAATCTAATTGTCGAGAATTTGTAAAAAAATTTTTTTAGAAAAAAAAAACCTTTATTTAAAATTAGAAAATCATAATTACCAAAAATTGTATAACATAAGAGGAAAACTTTTTTTTGAGGACTATAACTAGGCAATTGTAATAAGAATAATACCCAGATCTTTGAATTCATGATTTACATTTTACACCTATTGTATTAAACACCAAGCTCTGTCTAACTCTATACATTGCACCTAGAATACGGATACTATAAGCTGCACATACTAACCTACGTTAATACTTTAAATTTCTAAGCCTTTTTCTACTCGCAACCAACGTTGCAGCCTTCCACGTCTTTGAATATCAATCGCCGCTTGTGACTATCAAAGATGGCGAAGGATGGATTGTGAACGGTTATATGAGCGTCGTACATGTGATACAATTGGAGAGGATCGAGGAGATGCTTCGGACAACTGCTGACGTCTTCACTGCTACATCGAAGGACGAAAAGGGCAAGGAAATATTCGGATGTCAACTCCAAAGGGCATACGACCGAATGACAAC
This sequence comes from Cordilura impudica, assembly GCA_963682025.1. Taxonomy (NCBI): domain Eukaryota; kingdom Metazoa; phylum Arthropoda; class Insecta; order Diptera; family Scathophagidae; genus Cordilura; species Cordilura impudica. Next base: position 282,417,554 of record OY821517.1, on the reverse strand, counting down.
AGTAAAAGGCATCACGAGGAACAAAAGATCTATAGAGTGGATTGGCTCTGCCTGGAAATGGATTGCCGGCAACCCAGATGCAACAGATTGGAACAAGATACTGGAAAGCCAACAAAGATTAATAGAGAACAACGAGCAACAATACGTGGTGAACAATAATCTGTTTGGCACAACAGACGATTTGGTGAAGAAAATGAACGACCTCATCGACAGATACAACAATAAAATAGTCGTGTCCGAATCAGACGAAATAATGCGTGAAGCCTTGAACCAAGTAATCACGATAAGAGAAGACATCGAGGAAATAGTACGAGCGTGTCAACTCTCTAAAGCAGGCATCGTCAACACTAATCTACTAAATATGGAGGAAATTAGTAAGATTGTTTCCGAGATCGAATCGCTCCCATACGACAACGAGACCGAGGCCATAGAATACGGTAGGCCAAGTATATTTTCGAATGGTACATCGCTGTTGTACGTGATATCAATACCAAAAGTGGAATCCAGCAGATACAATAAAATTCTCCTGAGAGCAGCTATATCCCTAGGCCGCCAAATTGACCTGAAATACGACAAGGTACTGTTGAACCACGAGAACATTTATGGCATTCGGAATCGCTGCTCATCGCTCAACAATGTCACGATTTGCACCTTAGAACAATTGGAAAGACTCCAGGAGGAAGAATGCCTGTCAAGAATTTTGAGGGGTATCACCGCGAACTGCACATTCCGTTATGAGGAAACCACAGTGGAACAGATAGAAAGCGATCTTATATACGTAACCAACTTCAGGGGCAACGTTTCATCTGAAACGAACACTGTGAACATAAACGGAACATACCTTGTACGAATCTTCAACGAAACGGTTACGGTCGGAGAGAGGAATTTTACAAATATAAGGATCTCAGGCCTACAGGCGCTTCCCCCCTTATTAACGAACGCGCACGAAGGAACACGCAAGATAGATACGAAACTATTACATGAACTCCACGTGAAGAACATCGAGCACATTCGAGATTTGATGGGCCATGTAAACCTGTCACTTGGATCAAACGCTGCAATTCTGTTGTGTGTCATTGCAATGACGATCATATTAACCATAGTTTGGAGGAAGATATTCGGTCGTATCACCATGCCGGCCCTAAGTCCTATCGATCATCCGAACGGGGGCACTAACTGATCAGCGGGACGCCGATTTTTGAGGAGGGGGGAGTTAACAGTTCCACACGCCCAATACCTTTTTTAATAACATATTGGCGAATGCGCGAGTCAGCAATACCACGGACAGCGCGTGTTGCAGTTGACACCCCGCGCACCACCCCTTTGCTCACCAATATACAATGCGCTATACGATACTTGCATTCTTTTGTACACGCGCAAGCTATTGGGAAATGAGTAAGTTAGTGTTCTAAATTAAATTAAGCTAGCGTATGCAAATATTTGCACACGCGAATTATTGGGAAACCATAGCATGTTATGGTTCCCATGAGAATAAACTGGCATAGGCAAAATAATATTAGTAAATTTTTAGTTATATTAATGTGCAAGAGACGGAGAGCAGGCAGTTCAATTCTAGACTGCAGTAGAGCAACGTCGTGTTTATTTAATAAAATAATAGTCAACATATTGAATAGTGTTTTTTTATTTAAAATGTCAGTTGGGCCCCATGGGCGGCCCAACAATAGTAATTTTTTTAAAACATGGCTGACGCCATTGTTAACTTGTATATATCAAACTTTTTTTTGTTATTTTTACGAGGTTCGGGATTCTTTTAAGCTTAAAACGCAAAAAAACCAAAAGCTTTAAAAGTTTAAAAAATTTCACATAATGTTTAGGTGTACTCAATTTATTAAATGGTTAGAATATCTAACCCCGTGGTTAGCTGTCAAAGTCAGCAAATTAGAAATACTGAAATTCTTTACGATTCAAGTGCTTATTTTGCTATTAAATGTTTCAAAAAGTGAAAGTTTTATAATGGAACCTTAAAACTCCATGTATTTTAAGATATAGAAAAATTTTCTTTGTTTATAAAAATTATGTGTAAATATTTTTAGTAATTTTTTAAAAAAGGTCCAAAATTGGGACATTTTCTACATTTTATGGACCGCACTCATTCAGTTAATTATAGTTGGGGTCCGACTTGTGGATTTTAAAAAAGTATATAATTTCAACTTTAACTAAAAGAAAAAAAACTCTGAGACAATGCAGAGCCTTTTTTTATTGTCGTTTTTGTATAAAAAGTCTGGATGTAAAGTCCAATAAGTGTGTTGTTTACTTTTAAATATTCTCTTTTTCTATACTTTTGGTATCTTTATATCCTATACCACTATGTGGTTTGGGTATAATGGCTTAGTGCTGCTGTTTGTAACTACCAAAAATATTTGATCTAGACCCATCTTTTATTATACCAATCGGCCCAGAATCACTTTCTGAGTCGTTTTAGCAATGTCCGTCCGTCCGTTCGTCTGTCCGTCCGTCCGTCCGTCTGTGTGTCCATGTAAACCTTGTAATTAAACTACAGGTGGAAAATATGACTATATTTGGATGAAGTTTGGTATATAAGCTTCTTCCATGGGATGAAAGTTATTGAAGTTGGTGAAAATTGGTCCATGTTCAGACCTATTCCCCATACAAATGACCCATATGAAATCGACATAAATTGCCATAAGATCCAAATTATCACATAGCTCTTTGTCAAATTGGGTGTGTTTGTGTTTATTGTATCCATTAATCAGTAGCCAAAAATAATCCCTATAGGACAATTCTTAGTCATAGGCCCGATATAGAGTTGCTTCCCGATCTTCACTTAAACCTATCAAAAAAACAAAAATATTGCAGATTTTTCTCAAATTTAGTTAGTGTATATTTTTTCAAAATATAAGTGACTTTACCAAATATGGTCAGGATCGGTACATTTTTTGACCTAGTCCACATATAAATATAGCACCCAATATGAACCTTTTCATATCTGCAGCCAAAAAAATTAATAACAATGCCACTCAAATTTGGTTTTTGCTTATTTTCTATATCCAGTTAGTTGGACCGAAGAGATAGAGTTTCTAAACCATGTTATAGGGTATCGTATGGTCGGTCCAGACCGATTATAATTTGCTTACCTGTTGTTATTACTTACGTTGATGCCTTTTTGGTCTCTTTAGAGATGAGTGCGTGAGTGATTTTGATCACTTTAGCTCACGTTCACAAAATTGTATCACACACCAATTACAGGAAGTGTTATATATATGGAGCCAGATACAGATTCTATGGAGTTTAGGTTGTCTATACTTCATGTCTGGATTCGATTTTATGAATGCCTTCTTCACCTATCATATAAAATTCCTATTAAAAAATGGCAAAAAGGTCAAATGAAGACAAACAAAAAATCGTTGCTGAGATAAAATTATAAAATCCAAAAAGAGTTTCGAGAAGGAACTGGTTTTATTGCTGATCAGCCAAAACCCGGCTTTGGTAATTCTTATGACGGAAATACCGCTAGACGTTATTTCTGAATACGGAAATTTCGGCTGAAATTACAAAAGTGGACATAACTCTGATAAAAAAATGCATACAATACTAATTGTTGATTCTTGTGGTCATGGGTTCATTTGGAAAATTTTCGTAGATTTTCTAACAACACAGATATTTCGTTGAAAAATATTCGTGGTTTTGTATGCCTCCCACTTTACATAAATGTTTTATTCACGGGTCAGAGATTATACAGCACGCACTTTTATCAATTGGAAAACTCTTGGAAGAAGCTCAAGAAGCCAGAAATAAAGATTTTAAAAATAATAGAGAGCACTTTGCCCGTAAATGCAGCCGAGAAAAGTTCAATGCTGATATTTTCAATAGGTTTCTTCTAAGTTCTGACCCTTTTATATCTAGCATGAGCAAGAAATATGAGCAGAAAAGCAAAAATTAATTTACCATCTTCGAAATTAGAGTTATTAGTTTTGCCAAATATTTCTGATGAAAACTATAATAAAGATGTAGATAATGAAGACGGTGATTATAATGAAGATTATAAAAATTGGGAATTTGATAATGCAGAGTAACACAATTATTTTAATACTGTTTACTAAAATTGTAAAATAAAACCAAAGATTTCACCAAAAAGTTTTAATGTTTTTTTTTTTTTGATAAATCAGTCTTTCGTGACTTTTTTAAGATGATTTTTTATATATATGGGAGTTAGTGAAAAACAAAATTTTAATTTTAAATTAATTTTATACTAGTATTATTATTTAATAGTTTTACTATTTATTTAATATTTATTACGCTCTGATTTCCAATTTGATTTATTCATTTGTCGCTTTCTGTTCCATAGTTACAGTTAAAATAGTGAACTAAGAACTTTTTTCCGAAAAACAAAAAAGCGCCTAACAGGTTAACAAATTTTTTTTACAATTTTTTTCTCCAAAATGCTGTGTTTTTAAGTATTTATGACTAATCTTCAAAAAAAATATAATATTCTCTTTCGTGACTTCTTTGAGATAAATTTGTATATTTATGGGCTTTAGTGAAAAACAAAATTTGAACTTTAAACTCAATTTATACTAATATGAATATATACTATATGCCTTTCATTTATTTAATAGCACATTAAGTACGCTTTTTTTTCCAGGTTGATGTATTAATTTATATCTTTTCACTCCATAGTTACAGTTAAAATAGTGAACTAAAAAAAAAGCGCGAAAAACAAAAAAGCGCTAAAAAAATTTTGTTTCCATTTTTATACTCTATACCACTATGTGATTTGGATATAATGACTTTGTGCTGCTGTTGGTAACTACCAAAAATATTTGACCTAGATCCATCTTTTATTATACCGATCGAATCAGAATCACTATCTGATTGGATTTAACGGTATCCGTCCGTCCGTCTGTGTGTCCATGCAAACCTTTTAATCAAACTGCAGGTCGCAAATATGTATATATTTTGATTAACTATGGTATATAAGTTTTTATCGGCCATAGGATGAATGCTGTTGAAACCGGTGGGAATCGGTCCATGTTCAGACCTAGCCCCCATACAAATGACCCCTATGAAATCGACATCAATTGCCATAAGATCCAAATTGTCATATAGATCTTATTCAAATTGGATTTGTATGCGTTCATTACATCCACTAACGAGTAGTCCAAAAATGATCTCCGTGGGACAACTCTTAGTCATAGCCCCAGAGCTGCTTCCCGATCTTCACTTAAATCTATCAAAAACAAAACTATTGTACAGATTCTTCTCAAATTTTGTTTGTATATATTTTTGCAAAATACAAAAGACTTTACCAAACATGGTCGGGATCGGTCCATTTTTGGGCCCAGTCCCCATATAGATATAGCATCCGATATGAACTTTTTCAAAAAAAAAATTATAAAAATTAATAAAAATCATACTCAAATTTGGTTTATGCTTATTTTCCATGTCCAGTTGGTTGGGCCAAAAAGATAGGGTCACTAAACGCATGGTATAGGGTATCGTATAGTCGATCTAGACAGACTATAATTTTCTTACTTGTTTTTTCTAAAATGCTGTGTTTTTATGTATTTATGACTAACCATCAATAAAAACTCAAACTATTTATAAACTACGGCTGCCCTGAATTAATCGCCACTTTGAGTACCATCGAACCCACTGTGTGGGTTTTTACGACTTTTAAGTTTTTATACAAAAAATTTATAAGTTGTAGTTGGTAATTTTTTGGTAGTTTGTTCTCTATAAATTGACTTTCAACGTTCAGCTGTCAAACATTTCAAAAGTTGAGAACCTTTTGTTTATAATCTGGGATAAAACTTTTGTACGTTATGTTGGTGCGAGTGAAACCACGTGTGATACCAAGGTATCAATAAAAGACTCTTCAATAATTCTGAAGAAGCGAACGCTTACTTTTGATTTTTTTTCAAAAGCTCAGGGGGATGTTGTCTACGCTTGGGAACATATTCTTCTTTAATGTTATTATGAAGTTTCTAATTTCGGCTATATCCGAGCATTCTATGACTATATAATACCTTATATATAATACCTGTCACAAGCATTGTACTGCATGTTTTCTACAGTTGACATCATAGTAGAGAAATGTTGTATCCGTAATTCCATTTGCCAAATTTTTGTTGTTATTAGTTCCCCGCTACTGGATTTAGGAGGTTGGCCCGTTCAACAGTTCTTCCGGTCAAGTTTTCTAAATCTATTATACAGATCCTTTGTTGGGATAGTCGTAGATAAGATTTCGTATAAAAACAGGTCATTCGAAAAAGTTTAACAACTCTAAGTAGTCTGGAGGATGTTGAAAATTCAATTACAAATGTTCTGCTCCAAAAAAACAAACCGACAAAGAGGGTGCAACTAAAGCAAGTGAAAAAATAAAAGCTAAAATCAAAGCTATAAAATCATTAGTTAATTTTAAACCTTGAAGAATATATTCAGCTTTTACAAATAGTGGGCATTCACAAATTTTAATTATATTCGGCAGGTTAAAGACTTAGGTTAATTAAAAGAAAGTCAGTATAATAAATTCCAAGGATTTGCATTTTTTTCCTCACACGCCATGGCTACATTTATCACTAAATAACCAAATGTAAACCAGTTTCTAGGGAAAGAAGACGAAGACACGAAATTGCTATTACTATAATAATGAAAAGATTCGATTATTTGGATACCACGATATGCACATAAATGGGATTGAATGAAACATGTCAGCATTTTTAATGCTCGGTAATCTGTACGATGGTTGTTGGCCTCAAAATACCATTAGCTTAAGTTTCTTTGGGTTTCGATCTAATAATTTGTAACTTGGTGCGATTATTGAGAAGCGACCTCTATATACAGCAACATGCTTTAGTAATCTGCTATATTTTGTTTCAATAAAATATTCTCATTAAGCCATTACTAGAAGTTAATGAAAAATTCAGCGCTTTCGTAGTTTGTACAGGACAGTACATATACATAGATTAAAAACTTTTTTCTTCAATGGCTGCAGAAACAAGCATTAAATGAACGACATCTGGTGCTGTAAAAGAAACAAAAGGGAAAAGAATTAAGCCATAAATGGTACCAATTATATTGTCCTGTATACTCTATACCACTTTGTGGTCATGATGAGTTTCTGGAGATGTCTGTAGCTTAGACGTACCTTTTATTTGTTGTAGCATTTGATTCAAAGTATTGTAGATAATAAAATGTATAGTAATAAAATATTCTATATATATCCCGAACAATTATGTTTCTGTGAATTTATTTCCAAGATGCAGAATACTGCATTCGGGTTATTGTCCCCATATAAAGTAATCTTCTGATATAAACTAATCTAAATTTAAACAAATCTTTAAATATATTTTACTCATATTTTGTTTGCATTCGATTTTGGAATATATATTTAGTCAGATCCGATATAGACTTAAACTTTAATTTTGTTTATGTTTTTATTTATATCTTAAAGTTTTCTCCGTGCGGATTGGAACTCATGTTATAGTGTACCGCACAATCGATCTATACCATCTATAACATTTCTACTTGTTTTAACATGCACTTAGGGTTTCTTTTACAAAACTCTTTCATATAAAAGAACTTTTAAATTAAAAGAAACGGTTGTGCTTTTAAGTAATAAAAAAATTGTTAAAACTGGTTAAAAAAGCGGTTTATATTCAAAGTCTATTAAGAATGTACTTACATATATAATAGTTGCCGTTAAGCGAACCACCAACTGCTACTGCAGCCATGAATCAATTAAGTCTCATTTATTATGTCGTTATGTTTCTGCCTTTATTATTTAACGAACAACAAAAAATAAAAATCAACAAGTAAGAAAATTATATTCGGTCTAGACCGACTATACGATACCCTATACCATGCGTTTAGAAACCCTATCTCTTAGGCCCAACTAACTGGACATTGAAAATAAGCAAAAACCAAATTTGAGTGGGATTTTTATTAATTTTTTTGGCTGCAGATATGAAAAAGTTCATATCGGATGCTATATCTATAAAGGGACTAGGTCCAAAAATGGACCGATCCTGATCATGTTTGGTAAAGTCTCTTGTATTTTGCAAAAATATGTACAAACAAAATTTGAGAAGAATCAGTGCAATATTTTTGTTTTTTAACAGATTTAAGTGAAAATCGGGAAGCAGTTCTATATGGGGTCAAAGGGATCATTTTTGGACTACTCATTAGTGGATGTAATGAACGCATACAAACCCAATTTGAGTAAGATCTATATGAAAATTTGGATCTTATGGCAATTTATGTCGATTTCATATGGGTAATTTGTATGGGGGCTAGGTCTGAACATGGACCGATTCTCACCAATTTCAATAGCGTTCATCCCATGGCCGATAGAAGCTTATATACCAAATTTCATCAAAATATATTCATATTTGCGACCTGCAGTTTGATTACAAGCTTTACATGGACACACAGACGGACGGACGGACGGACGGACGGACGGACGGACGGACGGACGGACATTGTTAAATCAACTCAGAAAGTAATTCTGATTCGATCGGTATAATTAAAGATGGGTCTAGGTCAAATATTTTTGGTTGTTACAAACAGCAGCACAAAGTCATTATACCCAAACCACATAGTGGTATAGGGTATAAAAATGTGTCAAGTATGAAAGAAAATTGCATGAACAAAAAAAAAAAAATAAATAAAAATTTAAACGATATCGTATTGACATAACATGATACACATACACATACGTACATAGGTTAAGAAAATAGAAGTAAATATAAGGGCACTGTAACACGTTCAATATATATTGACCGTGATCCAAATATCACAATATATTGAATGTTCAACGTGTAGCAGCCAGTATCAATGGATCGCGATCTATTTTAATTTATTTCAAAATAAGAGTTCATACTGCGATATTGATCGGGCTCCAAATATCACAATATGTATTGAAGGTTTAACAGTACAAAAAATTACGAATTACGCAATGACATACAGGTCTGTTATATCGATTCTATTTCAGTAGACACAAGACCTACAAATCAACAACACAATTTTGTCAAAACATGGTTGTGATCGCTCATCCAAACTAACTAGGTGCGAAAAAGAAAAAGAAAAAGAAAGAAAAATTTGCCAACGCTATGCCTAAGCAAACCTGTTTTTTTTTTCATCGGCTGATCGTTCTCTGTTAATTTTTCTTTAACCCATTTTGTACCAGTGGTCGAGATCTCGACCACAAAATTTTGCTGTTTTTCATTATACAATTAGAAATATTAGGTATTAGAACTAAATATTTTTTTTTATTTATAAGTAAGTTTGGGGTATTGGCTTTCCGACCAGAGGTTTTTTTATCCCCCTCCCCCCTTTTTAAAGTTCCACCTGGGAGGACATAAAAATAGTCTAAAAATAGCCTATTGTTAAACTGATTGTAATTACTTGCATTAAAAAAAAATGAAAAAGAGTAATTGATTTAAATAGACAAAAGTTCAAGTAAATTTTAATGTACAAAAACTAGTTATTATAACGGGTGATTTTTTTGAGGTTAGGATTTTCATGCATTAGTATTTGACAGATCACGTGGGATTTCAGACATGGTGTCAAAGAGAAAGATGCTCAGTATGCTTTGACATTTCATCATGAATAGACTTACTAACGAGCAACGCTTGCAAATCATTGAATTTTATTACCAAAATCAGTGTTCGGTTCGAAATGTGTTTCGCGCTTTACGTCCGATTTATGGTCTACATAATCGACCAAGTGAGCAAACAATTAATGCGATTGTGACCAAGTTTCGCACTCAGTTTACTTTATTGGACATTAAACCAACCACACGAATGCGTACAGTGCGTACAGAAGAGAATATTGCGTCTGTTTCTGAGAGTGTTACTGAAGACCGTGAAATGTCGATTCGTCGCCGTTCGCAGCAATTGGGTTTGTGTTATTCGACCACATGGAAGATTTTACGCAAAGATCTTGGTGTAAAACCGTATAAAATACAGCTCGTGCAAGAACTGAAGCCGAACGATCTGCCACAACGTCTAATTTTCAGTGAATGGGCCCTAGAAAAGTTGGCAGAAAATCCGCTTTTTTATCGACAAATTTTGTTCAGCGATGAGGCTCATTTCTGGTTGAATGGCTTCGTAAATAAGCAAAATTGCCGTATTTGGAGTGAAGAGCAACCAGAAGCCGTTCAAGAACTGCCCATGCATCCCGAAAAATGCACTGTTTGGTGTGGTTTGTACGCTGGTGGAATCATTGGACCGTATTTTTTCAAAGATGCTGTTGGACGCAACGTTACGGTGAATGGCGATCGCTATCGTTCGATGCTAACAAACTTTTTGTTGCCAAAAATGGAAGAACTGAACTTGGTTGACATGTGGTTTCAACAAGATGGCGCTACATGCCACACAGCTCGCGATTCTATGGCCATTTTGAGGGAAAACTTCGGAGAACAATTCATCTCAAGAAATGGACCGGTAAGTTGGCCACCAAGATCATGAGATTTGACGCCTTTAGACTATTTTTTGTGGGGCTACGTCAAGTCTAAAGTCTACAGAAATAAGCCAGCAACTATTCCAGCTTTGGAAGACAACATTTCCGAAGAAATTCGGGCTATTCCGGCCGAAATGCTCGAAAAAGTTGCCCAAAATTGGACTTTCCGAATGGACCACCTAAGACGCAGCCGCGGTCAACATTTAAATGAAATTATCTTCAAAAAGTAAATGTCATGGACCAATCTAACGTTTCAAATAAAGAACCGATGAGATTTTGCAAATTTTATGCGTTTTTTTTTTAAAAAAAGTTATCAAGCTCTTAAAAAATCACCCGTTAGCTACTCTTGCTGATCGCCAGACAGCCTTGAACATGGCTGGTCGAGATGTCGACCACTGGGATAATTAGTGCATTAAATTTATTTTTAGTACTTATCTATTAGTACCATTTTTTAAAATTTTTTGACTACTAATTTATACGTCTCAATAAATAAGAAAAAGGGGAATACCCGTATTTGTGAGTAAGATAATGAGTTTGAGCTCTTTGCCTATGTTTAATACATTTCTCTATTTTTGCAGCATTCTTGTTGCACGATTCATATTGAATAGTTGTATTTTCATTCTGCTGTGTTTTTATTCATTATTCTAAAAAATGTCGCGAGTTAAATATATGAGTACAAGTGAAATTTTGGAAATAATTGAGAATTGTAGTGATGATGACGATGGTGAAATGCAATTACATAATTTAACCAACGTTGTGTGCTTACCTCCGCCTAACGTTGACGAAGTTTCAGATGAAGAGTTTCTGGATGATGAAGAAATTACATTAAATTTGGCAACTGACCAAAATCCATTGAATGAAGTTGCAGGTAGGCAATTCTATGATATCGTTGATTTTTATTGTGCGTGAATGCTTTTTTCTTTTGTAGGTACAGTCGAAGTGGAATACACGTCCAACATTCATGATTTTGCAGCGGAGGTAGATGAAGTGACAGACACCATTGTCTCTAAATATCGGCCAAAATCTGACTTCGTGCCGAAATGGAAAAGGACCAAGCGCATGCATTTTGATATTGCTCCTGTACATGAACCATTGAATGAAATAAAAGATGATATTGTGTCTAAATTAGGTAGTTTTAACAAGTTCTCAATTTAATTGTTTATGATAATTTATATTGCTTGCAGATGGACATACGCCATACCAGCTATTCTGTCTATTTTTTGACGATGAGGTTACTCAACATTTGGTGAATGAGACAAACAGATATGCTGCACAACATAATAATATTGGGAAGTTGGTTGATATGGCCACAATGCGTCGATTCTTTGGGATATTGCTATTTTCCGGTTATCATTCCGTTCCCAAAGTGCAAAATTATTGGAGCAATGAACCCACCTATGGAATTGCCATCATAAAACAAGCAATGGCACGCAATATTTTCCAAAAATTGAAATCAAATTTCCACATAGCAAATAACGATGAAATCGATAAAAATGACAAATTCGCTAAGGTAAGACCACTGTTTGCTCTTCTGAATATTCGATTTATGCAGTTTGGTATTTTTGAACCAAATCTTTCGATTGATGAGCAAATGGTACCATATTTTGGTCGTCATAGTTGCCAGATGTTCATTAGGGGGAAACCAATTCGCTTTGGATACAAATATTGGTGTTTGTGTTCATCGAAAGGGTATCTGTTCCAATTCGTACCATATGCTGGAGCATCGGATACATATGATAAACAACTGGGCCTAGGTGCAAGCGTTGTTATGAATCTAGTGTCAGTTTGTGAGTATCCTAGACAACATACTGTTCATTTTGATAACTTTTTCACCGGATACCACTTACTTTGCCTTCTAAAAGAAAAAGGTTTTTGTGCAACTGGCACAATCCGCGCAAACAGACTGGTAGGCGCAGGCCTAAAAACTAAATTACCTAGACATGAAATGGATTACGCATTTGATCAAGAACACAAAATCGCACTGGTTCGGTGGAGAGATAATGCAGAGGTTACTTTGGCTACAAACTATGACCAGATGGATCCGATAAAAAATGTAATGCGATATGACAGAAAACAAAAAAAAAAAAGGATCGCTGTACCCCAAGCCAACCTTATTGGTAATTACAATAAGTATATGGGCGGAGTTGACTTACATGACAATGCTGTCGCTAATTATCGGATTGGAATCAGAGGCAAAAAATGGTGGTGGCCATTTTGGGTTACCTGCTTGGACAGCGCCAGTGTCAATGCATGGAAATTGCATTGCATGATTGCTGAAAAAACTAAACAGAAGCCCATGAGTCAAATTGACTTTAAGAACTCGATAACAAAAACTTTGTTGTTATCCGTCGAACCTGTAACAAACACCGAATTAACTTCGTCTGATGAAGAAAATAGAAGTGACGACGACTTCATAGACCGCTCAACATCATTGCCCAAATTAAAAGGAATGCACATGTCTGTGTGTGTAAAGCACTGCTATCGTCGATGCAAAATATGCAAGAAGCATACTGCCTATACTTGCTCTAAGTGCAATGTAAATCTACATGTGGGTAACTGCTTCAAGGCCTACCATAAAAAATTAAAATAAATTAAAATAAAATAAATACATATTCCATACACGAAAATAAATAAAAATAATAACTAAATTCTTCGATCTTTTTATTTATCTGTAAACTTAGGTCTCACATTTACTTAGCTTATATTTCATATCATAATATAGCAGACAGAAAATTGATTGCTCTAATTATCCCACCGGTCGAGATGTCGACCAGCAGTTATCTCAGGTAATTACAGGTAAAAAAAAAAAAAAAAAATCCTACAATTATTTTTGGCCTATTTCAAACTAGCCATGAAAATTTCACTAAGATATTATAACATTTATGTAGCCTGGTACAAAATGGGTTAACTAGACAAAAAATTATTAATTTTTATAAAAATTGAGTTATAACCATACTTTTTTGTTGAGCATCGTTCCAACAAGACCTTAAATTGTTCTTCTTTTTATGCTTTTTTGTTGTTGTTGTTGTGGCGTTGTTGCTTTGTGGTGATTTTTGTTTGCTGAATTAATAGCCGTCATTTTCTGCAGTTACATTTACTTTATTTCATCAATTTGCAAAATTTATATTGTCTGACAAATGCCGTGTACTAAATTTATATGAGGAGATTATAATGCTTACATTGGAAAAGGTCAGACTAGTTTGCAGTGCAAAGGGTGCTCCAATTGGTTTCATTCTTCTTGTGCTGGAATTTCGGATGGGGAGATGGAGGCGTTAAAAAGCTTAAAATCACTGTCGTTTATTTGTAGAGCATGTGAAAGAAATCCCCAAACTGCTGCAGATAGTTTGTTACATGATGAAGTTAGTGCCTTGAACAACAAGTTTAATGCGTTCATTCGTAAGTGCGATGAGGAACGTAATTGTACGAAACAGGCCTTTGCTGATATTATTGCAGACTTTGCGCGGGAAATGTCATCATGCATTAATGCAATGAAAACTGAGATCATGGACTGTAGTAAATTAATAAAAAAATGTGGTGCCTCCTTCATCCGCTAAAATTGAGTTGCTTGAGGCTGAAAATAAAATACTCTACAAGAGGTTGAACCGTACCGATTTTGTTATTTCAGGCTTGTCCGAGGGTCTGAAGAATACTGTTGATTTGGTAACTGGATTGGGGTTTTTCTACGATGTTCCTATCACTCTACTAGATGTCAACCATGCATGTTTTTTGGGTGGTGTACTTGTTAAAATTAACAGCAGTATTTTAAAGTTATGAAGGCTCGGGAAATCCTTCCAACGGTCTCGATTGCTATACCAGTTGCAATAAATTGAAGCCATTTCTATTGAGCAAAATATTCAAGCTTCATCCATTTTAATTGATTGTTTGGGGATCACTGTCTTTATAGTGTCCACCATAAGTGGTTCATTTTTGAAGTGATACTTACAAAGATCCACTCTTGATCCTAATCCTTGTCCTCAAATTATTTTTCGCTCAAAGACTATCTAACTCATGAATTGAAAACACCAGCTATGATCTTCGAGTCACGGCCTCTCTGGCCAGACTGTCCATCATGAGGTGAATTCATCTGTGCTTTCAATAGGGGGTGCGGATGCCATTAACTTTTACTGTTATAATATTTACCTAAAACGCTTGAAATATCCATATTTCACTGCTACCACATGCTAATATTACCGTTTTATAAGTGCAATTTGATGCCCAAACATAATCCGTCCGTATGTTTGCCTGTCTATTTGTCTGCGTGTTTGTCTGTCTGTGTGTCTGACTGTTTGTTTGTCAGCTCCCAAATATGAATGTACATCGATGTAACTTTGTTGGTTATGAGACCATTACTATTGAAATTGGTGGAAAACACTACATGCTCAGATCTACCCCCTCAAAACAATGACCCTTATGAGATCGACTTAAATTACCACAATATCCAGATTATTGTACTGATCTTAGTAATATTTCCTGCATTAGTATGTTCACTACACCAAACTGTCAGTCCAAAAAAAATACTCTAAGGACCATTGCATAAACATGATTATATTAAATTTTTTTTTTATGAGGCAATAATTCACAAAAATATCATTAAAATTTTGTTTAAGCTGTTCGTAATGTTTTTCTTGCCAGTTTAGTAGAAATATTGAAACAAAATAAAAACTAAACCAAAATAACTTATTTACCAAATTCACTAATATATGCAAATTTAATGATGAGGTTCAAATGAAAGTCATTTAGAAGACATATCCAATGTTTCGAAAAATTGAGGATTGATAATGCATTGGTTTTTAGCACGTTCGGCCAAAAAAAATAATATCTTAAAATATCCTGTTGGCAGATTAAGACCACTCAATTCACAAGGCATACCAAAATTAAAAACATCGTGTGTAGAGATATCGTCGTTCGTAAGTTATTGTGTTCTATATGATTTTTTTTGATTAATTCATGTTTAAGTTCTAATAGTTCTTACGCATAAAGGCGTTTTCAAAGAGGAATTTTTTTAAACAGAAAAAACCACAAACTATAGTACTTTCCTTGTTAGGAAGGTCGCAACAATTTTATCGGTTCAGTTTTTTTTAATTAGCAACAAAACTTTAGCAACTAAACTTTAACAAAAAGCATATAGAACACAATAATTTACGAACGACGATATATCTCAATTGTTTCAAATAAATGGCTTAAGTCTCGTTTAGGTGCACCTCTCCGATCCGTTCCAAATTTTCACCACTCGGTCCACTTCTTAATGCGATTCCAGCAAAATATTTTTTTTTTGGCGGAACCCCATATTTCCCGAGTTATAGACCTCCAAAGTTTTGACATTGATTTCGATATAACTTGAACAATTCCAATCGGACTTTAGCAATATATATATCATATGAAAGCTTATTGAAGTACCTTTAATTTGATATCAAAAAGTTCGAAATCCATTAACCCATTATGGACCAAAATAATTTTCTTTCTTTTTAGGATGCAGTTTTTTGTAAATAATTCATTTTATTTCAATAAAACGCTATTACAACAACAAAATATATGTTAATTAGTACATTCATAGGATTAACAGCTTTTATTTAAGATATTGTTTGACCTTTTAACCCTTTGTAATCCGGAGATATTAGGGGTACAACTTTGTACTTTTTTATTGCACAAATAACAAAAAACCATAACACTAAAAACAACACTTTCTTACAAAATTCGATTTTACAATTCTAACTAGAAATTGAAATTTTTTTTGCTACATACATATTTTGTCCTCTTAACCCCTCCAGGACCGAAGATATTATTGACTTTTAATGAGACTATTATGAAAATTTTGTTGGAAAATTCCCTTGTGACGTACACAGAAAAACTTTATTCAGCGACGCCACCTGCCGTGTCCTACTGGAGGAGAAAACCCTTAAGCGCGGCCGCAGGCCGCCACGCAGAAAAACTTTTGTATGCAAAGCCAGATTTCAATACTTAACTTTAGTGTCTCCGGGAAGACATAAGACAAGATAAAGCTATCATGGCCTTATCTCACATGGTATTAAAGCATCCCCTCATTTCTTCTCCGCCCTATTATGAAAATTTTGTTGGGAAATTCCCTTGTGACGTACGCAGAAAAACTTTATTCAGCGAAGCCACCTGCCGTGTCCTACTGGAGGAGAAAACCCTTAAGCGCGGCCGCAGGCCGCCACGCAGAAAAACTTTAGTATGTGAAGCCAGATTTCAATACTTAACTTTAGTGTCTCCGGGAAGACATAAGACAAGATAAAGCCATCATGGCATTATCTCACATGCTATTAAAGCATACCCTCATTTCTTCTCCGTCCTATTATGAAAATTTTGTTTTAAAAATCACTGCATTTTAAGAGTCAAAAAGTCATAATAGACACCAAAAAATAGCTTGTGATCCCTACTTTTATTGTAAATGTGCAAATACATACCTTATATACGTAATTTCGTCTGATAATTACAGCTTTTCACAAAAAACTCTTTACCAAAAATGCACAATCTTGAATAGGTTCACAATGGGTTAAAGGATTTCGAACTTTTTTACTTTGAAATAAAGGCAATTTAATAAGCTTTCAAATGATACATATATTGCTCAAATCCGATAAGAATTATTCAAGTTATATCGAAATCAATGTCAAAACTTTGGAGGTCCATAACTCGGAAAATATGGGTTTCCGCCAAAAAAAATTTTTATTTTCTAAATCACCTCAAATACCCCTATTTCCAAAAAAAAAAAAAAAAAAATCGGGCTGGTGCACCTAAACGAGACTTGTTCCAAATAAATTTCACTTTCGGCCATTGTTGATGTTGTTGCGGCTTGTGATGTAGACGGTGATGAATTTAAAGTCGACTTTCTGAAATGATCTGGAATACAGATACAGAACGAAGTGTGTATATTTTTTCTCACTCTTCACACACTTCGTCCGCTCAACGGAGATCCTTGCCGTGTGTATTGCACTTCTTTTTATTATTAATTTCAGATTCTCGATTTAAATCATTTCTCTTGAAAATAGAAATGTTTTTGTTTAAAATTTATTATTATTAATTTATTATTATTATATTATTTTTAATTTAATTTAAAAAATTGAAACATATGAAAATGTTCCTTTGTTTTTTTTTTCATCAAAATTTTAAAAATAAATAAATAAATAAATAAATTCAGAGGTATGGTTCCTTGTGCAAATAAACTTGTTATGGCCCATAGTAGCAGAATCGCGATGAGCCCATGGAGTAAAAATAATTGGCCCACCCTAATATATATATACATATATATACATCCTGTAAATTGCATATCTTTAATAGATGCAATACTTAAAGGTAAATTATTACATATTTGGTTGCTATTTGCGTTTAATACTTACTCCATTTTTGTTCATGTCAAGATAACTATATATTAGTTAAACTTATAATTCATAACGTCATTTAAATTACAGTGATGTCAAAAGCAAACGCGACGCCAATTAAGTTTAATTCACAAGAAACAAATTTGTAGTGTTTATGGTATGGAATTCGAAAGCAGCAATTTTCGGGTTCAATTCCCAACCCAATAGACCAATAAATTTCTTTGAATTGATTAGTATGTATTTCATATTAATATTAAATGTTAGAATAAAGTTTGGTATGCACCTTGTTTCTTTAGTTTAGCACAAAACTATACATGTCTTACTTAGATTATTGTACTCGTCTATATATATATATATATGGGGGATTTCATGTCAAGTGCACCAACTTTTGAAACCGATGTCTTCCGATCGGGATGAAATTTGCACCAAGGTTAGTCCTATTGGGTAGTAGTTTAGACACAATTTTTCAATAAGATCGGTCCAAATCTCTCTGAGTTAGAGCGGATCAAAATTTGACATTTTCGCCAAACAGGTGTTTTTTATCATCCATGTAACTTATTACCTATTGTTCTTAGAAAATTTTCTCCCAAAGAGTTTAGATAGCTATTTCTTCAATATTTCGGAAAAAAAAAATACTTAAAAAAAAAAAAAAATTTCTAGACTTTTTTTTTTTGCTAAATTAAAGCATTTTTTTGCATTTTTTCAAAAAGCGCATTTTTTTTTTTTTTTTCATAAGAAAGCTTAGGATTTTTCCTTTAAGAGCTTTTTGGTCGCTTAGTGGGATGGGAGCGGGATATCTATCAAAATAAATGTTTTGTAACTCAAGACAACGGCTTTTCAATTTTTCACAAATGCACTATTTTGAATTTTTTCCTATTTTGTCTAAAACCTTACAAATAAAACTTATACTGAGAAACTAGACAAACTAAACTTTCCGAAGGTATATAACATACCTAACTAAAATTTTATGCCCTCGATACTGTAATACCCAGAATATGTTAACCTCAGGAAATAAAATCGCTTTTTTTTTTTATAGAAATGTTGAAAAATTATTATTTTTTTATTTATTTTTAATAATAATTAAATTAATGTATAATAATAATAATATTAAAAAAAAAGATAAATAATTTATTAAAATTTAATCTTAATTGCATTAGATCCATTTATATCATAACTATTTTTATACTTAATTTATTGTAGCTGATGAAGTATTTAAGTCTTGTAAATTTTTATATACCCAGTCTTTCATCCAGCTTTTTGTCGCCTTTATTTACTCCGTTTTTTTTGTCAATCCTTTCTTGGCATTACTACGTTCAGCTGTTGATTTCGCTGCTGGTTTATTTGTTGTCTTTGGAAAGAAATCGTATTGAATAGAGGCAGAAAACTTTTTCAACTTGAGTCTTCCATCGACAAGCGGTATAAAAACATGGTATTGAGCGGTGCCATCGATTGTTACCGCAGCATTGAATCTGCTCTTCAGTGTTTTCAATATTTCCAGATGACCCTCTTTGCTACTAAAAACTATTTTAGTTTCTTTACAATAACTCTTTGCCCAATGGAATAAAGCAGTCGCATCTAAGATGCGATCTTGATGAGAGCACTGGAGGCTATACTTGGCTGCATTTCTTTTAAGGTTTGCTCCAATACCAATACATGCTCCTTTACCATGAGCAGTAGGACGAAAATGCCACTCAGCTGGCATTCCAAAATCTTTTTCATGGGCCATAAGATTTGCCAAGCTACTTTTGTTTTAAAAATGTTGACGAGCTCCGTCCGAAACGTAGTATACCTTCTTTACTGTAAATTTAGATTTTAGAAATTTTAGTATTCTCTTCTGGTACTCATAAACTGCAACGGTATCATGTTTTTAATCGTCGGATATGATTGCCATACTTTTGTGTTCCAGTTTTTCATCTTTCATGTAGTAAATAACTACTGTGAATATAGTTGATTGGTCGTTATTGAAGTGGAATGCTTGTATGGCATCTTGGAGAACATATTCATAGTTTTTTTTTTTCGAAATAATATGAAATAACGAATCCACCAGACTTCAAATGTATCTACAAATCCTTGAAGAATGACCATTGCTCTTTGTCTAAAAAGTCATGGTTTCTCAAGTTTAGCAATCCTGTACACATTTCTTCCACAAAATCATCCACATTTAAAATGATTGTTTTCAATGTGCATCTGTCAGTCTGAATCCAAGAATCAAATTTGACCTCCTCTATATATTCTCGATCTAAAGAATTGATTAAATTTTCTTTGATGAATGTGGTTTTCGGGCAATTGGTACATTCACCTAAGTGGCAAGAAGTTGTTGCATTAGGACACATAGTCAATTTAATGCAATCGCGGTAATCGTGTAAATCTTCTGCCGAATCATCTGTTAAATACTTTAAGTTGATTTCCTTCAACATCGGTTTAACATTTTCATGGTAAATTTGGGTTAATTTCGTGAAGCCAATTCTAACATCCTCGTGTTCAGATTGAAATGTTGCAAATAACTCTTTCAGGTTACAGATAACCATTCTCTTCTGTTATGTTATGAAGGTATTTTACATACCTTCGGAAAGTTTAGTTTGTCTAGTTTCTCAGTATAAGTTTTATTTGTAAGGTTTTAGAAACAAATCGGGAAAAATTCAAAATAGTGCATTTGTGAAAAATTGAAAAACCGTTGTCTTGAGTTACAAAACATTTATTTTGATAGATATCCCACTCCCATCCCACTAAGCGACCAAAAAGCTCTTAAAGAAAAAATCCTAAGCTTTCTTATGAAAAAAAAAAAAAAAAAAAAAAAAATGCCCTTTTTGAAAAAAGGCAAAAAATGCTTTAATTTAGCAAAAAAAAAAGTCTACAATTTTTTTTTTTTTTTAAGTATTTTTTTCCAAAATATTGAAGAAATAGCTATCTAAACTCTTTGGGAGAAAATTTTCTAAGAACAATAGGTAATAAGTTACTTGGATGAGAAAAAACACCTGTTTGGCCAAAATGTCAAATTTGGATCCCCTCTAACTCAGAGAGATCTGGACCGATCTTGTCGAAAATTTGTGTTTGGTGCAAATTTCATCCCGATCGGAAGACATCGGTTTCAAAAGTTGGTGCACTTGACATGAAATCCCCCATATATATATTCATTACACAGCATCTCAAATATTTATCAATGTCAACATTTTGCACGTGAGTTGAAAATGTGTACTTTGGATGTTGAGTTGAACTCATAAAGATAAGTATTATGTTCGTATTTTGCTTCTAGTAACATATTTTCATTACAAAGCTTTATAACGTACTAAAATAAATACTAAAATTAATATAGCCAGAATGATAAATTAAAGAGAATATAAAAGTAAAAAAGCTTAACAAATATAGTTAGTCGGTAAAATTATATAATGGGGTAAACATGCACAGGTTTACCAATTTCGTGTTGATTCGAATTTAGTGCCTTATAATTTTTTTTTTTTTTTTTTTTTTGAAATTTTCTAAGATAGCGAAACCTTAAAATATGCGTAAGTAAATGATATCCCAAAATTCACGAAAGATTAGAATTTGCAGGAATTTGTGCAGAGAGAAGTTGGAAACTTAAAGTAAAATGCAGTTTAGGGTTAGAAAATATGTTGAATATTTCAAAAATTATTAAAGTTTGACAGATAAAATCATCCTTAATGCTGAAGCACATTGTCACCTTGGCTTCATCATTCATCAGAATTGTTGTTCGGAGAACGAACATATGTTTGTCGAAAATCAATTGCATCCAAAACCTGTCCTTGTTTGGAGATGAGTTTTAGCTGGAGGTATCTTCGGACCATACTTCTTCGTAAATAACAATATTATTTCTACCTAAATTGGACGACATAAAACTGGGCAACCTGAGGTTTCAACAAGATGGTGTCACATGCCATAAAACCCTGTAAAACGATTCACTTACTTACATACTATATGTCATGTATCATTCGTTTTAGTATTAATAATCCAGGTGGCCAGATCGCGTGATTTAATTTCATTGGATTTCTTTTTATACCCACAGGCACTTAACTAGCCTGCATTGAAGAAGAAAATTAAAAGTTGCGTTAATATATTTAGGTCATATTTATGTAAAATGGATGACATTTTCTCGATACGTTGTTCTATTCACGACCATAGAAAATGTCTTTTTTTCTTTCAATAAAAAAAAAAACAACAACAAGAAAAGAAAAAAAAACGTGTTTATACCCTATAGCACTATGTGGTTTGGGTATAATGACTTTGTGCTGCTGTTTGTAACTACCAAAAATATTTGATCTAGACCCATCTTTTATTATTCTGATCGAATCAGAATCACTAGCTGATTCCATTTAAGGATGTCCGTCCGTCCGTCCGTCCGTCTGTGTATCCATGTAAACATTGTAATCAAACTGCAGGTCGCAAAAATGAATATGTATTGATGAAAATTGGTATATAAGCTTTTATCGGCCATAGGATGAACACAGTTGAAATTGGTGAGAATCGGTCCATGTTTAGACCTAGCCCCCATACAAATGACTCCTATGAAATCGACTTAAATTGCCATAAGATCCAAATTATCAATAAATCTTAGTCAAATTGGGTTTGTTTGTGTTTATTACATCCATTAATCCGTAGTGCAAAAATGGTCCCTATGGGACAACTCTTCGTCATAGGCCCCATATAGAGCTTCTTCCCGATCTTCACTTAAATCTATTAAAAAACAAAAATATTGCACTGATTCTTCTCAAATTTCGTTTGCATATATTTTTGCAAAATATAAGAGACTTTACCAAACATAGTCAGGATCGGTCCATTTTTGGGCCTAGTCCCCATATTGATATAGCATCCGATATGAACATTTTCATATCTGCAGCCCAAAAAATATATAAAAATCCCACTCAAATTTGGTTTATGCTTATTTTCTATGTCCAGTTAGTTGGGCCTAAGCGCATGGTATAGGGTATAACGCATAGTATAGACCGACTATAATTTTCTTACTTGCTTTTATTTATTTAAAATATTTCGTAACACCCTTTAGTTTCTATGAATGTGGTTCTGTGAAACTTATAAATAATATTAGGAATAGGTTAAAATTTTGTTTATTTAGTTTGCCTCGCAGATATTTTCGATTTTAGAAAATTCGAAGTAAATCGAAAATTCTTAAAAAATGGCCACTACTCAAATCAGACCCATCAAGTTCAGGAATAAGGCTAAGACTGATTGGCCTAAATTTAGAAGAAATCTACAAGCCCGTCTAACTACTCCTCGCACAGACTTAAGGTATGTCGAAGAGGTTGACGAGGAAGTGGACAATATAACGAGGAGCCTAATTGAGTCCTTCAAGGAATGCTGTCCACTCCGGGAAAGGAGATCTCCCCGAGATAAACCCTGGCTAACAGGGGAACTGATAAATCTTGGGAAGGACGTCCGAAGACTTTTCAATAGGGCTCGTCGTAAAAAACACGCAATATACTGGGATGACTACCATGTTAAGCTCAGGGATTACAACAAGAAGATTCGAATAGCCAAACGCAACTCCTGGAGACACTTCTGTGAACAGGTTGATAGCGTTAATGACGTCTCAAAAATCAAGAAATTCTTATCGAAAACCCATTCGCAGTCTGAAACTCTTGTCGATAGGGACGGGATTCGGGCGGAATCGATGGAACAGTCCTTAAGAATATTGATGGAAACACACTTTCTTACCGAAGAATATGGGCCGAATAGGGACCCTGAAATTGGTACCAATGTGTCCCGCTGAACTGGAACCAACGTGGAACAGCAGACGGGACCCGAAGGGGAACAATATGAAGGGCCTAATGAGGAACAATATCGAGAGGAAAGATATGATAGAATAACCGAAAATATGGCAATTAAGGCAATACAAAGCTTTGCCCCCTTTAAGGCAGCAGGCCCAGATGAAATCTTTCCTGCTCTATTACAAAAGAGCGGGGACTTGATTAGCAGTAGTCTGGCTGGCATATTCTCTGCTTGCCTAAAACTTGCGTATACCCCCAGAGCATGGCAGGAGGCCAAAGTGGTCTTCATACCAAAGCCGGGAAAGGAAAGCTACGCGAACCCTAAGGCCTATCGACCGATAAGTCTTACATCCTTCCTACTGAAAACCATGGAGCGAATAGTCGATAACATGGTTAAATCTCAAATCCCAAATGAGCTGTTGAAGTTCAAACAACACGCTTATTTAAAGGGACGCTCAGTAGAAACTGCGCTTCATGAAGCAGTTCACCACATAGAAAGATCTTTCGATCTAAAAATCTTTACCCTAGCCATATTCATTGATATAGAGGGAGCTTTTAACAATGTATCAACAAATACGCTGCTCCACTCCATAGAACGTTTCGACATCGACCGGGATATCAAAGCCTGGATCAGTCACATGCTAGGGAATAGATGGATAAGTTGCGAGGTTGGTGGCATTAAAATAAGAGACAAGGTTTGCTGTGGGACACCTCAAGGCGGAATTCTATCCCCCCCTTCTCTGGGTGACCACTATAAACAGTCTTCTAAGGATTCCAACCTGTCTGCTACGCAGACGATGTAGCGATACTGTTAAGGGGGAAAGATCCTAGAAATTTATGTAGGAGGGCATCGGATGCACTCGAAATAGCATACGATTGGGCACAACCAATGGGATTAAATGTGAACCCGGAAAAGACTGAAATATGCCTCTTTACTAGGAAGACGAAAATAGTCGAATTCGATGAACCCCGCTTCCAGGGCAAAACGATTAGAATCACACAAACGGTGAAATACCTTGGGGTGATTCTCGACAAAAAGCTCACTTGGAAAGACCATATTGAGAGCAAAGTCGCGAAGGCTCATCGGATATGGGCCATTTGCAGAAGAGCTATAAGTTCAAAATGGGGTTTAAACCCGAGGATGACTCATTGGCTTTACACAAGCGTCGTTAGACCAATTCTAACCTACGCATCCGTAGTCACATGGACATCAATGGACAGGAAATGCTATATTAAACCATTCCAAAAAATACAACGCCTCTGCTGCATAGGAATCAGCGGCGCAATACGGACTACATCTACGAGGGCTTTAGAGACGATTCTATCTATACACCCGATCGAGATTCGAATTAAATATGAGGCAGCTCTGGCCATGTTACGACTAAGAGTAACAGGGGAATACATCACCGACCATATGACCAGACACCAAACAATATTGGACCAGATACCGGAATTCAACACAGTGGATTTTAGCTGTGATAGAATCGCGGAAGTGTCGACAAACATACCCTGCAGTATAAGGATACCTGACAGGGAAAGCTGGTTGAACGAAAATTTTCTACGAAACCTTCCAGGGTCACACTACTACACAGACGGATCTAGTCTGCATGGTAGGACTGGTATAGGTTTCTATGATGAGGACCGTTCCAATGGCATACACCTACGCATTCCGGACCACAACTCTGTCTTTCAGGCCGAAGTGGTCGCGATAACGGAGTGCATAAGATCTATTGACGTACGGGCAATCCCAAGCCCCGGAGACGTGAAAATATTTTCGGACAGTCTAGCGGCTATCAGGGCGATATCCTCGGACAAAACTAGATCAAGGACTGTCCTCAGATGTAAGGAAGAAATTGCAAACTTCACTACAAGAGGCAGACTTGAAATCATTTGGATCCCAGGACACAGTGGTATAATGGGAAACGAGATTGCAGATGAACTGGCCAGGAAGGGTTCTTTCCTGGAGGGTGTCAATTTAGAAAACCCAATACCCTTCCAGGCTCTCAAATTGAAACTATCGGAGTGGGCAACTAATTCACATACTTCAATTTGGGAGGAAACTGACGTGGGTAAGGCTACGAAGATACTATGGGGCTCTCCAAACACTTCGAAGACTAAGGAAATCCTTAGTCTAAATAGAAAGGAACTGAGTAGGATTATTGGCATCCTCACTGGACACTCTGAACTGAGGGCTCATCTATACCGTATAGGACGGGCAGAATCGGCCACATGCAGAGCTTGTGGAGAGGATGACGAGACCCTAGAACACTACCTTTGTTACTGTCCTGCATTTGCCGGAACAAGGGTCAGAAATTTATCCAACGAAATCATACCAGGCCTAGCGGCTCTTAGGGGGATACGCTGGAAAGCACTCAGGAGATTTGCTATCGAGACCGAACTCCTAAGTTAAATAAGGAGTAGATTAACGGATGAGCACGAGGATGTAGAGCGCACAACAAGCCGACTTTCTGGCTTAAGTGTATATCCGGGTAAAACGGATATGAGCTATGTGTATACATGGCTCCTCTTTTTCAACCTAACCTAACCTAACCTAACTCAAATCAGAAATTAAGACTCTTCGATGGCTACCATGGTCCCTATATAAGAAACAAACACCGTAACAGAAAAGTCCGAGTACTGCTCATTTCAGCCAGTCAAGTTTTTGCAGATTTTTCACATTTGTGCAACAGAAGGCATAATTTTCACATTTGCGCCACAGAAGTCATATACAAATATGTGATAGATATCTTGGATATAAGAGATAGGGTCTCTAAGTTTAAATTTGTTACATCGTTAGCAAAAGTCGTGTTTTTAAGCTACTCCGCTTTTATATTTAATAATAATTGATTTAAATAGTTTTTTAACCAATAAAATTAACTAAAGAACTGCTGAACATTGATGCATTCAAAAAACATAAACACTTATTCGTAACACAAAGGAAAACGAACAAATTAACCTAAATAAAACCCGGAATATTTTATTACTTCATTTCAAAACAATAAATGGAAAAACAACCAAAGTGCAGCAAACAATATAATAACAAAAGCGCACAACAAAAACTGTTTTGCTCTTGCTCTTTTAATATAAAACCAATAACCATAAATACAAACAAAATAAAAAGTGCTTTATTACTGCAACAAAATTAAAGTAAATTTAAACAGAATATCACTAATATGAAGTCAATATGACTGAAGCTGAACTCAGCAATTTAGATTATCCTACTATAGCTGAGCCTAATAAACTAATAGTTGAGTCTAAATCACCCACTCATGTATGGCAATGGCTCGATAAAAAATTGTCAAAACATCATGAACAAACTGATACTCAAATATCCCAGTTTGTTACTCTGCTAAGTGAAGCAGAACAAGGAATAACGGAAAAAATTAAATCATCAATTAAAGAATTCGGAATACGGCTCTCAAATAAAATTGATAAGAGATTTTGTAAAATAAGAGAAGAACTAAATGAAGAAATTCAGCGTCAATAAGCTTACAGCAGTGAAGGGTGAAATTATCAACATAAATAATGAAATTAAGCAAATAAAAATCCAATCACTTAAACACACAAATTCTATTGTTGCGTGTGATTTACGCATTAATAACGTTCCTTTTGTGAGTGGTGAGGACCTTTATAATTTATTCTGTACTGTCTGCCAAATAATAAATATCCAAACACCACCTATACAATCAATACACCGCTTACAAAATATAAAAAACAGAAGTAAAGAAGACTCTCCTGATGGCGTAATTATTGTCAAGCTTATGTCGCCATATGATAAAAACCTTTTTCTAAAATCCTTAAACCTCTATAAAAAGCTATATGATGATACGGTTCCCTTGAGAACGAGACGGATAACAGCAAGGAATAAACCCTGGTTTTCGACGACAATACAACAATGAATACAACGAAGAGATTTAGTTTTCCCTAGATGGAAACGTTTCAGAACACTGGAACTAAAAACTGAATACAGATCAGCGCGAAACGATGTCAATCATCAAATACGAATTGCTAAACCAGAATTTTAAACTAATCGTTTTAGCTCTGCATTAGATTCAAAAAAACTTGGAATACTATACGAGATATTGGTATCGGAATATCTGATAGATGTTGCATCTGTCCTATTGATGCTGATGAACTCAATAAGATGTTCACTAATATACCCATAATTCCAACGAACAATACAGTTCATAACGGCTTTTTTTACCAAACAGCTACAACAATTCATTTCATGAAGAAAACCAGTTTGAGTTTTCCAGCGTCTGTCAGCTAGATGTTCTTTCTTGTTTCTCACTTGTAAAATCAAATGCTGTTGGATACGAAAACTTAAATCCTCAACTTATTAAAATTCTTTTACCATTAACATTACCGTATATCACACATCTGTTCGCCACCATTATTACGTCGAGTCAATTTCCTGCTAAATGGAAGCATGTGAAGATAATTCCGCTACCTAAGTCCAACTCGGAGTATTGTCCAATTGCCATACTTAATTTCCTCTCGAAAATATTGGAAAAATTATTGCACTTACAAATGAGTTCTAACATACATGAAAAACAAATAATGACCGACATGCAATCCGGGTTTCGTCCTAACCATAGCTGTGTTACTACCCTAGTTGATGTTTCCGAGAACATAAGACGTTAGTTAGATGAAGGCAAAGTAAATTTTTTGGCTTTTAATACTGATAATCGCTTCACTTTATGTATGAAGCAAAGTAAATTTTTAATTTTTCATAAACATCAATTCAACTGATATTATCATAACTATCAGACTGACCCAATCAGTATTCGTAAATAATACAATATCAGAACCTCTAACAATTTATAGAGGAGTACTCCAGGGTTCGATTCTGGGACCGCTTCTCTTTTCAATTTACGCAAATGATTTACCTCAACACTTATCATATGGTAAAATCCATATATATGCAGATGATGTACAGCTATACCTTAGCAGTCCTGTAAATTTAATTCGTCAAAATTTGGACAACCTTAACCATGACCTCAACAGAATAAATTGCTGGGCGACTTCCAGTGGCCTTTGCTTAAATCTAGAAAAATCCAAATGTATAGTGATTCATAAAAAAACAATAACCCCACCTATCGAAATGGAAATATCCATATATAATGATAGTACTGAAATAGTCACAACAGCGAAAAATATTAGTTTAGTTTTCAATAGCAATTAAATTGGTCAAACCACATCAACATACTAGTTGCATAATCATATGTAAGACTCAAGGCACTTTTACCATTAAGAGTGAGAATATTACTGGCAAAGACATACCTCGTTCATACACTTCTTTATGGATGCGAACTATTTGCCAACTGTGACTCGATCAGCAAAAATAAACTGGACATTGTTTACAACAATATTGTTAGATATGTCTATGGCATAAGGAAATTTGATCACATATCATCCTTCTCTAAAAGCCTGTACGGAGTGTCGTTCGTAAACTTACTGAAGATGAGAGTATTCGTATTTTTACACAAACTAATATACTCTGGAACGCCACAGTATCTACATAACCATTTACGATTTGCCAGATCAAACAGGGGAAAAAAGTTAATTATTCATAATCATAGATACATAGTATCAGAATGGCACTTTTTTATAACCTAACCTTCAACTTACGAGCAATGCAATGCAGTTTAAAAAATCATTATTTAATTTTATTTCTTTAATATAACTTTCTTCAGTTTTTAATTTTCACTTATTTATACATTAGGGCGGGTCAAATTATATGTATCGATTTTTTTTGATGAAGCGTATAGCAAAAACGAAATCTATAGGTGATTCTGAGAAATTTTGCTCAAGAGACCATAGCTCTAAGTCGGATTTGGGCCTCCCAAAATTTAAAAATAAATATTTTTCCGTATATCCATGGAATAATTTAATTAAATTCGTCATAAAATTGGATAGAATGATAGTAGATTTCTCTATCTGGGCTTGTTTGAAAGGTATTTTTATCACCTTAGTAGTATAAGTCGTCAATGGCAGCATTGTTCAATTGAACAACTTTGTAACACTGAATAATGACTGTAAATATCTAACCAAATGTCCTGTACAAATGGTCAGAATTTTACTTGAAACGTCGGTTGCCAATGTTATGGCAGTGTAGATGTGTTGTAAGGATAAAGTTAATGTGGATTCAACCCCGACACATAAATCGGTGCTGACACTAAGCTTTAGTCCTTTTATTTTTCCCTTCAAGCACTTGTAACTTGAAAGGTGATGGCCAGTAAATAAAACAATAAGATATGCTGTATTACTAGACTGATTCTTTATTTTGTTTGGGTTTTTATACCCAAAGCAATAATCAAAAATGCTTAATACTAAATAGTGTAATTAATGTGTTTGTTATTGTATTTTGGTTAACAGTATAAAAAACGCTGAAAACAAAATAATAATAAATGTGTTTTGTTGTTGTGTATTGATACTTAAATTATTATAAATTAAAAACAGTGTATTTTGTTGTTGTATCTTCAACCATAATAATGCTTACTAGTGTCGTTAGTCATAAATGGTTAAATGATTTCACTGACGGATTGACCTATATTTTGTTTTATTCTGATTAAGCATTATTATGTTTGGTAACAATAAAATATGCGGAAGTAAATGTGGAGTAAAATAAATGTGACTTAATAATAATTACAAAATTATATGTGTCAAATAAAATATAAACAAACTGAATTTAAAATGTAGACAAACTAAAATAAAAACGTATGGTAGACTTCTTTGAAACTGGACATTCTCCCCCACGTTGAACGGATGTTCAACAAATTGATGTATTATAGTGATTGTTCCGTGGAGTGTAGTTAAAGGTCTACAGTGAATTGAAGAGGATGCTGGCGTGGCATTGGTATAGGTGTAATTTTTATTGTTTCAACACCAACTGATCTTGCCTCGTTGTTGTTTGTAATGGGCATTGTGCGGGTCTGTTTGTTGCGTCGAGCCTGACAATTGAAAAGGAGGATTATCAATGTAATTAGACTAAATAGCAGTGCTAGATATCCGATTGTGTAACTGTGCGTTTGATGGGAACTTAATTTGTTTGGAAGGTCAATAATTTTGTGTTGTTCCAATGATCTTTGTAGTATTTTCAAGTCATTTATGCCCTTTTTATATGCGTCTTCTAGACCCGTTGAATTCGAATGATTGTAACTTACAGGATGTTGGAAGCCTTCTTTTAGTGATAGTTCCGACATGTTGCCCAGACTGAAGTATGACGATTTCAATGTGTGGGATATAATTTGTCTTCCGTTCATCATGATGAAATTGTGTTTGAGTATGCATTCTGGATCGAGTGTTAGTAACCCGGAGCCCTTCAGAAAAATAGGAATTATCTCCTTGTTACACACTGCTGTGGCCCTTGATGATGATGAAGTAGTATATATCCATTGATTGTTTCCATTTAATGGTATCCATTGGAGCCTTGTTGTTGTTTTTTCCAAGCTGCAAGTTGGTGATGTTTTGTTGTTGAATAAATTTATTTCACAAGAGCATACTTCGGATTCATAATTGTATCGAATTTGGACGTTAGAGCACAAAAATTCGTCTTGTTTCATTGTGTAACAGGAATTCAGCTCTGACGTTGTAAGGACAATGTATTGTTGACGGGATGCCATTGTGCCAAGGAACGTAGCACATGGCTTGATGATTATCATGGTGTTATTTATTAAGTTAGGTATAGGTATTAGGTGAAATATTTTGAACTGATCACGGTCAATCAATGGTATGGTGATTTCGAAAACTGCGTGTTGAGGAGTTAGTCCGCCTTTAACCTTCATTATTTTAAATAATTGCAACAAATCTGAGGATGGAAGAACTACAGAAGAAGGTGCATGTAGTGTGATTTGGTTTACTTCATTTTGCAATTGTTCTGGAGTAAGTAGTAATGGATTGATTTTTCCATGATGTGTATCCGTAAGAGTATCCAGGATTGAAGATTGTATTTTTTGTAGATTGTTCGCAATTAAAGTTAATTGTAAAACCCAAGAGGTGAATAGTTGATTAAAGTGTATTTGAAGTAGTACTTGGTCGATGTCATGCATTTGTGATGAGTAATGTTTAATTTCCTGCTCTAATTCTTCAAATCTTGTTCTAGATGCAATTTGGGTCTGACGTATGATGTTAATTGTTGAATCAACGATTGTGGTTTGGTTTTTGAGTAACCTTAATAAATATGATTCGTTTTCCTTGACTTCAAGTATTGTATTGGACATGTGGTTAGCATATTCAGCGTCCAATATGCCAAATAGTGAATGAGCAACGTTGCCGACTACATCTAATGCTCCTCTTTTAATTCGGAGCAATCGATTGTCCAGTTGCATATCATTTTCCATATGTTCAAAATGATTAATTATATTGCGACAGGATTCGTTAAGGGTCATCATGTTACAAAGAGTCCTTAATGACCTCGTTCCATTGGCTAGAATTGACGTTTCTGACCAGTATGTATCTAGATCATAGTATACCAATAGATTCCATTCAGTAGTTGAGATAGATGCTGTACCCACTTCTTCGAAATGAATTCCGAGTTTTGGTCCGAATTTTGTATTTTTGACTGGAGTTCCAGAAATTATTGGTAGTAGAAATATTAATGCGAGTAAAGTTAGGCAAAGATGATTTGTTTTCAATTTCTTTCTCTTAACCTCGGGTTCATCAACTGACTCAGAAGTATTGGTTTCGTGGTCGTCATTACCAGGGACCGTAGCCAATTCTAAATTCGTATCAATGGGTAAACGGGCAAGTCGGTGTATTGCACGTTTGAAAATTCCTCTGGAGGTTTTTACATCAACGACTCGTGTGGAGTCATCTGATCCTTGGTGTACGTTCATGATTCGACCCAATGGCCATTGCATTACTGGAACATTATCTTCTTTTATAATGACCATGTCTCCCGGTTTGAGGTTGACGCACTGTGTTTTCCATTTATGTCTTTGCTGGAGTTCATTCAAATATTCGTTGGACCATTGTTTCCAAAAACTCTGCTTTAAATTAGAAACTTGTTCCCAGCGTGATGATAATGTTAGTTTTGGTGAATGTGCTCGGCTATCTATTTGTGAAGTTAGTGCTTCTCCAATTAGGAAATGTCCTGGTGTTAACGCTGTTAAATCGCTAGGATCACTTGATATTGGGGTTAATGGACGAGAATTTAGAATTGCTTCAATTTCTACGATAACTGTTTCGAGCTCTTCATATGTTAGTGATGCTGTAGCGACGCTACGAAGTAGTAGATGTTTTGCTGATTTTACAGCAGCTTCCCATAACCCTCCGAAATGTGGTGCTCTGGGGGGAATGAAGTGAAAATTTATTCCTTTAGAGCTGGATGCTGCAATTATTTCATCTTGACCTTTATCTGAATATACGGTCTGAATTAATTCGGATAATTGATTTTTGGTGCCGACAAAATTTGTAGCGTTGTCGGAGTATATGTTTTGACACCGACCTCGCCGACCAACGAATCGTTTTAGCGCACCGATGAATGCTTCTGTTGATAAATTGGTTACCAATTCGAGATGTACAGCTTTCGTGGCGAAACAGCAAAAAACAGCTATGTAGGCCTTAGTTGGTCTTTTGCCTCTGATTTTGTAATGTATCCAGAATGGTCCGCAGTAATCTACTCCTGCGTTGATGAAAGGTCGTGCTGGTGTAACTCGGTTTTGTGGTAGGTTGCCCATGATTTGTTGGCATAATTGTGGTCGGGCTCTAGTACATGTTATGCATTTTTGTACAATTGCTCTTGCCGTTATTTTGCCTTTTATTGGCCAAAATCGTTGTCTCATTATGTTCAGTAACGCCTGAGGTCCACAATGTTTATTTTCAATGTGTTTTGATATAAATAACAGTTTGGCAATTGGGTCGTTATATGGGAGCAGCATTGGGTGTTTTGCATCGCTCGACAATTCTGATGATTCCAGGCGCCCTCCAACTCGAAGAATACCCTTGTCATCGATAAATGGGGATAAACTGCTAATGGAGCTGTTTTTGTCGATTTGGTTATATTTCTTTAACTGTTTAATTTCTGGTGAAAAGTCGGCCAATTGAATCGTTTTCATAATTGCGAAAAGTGCTTCATTCAATTCGTCTGGTGTTAGCGCCTTATGTGATGGGCGTTGTTGGTTTAATAACCTTGTATTGTTGATAAATCTGATGACATATCCCAGTATCCTTTGCAATTTGTTGAAGGAGTTTCTATGTGGGATTTTGTATATAAAATCATCAGCGGAAGTGACAGCTGCTGCGAGTAAAGTTGTCTTCTTTTTCTCAATGTCATTGGTAATTAAGTGTTTTTGTGAAAATGTAGGTGGCCAAATTTCTTGTCGACCATGCAGAAATAATGGTCCATACAGCCATAAGTTACATCCAGATAGTTGAAGTGCTGTTAAACCTCTGGACAGTACATCAGCTGGATTGTCGTTTGATCGGACGTGGCGCCACTGTTCGGGCAACGTCCATGTTTGAATTTTCGAGATTCGATTAGCTACAAACGTATGGTATGCAGTAGATTGAGAGTTTAACCAATTTAATACTATTTCGGAATCAGTCCACAAGAATAAAGGTTGGTCTTTAATCTGGAGATCCGTTTTGATTCTGTGTGCAAGTTGGGCTGCCATAACTGCGGCACATAGTTCTAAGCGAGGTAACGTTTGTTGTTTCAATGGAGCAACCCGTGTCTTGCCACAAAGTAGTTGTACAATCACTCTTCCATCTTTAAGAGTTGCTCGGATGTAGGCAACTGCACCAAAAGCCTTTTCGGATGCATCTGAGAATATATGGAGCTCGGTTTTTGTTGGGATTTCACCCTTAAAAATGTGTCGAGGGATTTTGAAGTTGTTTAAGTTTTCTAAATCATTTCTGAATTTTGTCCATATAGCGTGAAGGTCATCAGGTAGTGGCTCATCCCAGTCTAATTTGTATTGCCATAGGAGTTGAATAAACATTTTTGCCTTTACAATTACAGGTGCTAATAGTCCAAGAGGGTCGAACAATTTTGCGAGATCGGACGTTGCTGTACGTTTGGAAATTGGCTGCATATGATTCAGTTTTACCTTGATGCAAAACTGGTCCGTCGTAGGCAGCCATAACAATCCCAATGTTTTCACTGTATTCGTGTTGTCATTGTTGAAATCTAAATTTACCTCCTGGTCGCCGAGTGGGATATCTTTTAATAATTGTGGATGATTCGCACACCACTTTTTTAGTATGAAGCCATGTTTTTTTAGCATTGTAATGAGTTCTTTTTGTGTTTGAAGTGTGATGGTGAGATTATCTGAACCTCCCAGGCCGTCATCTACATAAAAGTTATGTTTAAGCATTTGTGAACCGTATGGATATTTTGTAGCGTTTTCATCAGCAATCTTTTGCAAACATCTGGTAGCTAAATAGGGTGCTGCTCGCGTTCCATATGTGACCGTACGAAGTTTGTAGTATTGAATAGGCAGCGATGGATCTTCTCTCCAAATAATTAACTGGTATTGTTGATCATTTGGATGAATTAGTATTTGTCTGTACATTTTTTCGATGTCAGTGGTAAATACAAATTTCGGCAACCGAAAACGAAGTAAGATTGAAAATAACTCACTTTGAACGGTTGGCCCCGCATACATCAAATCATTTAATGAATGGCCCATTGATGTTTTTGCTGATGCGTCGAATACTACTCTTAGCTTTGTTGTGGTGCTGTCGGGTTTGAGCACACAATGATGAGGGATGAAGTATTTTGGATTCGGTACCGCATCTATGTTGGTCTTCTGCATGTGTCCCAGATTTTCATATTCTTGCATGAATTTAATATATTGAGTTCTAATTTCTTCATTTTTTAACAATCGTCGTTCTAGAGCTATGAATCGATTGTAGGCCATTGCATGTGATTCTCCTAATGCTGCTGGATTGTCCCGGAATGGTAGACTGACTACTAGACGGTCTTGATTGTTGGTGTGGACATGCTGAGTAAAATGTGAATCACATTGTCTTTCTGATGGTGATAGAGTTTTGTCGCTGGGTTCAATTTCATCTAATTTCCAGAGCTGTTCAATGGCTTCTTCCAATGATGCTGTGTTGTCAAATACGGCACATGTTAAAGCAGATAATGACCACTTGGGAGTTGAATTTTTGCCAATTGCACCACCCACGATCCAGCCAAGTGACGTATTTTGAAGTGTTGGAAGGCCGTCAGACAGTTGTATTGTTCCCGCTTGAATTAACTTGTAGTAAAACTCTGCACCCAATAGAATATCAATTTTTTCTTGGTTGTTGAAATTGGGATCTGCTAGTTGTATGTTGCTTGGAATTTCCCATGTAGATGTATCAATATGTTGACTCGGCTGCGGTGGAATGATGTTTGGGAGTATAAATGCTTCCAAATTTGTGGAGAAACTGTGATCTCTGGACTTCATTTCTACATTAATGCGGTAGTTTTGACCTTTTTTGTACGTTGCCAACACCATCTATGCGAAGTGAAGTTTTGGTTGGGAAGGTAGATAACCTTTGGCAAAGTCGCTTGGAGACAAGGTTCACTTGAGAGCCAGAATCTAATACTGCTCTGAACTCATTGGAAGTACCATTTTGGGCAGAAATAACAACTTTTGCTGTTGCTAGCAAAACATAACCCTGGCCCCCTTCGGCTGCTTTTGTAGCTGAAGATGTAACTGCGACGGCGTTAGAATATGATGTGTTTCTTTGACTATTCGAACCCATAGTTGTGTTGATTGATGGTTTTGAATCTTTTTTTATGTTGTTCTGTTTCTTTTCTAAATGTAACAGCGTATTGTGTTTCTTCATGCACTTTCTGCAGCCACTTGATTTGCACTCTTTTGAAACGTGATCACTTCTGAAACAGTTGACGCATAAATGGTGTTGTTGTACCCAATTCAGTCGTTCTGCTTCTGATAAGTGATGAAATTTGCTGCAGTAATATAGTTTATGGCCACCGTTATTGCACATTTTGCAGGTGCCATTATCGACTTTATTGGAGGTTGTAACTGAAGATACTGTTTTCTGTGGCAATTTTCCGGTTTGAATAATTGCCTCCATTGATTGAAACTGAATTTCCAGAAATGATAAAAATTCAGCAATTACTGGTACTTCTCTTGGGTTGGCCAACGACTGCATGTACCTGATGTGTGTTCCCCTGTCGAGTTTTTTAATTAATAATTGAATGAGTATCGCATCCCAAGAGGTTGTTACAATACCCAGATTGTCTAATGCGAGCAAACACTCCTTGGTGGTGTCATGCAGAGCTTTGATAGATGATGTAGATGATGAAACTGGTGGTTGGTTAATAATTTTTTCAACCAAGTTGGCTACCAGTAGTCTTTTGTTGTTGTAGCGATCCTGAAGTGTTTTCCATGCAGTATTGTAATTTGTCTCTGATAAAGAAAACTGACTGATTAAGTGTTCAGCTTCTCCAGATACATTGCTTTTTAAATACCACATTTTCTGAATAGATGGTATTGGCTGTTTGTCCACCATCTCAGTAAACAAATCATGAAACTGACGCCATTTTAAATAATCGCCATCAAATCGTGGTATAGTGACTTTTGGTAGATGTAATGCGCATTTGTTCAAATCTTTTGTCATTGATTGTATTTCATTATATTGACTGGAATCACCATTAGATAAAAGTTTTTGTTTTTTGACGGACAGACTGACTAAGTTTTGTCGCACTAAATCATATATTCTGTCATATTCGTTCTGATCCAGACCAGAATCAGCAGGGTTTTCTAATTTATCATAAATTTCATCGTGTAATACTTCAGCTTGATTCCACAACTTTTCAATGGTGTTGATTTCCACTTCAAAGTACTGCAAGGGATGGTCATCTTCATCTGTTATACCATTTAACAGCCGGTTTAGAGCAGTCAAACGAACCTTAAGCCTTCGGATGAGACTATTAGTGTTATTGATGTCTTCATGACCTTCATGTTGAATAATAGCCTTCCTTGTAGGTATCTCAATACTTCTCCTTTCTATAATTATTGGCTTTTCTGCTGATTGTCTTAACTTATCAATTTCTTTTTTGAAAATTTCTAAGTAATTGTTGGCTATATCACTAATTTTCAAATAGTATTCTTCTGTGAAATATGCATGATCTGTCGCTTTATCTACCAGTGTGCGTAGTTTCATATCTTGGGCATCAAATAAATCCCATGCTTCGCTGAGCCGTCGTAATCGTTCATCAAAGTATTCTATCTTTGTTTTCCTTTCTGCGGAATCTTTTTTATAGTTTCGAACGATTTGTTGAATCTCTTCACCCGTTTTTGATTGGGCTTGTAATAAATGTTCGAACGTAGCCATGTTCTTCAAATTGGTAGCCACTTGTGAGGACAGACTAATTGATGTTTGACTAGTTCTTGTGTATAGTAATTGGTCAAATTTAGTGTTGACTCAATGTTGATTAATTTGACGAAAGCGTCACGGTTCTGATGAACCCAATGACTGTTGTTAGTGTTAGACCTGCTAGTGTTATAGCTGAATCTGCTGTAGTATTGTAGTGTACTGTAGCCACCTGAACGTAAATTTGGTGTTCAATCGCTTGGATGCGAGTTCAAAATGTTTGTAGGGGTAACCAATATGTGGTGTCCCAAAAGGCAATTACTACTAATGCTATGGTAATAATTCGATTGTTGAATGTCGAGGGTCACCAATTGTAGGCTTCCTCAGTGTAAATTGATTTGTTGTTCAAGCTGATTCTGCTACTGAGCCGGATCTGCTTGATGTTTTTAGGGATTACCAAATGTAGAATTGGTAGTCGATCCCTTGTTTGCGTGTTCAATGCGTTTTCAGGTTATTAAAGTTCCTTACCACTGGTGGGGGGAAACTTAATTTTTCCAAAAACGTCTAGGGGTCACCAAAATGTAAATATCTAACCAAATGTCCTGTACAAATGGTCAGAATTTTACTTGAAACGTCGGTTGCCAATGTTATGGCAGTGTAGATGTGTTGTAAGGATAAAGTTAATGTGGATTCAACCCCGACACATAAATCGGTGCTGACACTAAGCTTTAGTCCTTTTATTTTTCCCTTCAAGCACTTGTAACTTGAAAGGTGATGGCCAGTAAATAAAACAATAAGATATGCTGTATTACTAGACTGATTCTTTATTTTGTTTGGGTTTTTATACCCAAAGCAATAATCAAAAATGCTTAATACTAAATAGTGTAATTAATGTGTTTGTTATTGTATTTTGGTTAACAGTATAAAAAACGCTGAAAACAAAATAATAATAAATGTGTTTTGTTGTTGTGTATTGATACTTAAATTATTATAAATTAAAAACAGTGTATTTTGTTGTTGTATCTTCAACCATAATAATGCTTACTAGTGTCGTTAGTCATAAATGGTTAAATGATTTCACTGACGGATTGACCTATATTTTGTTTTATTCTGATTAAGCATTATTATGTTTGGTAACAATAAAATATGCGGAAGTAAATGTGGAGTAAAATAAATGTGACTTAATAATAATTACAAAATTATATGTGTCAAATAAAATATAAACAAACTGAATTTAAAATGTAGACAAACTAAAATAAAAACGTATGGTAGACTTCTTTGAAACTGGACAATGACGTTACAAAATAATGACGTTTACCAACACTAAACGTTGCCAAGCTTGCTTTTCCTTCTTCCTTAATCGTTCATCGTGCAATGCGTCCGCAGTTTGCCAAAATACTTAAATAAAAACTCGGTTATCAAAGTTATTATGGATAATCAAGAACCACCAACATCGTCTGCAGTGTCTTCGCAAATGGAAGCAACAACATCAACAAGTTTTGACTCTAGATTGACTAACATGCCTCATCAAGATATTGTTGTTTTTGGTTTATCAAGTGATTTAAATGATCTTAGTTTGCCTACTAAATGTGATATTTTAAAATATTATTATTTTTTAAGTGATCGTGCTAAATTTGAAAACAAAATGTTCTCGTATAAAACTTTTACTCCTCACGTAACAGATAAATTGATCCAAATTTGGTGTAAATTAAATATTGAAATCATTAATAGAAAGAGTGTTTTCAAAAAATTAACTGGTTTGCTTGATAAATACCAGAAACATGTACAACATAGAAACAAAAGAGATGAATTTAAAGCATTTGTTGATTCGATAAACGAATTATTTTATATTGGCAAATGTAATTGAAAATTAAAAACAAGTAAGAAAATTATAGTCGGTCTAGACCGACTATATGATACCCTATACCATGCGTTTAGAGACCCTATCTCTTAGGCCCAACTAACTGGACATAGAAAATAAG
Source organism: Cordilura impudica (assembly GCA_963682025.1). Classification (NCBI taxonomy): domain Eukaryota; kingdom Metazoa; phylum Arthropoda; class Insecta; order Diptera; family Scathophagidae; genus Cordilura; species Cordilura impudica. The sequence continues at coordinate 282,377,777 of OY821517.1, read as the reverse complement.
CAAAAACCAAATTTGAGTCTGATTTTTATTAATTTGTTTGGCTGCAGATATGAAAAAGTTCATATCGGATGCTATATCTATATGGGAACTAGGTCCAAAAATGGACCGATCCTGATCATGTTTGGTAAAGTCTCTTGTATTTTGCAAAAATATATACAAACAAAATCTGAGAAGAATCAGTGCAATATTTTTGTTTTTTAATAGATTTAAGTGAAGATCGGGAAGCAGCTCTATATGGGGCCAAAGGGATCATTTTTGGACTACTCATAAATGGACGTAATGAATGCATATAAAACCCAATGTAAGTAAGATCTATATGAAATTTGGATCTTATAGCAATTTATGTCGATTTCATAGGGGTAATTTGTATGGGGGCTAGGTCTGAACATGGACCGATTCTCACCAATTTCAACAGCGTTCATCCCATGGCTGACAAAGGTTATGTACCAAATTTCGTCAAAATATATTCATATTTGCGACCTGCAGTTTGATTACAAGCTTTACATGGACACACAGACGGACGGACATTGTTAAATCAACTCAGAAAGTGATTCTGATTCGATCGGTATAATTAAACATGGGTCTAGGTCAAATATTTTTGGTTGTTACAAACAGCAGCACAAAGTCATTATACCCAAACCACATAGTGGTATAGGGTATAACAACAGAATGCTCGCGTGGATTGATTCCAGAACATCTAAAAGAATTTATGATGGACCAGCATAATGATAGAAAATTCACAATAACTGAATATACGGAAGACGTTGAAGAAGTAGCTACAACAATACCAACACTTACAACTGGTAACGATGATCCAACATATGAACCACCTGAATTACACATGGATGAAGATGAAAATGAAGGAACAACAGAAGTTCCAAAATAAATTGCTCAAATGAGACGAGGTCATTATACTCAAAGATACGATGCCTTAAATTTTGCTATGATGTGTGATAGATTCGGTGTTTCAGATAGAGTCGCTTCATGTTTAGCAACAGCTTTATTCGAAGATATGAATTTTTGAGATGCTCATGGTAATCTTGTTATTATGGATAAATCAAAAGTGGCTAGAGAAAAAGTTAAATCTAGAGATGCAGTGCTTCGTACACGACATACAAATTCTTCCATAACTGCATTCTCTTTCGACGGTAGAAAAGATGACTAATTAACTGCAGAAAAAATTAATGACAAATTTAATACCACTATGGTAAAAGAACCACATTTAGTTGTTCTGAAAGAGCCCTATAATGAGTTACTTGGATATGTAATTTTGGGCAGCTTTTGTCGGCCTTAGAAAAAATTCTGTAGAAATAAGTGAAAATCGGTGCATGTTCGGACCTAGTCCCCATAGAAATTATAGACTTAACCGTAGAAAACTGGTGTAGAAAACTGAATTTTTTTCAAAAATCTCTAAAACTGTTAACGGTTGATCACCCATTTTTCTTGACTTTTTCTTTATCATGTATATGAACCGAAATGGATTACAGTTAAGTCTCAAATCATACATAGATCATTGTTTTTCAAACAAACCAAACCAAAGAACAATAAGTATTTTGTAAATGGTTGGCAATGGAATTTTTGTTGCTGAAGTTGATGCCGATGCTGATTTTGCTTATATTGAGCCTTTGTTTGTCTCAAATGACAAAAGGATTCGGAGAGCAATAGGAGGACGTAACCGAACCGCAAATGTATTGAGACTAAGGCCAGGTACTACTAGCGCTACTTCATCATGCGTAAATTGCTTCAAGGATGCTTTCTTGGTATTTTTTCAAATTGCATATTGAGAGAATCTTTTGGAAAAATTATGCATTTACCGGGTAAAGAATGGAAACCATTAGGAATTCGATGCTTCATGCATACTTGGCTGTTTTGACATTGGCTGGCGTTCACAATTAAGCTGAATGTTGTTGAATATATATGAATAACGAGGTACTCACCACTTGTGGTCCACCTATTTTTCAGAAAAATTATGTCGAAAAACGGTTTGAGTACTTGATCAAAATTATTCTCTTCGGTGATAAAATAGGTCGTCAGCAAACAGATCTGCGGATAAATTTGCTCCAATTCGTCATATGTGGGATATGTGATCTGAAATGTTATCAATGCTTTTCAACCCTTACGTCACTGCAGACGAACAGCTATATGGTTTCCATGAATGTTGTTTATTTATGCAAAGCAAACCAGAAAAATGTGGTTTAAAATTTTGGGTACCCGTATATGCAAAAACCTTATATATCTGGAAAATACAACCATACCTTGGGAAAGCTTCTGAAGCTGCTCCAGAAAAAATAAAATTCGACGAGGTTTGTTGCATCTGGTCGATGGCCTAAAGGGTCATAACGTCACAATGTACAATTTTTTCATATCTTATGAGTTGAATCAAAAAGCACTACAAAATAAATTGACCATAGTTGAAACAATGCACAATGAAACAATGCGCTCGATTCCACCAATGCAAAAGGGCTCCACTCTTTCAGTGTACATTCCAATTTACCAAAGGTATTACACTTGCTTGGTGCAGAGTACTCTTCAGAACACGACAGAAGTTGAGACTGTTGAAAAGAAGCTACCAGAAGTTATATCATATTATAACCGAACTAAGGGTGAAGTTGACAAAGTTGACAACATGATTTCTGGATACAGCTGTAAACGAAAAACCAACAGCCGGCCGGTCAATGGTTGTATTTATTAACATTATTGACATATCAGATTTGAATGCAACTATTTATTGAACTTAGTACAATACTTTCATCTACTGTTAGAATTAACCCTAATTAGCCAAAAAAAAAAAAATAACAAAAACATGCAAAGCATCGTTCGTTTTTGCGTGATATGGGACATACCCTTCCCCAACCATACATGGCGCTGAGAAGGCGAGGTACATATATGTGCTACTTCCATGTGGTAGAATATACCTGAACTAAACTCTGCCTCGCGCGTTCCATTGCTGAAAATAAGAGGCAAATTCGTATATTACGTGCAATAAAAGAACGAAATAGCAACTTATAACCATGAGCTAGCTTGATGTCTTTCCAAAAAAATCATTTGCAAGGCCCACCAAAACCAAAGTGATTGCGTTCCTTGTGTAGAAAATATGTAGAACTATACCTCATTCATCATGTTATACGTAAAAACATACGTAAAACTAATATTTCTTAAAATAAAATAATTTTTGTTTACAAATTAAACTTTTGTCCATATAAAAACATAGAAGAGATACAAAAACAACACAAAGGTAGGATTATCAGGTTTTTTTTTCAAGGTAGGAGTACGGATAAATTACCATAATATTCTAATTCGTATATATAGCTCTGTCAAATTTTGCTTGTTCGTGCTTATTTTACTTACTAATCAGCAGTCTACAAATAAATCTTATAAGACCATTATTAGTCAAAGCCCCTACATAAAGCTGCTCACCAATCTTCACTTGAATTTATCGAGAAAAATATCTCAGTGAGTACTAAATATGGTCAAGATCGGTCCATTTTTCGTCATAGTTAGTTAGTTTCCATATAAATATAGCATCCGATATGAAAAAAAATCAATAAGATGCCACTCAAATTTGGTTTATGCTTATATTCTATATAAGCAAATTTGTTCGTACAATTTACTACAACATGTTGATGATCTAAGAGCATGTTCAGACGGCAAAATTAACCACTTGATTCGCTCTCTGAATCGCGATTGCGAACCATGGTCTTCAGCCGAGTGTTCTTGTTTCATTTTGACCTTTATATATTTTGTGCAAATATTTGAAGACTTCCTTCTACACTTTACGTTTCACTATTTTATTTTTTCCATTTTTATTTGAATATATGTATGTAAATATATACTTTTTATTTGTTAAATATTTATATTTATTTTATTGCACACATTAATTTTTCGTTTTTTTTTTTTTTATATATTTTCGACAGCTAGTTCAGATAAACTAGCGATAATTTTTCATCAAAAGTGGAGATTACATTCAATTTTTCTAGTTTCACAACTAGGTTCAAAATGAACCAAGTAGGTTCGCTCTCAAAATTTTGTATGGCGAATCATGTAGATTCAATCAATGATTCGGGCACGAACCGTGAATGAAAGAGCGAACCGCGAATCTTGCTGTCCGTGTTAACATAGCATAACGGTGGCGTCTAAGCCCTATTCTGATCATATGCCTCTGTGTATCAAAATTAAAATCCCAAATAGCTTAAACCCCAGTTGTGTGCAACCTTCTTTACAAAAACTCTATTGGGACAGTAAATATGGTGGTCAATATAGTAGCAGCCTTAGCGTACTTCAATACTACAGTTACTTTAGACGAACATGGTTTCGGATGCAATGGTTTCATCAATAACAACAAAAATTAAACAAGCAAATGCTAGAAAATAAAATAAAACTTTCTATGAACCTAAACAGAAAGGGTTCGACTGGCAATGCTTTCGTCTTCGTTCAACTATGCTTAAAAATCTTAAAAAATATAGGAAGAAACATACAAATCTTAGCAAATCACGCTACTACGCTACAAGAACGAAATACTTGATATTATGTGGTGAAAAAAAACTAGTTTTTACAATAATAATCTTAAAAAACTTGATAAAGTTAAATGCAGCAATGAATGGTGGAAGTTATCACACTCTCTGAAATCTAGTACTTATGTGCCTAAGGGAAATCTAAATGCTGATTACCTTTTTTTACATTTTGCCACTGTTTTACAATATAGTAATGAAACTCAAGTGATAAATTTGTGGGCGCTTTTTTGGATTCTCCTTTTGAATTATGTGAGTTGTATGCTGTTAGAAAGAACCTAAAATTAAACAAATCCCCGGGAGAAGATGGCATTCCATACGAATTTTATAAATTTGCTCCCTACTGCTTCCTTAAAGAAATATTGAATATATTTGATTATATTTTCCTTCGGGAGGATATTCCAACATGTTTTAAACAGTATATAAAAAGGGTAATCAAAAATTAACAACAAATTATAGAGGACTATCCTTAATAACCACGATTTGCAAAATTTTTAATAACCTTTTACTGAATCGTTTATCAGACTGGCTAACAAGAAATAATATCTTGAACGAGTTTCAAGCTGGGATTAGAAAGGACTATTCTACTGTCGACAATATATTTAATCTTGTTAACATTGTAAATTTAAACAAAGTAAATAATAAATATATCCATGCGTTCTTTTTCAACTTATCGTGCCTTCGATATGATCCCCAGAAACAGTCTATTTTACAAACTGTCATGCATAGGCTTTTTATCAAAAATTATCCGCATTTTACAAGTTTTGTTGATCTCTCCCATATTTTACCTGGTGGTATAAATGTTGACAATATAAACGTAAAAGTTTTGTTATACGCGGACGATATTGTGATCCTATCAGACACACCTAGTGGTTTACAAGATATGATTGACGCTCTACAAGAATATTGTTTAACATGGAGCTTAAAAGTATATTTGGCAAAATCAAAAATAGTTATCTTCCGTAAAGGTCCGTGAACTGCTGCAGTTTTAAGATGGCATTATGAACATGAAAATATTGAAATAACATACAACCTATCCTTTAGAAGATATCTTCACAGCAAGCTTTCGTCTTTTAAAATAGCCATAAATTCCACCTAGTCCAATTATTTAAATCATCCAAAAATATCAAAACGGAATAAACTAAAAATTTTTGAGGCTGGATCAAAAGCAATAATGTTTTATGCTGCTCAAATTTGGGGATATGAAAAATATGTTGATGAGAAGAAATTATTTCGTTTTTTGATTAAAGACATGCTTTAGCTGCCAAGCACTACTCCTAACTACATGTTATATTTAGAGACTAGTCTAAATTCCATGTTTATTTCAATTCTCAAGTTACATTTTTCTTACATCAACAAAGTGTTAGCTTTAAGTCCTCAAAGACTACCACAAATATTGTCTGAGAAGGTTATAGAGCTGAATATATACTGGGCAAAAGAATGGTCAAATTTGTGTAGCATGCTGCAATTTTGTCCTACAATCAGCAATATTCCTGTGTGTATTTATTGGGATGAGCTAATTGATCTATTGAAACAAAAAGAAAGAAATGATTTTACCCTCAACGCGTCGAACTCACAGTTCCATGATCTTTATGCTAAACTTGATTATAATACTACACCAAAAGTTGCTGCTGAATTTTCTTCACGAGCTACTAGCTTAATTATAAAGGCTAGAGGTGGTTTGCTGAATCTCAACGCCAGATGCTTCAAAAATAATACAGATGTTCAATTTATAATATGGACGAACCTCAAAATACTTTCCATGCCATTGGAATTTGTCCAATATATAAAGAATTCAGAACTATATACTTTGGTAAAAACACACTTAAATTATCTAATATATTAAATGGCACGAATTTCGTCTCTCTTTTCAAATATCTGGAATCATGTATAAAATATAGAAAACCTTATACTAAATGAATATGCCTATTAAATTAAAAAATAAAACAAATATGTAACAATTAATTTAAATGCCAATCTGGCTAACAGCAATATTGCTACGCCAAATATAGATTGTAACTATGTAATAATTAAGTAAGTAAGTTTAAACTTTTATATTACAATTTTACAAATCTATTAATAAATAATAAATAACAATATTCTATATCCAAATAAGTGGTCGTCAAACTCCCTTTCTAAACGTATGGTATAGGGCAGGCATCATATAGTTGGTATAGTCGGTAGACCGATTATACATTTGTTTTTGGTATAGTTTGTTTACACGTTGTTTATTTTACTTAAATTTACTATCTGTCTATCGTAAACAATGTTTTGTTTCAAGCCAACCCCGATTTCCTAAATTGTTTAAAATTACAAAATTAATTACAATAGTACAAAAGCATTGCAGATTACAAATCATTTTTAAATTATAACGTCTTTTTGGTTATAGCCATAACTTCAAACGTTTATTTTTAAATTCAATTTAAATTCTTCCGTTTATACCAAATGTCTTTAGCATTACAGTATACTTACTGACCTACCAACTAACCTTATATGTGAATATATAATAACAAGTGGATACGTTTCAGTTTCATTTGTATCCAACCTTTTTCGGAATTATCTTAAATGCTTGGATAAAAAAATTTCATATCATTTCACGAAAATGTATTTCGGAAAATGTAGCTAAATTGTTGCTGTAGTTGGTCTACCACATTAACAGTGAGAGATAACATAGTAAAACATATGTTTATTAGCGCATGTCTGTTCCTAGTGAAACACTGAGTACTTCTTAAATAAATTTGGTAGAAAACGTTTTAATATATAACCAATTTTTGAGAAATAAACAATTATGCTTCTTCCGTCAATTGCCTAAATTATTCCTACTACTTTGAGATTAATTTTAAAAGAAAACGAAGCTCAAAACTCAATTTTTTGATGGGAAAATGACGTTTTTATATAGCGTTTTTACAATACATAGACGACCCGTGGAAGATATCGACAAATATCCAACGAAATTTCGAAAATTGTAGGCCGTACTATCTCATTAAAAAAAAAATGCATATAAATTTTCCAACCAACAACAAACTATTAAAGAAGGTTATGTTATATTGATTTTCGACTCATGCTTTTACTTTTCTTCTGTAAAATACTCATTAGAATATGCTGCCTCACATAGATTTATGGCTCATTTTTCTTAATAATAAAAAAAAAAATTTTTTATTTGAAAGCATATGTTACCATGTTTCAAATCATGTCATCACAGATTTATGACTTTTTTATATTTACGATAGTTTTAAACAAAAAATTTACATATTTTACAAAACATGAAGTATATGCATGTCATGTTTTGTAGTGAAAACATAAACTTTCGTAAACAGATTGAGTTTATAAGGTTATGTTTTTTTTTAATATATGTATATAAATATATCTTCTTTAATATACAAATTTTTGTAAACTTTAAGATAACACAGCAGTAAGTAAATGCAGCTTGTCACTTTCTATTTTTTTTTTGCTAGATTTAAATTTTCTGTATAATTTAATAAAAAACAAATTATAAAAAACTTAAACTTTTTAAAGTGTAAACACTACATACTTTACATGTTTACGTGCTTTAAAGTTTTTAGATCTTTCGAACCAAAATTCAAAAATAATAGCATATATTATCTATATATATAAAATTGAATGTGTGTTTGTTTATTTGTTTGTTTGTGTGTACCTTATAGGAGACCAAACCTCTGGACCGATCTTCCTGAAATTTTTACAGCATTTAACTGGGACTCTGGCATGATTAATAGGGTACTTTTTTTTTGACCACACCCACTTTTACGCCCACTTTTTTAAAATTATGTAATTGCTCCCATATAGTTTTTAACAGATTTACTTCAAATTGTATACACATTATACTCCAGGCGAGGTAGAAATAAACATTTCTTACACCATGCCCCCTTTCACGCCCCTTTTCACGCCAAATTTTGTTTGAAAGTTTTAAACTTTTTTTTCTCTGTACAAATTTGTTCCTTCCAACGGATTTTTTTATTTGGTAGTATATTGCTCTTAATACTGTTAACGTCGCCATATAACTATGAACCACGCCCATTTCACCGCCCTATTTTTTTTTTACTTATACCACTAACAATGTTTGCTATACAAAATAATTTTTTTGTAATATGTATTTATCTAAAGTTTTATACACTTTTTATCTACAGGTAAGGTAGCCATACATTTTTTTATTACCAAGTCCCCCTTTTTCGCCCCATTTTACCTTAAATCATAATTAATCTGCTTTCAATCTATCTATATATATAAAAATGAATGTGTGTTTGTTTGTGCTTTATAGGAGGCCAAACCAAAGAACCGATCTTCCTGAAATTTTCAGAGCTTGTTACTGTGACTCTGGAAGGAATAATATGCTATATAAATTTTTGATTGGACAAAGGGGCGGTGCCACGCCCATATAACCCAAAATTTGAAAAAGTCATATCACGGGAATTTTTTTACCTACAGCAGTCATATTTGGTACATATGGTATTAGCATGAATAGAAATACATACAAGAAGAAAAGTGGGCGGGACCACGCCCCTTTTTAGAAAAATAAAAAATCGTAACATCTTCTAAACTACTGGGAGGATCGTCATGAAATTTTCACAAAAGGATATTTTTGCGAAATAATAAGACCTTAGCTATATAAAGTTGTTAGTGAGCAAAGGGGCGTGGCGTATATATAAAAACGTTGATGCATTTGATTGTAACGAATGATCTCCGGAACCATAAGAGCTGTCGAGGTAGGATTTCCAGCATAGGTTCGGTTCGAGCTCTTCTGTGTTTTTTTTTTTTTAGTTTTAACCCTCTAGCTGGCGTTGGGGTCAAGTTAAAAACAAAAATTTTTACTTTCAGCGCGATTTGACTGCAATTCAGAATGAACGTATGTTTCGTCATAAGAAATTTTTGTATGTATAAATGGACCCGATAGGTGGCGCTGGGTAAAGTTATTTCGAATATTCTTATTTATGGTGTGATTTTAATGAAACTAAGAATGTACATATATGTATGTTAGAAACATTTTTTTATTGGACCCGGTAGATGGCGCTGTCGTTCGAAAAATAATGAGTTGTCAAATTTATATAAATTTTAATAAATAAACTCACAAACGTTTTTATATATAAACTAGCTGGACCCGGCAAACGTTGTTTTGCCCTCAATGAATTTTTATTTTAGTTAGAATCTGTATATACCTATATAAAATCTGTGACGAAGATCTCCAGATAATAAAATGAGAGCTTCACCAAAAAATCTTTCATTGCCTTTCAAATCTTTTATCAAATCAAATCACAATGCTTGTGAGCCATGGTACATTCATCCCAAATAAAAATACTGCATTTTTGCAGAACTTTTGCCATACCGGAATGTTTTTTGATATTACAGACGGCATTCTCATTTTTTTGTACGTTTAACGGTGATTTGAGTGCTGAATGAGCTGTGCGGCCACCATGCAATAATGTAGCGGCTTTTTCCTTCTTTTTCGTTAGAATATTTATATATAAAAACGTTTGTGAGTTCATTTATTAAAATTTATATAAATTTGACAACTCATTATTTTTCGAACGACAGCGCCATCTACCGGGTCCAATAAAAAAATGTTTCTAACATACATATATGTACATTCTTAGTTTCATTAAAATCACACCATAAATAAGAATATTCGAAATAACTTTACCCAGCGCCACCTATCGGGTCCATTTATACATACAAAAATTTCTTATGACGAAACATACGTTCATTCTGAATTGCAGTCAAATCGCGCTGAAAGTAAAAATTTTTGTTTTTAACTTGACCCCAACGCCAGCTAGAGGGTTAAAACTAAAAAAAAAAAACACAGAAGAGCTCGAACCGAACCTATGCTGGAAATCCTACCTCGACAGCTCTTATGGTTCCGGAGATCATTCGTTACAATCAAATGCATCAACGTTTTTATATATACGCCACGCCCCTTTGCCCACTAACAACTTTATATAGCTAAGGTCTTATTATTTCGCAAAAATATCCTTTTGTGAAAATTTCATGACAATCCTTCCAGTAGTTTAGAAGATATTACGATTTTTTATTTTTCTAAAAAGGGGCGTGGCCCCGCCCACTTTTCTTCTTGTATGTATTTCTATTCATGCTAATACCATATGTACCAAATATGACTGCTGTAGGTAGAAAAATTCCCGTGATATGACTTTTTCAAATTTTGGGTTATATGGGCGTGGCACCGCCCCTTTGTCCAATCAAAAATTTATATAGCATATTATTCCTTCCAGAGTCACAGTAACACGCTCTGAAAATTTCAGGAAGATCGGTTCTTTGGTTTGGCCTCCTATAAAGCACAAACAAACACACATTCATTTTTATATATATAGATAGATTGAAAGCAGATTAATTATGATTTAAGGTAAAATGGGGCGAAAAAGGGGAACTTGGTAATAAAAAAATGTATGGCTACCTTACCTGTAGATAAAAAGTGTATAAAACTTTAGATAAATACATATTACAAAAAAATTATTTTGTATAGCAAACATTGTTAGTGGTATAAGTAAAAAAAAAGGGGGCGGTGAAATGGGCGTGGTTCATAGTTATATGGCGACGTTAACAGTATTAAGAGCAATATACTACCAAATAAAAAAATCCGTTGGAAGGAACAAATTTGTACAGAGAAAAAAAGTTTAAAACTTTCAAACAAAATTTGGCGTGAAAAGGGGCGTGAAAGGGGGCGTGGCGTAAGAAATATTTATTTCTACCTCGCCTGGAGTATAATGTGTATACAATTTGAAGTAAATCTGTTAAAAACTATATGGGAGCAATTACATAATTTTAAAAAAGTGGGCGTAAAAGTGGGCGTGGTCAAAAAAAAAGTACCCTATTAATCATGCCAGAGTCCCAGTTAAATGCTGTGAAAATTTCAGGAAGATCGGTCTAGAGGTTTGGTCTCCTATAAGGTACACACAAACAAACAAATAAACAAACACACATTCAATTTTATATATATAGATATTCTAACGAAAAAGAAGGAAAAAGCCGCTACATTATTGCATGGTGGCCGCACAGCTCATTCAGCACTCAAATCACCGTTAAACGTACAAAAAAATGAGAATGCCGTCTGTAATATCATAAAACATTCCGGTATGGCAAAAGTTCTGCAAAAATGCAGTATTTTTATTTGGGATGAATGTACCATGGCTCACAAACATTGTGATTTGATTTGATAAAAGATTTGAAAGGCAATGAAAGATTTTTTGGTGAAGCTCTCATTTTATTATCTGGAGATCTTCGTCACACATTTTATATAGGTATATACAGATTCTAACTAAAATAAAAATTCATTGAGGGCAAAACAACGTTTGCCGGGTCCAGCTAGTATATTATATTAGAGAGGGCTTGAAACTAGAAAAATTTTACTATCAGACGATGTTGTTCATAAAAACTAAAAAAAGTGCCAGAAAATTTATATCTGAAGAAGAAACTTTGCAAAACATTATTTGTAAAGATTTCGGCTCTTTTTTGTGTACAAATACCTTTTACAATTATTGCAACTACCAAAAAATTAGAATGAAATAAATTTTGTTGGTGTAAATACCGGAAGTTATATCCGAAACTGTGAAGTCAAATTGCAGGACGAAGCTATTTACATGTTTTAATTAAATTTAATATATAAGCTTTTATGGACCAAAGGAAAACTGTTGCTGATATTGGTGAAAATGTTACATATTCAGCCTCAGTTCGACTGGAATGTTCGCAAGATCTAGGTTATCATATATTAATATATAGAAAAAATTTGGTGTACGTGTGCCTATTATACGCACTAATCAGCAGTCCAAAAATAGCCCGGTAAAACCATTGTTAGTCATTGTCCCTATATACAGCTGATTCTCGATCTTATCATGTGTGAATGGTGTAGGGTTAGTTTAAGAAGAAGAAGACCGAAATTGGGTAATAATTCATACAACTAGGGCGTTGCATAATTTTGTTTACCGATAGAAAAAAACAAGTAAGAAAATTATAGTCGATATAGACCTACTACACGATACCCCATACCATGGTTTAGAAACCTTATCTTTCGACCCAACTAATTCGATAAAGAAAATAAGCATAAACGAAATTTGAGTGGCACTGTTATTAAGTTATTTGGCTGCAGATATAAAAAAGGTTCATATCGGATGCTATATTTATATGGGGACTAGGTCCAAAAGCAGACAGATTCTGACCATATTTGGTCTAGTCACTTATATTTAGAAAAAATATATACGAACCCAATTCGAGAAAAGTCTGTGCAATATTTTTGTTTCTTGATACATTTAAGTGAAGATCGGGAAGCACCTCTATATGGGGCCTATGACTAAGAGTTGTCCAATAGGGATCTTTTTGGACTACTGATTAATGGATATAATATATACATACAAACCCAATTTGACTAAGATTTGTATGATAATTTGGATCTTATGGCAATATATGTTGATTTCATAGGGGTCATTTGTATGGGGGCTAGGTCTGAGCATGGGTCGAATTCTACCAATTCATCTTATGGCCCATATAGGCTTTGATTTTTTTATTAAATTCTTTATAGCTTAGTTACCTATATTTTTCAATATACCCTATACCACTATGTGGTTTGGGTATAATGACTTTGTGCTGCTGTTTGTAACTACCAAAAATATTTGAACTAGACCCATCTTTTATTATACCGATCGACCCATAATCACTTTCTGAGTCGATTTAGCGATGTCCGTCCGTCCGTCTGTGTGTCTATATAAGCCTTGTAATCAAACTACAGGGCGCAAATATAGATATATTTTGATGAGATTTGGTATATAAGCTTTTCTCGGTCATAGCATGAACGCTGTTGAAACTGGTGAGAATCGGTCCATGTTCAGATGTAGCCCCCATACAAATGACCCCTATGAGATCGACATAAATTGCCATAAGATCCAAATTATCATATAAATCTTAGTCAAATTGGGTTTGTATGCGTTTATTACATCCATTAATGAGTAGTTCAAAAATGATCCCTATGGGACAACCCTTGGTCATAGGCCCCATATAGAGCTGCTTCCCGATCTTCTCTTAAATCTATCAAAAAACAAAAATATTGCACTGATTCTTCTCAAATTTGGTTTGTATATATTTAAAAAAAATACATTTACCAAACATAGTCAGGATCGATCCATTTTTGGGCCTAGTCTACATGTAGATATAGGATCCGATATGAGCTTTTTCATATCTGCAGCCAAAAAAATTAATAACAGTGACACTCAAATTTGGTTTATGCTTATTTTCTATATCGAATTAGTTGGACCGAAGAGATAGGGTCTCTTAACCATGGTATAGGGTATCGTATAGTCGGTCTAGACCGATTATAATTTTCTTACTTGTTTAATTTAAATTATATTCTGGTGTTCTGAATATACAACAGCCATTCATCGACGCCAATTGCACCCCATTAGATCAATCATTGAGCCTTACTTCTGCAAAAATTAAGATGGAAGTGCTGTGATCGTAAATAGGGACCTGTATCGGTTTATGATAAAATATTTTTTATGTTGTACTCTTGAAAACAGACCTGAGATGTGGTCTTAGTAAGATGGAGCTGCTGCCCACACTACCCGAGATATAATGGACGTTTAAGGCAAATTTTTGGATAGCGAATAATTCCATAAATTTAGAAATTAATTGGCCATAGAGTTTCCCGGATTTGGCAGCACCCGAATATTTATGCCCTATACCACTATGTGGTTTGGGTATAATTACTTTGTGCTGCTGTTTGTAGCTACCAAAAATATTTGACATAGACGCATCTTTTATTATGCCGGTCGACTCAGAATCACCGAGTCGATTTAATGATGTCCATCCGTCCGTCCCTCTGTGTCGCAAATATGCAGATATTTTGATGAAATTTTATATGTAAGCTTCTATCGGCCATAGGATGAACGCTGTCGAAAGTGGTGAAATTAGGTCCATGTTCAGACCTACTCCCCGTACAAATGACCCCTACGAAATCGACATAAATTGCCATAAGATCCAAATTATCATTTAGATCTCAGTCAAAATGGGTGTTTATATGTTCATTATATTCTTTAATCGGTTGTCCAAAAATAATTTCTATATGACAATTCCTAGTCATAGGCCCCATATAGAGCTGCTTCCCGATCTTCACTTAAATCTATCAAAAAACAAAAATATTGCACAGATTTTTCTCAAATTTGGTTTGTATATATTTTTCCAAAATATAAGTGACTTTACCAAATACGCTCAGGATCGGTCCATTTTTCTACCTAGTCCCATATAGATATAGCGGCCAGTATGAAGATTTTCATATTTGCAGCCAAAAAAATTAATAACAATGCCACTCAAATTTGGTTTATGCATATTTTCTATATCCAATTAGTGGGACCTAAGAGATATGATCTCTAAGCCATGGTATAGTCGGTTTAGACCGACATTAATTTCTTACTTGTTTTTTTTTGCGTTATTTGAAGGAGCGAGTTTATGTGAACAAGCCCGAGACAATCCTCGAACTCAAGGCAGAAGTTCAAATGCTACAGCCACAAATTTTAAAAAAATATCGGCTGAAGTAATGTGTTGATCGATTTCCACATCGCGAAGTAGTTTATTTATCATTTATTTTCTGAGCGCAGCATCCTGCTTTAATTTACAACGTTTAATTTTAACGTTGTATTTTTGCATTACTTTTCTAATGTTATTTAATGCCAAATATATTATTAAAAAATTGCTATAATGTTTAAGCAGAAAACGATAAAATTCCTAAACTGCTTGTAAAATTGTTAAATTAACAAAGAATTTAATTGAATTGAATAGAAGCGAAAAAATAAAACGCAAAGTATAAAAGAACAAACCTAAAGAAGCAGAAGAAATAATAATTAATCATATAAATTATTCACCTCTACTTTTTTCCAGATTCCAAGGAAAATAGTTTCAGACATTTATAATGTTAAGCCATAAATAAGGATTTAAATGGACTGCAAATTAATTTAACAACTTACTACAGTTATTATTTGTTTATTTATTTTTAAGCTAGCAAGACGCCGAAGGCGCCAGATACTATGCGAAAGTTTATTTTATACAATTCATGTACGCATAACTCATGCGGATAAGAACAACAACGCATATATAGAGCTATAGAATAAGTAATAAGTGTATATGAAATATTTATGTTAATATTACCAGCATCCTCTTCATACAATTCAGTAGCCTTAAACTAAATTTTGAGACGCTACTGATCCACCCGGAGGCAGTTGTGAATAAACAACTTTTAAAGGGATCGAACATGTGATCACTTTTCACATTATTCTCCCTAAATAATTTTTGATAGAGCTCATTAATATTTACAATATGTATGAATTGATAAGATATTTTATTGAAAAAAGTAATATTTTAAAATCAGTTGTTGTAACCAATTAAGAAAACGACACTAGACAGTGCCGAAAAACAGAAAAAAAGAATAAAAGTTCTGTCTATAAATAACAGCAGTTACGATAAAAATTTTACATTCTACTTTATGCATAACTCAATAACAAAGAGATATATGTACATATATTACTAACGAACAAATTCAATGTTCTAAATAAAAAAAAACTAAAAAAATAAATAAACATAATCTTCCAAATGTGATATATAGGATTTCCTCACTTTAGTATTTAACCATGCCTCAGTTTTTGCATACCTAACTTTCGTATCTTTTCTATAAGTTTTTAATCAAAACAATAGATTGTGGTACTAGTGGCATCCTCAAAAATTTGTTTAAAAATGCATTTTACTTGGACCTTAAGTTATTCCAATTTAGGGCAGTTTTAAGAATTGATGTTCTTTAACAGGTAATCCATTTTATGTTAAAATTATACTATAATTTGTCTGAACAATTATAATGTCGATAAATCAGAACAAAATATTTAGGGAGTGGTATTTTGCTTATATAGGGTTATGAGCGTGATTTTTTATGTACAAATTTCCCTTTAAATTTCCAAGTAATACATACCGCTTGGCATTAAGGGCACAACTGTCTAAAGCTGCAAATTTCTCGAAATTAAAAAAAAAAGATATGTGTTTTAAGCTTCTTTCCGAAGTCAAAATCAAAATTGATTACTATTTCTTTTAATCCTTATAATTTTTTTTAGATTAACAGACATTTTAATAATTTACTTCATTAGCCTAGAGCATAGGATTTCGAGATTTTATAGGTTCTAAGATTATGCGATTTTATTTTTCATAAAAAAAAATAAAAGAAAAAAAATATCCTCAGATATACTTACATTTACAAAATAATTCTTTTGTAAAATGGACGATTTATTACATAAGGCAGGCTGATTGCCCTACATTTTTTGCCCTACTTAATTATGAAGAACATTTAAAAATTCCCTTCACCAAAATAAATCTCAGGCGATCAAAATACTCCCAGCACAGAGCACTAGAGTTTAGACAGACTGTTCAATAAATTTAAACAAAAACTAACTAATTCATAATCGAAATATCTCAATATATATATAACTAAATGCAACCCGATGTGGTTCGCTATCCCCTCCCCCACGCGTCGTAATGAAAGGGCTCACGCAAATCTCCAAGACTCTCACTACTCACTACAGTACTCTAGATATATGATATTTATTATTTACTTTGCATGGGAGGGGTCATGCACCTTTGTCCTATCTTGTCCATTTTTTGTCTGACTCCTCACGTTAATAATAGATGTACTCAATATATATGATATTAAAAATTAACTTTGTATGGGAGGTGCCACACGCATTAAAAATTATAAAAGAAAATAAAGCCTGTAGCATTTCCCGTTTATATAGTAAGACTCAGCGAAAATTTGAGGAAGATCAGATGAGTAATTACAGAGATTACAAACAAACAAATAACCAAACAAATATTTGGTCTTTATTATATTAGTATAGATTAAAAAATACATACCACATTTACAACATTTTAACAAATTACATAGAAGATGACTTAGAATATAGAAAAATTTTAAATGAAATTTTTTGATATCAAACATTATGAAAACAAAAGAATGACTTAAAAGGAAAAAATTACATATATTTCTAAGAATACTATTTTACAAAATCAAACTAATTGATGTCTATAGATGCTCAAAGATTTTTGAGTTTTTCATTTTAATATTTATGAATTGCAGCTAAATGACAAAAAAATGTTAAACCTCATAAAATATATACAGTGAGCAGATAAAATATTCGTCAATTTATATATAAATTAAATAAATTTATGTTTATTTTAAAAAAAAAAATTATTTTTTTATTGTTAACTGATAGTTAACAATAGAACCTTTATTTTTAGTTTTACTCAACTGACTGCAAGAATTTACAATTAAAATTTCTAAATATAATAATGAAAATACTGAAACTGCTGATGTTGTGTTTCCCACCATCAGGCCACTTGTTTGCTGCGCGTGTGGCTTAAATTTCGTCTGAGAATTTACTGTTGGGCAATTCGTTATTTGGTGCAGTTGTTGTTGTGTTAAAATATTTGTGTTTGTTGAATTGACAAATTTAGCGTTGGCACGTTTTGTAGTTTGTTATCTGTTGTAGCTGTTGTTGTTGTTTTTTTTTTATGATTCTATAATATTTCTGTTGTTAACTTATATTTTCCAAATTATACATAGGTAGCAGGCTTTTGTGTTATTACAATATGGCCTCAAATATCTGTTTTATTTTCATACAAAAAAGTATTCGTCTGACTCACGTTTCGTCCAATGTTTTGCTAATTGCAATTGCATTTATTGAAGAAATATAATTTACCAGTAAGTGTTTGTTTAAATTGTTTTTATTTTATTAAAAAATGGTAGAAACGTGAAAAATCACCTATCGTCCGAAAAATAAAATATAATATTGGACAAGCGGAGAACAACAGGGTTTGGTGAAGGTTTTCCCAGAGTATAGGACGTTCATACAGCAAGAAATGTGTTCCGTTATGTCCATTATAATTTCCAAACTGATAGAGAAAACCTCTTATATCGAAAAAAAAAAGAAAAAACAATAAAACACGTATAGAATATACCAAACGTACCTTAACCATAGTCCGGGGCACTGGAATTGCGCAATCTTTAATCTTTAATCTTTTAAGAACTTTACCCTAAATACAAAGCTATAAATTTTGGCCCTTACTTCAATAGATCGAAAACCCTCCTCGGAGACATTAATTCCAGAGAAAATGTTTGGAAAATATAGAGCAAAATATTAGAAAACCGCATGTTTCAAGTATCAATTTAAGATTGCGTTAAAAGAATAATGGAAGAAAGATTATTATAAAATACGGACTAGTAATTTCTGTGTTAAATTTTATGTGCCTTTATTGTTTTTAAAATTTTTTAGACTTAGAAGTTATAAATATAACATCAAATTTAGAATAAAATGTGAAAAATGAAAAATAATGAAATCCATTAATACTTAAACTCATCACTCTAATCTCAATGTTTTATATAATTTGTTTGAATAGTTTTTCATTAAAAAAAAAAAAAAAAAATTCTCAAATTTTTCTTTTTTGATTATTATTTAACCGATTATTCAAAAAACTTTTAAGAATTGATCGATCAACAAAGTTCGATTTTATTTTTATTAAGGCCCAAGTTAAAGCTGGAACAATTTACAACGCTCGCTTGGTCGCTGATTGGATTAGTGTATTTCAGTGAATATATACTAGGGTGGCCCTTCGTTATATGGAGGGAAAAAAAAGTGTTGAAACTCAGTCTGACCCCCTAGAAATATGCGAATAGAAAAAAAACTGAGAAATACAAAGTTTTGGGCCAATCAAAAACGCTTAGTCGTGGCGCAAAGCGATTGAAAATTTCAAGTGTGTTTAAATTGGGAAAATATGACGTTTTCTTCAGATTTTACGAAAATTTCGTTCTATAATTTAAGTTTTCCGACAAACTGTTATATAACTCGAGATCAATATTAACTTGTCCTTTCAAAAGGCTATAAAACTTCAAAATCGTATGAAACCTCGCCAAGAAATAGCAAATGTCCCAGACCACTTTTGTGCCAAAAAAAAAACTAAGTCATGAAATTTGATGGCATTTTTTTCAACTTTGTGAAATTGATTAAAGCCATCATTCTTTTTTGGTCTCTATACTTATAGGTACTCAAATGTGAAGTATTGTTTTATTAGCACGTTGCTAACCTATTGCGCATTGAGACTGAAAATTGGAAATTTTTTTGAAAAAATTTTTAAAACTCCTTTTTCAAGTTTGAAAAAATTTTCTTAAACAAAATTTTAAAAAATTAATCTACCACTTTAAGGTTTTATTAAATA
This sequence comes from Cordilura impudica, assembly GCA_963682025.1. Classification (NCBI taxonomy): domain Eukaryota; kingdom Metazoa; phylum Arthropoda; class Insecta; order Diptera; family Scathophagidae; genus Cordilura; species Cordilura impudica. The sequence continues at coordinate 282,358,014 of OY821517.1, read as the reverse complement.
CATGTGGCAGATTAACAGTGTGAATATTTAAGTAAATCCCTCTGCCAGAATTTTTTGACAAGGATTTTATTTTCGCGGATTTCGAGCAAATTGGATTTTTGTGAAATATTCTGTAAACATACTCTTTTTAAATAATTTGTATCAAAAATGCATCACTTTTCTTCTTTTAAATATTATGTTTTATCTTAATAGCCTAGGGTTTCAGAAAAAATAATATGACTCCATTAACCCTTTTGGAATTGGGGTCACATATGACCCCAAACTAATAAAAGACAATTTGTTCAAAAAATTCAAATATTTTGTAAGTGTTTTCCAATTTTTAGAGGCGACACCTTAAATATAATAACCAAATATGTAGAAGTTTCGTTCCAAAAATTTGGGATAAATCCGAGAACGCTAACTCGTTATTTGCCAAGGCCAGCTTTGGATGTTAAGATATTTTAAAAAAAAATTCTGGCAGAGGGATTCACTTAAAGATTCACACACTTAATCTGCAACAGGTGTTTTATAAAACTTTAAAGTGATAGATTAATTTTTTAAAATTTTGTTTAAGAAAATTTTTTCAAAGTTGAAAAAGGAGTTTTAAAAATTTTATCAAAAAAATTTCCAATATTCGGCCTCAATGCGCAATAAGTTAACAACGTGGTAATAAAACAATAATTCATATCTGAGTACTTATAAGTATAGAGACCAAAAAAGAATGATGGCTTTAATCAATTTCTCAAAGTTGAAAAAAAATGCCATCAAATTTCATGACCTAGTTTTTTTTTTTGCAAAAAAGTGGTCTGGGGCATTTGCTATTTCTTGGTGAGGTTTTATTAGATTTTGAAATTTTATAGCCTTTTGAAGGGAATTATATAACAGCTTGTCGGAAAAATTAAACTATAGAACGAAGTTTTCGTAAAATCTGAAAAAAAAAGTCATATTTTCCCCATATAAACACACTTGAAATTTTCAATCGCTTTGCGCCACGACTAAACGTTTTCTGATTGGCCCAAAACTTTGTATTTCTCAGTTTTTTTGCTATTCGCATATTTCTAGGGGGTGAGACCGACAGTTTGAACACTTTTTTTATTAAGGGCCACCCTAATATATACGTATGCGTATACGTATACGTATGTTTAATTATATATGCAATTATCAGTCATACGTCTACACATTAATTTTAGCAAAGAACAACAAACCTCTTATATTAAAATCTAGGCGTCGGAGAGCAAAATTGTTGAAGTTTTGGCCCCAAATGAATTGGATGGTAACTTGTTTTTACGGTTGTTAGATAAAAAACGTAAAATTGTGGCGAAAAATAAAAAATCAAGAACTAAGAGCAAAATAGTTAATATTTTGCAACCCGCACCCAACACGCCATATGATTTGGACGGTTACTATTTTTAGGTTTCCAGATCGAAAATCGTTATATAAACCGCAAAACGATTACAATAAAAGCCGCCATATAAAGCTGCTTCCCGATTTTCACTTATAGTTATCAAAAAACAAAAATATTGCACAGATTTTTCTCAAATTTGGTTTGTATATATTTTTTAAAAATATAAGTGACTTTACCAAATATGGTTAGGATCGGTCAATTTTTCGACCTAGTCCCTATACAAATATAGCATCCGATATGAACTTTTTCATATCTGCAGCAATAAAATAAATAACAATGCCACTCAAATTTGGTTTATACTTATTTTCTATATCCACTTACTTGGATCGAAGAGATAGGGTCTTTAAACCATGGTATCGCATAGTCGGTCTAGACCGACTATAACTTTCTTATTTTTATTTTTTATTATTATTCTTCATGTCCGGCCTTACTAGTTTATTTTACAGTGCATAAAAAGTAAGTCCAAATATTGGGAAACATTTTATGTGACTGAAACTCACTAAGAGGTCCAGCAATAACTTCTCGGTGTTGCAAAGTAAACTACCTTCTAATTTCAATTCAGTTGATATTTTGCGAAATTGAATTGGCATTTTCTGAAACGTATTTGATAACTTCTGCAAATCAGTTGATATTTTCTGAAATACAATCGAAGACGGCGTAGTTTTTCGATTTACTTAGTTGAGTTCGGAATTTTGCTACTTCACTAAATGCATGTCATGCATTTATCATGGCATTATTGTTTCGTTTTCTTGTATTTAAATTTGGTGACATCCAAATACTCTTGTGGATGTTGGAATCTAGTACACTTCACACCATGTTGCGAGCCACAGCGATGTCGATTAGCCTCATTCCGTTATCGGAGGTGTTGCAAGGAAGTATGACTTTCGAAAATTAAGGCTAAGCACATTTTTCTTCTCAATTTTGGCACTGAATTGCCAAGCAGAATTTTGTTGTCATATTTGGGACAGCCACTGTTGAGTTCATCAAGACAATCATAGAAATGGTCCTCGACATCTTCGTCTTTATCTTCGCTCGGAGTGTGGCAATATATTAGAGTAATGTTGATAACTTAACCGCGGATGGGTAATGCTATAACGGCAAGGTTGCATACAAAGCCGCATCCGACTCGTGCCTCCCTTCATGGCACCTAGAGTAAATTTGCTGCTTTTATGAAGGACATTTGACAGATTGATAATTTAACTATCTCTATGGAGGGTTCCATCCTTAAGTCGATATCCCTTACACTTTTGTTGGCTTCGTTATCAAAGGGGAACTCATTTTTTAAACTCTTTCTTTTAACTCATACTCTCTGTTTGTCTGTCTGCCATGAGGCAACCCCATTCCCCCTCATTCAATTGATCTGGAACTTGGCCCATTGTCTTGATGTGCCTAATGATTAATTTTGGGTTAGTCACACACAGTCGCGCACAGTCGCGAAGTGATTTAAAATCCATTTCCCCTTATCCGCTCGATCTGAAACTTAGTCGACAAACTTGCTGTGAAACAAGATTAACTTTGACATAGTCACGCACAGTCACGCATAGTTACGCACAGTCACGGTGAGATTTAAACCCCATTTCCCATCACCCAATCAATCTGAAACTTGGTACATAGATTTGTTGTGACCAAGCATTAATTTTAAAAGAGTCACGCAAAGTCACGTACAGTCACGGATAGATTCAAAACTCATATGCATTAGGAAAGGAATAGTTTTATTAAAAACTTCGTTTTATGGGTTAGATTATTTATCTTTTCATTTACATTTGTCTTATTTCACATGGTGGCCAAAATTGCCAATGGAAAACTCATTATCATACAGAAAAACAAGTTGGAATTCAGGTCTTCAATGACCAATATTTGGCTATTTTTATGTTTTGAGAACGTCTGTTGGTATTTTTATTGCTTAAAAGACACGAAATTATTTTCATATTAGAAAAATGGAAAGTCTATAACTTTTAATAGGAATCACAGAAAAAACAAACGAAAGTTAAAACAAGTGCTACATTTAACATTCCTGCAAAATATAATTTAGAATTATAATTGTATTTATGTTCTTTCCCGTTAACTAAGAAGCTTTTCATTATCTGATATATGGCGGTTTTCTAAGAGCTAGACAAAGGATTCTATAACTTGTTTAAAATTTTTTTCTGGTTGCTTCTCTTATGCGGTTAGTTGTAAATGAATAATAATAATAACACATATTCACCTCTGCACCCACTGTGCATAATTATATTAATGGCGCCATTGATTTTCATTGTGCAACATTCTTCATAAACATTGTCTTGTTAACATAATGAATGTATAAACATATTGTTAACATAAATTATATAAATTATGTGAATATTAAATAAGTTATAAATGGACAATATTTACTGTGCCTACAAACTAATCATAACTATGACTCATATTGTTATAATTTATGAAGACCCTCAAACATAAATAATTTTTCCAGTGAAATTCAGATGGCACAAAACGCAAATATGTGATTTATTAAAACTGATCTACTTGTATTTACAAACATCTTCCCTGAATCAACTTTTATTTGGACACAGAGACTGAATCAATGTATACAAATAAATGTAAGAAGGATTTGTATTATAGCATACTAGCAGACCCCAGCCCTCGAAAACAGAGTGCAAATTTTACGAAAATTTAATTTTTCATTCTATTATAAAAAGAGTATATAACTGGGCTTGTTAATAAATAAATTTATAGGAGCCTGAGCCTTAGCATGCTAATCAATTTTATCCAAGTTTCAATTCAACGCAAATTTAATAAACGCACCCACAACATTTTATTGTTTATACCTTATACCACTATGTGGTTTGGGTATAATGAATTTGCGCTGCTGTTTGTAACTACCAAAAATATTTGACTTAGACCCATCTTTTATTATACCGATCGGCGCAGAATCACTTTCTGAGTCGTTTTAGCGATGTCCGCCCGTCCGTCCGTCCGTCTCTGTGTCCATGTAAAGCTTTTACTCAACCTGCAGGTTGCAAATACGAACATATTTTGATGAAATTTGGAATATTAGCTTCAATCTGCCATAGAATGAACGCTATTGAAATTGGTGAGAATTCGTCCATGTTCAGACCTAGCCCCTTACAAATGACCCCTATGAAATCAACATAAATTGCCGTAAGATCCAAATTATCATATAAATCTTAGTCAAATTGTGTTTGTAAGTGTTTATTACATGCATTAATCAGTAGTCCAAAAATGATCCCTATGGGACAACACTTAGTCATAGGCCCCGTATAGAGCTGCTTTCCGATATTCACTTAAATCTATCAAAAAACAAAAATATTGCACTGATTCTTCTCAAATTTTGTTTGTATATATTTTTGCAAAATACAAGAGACTTTACCAAACATACTCAGGATCGGTCCATTTTTGGGCCTAGTCCCCATATAGATATAGTATCCGATATGAACTTTTTCATATCTGCAGCCAAAAAAAAAATAATAAAAATCCCACTCAGATTTGGTTTATGCTTATTTTCTATATCCAGTTAGTTGGGCCTGAGAGATAGGGTCTCTAAACGCATGGTATAGGGTATCGTATAGTCGGTCTAGACCGACTATAATATTCTTACTTGTTTTTATTTGAAACTTAAATATGTGTTTTCTGTATGTATTAGTAGCAATTTTAAATGCATTTTACTAAAAAAAAGCAAGTAAGCAAATTATAGTCGGTCTAGCCCGATTATATGTTACCCTTTACCATGATTTAGAGACCCTCTTCGGTCCAACTAAGTGGATATAGAAAATAAGCATAAAGCAAATTTGAGTGGCATTGTTATTAATTTTTTTGGCTGCAGATATGAAAAAGTTCATATCGGATACTATATTTATATGGGGCCTAGGTCGAGAAACGTACCGGTCCTGACCATATTTGGTAACGTCACTTATATTTTGAAAGAATATGTACAAACTAAATTTGAGAGAAATCTGTGCAATATATTTGTTTTTTGATAGATTTAAGTGAAAATCGGGAGGCGGCGTTATATGGGGGGCCATGGCATAGAATTGCCACATGGGGTCTATTTTTGGACAACTTACAAATGGATGTAATAAACACATACAAACCCAATTTGACCGAGATCTATATGATAATTGGGATCTTATGGCAATTTAAGTCGATTTCATAGGGGTCTTTTGTATGGGGACTAGGGCTGAACATGGACCGAATTTCACTAATTTCAACAGCGTTCATCCTATGGACGGGGAAAGCTTATATTCTAAATTTCATTAAAATATGTTCATATTTGCGACCTGTAGTTTGATTACAAAGTTTACATGGAGTGATTCTGATTAGATCGGTATAATAAACGATGGGTCTAGGTCAAATATTTTTGGTAGTTGCAAACAGCAGCACAAAGTCATTCTACCCAAACCACGTAGTGGTATAGGGTATAAAAAATTCCCACGCGGTGAAAATCTGTAAATATGAGGACAGCTAAAAAAAATAACTTTCAAATGTGATATCTTTGGTCGAAATCGGTTGGTAATTGAAGGTTTAAAATCTGTCACTAGAAATCGCCTTGCCTATTAATATGATATAAATATATATTGTTTTTCATTGTGAGTTGATAGCATATGTCTGTTTCATTAATCAACAGAACCTTGTAGTGTCACACTATAACACAGCGATGTCTGCCTTTTTGAAGCAGAAGCACAAAAGTAGCTCAAAACGCTAAAATTCGATAAATTGGAATTGAAATGAAAAGCGCAAAAAGCGTCAGTGTTAAAACAGTTTAAAAAAAAAATCATTGCACTGAACACTTTTTTGAATTCAGCGTTGGAGTATCGTTATTTCGATACATCTCTAATGAAATTTTATAATATTAAGTCAGTAATTATTGTCTGACTTTTTGGAGTTACATAAAATATATTTTTTTTACAGGCTAACAACTTTGGGTGGATAACACCGCTTTATTTCATAACCGATTTAACAGATGATTTTTGCTTTTTCTTTAGTTCAACTTCCCATTTTCATAACAGATAGGAAAGTAAACAGATATACGAAAGTAAAGCTTACAAATTGTTGCAATTTTCTATCAAAATAATTTTTCTTTTCGGTTTCCATTTGCACAGGCAAATTTTGGTCCTGAAACTTTTTCAGAATTTCATCTAATAATTTTGTTAACGCTTCCACAGCAAATTTTTTGTTTTGAAACTTTTGGTTTGAAGAATATGAATAAGAAGAAGCGTCAACAATTGGTTTGCTTGTTTAACAATTTTTAAAAATGAAGAACAGAATATGACTACAATCGACAACGCGGGTAAAAATAATTAGTTAAAAAAATTTTTTGCTTTAATTTTTTACTCTTCATTTGTTATTTATCACACTAACTTTTTGTAAACTTTAATTTTTTTTTAAATATAACTGACAAACATATTTCACTAGGTCCAGTAGCCCTTGCTTTAAAACCATATACATATATATTCTCCAACTCACACGTATTGTTAGCAACACATTTAGTTATTAGACGGATAACATGTATATGGAATTTTATCAATTGATTTTTATTTCTTATTTCTTTTTAGTTATTAACGACATGAGTTTAACTCGGTTCTTATAAATGGCTTAAAATATGAATATTTTAAACAGTCTGTAAAGAAAAGTTGACTACTTTTAAAACTTATTGTATGACATGCTTTCCTAACTCAAGAATTTTTCACATGTACTGTATTTCAATGCATATTAGTAGTGCGCGAAACAACTTTCAATTTAAATTATTTCTCATATGCTTAGCATCGTTAATGTGTTTTATAGAGTAGATTTTTTGTATAAGGTCGAACATGTGGTGAATTTAAACAAGAACCAATAGTAGCACATTTACTAGCAATAAGTAAATAGATTAAAAAAAATTGTCATCAACATTTTATATAAAGTATGAACAATTTGCAATTTCTGTTTGACGCGTTACCTGCACTCGATAACTCAACATATGTGTTCCTTGAAACCTTAAACTATTCTGATAAAATTGTATTTTTTTTTTGTTATTAAGAGCTATTTTATTGTATGCTATGCGTGAGATATTCTTAACCTTCATCTGCTCAAAAACAAAAAAAAAAAAAAAAAACAACTCGTTGTTTACACTCATACGACTACTTCTTAACATACAAGACTTCTCTATATTAAAGTGAAAACAATTGATTGAAATCAACTAAAATCATTTATTTGAAAACAATTGTAAATCTATTTTATAAGAAGCTTTCTTCTTGATCTTGTTGTTGAAAGTAAGTGCAGGCATGATGCTGAAGATGGTGGAAAATTGTCGCCTAAATGCAAATCTTTTTCTATACATGTAAAAATACAGTTGCAATTATTTTAAATCAAGAATTTTTTGGGTTATGAACTGATGGTACGTGCAGATGAAGGTTAAATGTCCGTATTTGTTCATGTTCTGAACATGTTTATAACATGTTTTATAGTGAGCATTTATCATCTGTGCCATATACCATAATTTCAATTGTTAGTCATTGGTATTGATAGTTGAACATGTGGTTGCCTTCAAACAACAACCATTGATAACGCATTTACAATACTTACGAAAAGCATAAAACTATTAAAAAATTTCATCTACTCATGATGCGAAGTTTAAGCACGTTTCACTTATATCGTAATTATCAATACACGAATGACATACATTCTGAAGCAGTTATCTTTAAAAATATTTCGATTTTTTTTTTTTTGTTAGTTTTCCATTAAATGTTAAAAATTTAAAGAAATTATGTTGCTACGCATAGAAAAAGGCTTGGTTGAAATTCTGTTATTACTTTAAAAACTTTAATTATATCTTGCCAATTTTTGTTTACAACATAGAAATTTGTCACTAATATACTGGTATAATTAACACTTAAGTGTGCACCTAGGTAACCGGGTAACCTTTTGCGTTTTTGACCAAAATTTTTTCATTGAAATAAATAATCTGGGAACTATTAGCTTTTAAACAATTTAGTATTTTTGCAGCCATATAGCTAAAATATTTTTTTAATTTGCATAAGAGACAAATTTGCTCTTAACACCCTAAGGTACGCAACAATTTCTTTCATGATATAAGATAACAGAAACATAAAAAAAAACAAAAATTCAAGAAATAAAAAGACAAAGGAAATAAAAATTTAGTGCAGATCTTTCGAGCAGTTCTTACACATTGGACTATTAATCGAATGTTGTATGAACTTATTTTTGTAATTTTAAGGCATTATTTCATATTTGCCTGACACAGATCATTGCTTATTTCTTTTAAATCTTTTCCACAACGATAAGTAGACTTATGTTGGGTATTAAACTCCAGCTGATATATCAGTAGCATTAAAAATAGTTACAACGGCCATCCATTAGTATTAGTTCATCCAAAAATTTATTCACCCTCTTTGTTAAATGCGAAATTTGTATAATATGATCATCTGAAATACATCTCAAAACATTTATTACAACATTTACAATTTGATAAGTCTGTCTTGGATCGTATAACCCAAGCAATAACATATCGCACCTGTACCTCTAAAGTGAGTCAACTCAAAATTTACAAATTTTCAGTAGAGGCAAAAAAAGTTTTTTTTAATATTTATTATAGAATTTAAAAACAGTTGAACGTGATGGTAAGATGACGGTGATCGTTGAGGTTGATTCTCTGCAAAGCGTACAGGAGATTTTACATGAAACGAAGAAACTTATTGGTACATCCATATACATAGAGAAGGATCTACATATAGAGAAGCAGCAAGATAAAAAAGTTATGCTTCAGTTGAAAAAAGAAATTAAATCTATTAGTACGACACATAGTGTGAAAGTCATAAATGACAGAATAAAAATTGGAAGCAAATGGCTAAGGTGGAATAATGATAAAAAATTAGTAAGCGGCAGTCAAGAGGCAGACATTATCTTTAAGGAACTATATAACAATTGTTACATTAAAATCAATACCAACTGTGATGTATTATTAAATAACTTAATGTCAAAAAACTAATAATTTCAAGTCCAAACATTTTTATAAATATAATAGCTTTTAATGTTCATGGTTTAGGTAATAAATGCCTTTTTCCAGAATTCTTTGAGTATGTTTGTAGTTGCGATATATTTGCTTTATTCGAAACGCATGTGGAGGAAAAGTGGAGGAAATATTTTAAAAACTTCGATTTATTTTGGAAACCAGAAACTAGAGTAAACTTTCGTGGTCGAACAATAGCAGGTTCAGTATATGGTGTTAATAAAACTGGAAGGATTAAAACATTCCTTCCAGTTGATTAATGGAACAGTAGTAATTATAATACAGAAAAATTATATGAAACTCCATATTATTCCGGTATATCTTAGAGGATCTAACTGGAGCATTGAATTTCATGCTTTAAAAACTTTTTTCATAAACAATTCAGAGGCTAATTCAATTGTGGTTGGAGACATGAACTACGAATTGGTGCCATACAACAAGATATAGATGATATTCATAAATCAAAATTTTCGGCAGGTTTAGACGAAAGAAAATCAGAAGATGAAATTGTGAATGCAAAAGGTAAACAATTAATGGAATTTTTTAATGATTACGGTTTGGTGGTACTGAATGGATATACAACTGGTGATGAAGAAGGATCATATACGTACATGAGTACACTGGGAAATTCTGTAAACGACATTTGCGCTATATCTCAAGAAGCTTTGCAGTATGTTCAACAATTTCAAATAGAAACAAAGGTGTGGTCAGACCATATGCCGCTAAGGTTAATGTTAAGTGTAAAAGGTTCATGTGAAGGTGTAGATACTATGAACTTTTTACCAAAATTAAAATGGAAAGAATCTGAAAAGGAAAAATACAACAAAAATCTAAATAAAAACCTAAGGTTACAAAGGTGTCAAGGAAATTTTTTCAACCTAGAAAAATTGGTTAATATTATGAAGATATCATTACCGAATCAACAACAAAACAAAAACCAATCTATTTTTAAAACAAGGTAGTTTAACTATAAAGGCCTGAAAGCGCGAAAACTCTCATTTGATCGCCTGAACATATTCAGAAGAACAAAAAATTTTGAGGACAAGGAAAAATATCATCAAGAAAAACATCGTTATGTCATTGAATGTAAAAATCAAAAGCAGAAATATTACATACAGCTAAACAACAAAATTAGTAATGTAAATGATTCTAAAAATTGGTAAAAGATTGCGAAGAAAATTAGAGGAGACTGCTTTAAAGTGGGCACAAATATATCAGCAACAGAGCTTAAACAATATTTTCAAAATCTTTTAAATCAACAACAAATTACTGAGGATATACAGTATGCTACAATGTGGTACATAGATGATGAATTAGACAGAGATATAACAGTAGAAGAAATTAGAAAAGTTATGCGACTAACCAAACCCAACAAAGCACCGGAGGCTGATAGAGTGCCTTATGAATTGTTTAAAAATGCAACTGTAGAATTTCGAGACGAGCTGGTGAAGAGTTATAACGTTATTTTCGAAACAGGTAATGTTGGAGAAGAGTTTGCGGAAAGCATAATATTTCCAATACATAAAAAAGGAGATTTGAACAATCCATGTAACTTCAGGAGTATTTCGTTTATGAATTGTGCAGCAAATGTGTTAATGGGAACATTGCATTCAAGATTAATTAAATGGGTTGAAAAATATAATATTCTAAATGAATTTCAAGCTGGATTCAGACCACAGTATTCTACAGTCGACAACATATTTAATCTAGCGTCTATAGTTCATTGGAGTTTTAAGAAAAAGAAAAAAACATATGCCTTCTTTGTAGACTTCAAAGCTGCATTTGATAGAGTTCCAAGGGGTGCCCTAATATACAAGCCGCAAGCACTAGGGATTTCTACAAAAGTGGTCAATTTGATTAAGAATGTATATAGAAACAACAAATCTGCAGTTTGGACTGGTAGCGAATTATCGGAATATTTCGAAACTTACACCGGTGTTAAGCAAGGTTGTCTGCTATCTCCACTGTGGGTTACTCTGTATCTGAATGACCTTCATGAGAATTTAGGCGGTGGCTTAACCATAGATGATTTAAATGTGCGCCTGTTATTATATGCAGATGACATTGTGCTGTTGGCAGATGACATACGAATTATGCAAAGTATGGTAAAAAATTTAGAAGTATACTGTGAATATTGAAACCAATATTATGAAGTCCCAGATGATGATCTTTAGAAAGGGTGGCCAGCTTTCTAGACACGAAAGAATAAAATATAAACACCAATATATTGATATAGTGAATGAGTATAACTACTTAGGGGTAATCCTTACCCCCAGAATGATTTTCAGAAAACACATCGAAAAGAGAAACAATTCTGCAAAAAATAGCATCAATGCCACTTGGAGTAGTTTTCTCAGTAAAAAAGATATAACGTTAGAAACAAAATGGAAACTTTTTCAATCAGTTTGTCGATCTATACAATCGTATGCGGCCCAGATTTGGGGTTGCTGGTTTTTTGATGAAGTAGATGCCCTGCAGAGGTATTTTTTAAAAAGAATCTTGAAACTACCTGATTTTACACCAAATTATGCCCTAATACTGGAAACAGATGCTGAAGTTAGTTATTTCTACACTCTAAACCTACATATGAATTACATATTTAAAACTATTTATCGATATAACCAAAACAGACTGCCACACAAATTATCTTTAATCACGCTAAGACATAACATTTTTTGGGCAGAACGGATGAATGATCTTTGAACCGATTTCGATATAAGATTCGAAAATGACATTTCGGCAGAAGAATGGCTTAGCCGAGGTACCTCATTGCTACAACAACTGAAAACGAACAGTATCTTACAAATGCACGAAAAAGCTTTAAACAGCAGATCACGATTCTACAAATATTTAAACCTTAGTAAAGGTGTCAATTATATAAATAGTGAAAACAAATTAACAAAAATCTCAACAATTTTTAAAACCAGGTGTGATATCCTACCTCTAAACGGAAATAAATTTGATAGTTCGGAAAATAGAACATACAGCCTTTGCAACACGAGAGAAGATGAAACTTTGATCCACTTTATGGCAAAATGTCCCATACTCAGGGAATTCAGAAGAAGGTATTTAGGAAAAAACTATCTTAGCGAAAATGAATTAATAAATATTTTAAACGGTGAAGGACCAAACGGATGGCGAAAATTATATAACTACGTACACACTGCTTTAAATTACAGAAAATTTATATTAGAAGAATTTTTGTGAATTAACCTCAAAATTTACACAATTTGTTAATATATATATATATATATATATATATATATATATATATATATATATATATATATATATAACAGACGACTTTATGTCATTGTTATTAACCCTGCTGTTAGGTTTGGACCATTTTGGTCAAATTTTTTTTTCTTTCCTTTCTATCTTTTCAACGGTAAAACATATCGACTTGAAACGTCAGCTCAGGTGGTTTTTTTCTAAATCAATGTTTTTATTCAAATAATTAAGTGTCTAACATAAATTGGAAGGGAGATAAATAAACAGTTACAAATTTTATGTTAAGGACCATTTTGGTCCATTGTAATTTTTTATTTATTCGCTTCTATGCAGGATGTACAAACAATTTTTCGGCTTAGTTTGCAAATAAATTTGCTGCAGATAACACATTTACTATCGCATTTTGATTTGCAGCAACCACAAATTCCACGTTTTCTAGCAGGTGGGTTTCTTGTATCACTTGTAGAAGCTACGGGGTCTATGGTAGATGCTCTTACCTCAGCCAATAACTCTGCTGAGAAATTTTGTTTGGGTATGTTGGTTCGTTTCGTGATATGTTCTTTGGCCAAAGAAAGTGCTAATAGTCGTAAAAATTCTGGTCGCTTACGATTTTGATCACTGGGTGCCCACGAATCATCGATTTCAGAAAACAATATAAGCGCATTCAATGCTGATATATCTATCATATTTGCAAAAACAACATTCGCCCATCGATTTGTTTTGCGTTTAGTACTGTAATAGCCAATCTTTTGGTCGACAGTATCTACGCCTCCTAAAAGAAAACAAAATTAAATTTTGTTTACTAAAAATCTATGAACACTGGCAAAAAAATACACACCTTTTGTTGAATTATAATAAGACACAATCTCAGGCTTCTTTTTGGTCCATTGGCATCAACTTCTGCCGTTTTGTGTAGCGTACTCATCAAAACAGTACCTTTGTTTTTATGGCTGTTGTAGGAAACTAATGTTGCGACTTCATTGAAAGCAAATGTTGAAGTATATAAAGGAACTTTTTTGAATATGAGCAACTTCGGTGGAATAAATGTTTTATTTTTTCGAACTGTACCCACGTATGTCAGTTTCCTTTCCAAAAGCTTTTGCGCCAAATCAAACGACGAAAAGAAATTATCAGCCGTGATATTTTGACCTTTCAAACCTTCAGTCAAGTCCAATAAGATGCGCTGTCCTTGGTTTTTCTCAGGCTGATCATTTCTTTGTTTTCCTAAATATGGCTGTATCTTCCACACATAACTTGTTTTAGAGTCAACAGACAACCAAAATTTTAAGCCATATTTGGCAGGTTTTGAAGGCATATATTGTCTGAAAGAGCATCGTCCTCTGAAAGACACCAGTTGTTCATCAATAGTAACATTTTCATGGCAGTTGGAACTCACTGAAAGAATGCCTTCCCAACGGTTCCACAAATCACGTATAGGAGCAAACTAATCGGTGCTTTGCATTTGTCTTCGGCTCATAACATCATCGAACCGGAGCGCTCTTGTAATCATTTGAAAAGTATCCTCAGACATAATTGAACGGAAAATAGGACGACCAAAACGCCTATCAAACAAACCATGTATGTCTTCGTTTTTGCCGCTGCCATATAACAAATAAATTTGCCTACTCTTTTACTGAACTAAAATAAAAAATCTGTATAAATATACATACCGACACACACCAGCAAGAATAAGTACTGCAATATAAGCACGCAAAGTGGCTTCATCAATGTCTTTCCATTTACCCTCGAATTTTACTCTGCCATACATATTGGTATTTTCAATAATTATTTTTTCTAATGGTGGTGGAAAAAACAGTAAAAAAGATGAAAGAATATCTTGGCACCTGGACACAGCAAATCGAGTTGGTCCTGGCTGTATTGAAATAATATTTTCAGAACGAGTTCCAATAGAACAGGGTAAGGGAACAGCACTCCATTGCATTTTATTTTTTGCAATAAACAATGGATCTACAGCAGCAGCCACATCTTCTTCACTCTCTGTTTCATAATCACTTGATTCGGTATTTTCAAATTCAGTATTTTCTTCTAAAATACTTGAATTTGAAATATCCGAGGCACTGTCATTTAGGATTTCAGCAATAGCATCGGTCTCCAAAAAACGTCGATTTTCCATTCTAAAAAGAAATAAACACAACACAACACAAACAAGACACAAACTAAACTGCAACTAATGCAAACAATTTACACGACTGCATCACAAAATAAAATCAGGGGAATCACAAAAACACAAAAAAAAAAACACACACACACATGTCTGCATGATAAAATGCAAAAAGGGGAGTCACACAAAAAACACAACTTATTGAATGTCAACAGTAACTTGAATAGCTGATTTGATGGCATAACAAAACAAAATTAGGGGAATCCCACTGTTGGCTTTCAAATTTAATTTGTATGAAATATAATAACAAACATTCAAAACAAAATGAATAGCCCAAACGATTTGTTAAACATACAAATATAACTTTTAGTGAAAATATTTGTTGCCAAATACTTAATTGAAATAAATAAGTATAAAAAATAGACTTACGCCCCTTGTTTTCAAAAAAAAATTGGTATAGACCAAAATGGTCCGTTAACCTCGAATTTGTAAGTTTTTTTTAACCTAACAGCAGGGTTAATTACCTATCTTTATTTATGTTACTTAATATGATTAATTAATTAAATAAAGAAAAATACATACAATACATACATACATACATACATAAAAACAGTTGTTTCATTGTGAAGAATTGCGAATAATAAGTATACAATAGTAGCTGTTTTTGCAAGTTTTTTTCAGTGATCATCAAAAATAACAAGTTTTTTGGGTGCAACTCAAAATATATCTTTTTAGTGGATTTTTTTTTTGCGAAAGACTAGAAAAACCGATGTAAGGTTTTTTTCAGTGGATGGATATGACCACTGTGTATCGTTTTTTTGCAAAAAGTGATAATTGAAAAATTTTGAGTTGACTCAGTTTAGAGGTACAGGTGCGATATCTATGTACGTTGTGTCCAAATATGATTTGAATAATACTAACCTTTCCTTATGTGCCTGCATTTTTTCTTTTTTGTACCGTGCCAACGAGTACCATGTTCCATGAGCTCAAAGCTCTTGCTAGTTCCAAATACGTAAAAAAAAATTATGTAGTAACGTTTCTTCCTAAGTTTTTAAAGGGAAAACTTAGATTAAAATTTTTACAGTCAATTTTAATAAGACACTCGCCTTCTGATGGCATACAATTTGCCATGTAGAGGGTAAGCGTTACATGCATCGCAAGCTCAAAATATTTTTATGATATATTTTTCAGGTTTTTACGGCAAAAAATTGGTACGCCCGCGGTATCCATACATCCGTTCATCAATAGTTATGCATTCACTAGGCATATAACTTTGACCTAAATTGGCGTTAAGCTTCATCCAGATTTCTTGAAAAGCAGCTGTTTTAACAGATTTTGCACGTGTATCCCAGCCTTTATATTCTGGTGTAATTTTTCGTCCGTTACGCTTTGTTTCTCTTAGAATTGTGACACACATTTCACTAGAAAAAATATTTTTAAATATTTCTTTGGATGACAATAACTTAAATTTTTGGGCTGCATTCGCACGAAGTAGACTGGGATTCTGGAAATGGGCTAAATTGTCTGCAAGTTGCATCTTCGCCACAAAGTTCACTACTTGTCTGAACTTCATCATATTCATAATCATAGCTTTCTTCCGAGTCTTCATTTGCTTCTATAGTACATCCCATAATAGTGTCTGAAACTTACAATGTTAGTTGGCTTAGCGCTGGAATATATTCATCATAGCCATCAGAGTGGATAATTTCTTCTTCACTGCTTACGAATTCACTTATCATAATATTTATGCCAATATATTTAAATAATTTGAAACAAACTCCCGCGTTTGAACCCATTTCATTTGTTTTACGTAAAAATGTCAACTTCATCGCTCAGGGGCAAGTCGAAAAACGCAAAATAACCACATAAAATTTTGTATTTGTTCTCAAAGAGAAATCACCAACTTTATATTCGTAGTAAATATGTATTACAAATATTAGCTTTTATATGGATATTTAAATTTTATATAAGTCCCCAGGTACCTTACAGCACAATATAAAACACTTTTTTCATCGTGCACAGAAGGGTTAAGTGCAAATATAACAAATCAGTATTAAAACTAAAAAATATTAAAAATTAATTACCAAAGCAACTGTAACACTGCGTTTTTTACTTAAAATTTTTTATCGCTAATAATTTTAACCAGAGTTGTGCTTTTACGCGTAAAACTACAAAAACAATTTTACACGTAAAAATTGTGTAAAAGTGTAAAAATTTACGCAAAAGTGTAAAATTTTACACTTTTACGTAAATTTTTACACTTCTACTCATTTACGTAAAATTTTTCACTAGTTTAACAAGTGTTCCTGTTCTATTTATACATTCAACAGATAGACAGTCAACACCAACTTCATGCATGTATTGAAGTTAATAATAAAATAATTGTTCAATAAATTTATCTAATAATAATGATTATATTTTGTAGTAATAATTTCATATTTAATAGTAATAATTTAATTTTATATTCATAAGTTTAATAATTAGTTCTAGGCAACTCTGTCTTATCTGGCATATCAATCAGCTGTTGATCTTAAGCACATTTGCAAATCAGCAAAATGAGTGAAAACATAAAAAATATTAATCAGCTCAATTTTGAATAAAAAAAGATGGCAAAAACTATAACGCCTTATGCAATTATTGCAAAAATAAAAATTAACAAACACTGCCATTGAAAGGCTACAGGGTCATAGGTGGGTAATATGATATTTCTTTATGTTCTTCATGTCAAGAGACTTGTTTTTTTAGAAATGGTTGAAAAAATCAACACATATTCCGGATATTGGAACCATTATTGAAATAAACGATAATGCATAGACATCAATGGATTTTGACAATTCCAGAGAAAAATAAATAATGAATATTTCCAACTTTTCACATGCTGATATTTCAATGGCATTGACAAGTCTTCCAACAGCACCATCATCAACAACACCATCGTCAACAGCTCAATCATCAACAACACCATCATCAACAGCACCATTAACTTCATTAGCATGTAGTGAATCTGACTATCCTCTATTCAAATAACCGAAAAACAGAAAGACCACCGGTTCAAAACATTTTTTTGACAAAATAACAAAAAAAGAAGAAGACGAGATTTCTGAAGTAGTTGCGAAATTTTTCTATGGATGCAACATTCCTTTAAATATTGTCGAAACAGAGCCTTTTAAAGAAATGTTGAAAAAATTAAGGCCAGCCCATGCCAAAGCCATTCCAAGTAGAAAAATGCTTTCAACCACACTGCTGGATAAAGAATATGAAAGGCAAATCAATATTTCAAAACAAATGCTAAGTCGTGACTCCGTTATGCTTATTGATGGTTGGAAAAATACAACGCTACATAATGCCAACGGTGAAAATTTAATGATGAATTTATAGATAATGTCAATAAATTAATTACCTCGCTCGATCCAGTATCTATCCTGTTGAACAAAGTGCAATCGACAGATTGTACTTTAGCAGAATCTACAAATTTATGGTTGTTCCTAGATGGAAAAGATGATACAAAACAAAATTACACATAGAACAAATCAAGCACTGAATAAATAAGCCATAACTGCATTTTATTTAAATCCTTATTACGACCAAAGCAAGCTGAATTCCGACCAGAAGGATACAGCAACAACTTTTTTAAAGCAGAATTTGGACGGGCAAGGGTTGGCTGAACTGAATTTATTTTTAAATCGTAAGGACCATTTTAGAGTTTGCTGTCACAAAGATTTAAATGAAAATGCTACTTTATTTTGGAGAATTTGTTCTCTCAAAAAACCAAAAATAGCTGAATTGGCCACCAAGTTGATTAATATTCCAGCATCATCGGCGCAATTAGAATGCATATTTTCAAACTGGGGCTATATCCATTATTTTTATGACATATTTTCAAATAAATAAATTATTAGCCCTGTTTCTATCGACCCGTTCGTACTTGCTTATTTCCTGTTTAAAATATTTTGTATGGGAAATTAAGACACTGTAGCTATAAATCCTTAGACATTTATTCTATATGCTAAGTATACAGCTTAAAATTTTGCTGCTTAAAAACATAGCGTTGCCGTTCAAAAATTAAAATTTTTTATTTCTGTCAAGAAAAAAAGTGTTGTTTGAAGTTTCAAAATAGCTTTTAAACGAACATAAATTCAATGAGAATAACACAGTACAACGCATGATTTCGGGACTCAATTTTGATAATTTTGTGTGAAAGTAGCCTAAAAAATAAGAACTTCTGTATCATTCGTTTGGTCATGTTACATCAACAAATAATTTTAATATTTTTTTGAAGTTAGTGAGTATCGTATAGGGGAATTTGTCACGTTTTAGGCTCTTTTGTTTGGCATAACTCGAGAACCACTACTCGGATTTCGCTGAAACAATTTTTGAAAAATCGAGAATTACAATTACTTTCATCTGTTTATATAACGTTTCGCTACATAAGCAACAGTTTCGCAGTTATAAATAAATGTATGAAGAAAAAAAAAAATATTTTTTGCCTAAAAATTTTTTTTTTTTTTTTTTTTTTTTAATTCATAAAAAATCCAAAACGGTCAAAAGTGCCAAGTCCTATTACTTTCGCGTAAAGCCACATAACCTATGAACAAAATGAGACACAAATCATGAAAATCGATGAACGCGTTTCGCTTTTATTCACAATTAAGTGAAGGTATGAATTTCAAAAAATTGCTCGAGATATGCACAAAATTCTTTGGAAAAAACATTGATTTTCTTTTATGAAGCCAGTAATTTGGGTGGAAGACCTAGGTGGACATAATAAATCCAGGTGCTACGCATGCATAAATTCTCGTCATGGACTAAACAGAAAACAATTGAAAACAAAAGTATACATTGCTGCTTTTACTGCCACACTTCCAGTTAAACGCGCTGCTGATATCGATACACCTAAACCTCCGAGTCTGGATACTGTGTCCCTGCCAGCCGAAACCGTTTTCACCAATCCGACCAATGTGAATGATGCAGATTGGACACCCGATATTGAAAAAAATGCACCACAACCGCTAACACAAATCGAAATGGATTACATTGTTGCCAAGATGGGACTATCACAACAAAAATCCCAAATGTTGATATCATTTTTGAAGAGCAGAAAACTCACACAGCAAAATGTCAACGCAACATCATACCGAAAACGCCAAGCTGAATTTCAGAAATTTTATTCCCTTGACGAAGCAAATACGTTCACTTACTGCCATGATATCCCAGGTTTAGTGAAAAAATTGGGAATGGATTATATTGCTGCCGACTGGCGTTTATTCATCGATGGTTCAGTTTCAAGTTTGAAGGCTGTGCTGTTGCACAAAACAAACAAAAAACCGTCCATTCCATTGGGATTCAGCACAACTATGAAGGCAACGTGTGAAACATTGGGCGAAATTTTTGAGAAAATCATATACAATGTACACAAATGGAAGATTTGTTGTGATCTAAAGGTTGTCAACATAATACAAGGCATTATATTAAAGGGCGGTTTTCCAAAATACTTCTGCTTCCTTTGTAATTGGGATTCGCGATATGCAGAGAATCAATATCAATGTAAAGATTGGGAAGCAAGAACTCCCGAGCTGGAGAAACAATTAAAATTACGTAATGAACCTTTGATAAAGGATCTAGCTGATATTTTGTTGCCATCGCTCCACATGAAATTAGGAATTTCCCAGCTATTCCTATTCGTCGAAGTGGTAGTCAAAGATATTTATGACGCCTATGACTGTTTGAAATCCATCTTTCCAAAACTCAGTGAAGCTAAAATTAGAAAAGATACGTATCGTTGTCTGTGTTTAAATATTATCATATCTAAATTTGTTCCCTTCGATAAATTCGCATTACCAATAATTTTTTCGAAAATGTTTTTTTTTTTTTATATTTCAAACAGGTACTCTCAATGGACCGGATATACGAAAGTTAATGAAAAGCGAATCTTTCACAAATATGCTTTCGAACCATTATAACCACCTATGTGCATGGGACGCATTGAAACAAGTCATCGAAGGCGTTTTAGGAAAGAACCGTGTACAGCGAGATGACATACAGGCACGAGTGGACAACTTGCTGATTTATTTTGAGAAAATCAACGCATCCATGACGTTAAAATTACATTTCATGCATTTCCACCTTGATACATTTTTGGCACAATTACCTCAGGAATCGGACGAACAAGGAGAGAGGTTCCACCAGGTGACCATGCCAATCGAAAAGCGATTCAAAGGCAAAAAATTGGATGCATTGCTTGCGGAGGTTTGTTGGTGGAGTTCTAAAACTATGCAGTTTGAAGATGAAAGCACCGAATATGAAGATGACACTGAAATTGGTGGACACACTGAACAAAACATGCCCTTGAATATTATGTCTAACTCGGATGATGATGCAGACTCAGAACACGAATATGAACAACCTACGAAGAAACCAAGGTCATCAGAACCACAAGCGTCAACTTCAACGAGGATGGATAGTGACAATAATTGAAAATGTTCTAATTTTTGTTTCCATGCACAGATAACATATAAAAATCACATATTTTCTGTGTAAGAATAGCTGTAATATGAATCGGAATGTTTTTTTCATGCAAAATAAAGTTTACAAAAAAAAAAAAAATTTTTAGGCAAAACATATTTTTTTTTTTCTTCATACATTTATTTATAACTGCGAAACTTTATATACACAGATGAAAGTAATTGTAATTCTTGATTTTTTAAAAATTGTTTTAGCGAAATCCGAGTAGTGGTTCTCGAGTTATGCCAAACAAAAGAGCCTAAAACGTGACAAATTCCCCTATACGATACTTACTAACTTCAAAAAAATATTAAAATTATTTGTTGATGTAACATGACCAAACGAATGATACAGAAGTTCTTATTTTTTAGGCTACTTTGACATAAAATTATCAAAATTGAGTCCCGAATCAATAAGCTTAAAAATGTTGTACTGTGTAATGTAACTTATGAATGGAGAGCTTTACAATTTGAAACGTTTCTGTTTATTATTTGTAAGTTTGCTACAATTCAAATATTAGAAATGTAAGCAAGCAGAAAACCTGCTATGCTATTTTTGTAAGCTATTGAACTTAGCAAGTATCTCACTGGTCGACAGAAACATGCTTATTAATATTATTATTAAGAAAAAGACTGTTTCTTACCAATAAGATAAATTTGTTTAGATTTAAAATTTTACAATAAATCGTAAAGTTTTACGTTTTACTGTAAAATATTAGGTTTAGCTGTAAAATTTTACAGTAAAGCGTAAAATTTTACACTTTTACAGTAAATGTAAAATTTTACATTTATACTTTCAAAAAAAATTTTACTTCTACTTTTTTTACGAGTAAAATGTAAAAAAAAAATACATTTTACATATACGCGCCCAACCCTGATTTTAACAGTCGGAAGATAAAAAAAATATTAACTGAATTAATCCACAAATTTATGTAATAACATATAATAATATTAACAGGAAAGACGATTCTTTGTGACCGATATAAAAGTTTTAGTAATTAATCGATTTTGACCAAAAAGAAATGTATTTCTTTTTAGCCGTACACCAAATTTACAGAATAGTACCATCTGGAACATTATTTTAGTCATTTTCATTTAAAGTTGCTACTAACACATACATAAAATGCATACTGTGTGTGTGTTTATTATAAATGTCTAAAACATTGCGTTGAATAGTGAATTAGCTCAAATTACTTAGCATGCCTTTAGGCACTTATAAAATTATTGATTAGAAAACCCATTGATATATCTTCTGTGTGTTCAACAAATATTTATAATGAAATTTAATGAATTTTATTTAATAAGTGTTGAGCTTTGGCTTTAGGCATATTATTTATTACATTAAAAAATAAAGCTTTGTAGAATTTGCTTGTATATAATAAAGCAACATAAAAGGGGAAAAACAGTATGAGAGATTGGAAAACTAGTAATAATACGTTATTGCACTATTCATAATATAAAAAAAAACTATTCATAATATCCCTTAAGGCCAGTTTACACTATCACACTTTGTAATACGATCTGTCAGAAATTCGAGTATTATGAAAAAGTCGTATAATGTAAAAAGCTTTTGTTATGAAATTGACAGTCTGTAGGATTTCATTTTCGAAGTCTGATGGTTTTTGAAACATTTCTAAAAACTTGCCATTTTCATCGGACCAGAGTTGTTTTTTTTTTGGTCATATTAAAAAAATGGTAAACAAAAACAAAGAAAGTGAAAATAAAATATAAATTTCAAAATAAATTTGCTTATTATTCTAAACAGCTGTTTTCATAAGACTTGAGTGTTATGGTGTAAATGGCCTAAGTATGCAGAAATAATGTCGGTACGACTTTATGACAGTCCGATGAATTTCATCGGATTTTTATTTCGAAAAATCATACGACTGAGTGGTATCATGTAAATGGGCCTTTAACGCTATGAAAAAGATAATTCAAACAGACATAAAACATATACGATTAATACATCTGGCTGTGTGACTAAAACTTGGTTCATTCATATTTTCTATACTCAATTAAGAACTCAGAAAAGTTGGAGCTAATACCATTTCGCGAAACTTATGATATAGGTGTTCGGGTAGTGGATCTAAACCGACTATAATTTTCTTAACAATGAAACAAGCTAAAATTTTAGAACAAAGTTCATCGACCGCATCCGTTTACCACTATGAACAATTTTTGTAACAAAAATACCAAAAACAAATCGAATATATGAATGAGTTACAATTTACTAATGTTTACACTTTATTATTATTTATCACAAAACTTAGAAATGTTAAGAAATATTAAGAAATATAAGGCCAAGCTTTTATTGCTGTAATTATTTTTAGTTTTTTCTATGACAATAAAGAGAAAAATCAAATGATAATATACATCAGCAGTTAATCAACCAAAAAGGAATGGTCCGCTATTAAATTTGGGTTGCTCTCGTTTAAGCTAATTACACACAAAATATTTCGCATTTATCAACATATAAAAGCAATACATTCTCATCAATTCTGGTGGTTCATGATTTTTGTTGATGCGGGCAGACCATAGAGTATTGACTAGATGTGAGCAGACTATAGACTATCAACGAGAAAGTGTTAAAAAAATGAGATTCGAGAAAAACATTTCAGAACGTGCTTCAAATTTTATTTCACATTTTCTTATTTAGTTTCTTTATGGAACATATTTAATGTATGTATGATAGCAAGTATTATTTTAAGGTAGTTTCAAGCAAAATAAAGTAAGTACAGGTAAGTAGCAAAAGTATTTATTTGAAAATAAAAAGAGGATAACACGGAGTTACTCAATTATTGATTTTTTTGTTTGGACGTGTAGCGTGGCGTTGTAAATAAAATTGATTTTCTTCGTGGAGTAATTTAAAGCAGTTTTCTGAGTGAAGGTGGACGTTGCACAGTGCGTGAAAATTGTTTTCATTGGCCAAAATTCTGTAACTTTTGAACCGATCGAAATATTTTAGTAATTCTTTTCTATTGGGTAGATATTGAGTTGAGCTTGACCCTGTTTTGATTTCATTGAAATTGATTGGCTACTTTTTAAGAAATTCTAGGTCAGAATTGAACTTTTAATTTTTTTTTTAATTTTAGCATGAAATATGGATTTTTTTTTTTTTTTTATTATTTATGAAAAAATATCATATTTGGATTTTAATAATAATTACAAGCATTTTTTGTAATAAAGGGATTTCTAACTTATGTTTACACTCAATAAAATGTGTACACAAAAACAAAGTAAAACAAGTAAGAAAATTATTGTCGGTTAGACCAACTATACGATACCCTATACCACGCGTTTAGAGGCCCTATCTCTCAGGCCCAACTAACTGGATTTAGAAAATAAGCATAAACCAAATTTGAGTGGGATATTTATTAATTTTTTCGGCTGCACATATGAAAAAGTTCATATCGGATGATATATCTATATGGGGGCTAAACCCAAAAATGGACCGATCCTGACCATATTTGGTAAAGTCTCTTGTATTTTGCAAAAATATATACAAACAAAATTTGAGAAGAATCAGTGCAATATTTTTGTTTTTTGATAGATTTAAGTGGAAATCGGGAAGCAGCTCTATATGGGGCCTATGACTAAGAGTTGTCCCAGGGATCATTTTTAGACTGCTCATTAATGGATGAAGTAAACGCATACAAACCCAATTTGAGTAAGATCTATACGACAATTTGGATCTTATGGCAATTTATGTCGATTTCATAGGGGTCATTTGTATGGGGGCTAGGTCTGCACATGGACCGATTCTCACTAATTTCAACAGCGTTCATCCAATGGGTAGTGAAAGCTCACATACCAAATTTCATCAAAATATATTCATATTTGCGACCTGCAGTTTGATTACAATGTTTACATGGACACACAGAAGGACGGACGGACGGACGGACGGACGGACACACGGACGGATATCGTTAAATCGAATCAGATAGTGATTCTGATTCGATCGGTATAATTAAAGATGGGTCTAGGTCAAATATTTTTGGCAGTTACAAACAGCAGCACAAAGTCATTATATCCAAGCCACATAGTGGTATAGGGTATAATGAACTGGAAATTTTGTTATTACTACTGAAAAATTAAAAATGTTTTGCTGTCAAATTTGCTTACACTCCAAGAATATTTCCGTTAGTAATAACAGTAACGTAACTTTAGTAATATTATCTAATAGTCTTGCTACTACCACAGAAAAAATATTCATTTTTTGCTGTCAAATTTGTTAATATTTGTAAAATAAATCTGCTGAATGTCCCGTCTGAAATTATGATATCAAATATAAATGACATTTTCATCATGAATTATATTTAACTTATTAAAGTATAAAAATGCCTCGGGTGGCACAAAACCTTTTTATAAAGTAATAGCTGGATCCGGCAAAGGTTGTTTTGCCCTCAATGAATTTTAAATTTTAGTTAGAATCTGTATATATCTATATAAAAAAACGTTTGTGCATTTGTTAATATTAATTGAAACCTGTTAAAGAAAAACCATATTTTATTTATGAAACTTAAAATAAATATTTATTGTAATATATAAGAATGACCAATATATTTCTATTATTGTAATTCTAAAAAGAATGAACAATATTTTTAGTTTTATTATTCTGGCAGTAAATGAATAAATTTTTTGGCTTTTCGACATGGGAAAAACAACCGTTTTTGAGGTCCAAACCACATATTTGCAGGAATTCATAGGAATTCTTGGTAGCAAGACATGTTCTCCTTTAAATTTGCCTTTGAGAACTGTGGCTTCAATAACATTGGGTATTATTCTCTCAACAATTAACCTGGTTCCATTGCATAGTCTCGGAGCGTTAAGGTTACGTAGCAAAATTATTGGAGAACCAACTTTTAATATTAATAAATGCGGAGGTAGGTCGGGCACATCAAGTGAACTCTAAACAAGTAAGAAAATTATAGTCGGTCTAGACCGACTATATGATACCCTATACCATGCGATTAGAGACCCTATCTGTTAGGCCCAACTAACTGGACATAGAAAATAATCATTAACCAAATTTCAGTGGGATTATTATTAATTTTTTTCGCTGCGGATATGAAAAAGTTCATTACGGATGCTATATCTATATGAGCACTAGGCCCAAAAATGTACCGATCCTGACTATGTTTGGTAAAGTCTCTTGTATTTTGCAAAAATATATACAAACAAAATTTGCGAATAATCAGTGCAATATTTTTGTTTTTTTGATAGATTTAAATGAAGATCGGGAAGCAGCTCAATATGGGGCCTATGACTAAGAGCTGTCCCATAGGTATTATTTTTGGACTACTGATTAATGGATACAATAAACACATACAAACCCCATTTGTCTAAGATCTATGTGATAGTTTGGATATTATGTCAATTTATGTCAATTTCATAGGGGTCATTTGTATGGGGACTATGTCTGAACATGGACCGATTTTCACCAACATTCCTCCAGTGGCCGACATACCAAATTTCATCAAAATATATTCATATTTGCGACCTGCAGTTTGATTTAAAGGTTTACATGGACACACAGACGGACGGACGGTCGGACGGACGGACGGACATCGTTAAATCGAATCAGTTTGTGATTCTGATTCGATCGGTATAATTAAAGATGGGTGTAGGTCAAATATTTTTGGTAGTTGCAAACAGCAGCACAAAGTCATTATACCCAAACCACATAGTTGTATAGGGTATAAATACTGTTGGGTAATTGACTGCTTCATTTTCTTCAACAACACTATCCATAGATTTGAAAGAAAACGTTTCGAAATCAATCATGTCCTGAATAACAACATTAATATTATCGACATCGAAATTTTTTGCGGCTAAAATAATTCTTTCACTTAACCAAGTAGTTGTTTTGAAAATTGGTCAGCCGTTGGATCATGGATAATAAAATGAGAGCTTCACCAAAAAGTCTTTCATTGCCTTTCAAATCTTTTAAAGTTCTATGTAGTGCTTCTCAGTAATCTTTGTAAGCCATATTACATTCATCTCAAATAATAATATTGCATTTTTGTAGAACTTTTTACATATGTTTGTTTATATTACATACGGCATTCTCATTCGTTTGTACGTTTAACGGTGATTTGAGTGCTGAATGAGCTGTACGACCACCATGCAATAATGTTGCTGCTATTCCGGATAAAGCAATAGCTAATGCAATTTTTCCTTCGTTTTTGGTTAGAATATTTGTATATAAAAACATTTGTGAATTTTGTAACTTATAAAATTAAAATAAATTTGACAACTCATTATTTTTCGAACGACAGCGCCATCTACCGGGTCCAACAAAAAAAATTTTGGCATCATCTAACATACGTATATGTAGATTCTTAGTTTCAGTAAAATCGCACCGGAAATAAGAATATTCGAAATGACTTTACCCCAGCGCCACCTATCGGGTCCATTTATACATACAAAAATTTCTATGATAAAACATACATACATTCTGAATTGCAGTCAAATCGCACTGAAAATAGGAATTTTTTTATAACTTGACCCCAACGCCAGCTAGAGGGCTAGAACTAAAAAAAAACACAGTCGAGCTCGAACCAAACCTATGGTGCAAATCTTAGCTCAACAGCTCTTATGGTTCCGGAGATCGTTCGTTACAAACAAATGCACCAACGTTTTTATATATATGTGGTCACAAGCGATAACCGCCTAAGTCGACTTAAGAACGATTTGAGTTATGTATGCTATCATATTCTACTAAAAACGCGTTATATTTACGTGAAATCCCCATTTTTCTAACATCTTTATTTAAAAAGTTATTAATGAAAACATACTGACCTAAGTCGTAATAAAGTCCCATTACATTTATATAAACAGTTATTTTTCTCGAAATAATGATTTTCGCCGATTTGAGTTATGTATGCTATCATATTCTCCTTAAAAATCGTTATAGTTACGTGAAATCCCCATTTCTCTAACACTGCTTTTTAAAAAGATATTAATAAAAAATATTCCGACCTAAGTCATAATGAAGCCCCATCACATTTATACAAAAACCTATTTTTCTCGAAAGCATGATTTTCGAGTTAGGCGGTTATTCCTTGTGACCACAGATATATAGATGTATTTATTATTTGCATGGTACGGTGAAATTATTAGATTATTTTCAATTCATGTCATATTCAATTCCTAATTAGATTAATTATAAAGTTATCTATTCTAATTATATTCGATGTATTATATAGCTTTTGATTTGAGACGGATTTTATATAACTACTATGTGATAATCTAAATAATGACGTACAAACCCTCATTCTTCCATAGAAGATGGTGGGATATTGAACCAAATTGGGCATCCATATGTGAGGATTGGTCTAATAAGTGATTGGTACAAAATTATTTATATCTTAGATTTTATGTGTTTAGAATAAAACAAGGATTTATATTCAAAAAATGACTTTCGTGCTTTCATATTTATTTCGTTTATATGAGTATAAGAATGAAGTATAAGAAATTGTCTAAGTAAATGCCTAAGTAGTTGACCACTTGTTTATTGGGTATGTTGGTGGTAGTTAAATTGGATTTAATTCCAAATATTTCCAGTTTCTTTTTACATTAATGCTACATTTATCGACAGAGGGCGTGCAGAAAATCATTTGTGCCTTTATTTTTAAGTTCCAATCTACTGAAAATGGTTCACTATATTAAAAGGTTCTTGCAAGTTTATATTTATTTTATCGATTGTGCCATCGGCAAATCTGCAAATGCTATAATGTTTTCTGTTTTGCTAAGCAGATTTAGAATAAAAAGATTAAATAAAATGGGAGAGTTTACAGTACCTTGTTGTAGGCCATTAATGATTTTGAAGGTTCTATTACTTTTATAGTTCTGGTAAAATACTATAAAGAATTTTTCGCCAATCATATTATAAATGAGTAATTTTTGAAACTGAAATTCAAGTAATTTGAATATTAAACCTGGTATCCACATGCTTTTTCCACATCTGTTAAATAAGATCCAGTGCATAGTTTCCTGTTCCAATTCCAATTAATATTGGAAGTGAGCAATTGTGTTGCGTTTTTAGTTGAATGCTTGTATTTGAGTCCAAATTAAGAGTGATTCCGTCAAATAAAACCATTTCTGCTGCTCGATTGGCAGCTGAGACAACAGACGAAGATGTATCATTTTACATAAAGTCACGCCTTCGAACTGATATTGATATGAATGTTTTTAAATTTAAACAAGAGGACCCCTGCTGCTCCGCAGCATTATATTATATTATATTAACTTTTATAATGCCAAAATATGCCAAGAGAAGTTAATGTACAGTAAAAGTAAAGTTGGTTGTCCACGCATAACTTTCCTCAAACCCAACGAATTTGCCAAGAGAAGTTAACGCACAGTAATGCCAAAATATGCCAAGATAAGTTAACGTACAGTAAAAGTAAAGTTGATTCTCCACGCATAACTTTTCTCAAACCTCAAAAGAAGGAGCTTGATCCACTGAGTGTTCTTAGACCTATGTCAACAGCCTACGTTAATTAGAACTCTAGTTATAGAGGTTTGAGAGAAGAAAAATATTGAAAAAAATCTTGAATGGAAAGTTTATTCATAAATTCTTTTAATATATAAGATACGCTGAAAAATGAAGTAAAACATCTATTAAAATTAACCTTCCTGAAGAAGTGTCTGCTACGGTTGTAAATCCAGATATTTGGCCACCGAAAGCTAAAATTCGAGAGTATATTTACAAGATACTGCTTCGTATAATGCTGTTCAATTACCTCCTCGTGCGGTTGATTTGTCAAAAAACTAATTTCCTTACTATTTGATAAACATTTGTCTGTGTGTATCAGAGTGTTAGAGGCTGAAAAACTAAATTATCTACACTATTTGTTAAAAGTTTTGACTTCAATTACCATATTATTGTTTTTACTGAAACCTGGCTTAATAATAATATTCATAACTCTGAAATTATTTGTGATAAATACGATATATACAGATTTGGTCGTGTTAAAAACACTGGAGGTGGAGTATTAATCACAATCTCAGTAAAATTTTCTTCTGAGCAAATTATAGACTCTTCCACATCTGATATTGAATTTGTTGCGATAATAATCTAATTAAGACACAAATCATTATATGTCTCATGTTCGCATGTTCCTCCTGGCTCCAGTGATGATATCTATATTGAACATATGTCAGCTATGAAAAAATCATTCTTGAATTGTGAAACACCTGATGTAGTTATCTTTTTTGGCGATTTCAACCTACCATCTCTTTCGTGGTCAAATTTTTATAACACCAATTATTTGGTTCCTGTGTACATAAATTCATCGAATCGTTTTTTGATTATGGTCTCTACCAAGTAAATCATATTCTCAACGTGTATGGAAAACTTTTGGATTTAATTATACCCTATATCACTATGTGGTTTGGGTATAATAACTTTGTGCTGCTGTTTGTAACTAGCAAAAATATTTGACTCAGACCCATCTTTTATTACACCAATCGGCTCTTAATCACTTTCTGAGTTGTTTTAGCGATGTCCGTTCGTCCGACCGTCTGTGTGTCCATGTAAACCTTGTAATCAAACTACAGGTCGCAAATATGAATATGTTTTGATGAAATGTGGTAAATAAGCTTTTATCGGCCATAGGATGAACGCTATTGGTCAAAATCGGTCCGTGTTCAGGCCTACTCCCCACACAAATGACCCCTACGAAATCGACATAAATTGCCATAAGATCCAAAGTATCATATAGATCTTAGTAAAATTGGGTTTGTATGTGTTTATTGTATCCATTAATCAGTAGTCCAAAAATAGTGCCTATTGGATAATTCATAGTCATGGCCCCATATAGAGCTACTTCCCGATCTTCACTTAAATCTATCAAAAAACTTTCAAATTTGGTTTATGTATATTTTTGAAAATATAAGTGACTTTACCAAATATGGTCAGGATCGGTCCATTTTTTGACCTAGTCCACATATAAATATAGCAATCGATATGAACTTTTTCATATCTGCAGCCAAAAAGTAATAACAATGCCACTCAAATTTGGTTTTTGCTTATTTTCTATATACAGTTGGTTTCTAAACGATGGTATAGGGTATCGTATGGTCGGCATAGACCGACTATAATTTTCTTACTTGTTTTTATTAATGAACCATCTGGAGTATCGCTGCATCCATTAAATCCAATTACTTTACCTGATGATCGTTATCATCCTACAGTAAATATACTTATTTTGCTTCTATTCAATTTGCCAATTAAGAATCCTGTACATAATCAGAAAGAAAATGTTTATTGCTTTTCGAAAACTGATTATTCAAAAATGAATGCTCTACTATCCGATATTGACTGGAATGATATCCTTTCATCTATTGATTATGATGAAATTATCACAAGCTTTTAAAGTACGTTGAACGCATATACATTTGTGAGGGTTCCTATGATTTCAACCCGGAAAAAGATGGGTCCACCATGGAATAATAATTATTTGGATAAATTCAAAAATAGAAACAATAAGCTGTATAATAAATACAAAAAGTCTGGTTCCTCCTCTGATTTTGCCAAGTATTTTATTGCTAGATCAGAATACAATATTGAAAATAATATAAAGAGGAATCCAAAATCATTTAAAATTTTGTTAATTCTAAACGCCGATCACGTGAGTATCCTAATTCTTTGAAATTTGGGTCAATGACGATGATGATTTATCAATCAGTAATGTTTTTGCTGATTTTTTTGCTACAAAATATTCAATAAAAAATTTTTATCAATCCGTAAAATATCATTTTGAGATTTCCAAAGCTTCTTCGATAATAAATGTAAATTTTCTAAACAACATCACTGTTTTGAAACAATACCAAATAATATTCTTAAGTACTGTGCTGACTCCCTGACCTATCCACTAACAATACTTTTTTATTAGTCCTTGCATACAGGATATATTCCATTTCTATGGAAATGGTCAATGTGTCTAACTACAGAGGCATTGCAAAATTGAGTGCAATCCCCAAACTTTTAGAAAAAATTATAACAGACTCGTTATCTGATCAGGTATCACTCATACTTTCTCCATATCAACACGGCTTTCGAAAATCTCGTTCTACAATCACAAACGTTCTGGACCTCACTACAATTATAAATGACGGATTTAGAAATCGTATGCAATCTGATGTTATTTACATCGACTTTAGTAAAGCCATGATTTATTATTATACAAATTGAATTCCATGGGTTTCAGTAATTCTTTAGTTTTCTGATTAAAATATTATATAACGAACAGATCTCAGCGGGTTAAATTTAGAAACTCTGTCTCGAGAAATCGAAGTGCTTTCTGGTGTTCCACAAGGAAGTCATCTTGTTCCAGCACTTTTTGCTTTATTTATCAAAATTACTGTCAACATTTTTTGCTACAATCCGATTTATATAATATTTGTGTATGGTGCAGTGTAGTAAACCTTATGGAGCTCAACATAAAAAAATGCAAGCATATTTCCTTTTACAGATGTAATAATGAACATACTACTTATTTTGTGAATGAAAGTGAATTAGAATCCGTTGATACATTTTCAGATCTTGGCATTTTATTAGATCATAGATTAAACTTTCGTCCGTATATATCTTCAGCAATAAACAAAGCTTATGGCGTTCTTCGATTTATGATGCGATGGAGTAAAGAATCTTCTGATCCGTATGTAAACAAACAGCTATATACATCGCTGGTTCGTCCCATCCTGGAATATAGTTCTATAATATGGGATCCGTATTACGTTGTTCATATAAATTTCATCGAATCTGTCCAGAAAATTTCTTTTATTCTATCAACGTGGACTTGGTTGGAAGTCCCGTGCCTTACCCTCTTTTGAATCCATTCTTGCTCTAATCAAGTTACCGATACTGAAAAGTGGTAGAAAAATGCTTAGTACTTCCTTTCTACTCAGTTTATTAAATGGCAACATATGTAATGGCCCATATGTAACCAAATAACCAAACACCAATATACATCCCTGGTTCGTCCCATCCTGGAATATGGTTCTATAATATGGGATCGGTGTTACATTATTCATAAAATTTCGTCGATAATTTCTTTTATTCTGTCTACGTGGACTTGTTTGGAGCTCCCGTGCCTTACCCTATTATGCATCCATTCTTGCTCTAATCAAGTTACCACTACTGAAAAGTCGTAGAACAATGCTTAGTATTTCCTTTCTAGTCAGTTTATTCCATTGACTCCAATTACTTGTTAACAAGAATTCAAATTAATAACCCCTCGAGACCTACAAGAAACCTTAAGCTCTTATAAATTAATTATTTTCGATTTAGCTGTACTAATAAAGATCTATTTCGCCGGTTGTGTGTACAATTTAATGGAATTTACCACACCATAGATTTGTCCGAAAATAAAGAATCTTGGAAACGTAAAATTATTCTATATCTAAATAATTAAATCGTCATTATTTTATTTGTTATATGTACGTATCTTATATACTAAATATATTAGTCTGTAAGGACATTTGTAATTCCATAGACTTTAAATAAATAATTAAATAAAAAAAAAAAATCATGCGAGTCCGATCACAGGGGACATGTGTAAACATCTGGTAATAAATAAAGTGCAGAAAACAGCGACAAAAAGATTTTTAGATATCATAATTTTTTCTCCAAACAATCATGTTACACCGAATTGTCTTAATGCTTACATGTTACGCGTAAGATCTTACGCTCACATATTACGCTGTTTTTGTGATTGAATTGTGAATTCGAAATTTACCCTCTTGCGCGTATAGATGTTTACACATCAAAAAAATTATTAATCCTGTATCATTTCAGAATTTGTTTGTGTTACTATAAACACAAAGATTTTGTGGATTAAACGTATCTTTCTTAAAAATTTATAAAAAACGAATAATCTGATAAAAATTTTTTTTTTAATTAAACTTTTAATAAAAAAAAATACCTTTCTTAAAAAAGTATCCTTTTCTTAAAAAAATTCCTTTATTTTTTTGAAAAAATTATATTTTTTTAAAATACTCTTTTTTAAAATACCACTTTTTTAAAGTACCCTATTTTCAAATATTACATTTATAAAAATAACATTTTTAAAGGGTATTCTTTTTAAGAAAAGCACTCTTTCATAAAAAGTACCCTGTTTCAAAAAATACCCTTTTGTTTAAAAAATATTTTGTTTTGAAGTAATCTTTTTTAAAAGTACACCTTAAAAAAATCTCTAATTTTACAAATTGTCGGGCATTTAAAAATCCTCATTATTTTAATTTTCTTTTAAAAAAATAACCGTCTTTTTATAAATTATACTTTTTTAAAAAAGTACAATTTTAATGACTGAGCTTGAAATTAATCAAGCTCAAGATCACATGATTTTACCCTTTTATTAAAAAAGGGTGAATTTGCAAATAAACTTTGTGTTGCTAAAAGCTCCCCTATAGAGTAGCTTTTTAATCTATTTTGTCTTTTTTATATTATTGGATATATTGTAAATTAAAACGTTGACTAATAAAAAAAATAAAAATAAAAAATTCCCTTTGCTAAATTACCCTTTTAAAAAATAAAATATTTTATTTAAAAAAGTGCCTTTTTTAACAAACTATGTATTAAAATATACGCTCTTTTTAAAAATCACCCGTTTTTACTATTTTCTTAAGGAGGTGTCTTCTTTTAAATAAGCACCTCTTTTCAATAAATACTCTTTATTCAAAAATTATCCCTTT
Organism: Cordilura impudica; assembly: GCA_963682025.1. Taxonomy (NCBI): domain Eukaryota; kingdom Metazoa; phylum Arthropoda; class Insecta; order Diptera; family Scathophagidae; genus Cordilura; species Cordilura impudica. Next base: position 282,323,071 of record OY821517.1, on the reverse strand, counting down.
TTAAAAAGTATCCTTTTTAAAAAAGTACCTGTTTTTTAAAATAACCTTTTTTAAAGTAGGCCTATAAAAAATAACACTTTTTTATAGTACTTTTTATTAATAAAGTACCTTTTTTAATAAAGTACACTTTTAAAAAGAATACTTTTATAAACAATATTTTCTTTTTTAAAAACGCTTTTTAAAAGATTATAAGTTTTCTAAAAAAATTACTTTTTTAAAGTACATATTCTTAAAAAATACCTTTCTTTGAAAAATATTCTTTCCTTAAAAATTTCTTTTTCTGAAAAAAGTGAATTTTTTAGAAAGTAGCTTTCCTTAAAAAATAACTTTTTTAAATCTACTCCCTTTTTAAAATACCTTTTTTTTAAAAAAGTGGCTTTATTAAAAAAATATTATATTTAACAACAGATTTAAAGAATAGCCGTACCTAACATTCGTTGTAATACTAAGTTTAAGACGCAGGTTAAGGGTATCAAAAATTCGGCACAGCCGAATACAACTTGATGTACCTGAAATAATTTGTATGGGACAATGAAGTACCTGATTATTTTATGTTTATTAAAAAATTGTGTTTAATTTTTTGAAATTTATTTTACAGCTTATGACCTAGTGGCACAATTGTGCAATATCCTTGATATGAAAAATTACCATGTGGCAATATTTTTCAAATATATATTGAACTATATTAAATATATACTTTTTCATTTCGTTGATTAGGGTAAGTAATCAGCAATATATGGAATATGTCTTGAAAGGGATAAAAGCATATTTGAGTCAATGCTGTTTCATGATTTACGTCGGAAAAAGCTTCAATGGTATAACTTTTTGCTTCAATCTTCATTAGGTTGGTTTCAGCAAGGCTATATGAATTTGACTATTTACCAAACAAAATATCTACTGCTTTTGGTTAATGCTGAGGGTGTGTGCCTAGACCCGAATTAGTCGTATAACCCGACTTGGAAAATATTGCTCAATGAAATTTCAAAACTGTTCAGTGTTTCTAATAAAAATTAATTTGTGCTAACTTTATAGAGGGTATAAAAAATAAATTCCGATGGATAGAATGTTTTTACTTATATTGTGTCCGTTTATGTCCTGGTTTCAAAAAATATTATGAAATAGAAATAAATCGGATCTTCATATGTATGATGTTGATATACACTGCTTTTATACGTTGGTATTCAATTTTTATTATGCATAATAAGTAACTATTTTTAGGACAGTCTTTAAAAAACCAAACCAAAATGCTTTAATGATATGTGTATGTTCCTCTATGAACGTTTAGTGACAAAAAAGTAGAAATGAAAATTAATGGCATTATAAGCAATTAGTAAAACAAATGCGCTGTAAGACGAAAAACAACCACAACTTCGAAATGTATTCATTAATATTGACTAATGATTTCTTCATTTTGGCCTTTCAGAAGTTAATGTGATAAATAGTTGTTAATGATTGAATGATATTTGACATATTAAATTTTTTTATTCTTATTATTTTTTTTTTTTTTTTATTAAAAAAGAGTTATTATCTAATTAGACAACTGCACAAGTTGTGTCTTACAGCTGACACTAAATCACGGCTTACCAAAAAAAAAATTTTCTTTAAATAACCATTATATTTTTTATCCGCTATACATAGTCAACTAACTGAAATAATTATCACTGTTTCAAACTCTATGGTAAGGCTTTTTTTAATTTTGTTTTTTAAATTTGAGATGAAGAGGCTACTCCATACATCTTAACGAAAAAAAAAATAGGTTGAAAGTTGCTGCTAAACCAAAGGAAAAGCACACTTAGACTCTAGGATCCATTGTGATACCATGGGATGAATAAGTGTTCCCTCAGTCCCCATCGTAGAACCACTTTGAGCTCCTGATGAAGACCCTGATATGTGAAATGTCCACATTTGAGAGATCAGAGAGATAGTGAAGAAACGGCGATCCCAATATTCGAAGTCTCGTTCTGGAGAGTGCCGGGCAAAAGCGAAGGAAGTGTTCTATGCTCTCCACCTCCTCCACATCCATGCAGCTACGACAGAAGTCATTTGACGAGACACTGAGGCATTCAGCGTGTCTCCCTATCAGGCAGTGCCCAGTGATAACAGCAACTACTGTTGAAATCTCCGCACGGGGGAGTAATAGTAGCGCGCTGGTTCGCTAGTTCTGATGTCGAACTGCTTGGCCATCTCATTTAAATACGTGCGCCATATAAGGGTGGTTCTTGTTTTCAGGAACATTGATTCCAAGGATTTTACCGCGGCCTGACTATCAGAGTAGATGTTGACTGCGGTTGTAGACAGAATATTCCGACCCAACCAGTCAGCAACTTCCTTTATTGCCAGTACCTCTGCCTGATAAACACTGCAGTGGTCTGGCAACCTGCGAGCCAGATTTAGTCCAAGCTCCTTTGAATAGACTCCGAAACCAACTTGACCAGGATTCCCTGGTCGGTATCAGAGTTTTGTAGTGTCGTTCGAATGCACTCCTCAGAGTAGTGTAATCCACGTTCAATTGTAAGTTCCTGTTATTCAGGATCACTCCATGGCCACAATTATGATCACGCCATTGTATTGCGCTTCTTAGTCGAATGGCCGATGAGGCCGCCAACTGCTTTCCTATTATGTCCAACGGTATTAGGTGTAAGAGGATGTTCAAGGCATCCGTAGGTGTGGTACGAAGGGCAGCAGTAATACACATGGAAGCCATTCTCTGTACCTTTGCAAGAAGGTTGGTATTAGAGGCCTTCTCTAGAACAGGCCACCAGACGATGACCCCGCATAGCAGTATTGGGCGAACCAACGCTGTGTAGATCCAGTAAGCAATTTTCGGGATGATGCCCCACCGCTTACCAATGGCCTTTTTGCAGGAGTATAAAGCTATAATCGCCTTCTTCGCCCTTACCTCCAAGTTCCGTCCGAAGTTCAGCTTCCTGTCCAGGAATACGCCAAGATACATGGCTCCATCAGAGAAGGCGATATCTGCACCGTAAAGAGAAATAGGGTCGAAGGTAGGTATCTTATACTTCCTCGTGAAAAGAACAAGTTTCGTTTTGGTCGGATTTACCCCCAGACCGCAACTACTAGCCCAGCTAGATAGCATAGTGGGAGTCCTCTGTAGAATGTCTCTAAGTGTGGATAGAAACTTCCCATTTACGGCTATGGCCACGTCATCAGCATAGGCAACCACGTTCCAGCCTTGTCTCTCCAACGAAAGTAGCATTGAGTTCAGCTCTAAGTTCCATAGAAGTGGTGACAGAACGCCTCTTTGTGGCGTTCCACTGTTCACGAATCGGAATATTAGACTCGTTCCCTATTTAGACGTTATCCGCATGTTGGCAAGCAGATTTCCATTCAGTGAGATGATCACGGAATTCACTCGCAGACTAGATAGTGCCGCTAATATCGAGTCCGTTATGACATTGTTAAAAGCCCTTTCTATATCCAAAAAGGCTGTCATCGTGTATTCTCCTGCCGAGAGCGATTTCTCGATGGTACTGACAAGCTCATGAAGAGCTGTTTCAGTTGACGTTCCCTTGCTGTAAGCGTGTTGTCGCACCGACAGCAGTTTAGGATCAATAACTCTTCGTAAGTACGAATCTATCATATGCTCCATTGTCTTCAATAAGAACGATGATAGACTTATTGGTCTGAAGTCTTTTGGGATAGTGTGTAAACTTTTTCCAGCTTTTGGAATGAACACCACTTTCGCCTCCCTCCACTTCAGTGGTATATAAGCTAAGTTGATACAGCGAGTGAAAAGCCTACATAGCCAAGGGGAAATGTAGTACGACTCGTGCTGCAATTCAGCTGGAATGATACCATCAGTTCAGTGCTGGTATGTTGACTATCTCCGAAGCAATATCCGTCACTCTAGCGTCTGCGTATTCTGACGCCTGAAGCGACGTTGGGAGTTGCCCGGAAAATGGGTATCCAGTAGCAGGCTAAGTGATTCCCCACTTGAAGTAGTCCACACCCCCAATGAATCTTTCAGATAACCTAATGTGTTAGGGGTAGAAGCCAGAACTTTTCGCAAACTGGATGCTTCGGAAATGTCTTCTATATTATCACAGAATTTTTTCCAAGAATCACATTTTGCCATTCTAATCTTCTTCTTGTAGGTCCTAAGCTTGTAGGCCAACCAATCCTCGCTCGCTCTAGAAGACTTTGCCTTGTTAAAGAGTTTCCTGCAGGAGTATCTGTCCTGTTGCAGCTCGCTAGACCACCATGGTGGTTTTCTCTTGCCCTTTTGCCTTGCTGCGGGGCAAGAAGCATCTTAAGATTTGTTAAAAACCGTCGTGATATGATCTCCTAGACCATCTATGTCCTCTGAATTACGCGGTTCGGATAAGAGTATTGTCGCCAATAACCCGGCAAAGGTTTTCCTATACTTAATCCAATTTTTCCTCCCCAGATTTCTGGGGACACTTTCCACCGGGTCTTTTTCTCTAAGCAAAAATTCAATATATCGATGGTCAGAAAAGGAGTGGTCATCCAACACCCTCCAACAATCAATTTTATCAAATAATGTTTCCGATACAAAGGTAACGTCAAGAACTTCCCTACGATTGCTAGTTACAAAAGTCGGTTCATTTCCCTTGTTACATATATATAGGTTAGTACTAAATAAAAACTCCAAAAGTAACTCACCTCTTTAGTTCCCCAGATCGTGTGATGTGCATTGACGTCACAGCACAGCACTAATTGGTGTGTAGTCCTTTCGGCTTCCGGGATTAGTTTTGCCACATTGACTGGCGGGATAGGCCCAGTATCACAAAAATAGGCAGAGGTGAGCCAGATTGTTTTCCCATCTAACTCCAGGTGGGCCGCTATTACATCCCTGTCACTGAAATTAGATAACAAGAAAATATTAAGGCTGTTCCTTGCCAAATTGCAGGTCCTTGGTGTACCTTTATCTTTAGCGACGAACAGCTTGTAATCAAGAGTCTTCAGTCCGCAAACTCTGCCTCCACAGGCCCAGGGCTCTTGGATGAAGACTATGTCTACTTCGCCTGGCCTTGTCTTTGACACCCTGGCTAAACGACTTCGGCACAGCATTGCCGGCCACCTTAATGCGTTTAGGTAATGGTTTCTCATCTGGCGAGCGCAAACTTTTAGTCATCTTCGAAGTATCCTGATCGCTATTACTGCCAGAAACACTTGTTTTAGCTGAGGGGTCCTATTCTTCAGTTACCTTTTTAGCCTATGTGAGCGATTCTCTCTGCTTTTCAGACAGCGTCGCTGGATTTAGTTTCCCCAACCTTTCGATGAATTTTAGGCACAACCTTCTCTGGTTGTACCTTACCTTAGACGGACGGACTTTGTTACCCCCTGTCTTGGCAGACATAGACCCCTCCTTAGCAGCTGTCCCGAGGTGACCGGATTTGATCGTAGCCACCATGGGTTTGCTGCCAGTGTTGAGGATTGAATTCGCACCCACAACAGACCCCAACCCACTTGAGCTTTGACCAGAGGTCGCAGCGTTTTCTACTTGGCCAGACTCCTGGGTCTTAGCCTTTGAACAGCTGCTAGCTAAGCTAGCGGCACACTGTGAGGCAGAGCCTCGAATTTTGCTTTGTTTTTTTTTTGTTATTTTAAAATTTGCTTCCATTTTGGTCCCACGAGGGTAGGGGAAAGAATGTCAGCCGCGTCATATCCCCCGGTAACGCGGTAAGGGCGGCCCACTACCTCTACCTACTCGCTGAGGTACCCAGGTATCAGCGAAGCTCCGTTAAAATACAGTCGGTAACCCCTGACTGCAAACCGTCCGATGAGCACGGGTCGCGTAACACTCCGGATTGTGGGGTGAGTAACCTTTGGTCGTGCACCTTCAAGGTTCTAGACATGGTCCAGGTTCAGGAAGAGGTACTGAAACAGTAAAACCTATTCCCTTACTTGCCTCATATAAGGAACCGCAGTGCACTTAAGCCACCACATCGCGACAAGATTGTCACTCGTAGCGGTAGATATTCCTCCTAAATCATCCCTAATTTGCGATAAAAAGTGTCAAAATTAGTTACTTTCACTTTATCAAGAATAAAATACGAATTTATCCATGGATTTTCATGAAACAAAATCTATTTTATTTCCGAATCATTCAGCTTAATATTAGGAGGTAAACCTGGTAAGTATTTGTTGCTTTCTATTTTTATTTAATGAATTTCTTGAATACAAAAATTTTATTATTAAAAAAAAGAACGATTTTTTTTTTCCATTTGCGCCTCAATAATTCTAAAACTAATGGCAAAAGATTATGTTAGGAAATCATAATGCTGGCGTATAGTTTTTTGACGCGTTGCATATCAAAATCGAATACGTTTTTCCAAAGTTACGATATTCCGAAAATCTCAAATTTTAGAAAAAAAAATTTAATAAAAACCAGCCCATTATTTGAAATTGTAACGATTTTTGTAGTTAGGTGACTATAGCGGATAAAAAAATATCGTGGTTGTGAAAGAAATTTTTGCTTGTTGCATAGTGCTATAAAAGGAAATACTACAAAGGAACCTAGGAACTTAAGTAACTAATTCATCAGGTTTGATGAAATTTTTATTCAAATCATATCTTTCATTATGAACATAATAATTTTACCTTAAAATATGTTATTATTTACTGTAATAACTACGTTCTTGGAATACTTCAGTAGCTCCTAGAACATTTTTTATAGTGGAAAAAGAGATATGCTATACTCGTAGTCCTATTACCATATTTTGAGAGGGATAAAACATTATCACAATGGAGGTTAATTAATAATGTGGAATTTTTTTCTAAAAAATCTTATATATAACAAGTAAGAAAATTATAGTCGGTCTAGACCGACAATACGACGCTTCGATATAGAAAAGAAGCATAAACCAAATTGAAGTGGCATTTTTAATAATATTTTTGGCTGCAGATATGAAAAAGTTTATATCGGATGTTATATATATATGGGGACTAGGTCGAAAAATGGACCGATCCTGACCATATTTGGTAAAGTAACTTATATTTTGAAAAAATATATTCAAACCAAATTTGAGAAAAATTTTTACAATATTTTTGTTTTATAATAGATTTAAGTGAAAATCGGGAAGCATCTTTATATAGGGGTTCATTTTTGGACAACTGATAAAAGGATATAATAAACACACACAAACCCAACTTGACCGAAATTTACATGATAATTTCGATCTTATGGCAATTTAAGTCGATTTAATATAGGTCATTTGTATGGGGCCTAGGTCTGAACATGGACCGAATCTCACCAGTTTCATCCTATGGCCGATAAAAGCTTATATGCCAAATTTCATTAAAATGCGTTCATATTAGCGACCTGTAGTTTGATTAAAAAGCTTACATGGACACACAGACGCACAGACGGACGGACGTCGCTAAATCGACTCAGAAAGTGATTCAGAAAGTGATACTGAGTCGACAGGTATAATAAAAGATGGGTCTATGTCAAATATTTTTGGTAGTTACAAACAGCAGCACAAAGTCATTATACCCAAACCACATATTGGTGTAGGGTATAAAATGGGTATATGTTTGTATGTTTGATTGTATGTTTGTTTGTCCTTTCTAGGAGACAACACCACTGCTTATCCGGATGGAAAAATAAGCAATATTTTTTTTGGGTTTTTTCAAGTGGGCGTGGCACCTCCCATATATAAAAAATTTTGAACATCACATATCTGGAGCTCTATGATAGCAAGAGTCCTGAAGCTTTGTAGTAGTACATAGATTAGTAATGTGAGAAGTCGGGCTAAAAATGGGCGGGATCAAGCCAGTGGGTGTGCCAGCTCCCAGACATGATAAATGATTGTCATCATATACCTACAGTACTATGATGGCCAGAATATTGAAACTTTCTGCGCGTCAATCGGTTGTTAATGTGAGCAGTTTTACTAAAAATTCGCGGGTTTGGATTAGTGGGCGTGGAACTTCCCATACAAAAAATATTAGCTGCGGTACTATAAATCCGACAGTCTTAAAACCAGGTATGGGTTCACGAATAATGAGTGTGAAAAGTTATGTGAAAAATGGGCGGGATCAAACCAGTGGGTGTGCCACCTCCCATACACGGTAAAAACATATATCTACAGTACTATGGTGGCCAGAATCTTGAAACTTTCTGTACGTCAATCGGTTTTTAATGTGAGTTGTCGTTGAAAAAATGGGAAGGATTGGGTTTGAGGGCGTGGCACCTACCATACAAAAAAAAAATTATGTGGAGTACTGCAAACCCGACATTCTTGAAAATACTTGTGTGTTCACGAATACTGAGTGCGAGAAGTTATGTGAAAAATAGGCGAGATCAAACCAGTGGGCGTGGCACCTCCCATTCAGAAATGCATAGAAATGCATTATATGGCAAAACAACGTTTAGCGGGTCAGCTACTCTAATAGGTTATTTAAATTTTTCATCTACAATTGATGAAAAATCACCAGAGAAATTCCTTCAATAGTTGTTTGTAGAAAATTTGAATTCAATATCTTTTACTATCATAACTTGGTTGCCGTTTTTTTTTTTTAATTTTCCGAATATTACATGCATACATATGAGTATGTCAATCTAGAATTCGATACAAAAAAATTGTATGAGCTCAATATAAATAAGCTTTTTTGCCGTATGTAAATGTTTTTATACCCTATACCACTATGTGGTTTGGGTATAATGACTTTGTGCTGCTGTTTGTAACTACCAGAAATATTCAACCTGGATCCATCTTTTATTACAGCGATCGAATCAGAATCACTATCTGATTCGATTTTACGATGTCCGTCCATCCGTCCGTCCGTCTGTGTGTCCATGTAAAGCTTATAATCAAACTGCAAGTCGCAAATATGAATATGTTTTGATGAAATTTGGTATATAAGCTTTCATCGGCCACAAGATGAACGCTATTGAAATTGGTGAGAATCAGTCCATGTTCAGACCTAGCCCCCATACAAATGACCCCTATGAAATCAACATAAATTGCCATAAGATCCAAATTATCATATAAATCTTAGTCAAATTGGATTTTATGTGTTTATTACATCCATTTATCAGTAGTCCAAATGTGATCCCTATGGAACAACTCTTAGTCATAAGCCCCATATAGAGCTGCTTCCCGATCTTCACCTAAATCTATCGAAAAACAAAAATATTGCACTGATTCTTCTCAAATTTTGTTTGTATATATTTTTGCTAAATGCAAGAGACTTTACCAAATATGGTCAGGATGGGTCCATTTTTGTGCCAATTTCCCATATAGATATATCATCCGATATGAACTTTTTCATGTCTGCAGCCAAAAAAATTAATAAAAATCCCACTCAAATTTGATTTATGCTTATATTCTATATCCAGTTAGTTGGGCCTGAGAGATAGGGCCTCTAAACGCATGGTATAGGGTATCGTATAGTCGGTCTAGACCGACTATAATTTTCTTACTTGTTTCTATTCAGTTTTCGTGTGATTTGTGGTTTCTAGATTTGTATGTGGAATGACATTTTTGGTTGGAATATCAATAGTGCGTTATTCTTTGATAAATTGCTTTACAATAACACAGAGGTGAACAAAAATGTTTTTATATCAAATGTACTTAAAAACATGCCAAAGTCAATACGAATGTATGTTCGAACAAGTTATAAATTATAACTTTATTGTGAGTACAAAATATTCAAGAATTTCTTGTGACACAAGTAACTTTTAGCAAAATAAATAAATAAATTTAAAGAAAAAATAAAAATGCATGAAAAACTACAATGGTGATATATACTCACAGAAAAAATAATGGTTGGAATTCGGTTACAACTAGAAAAATTTGTTAAAGTACTACGAATGTTGATTGTATTTCTTTAATGTTTAAAAACATAATTCTTTACAACTATTGTATAAAACCCATTCATTAAAAATTATTTTATCTACATCAGCAAAATTAGTGCCGTTAACTAATTAGTGTCTCTTTAAAAATTAACAAATTAATGTAATTGAGGCAACCTAATCAAATCACCAATAAGATGCTTCAATCATAATTATTGGCGACTCAACCACTAATTCTATTTTAACAGTATATTTCAAGTCGAAATATTTTAACAGATATAACAAATTATTGGCTACAATAGTTACTACATATACATAAAATTGTTTTTCGGCTATAATAACAGAAAGTCAAGCTATTAAAATGTTTTGGTATTTCTAGTCGAAAGTATTTTACTTGAATAAAATTCTGTTGTGAGTACTAAAGAAAAAATAAGAGTATGATTAGCAAGACTCAATATGTTGCCTTAATTTATTATATGTCAAATAAATTAAAATAAAACAAGTAAGAAAATTATAGTCGGTCTAGACCGACTATACGATACCCTATACCATGCGTTCAGAAACCCTATCTCTTAGGCCCAACTAACTGGACATAGAAAATAAGCAAAAACCAAATTTGAGTGGGATTTTTATTAATTTTTTTGGCTGCAGATATGAAAAAGTTCATATCGGATGCTATATCTATATGGGGACTAGGTCCAAAAATGGACCGATCCTGATCATGTTTGGTAAAGTCTCTTGTATTTTGCAAAAATATATACAAACAAAATTTGAGAAGAATCAGTGCAATATTTTTGTTTTTTAATAGATTTAAGTGAAAATAGGGAAGTAGCTCTATGTGGGGCCACAGGGATAATTTTTGGACTACTCATTAGTGGATGTAATGAACGCATATAAACCTAATTTGAGTAAGATCTATATGATAATTTGGATCTTATGACAATTTATGTCGATTTCATAGGGTAATTTGTATGGGGGCTAGGTCTGAACATGGACCGATTCTCACCAATTTCAACAGTGTTCATCCCATGGACGATAAAAGCTTATAGACCAAATTTCATGAAAATATATTCATATTTGCGACTTGCAGTTTGATTACAAAGTTTACATGGACACACAGACGGACGGACGGACGGACGGACGGACATTGTTAAATCAACTCAGAAAGTGATTCTGATTCGATCGGTATAATTAAAGATGGGTCTAGGTCAAATATTTTTGGTTGTTACAAACAGCAGCACAAAGTCATTATACCCAAACCACATAGTGGTATAGGGTATAAAAAATTAAATTTAGTAGAACAATAAATAAAACTTTAAAATATAGTGTGATAATTTAATTGAAAGTGTAAAAACGTGTGCAAGTATTTACAAGACACACCAATTATTAGGAAACCTGAAGATGTTATTCAGTCTAATAGCATACGTGATTATCAGCCTTTGATTTCGGCAGCAACTCGTTATTTGGCAATACAAATACAATGCATTGTATGGTACTCGTCAATTATATGAAAATTCTTCCGAAGCCAGTACTAGTGGTAGAAATTTATTAACTTGGAACCTGGTTATCACTTTACGGCCAGCATAACCAGTTGCGAGTAAGTATGATTAACCGCAATATTATACCCACGCATAAAAGGAAATTTTTTAGTAGACGAGGCATATGAAAAGTTCCAAGAAATATTCAAGGACCTGATCAAATGGATCAACCAGATCATTGTAGGATTGGGTAAGTTAATGGTTTTGACACAGCTTTTATAATATCAACGGACCGCACCTAAAAAAACTACAGATAGCAAAAAAAAAATGCTAAATTAGATACAGAGTACTTCATCCAGTACATACGAAGCTCTTTAATTATTATTATTTTTTTTTGTAAATATCAGGGGATGTCCCTATTAATGCAGTGCACTGTGCTGATATTATGAAATATTTTATGGGTATGAGAAAAGAGGTAATAGTACATATTTATATTTGACTTGAATTTATCTAAATTGTAAGTGACAGGGAGGATCTCAGCGGGATGCTTATTCCACATACGGCTTTGGCGGCTAATGAATGAACTTTCGCGGTAATTCGTTGTGTGATCCACTGGACAATAGACTGCAGATGGATGTGACCAACTAGATGAGCTAGTGGTGCTTAGAAAAACATGGGCTATAGGGATCAATTCACTTATCTCAGCAGAACATTTCCCATTGTAATATTTATAATACATTGTAACATAAACAACATTCCGACGATGTATCAATAGAGTTGGTTAATCTACTTTCATTGATAAGCACCAAAACCCTCCTTTGTACGCGGTCCAGAAGCTTCAAAATAGACTGTGAAACCCCTGCCCATATATGGGAGTTACATTCCATTTTTGGCGCGATACAGGTGGTATAAATAGTCAGGAGATCAGATGGCGTCAAGTATTTATTTCGACAATTGAAAAATGTGCTTATTCCAACGGACATCACACTGAATTTTTATGCCCAGAACAGACTCATCAATAGCTACACCAACCATGGATACAGATGCCATTTATGACTCCATGACACGTCTATGGTTCAAAAAAAAAAAAAAAACGTTGGCATTAAAATCGACCCTGTTCACTCGACCCCACACAGAAATTCTCAAAAATGAATGACAAAAATTTCTGTCGTCTGCAAAAGAGCAGATAGGATTGGAAGTTTGACATAGAAGAAAATAAGAAAAAGTAAAGGAGAAAGAACAGAACCTTGCGGTACCCCTGCATTTGACTAAAACTCTTTGGATGAGACCCCATTTAAAATAACAAGTACAGCACGATCTATGAGAAATTACTAACACCAAAAGCGATTAGTTTTTACAAGAGTGCACTGTGCCACAGCCGCTCGAAATCCTAGGAAATATCCAGAGCAACAACCTTACTCTAACCGAATCGATGAATGGACTGACTCCAAAGTTCCGAAAGAAGCGCCATCAGTTCTCTCGTAGAACGACTTCTACAAAAGCCATACTGTCTGTCGTTAAGCAATTGGTTCACAAGATGGTAATTCACCACGCTGTCCACTACCTTTGGAAGTGCAGTGCAAATTGCAGTTGGGCGGTAATTTTCAGGGTTGTTAGCTGCACCCTTTTTATACCCTATACCACTATGTGGTTTGGACAGCTCTTAGCCATAGGCCCCATATAGAGCTGCTTCCCGATCTTCACTTAAATCCATCAAAAACAAAAATATTGCACTGATTCTTCTCAATTTTTGTTCGTATATATTTTTGCAAAATACAAGAGACTTTACCAAACATAATCAGGATTGGTCCATTTTTGGACCTAGTCCCCATATATATATAGCATTCGATATGAACTTTTTCATATCTGCAGCCGAAAAAATTAATAAAAATCCCACTCAAATTTGGTTTATGCTTATTTTCTATATCCAGTTCGTTGGGCCTAAGAGATAGGGTCTCTAAACGCATGGTATATGGTATCGTATAGTCTACACAATTTTCCTACTTGTTTGATATTGGCTGAACATTGGCGATCTTCCAACACGAGTAATTGCTAAAAACGATTGCCAATAGACGCGATAGCGTCAAACAACACTAATCCGGTACCAATGCTGATATGCCATCCGGTCCCGGTCACTTGTTTTCATTGAGCTCTACAAGAAACCTCTTTACAGCACGAGCTCGAAAGAATGCCTTGGGCATAACATGATGTACTCTTTCGAGTTCGGCCAGTGATTGATGACTTTTCGACAAGAAAGAATTCCTTGAGAATTGTTCAGCCAGAAGGTTAGCTTTATCAACCAGGTAATTTATTTATAAGAGTTAGAATGGAAAAACTAGCATATTCCATTACTCTTTTAACGAATGAAATTTTTCGCGTCTAAGCAATTTGGTACATTCAGCTCTCGCCTGTTTGCGTAGGAGATTAGTATTTGTATACTTATTCATATGCCAAATACAGAGCGCTTCCTGGTTAAACCAGCGCTTATGCTTTGGTTGAGCTGAGATTGGTAAAACCACATATTCTACCATTTTTGCAGCGGCATCGATTTTATCGTCGAGGAAACAAAGTTTCCAATTAAAATACCGATAAAAATCGTTGAGTTCAGCCCAACGAGACATTTGGTATATAAATATAGAACGTTTCATAGAGCGTTTTTGGAGTGTTTCGAAGTTCGGAGTATGAAAATTATGCAGAAATGGTTGTTTGATCTGAGTTACCGAGAGGTGATGGTTATGCAAAAATTTCAATGAAACGGCCTACGAGAGTTATATGACTCGAGTTGCGAAGCCAGGAAGAACTACGAACATTAAAATCAACAGCAGTAATGATTTCACTATTGGGAGTATTCTCCAGTATTTTTGATATGGACTCTGTAGGGTCATCATACCTATTGAGGGAGAGATCCCTAACCAGATTTGGGCTTCTATAAAGAAATCCGAAATTAATGATATGTGATCTGATATTGAATGTAGGGAAAAGACAGTTAACTTTCACATCATTTGTGTTAAGTTGTTGCTGACACTGGTATACAACATCATTATGAATGATTTTGTAAAAAGAAGTTCATGTTAAGTCCTTTCCTAAATATAAATGTTGCTCAGTTTAAATAAGACTATTACAAATTTCCTATGCGTGACGATTAGAATTGAAATGATCTGGAATAGGTGGAAAAATAACCAATGCAGCAACTTATATATATAAATCAGTAAGTGTTTTAAGAATTATAATATTTAATAATTATAATATTTATTCTTTTAGAAATATTAACAGAATTTTGGGACATCGTTTACATTTGAGAGTATGGTGTGATTGTAGATTGGTGAAAAAACAACATGTTTGTAATATATTTACCAACAATTTGTAACAGTATCTGTAAACACATTTTCGATACGAAATCTACTGTGTTAATAGCATTGAATATTTCATTTACCAAATATTGTGGAATGAGTCACGTAGTTATCGGTATAATTTAGTTGCCTCAATTGAATTAGTTTAAAAAAAGTTGCACAGAAACGTTGACTGGTGAATGAAGAATATTTTTCTATTGAACATTCATTTCAGAAGAATTATACTTGTATGTTACATAATGAAAAAACCTCTTGAATTTTAAAATATTTATAAGTTAAAATCAAAATAAGTGTGAGAAAATATTTTTGAATATGTTTTGTTGTTTGATAGATTTAAGCAAATGCAGAGAAGCAGCTTTTTATGGAGACTATAGCTAACAAGTAAGAAAATTATAGTCAGTCTAGACCGAATATACGATATCCTATACGATGTGTTTAGAGACCCTATCTCTTATGCCCAACTAATTCGATATAGAAAATAAGCATAAACCAAATTTGAGTGGGATTTTTATACCCTATAACACTATGTTGTTTGGGAATAATGACTTTGTGCTGCTGTTTGTAACAACCAAAAATATTTGACCTAGACCCATCTTTAATTATATCGATCGAATCAGAATCACTTTTTGAGTTGATTTAACAATGTCCGTCCGTCCGTCTGTGTGTCCATGTAAACCTTGTAATCAAACTGCAGGTCGCAAATATGAATATATTTCGATGAAATTTAGTATATGAGCTGTTGTCGGCTATGGGATGAACGCTATTGAGATTAGTGAGAATCGGTCCATGTTCAGACCTAGCCCCCATACAAATTACCCATATGAAATCGACATAAATTGCCATAAGATCCAAATTGTCATATAGATCTTACTCAAATTGGGTTTGTATGCGTTCATTACATCCACTAATGAGTAGTCCAAAAATGATCCCCCCATATAAAGCTGCTTCCCGATCTTCACTTAAATCTATTAAAAAACAAAAATATTGCACTGATTCTTCTCAAATTTTGTTTATATATATTTTTGCAAAATACAAGAGACTTTACCAAACATGATCAGGATCGGCCCATTTTTGGACCAAGTCCCTATATCGATATAGCATCCGATATGAACTTTTTCATATCTGCAGCCAAAAAAATTAATAAAAATCCCACTAAAATTTGGTTTTTGCTTTTTTTCTATGTCCAGTTAGTTGGGCCTAAGAGATAGGGTTTCTAAACGCATGGTATAGGTCTAGACCGACTATAATTTTCTTACTTGTTACGTTTGTTTCTGGGTATCTGATTAGTTTGTGAAATACACACACATATGCACCAAATATTATAGATATATATAAAAGGTTATCTGGTTTTAACGACCATTTTAGTCGGTCTGATATGGGTTTTTTGAACGCGTAATTGGTTTGAGCATGCGCTGATTTTCACTAAAGTCAATTCTGTTCATCCCAAGATTAAAAAAGATAGCATACTAAATATTCTCAAAATGTATTCATATTTGCGACCTGCAGTTCTATTTTAATGTTTACATGGTCCCACAGGTGGACGGTAGGATATACATCGTTTAATTGACTGAGAAAGTGATTTTTGGATTTTCCTAACATCAGCATAAACTCAGTATACCCGCACCCGCACCCGGGTATGAAATATGTTGTACAATTTGTAGAGGCGCTTGTAGCATTATTATACCCTATACCACTATGTGTTTTGGGTATAATGACTTTGTGCTGCTGTTTGTAACAACCAAAAATATTTGATCTACACCCATCTTTAATTATACCAATCGAATCAGAATCACTATCTGATTCAATTTAACGATGTCCGTCCGTCCGTCCGTCCGTCCGTCTGTGTGTCCATGTAAAGCTTGTAATCAAACTGCAGGTCGCAAATATGAATATATATTTATTAAATTTGGTATTTATTATTTTATCGACCATGGGATGAACGCTATTGAAATTGGTGAGAGTCGGTCCATGTTCAGACCTAGCCCCCATACAAATGACCCCTATGAAATCAGCATATATTGCCATAAGATCCAAATTATCATACAAATCTTAGTCAAATTGGGTTTGTATGTATATATTACATCCATTAATCAGTAGTCCAAAAATGATCCCTATTGGACAACTCTTAGTCATAGGCCCCATATAGAGCTGCTTCCCGATCTTCACTTAAATCTATCAAAAAACAAAAATATTGCACGGATTCTTCTCAAATTTTGTTTGTATATATTTTTGCAAAATACAAGAGACTTTACCAAACATGGCCTGGATCGGTCCATTTTTGGGCCTAGTCCCCATATAGATATAGCATCCGATATGAACTTTTTCATATCTGCAGCCGAAAAAATTAATAAAAATCCCACTCAAATTTGGTTTATGCTTATTTTCTATATCCAGTTAGTTGGGTCTGAGACATAGGGTCTCTAAACGCATGGTATAGGGTATCGTATAGTCGGTCTAGACAGACTATTATTTTCTTACTTGTTTTTTATTTCAAAGAAAGAAAGAAACATTTATTTAGGGAATTTACAAAGAGGAAAAGAAATGTCTCCGTTAACATCGATAAAACTGGGCAAATGTCAATAAAGGTTAATGCGGTGCATGTCAAAATTGTGGCGTTTGGTTAGTTTGGTGTTAATAAAGATATTCGTGTGTGTTGGTGATACCGCTGAATAAATGAATTCTAATCACTTTTGGAGGTATATAAATATTTTCGGGATGAAAAATCGTTCCTTTTTGCCGACAGATACCATCAAGTACGTTTCAAGTCAACACCAATTTGCAGAAAAAACATAAAAGATAACAAGTAAGTTTCTTAGTAAGCCAATTCTTCTTTAGAGACGCTATTATTTTTTATATTTACTTGGAAAAAAATAAAAAAATCCGCTTATAACCCCAAGATGTGACTAAAATTTTTGTTGAATTGTTCAAC
The DNA here is from genome assembly GCA_963682025.1 of Cordilura impudica. Lineage (NCBI taxonomy): Eukaryota > Metazoa > Arthropoda > Insecta > Diptera > Scathophagidae > Cordilura > Cordilura impudica. The sequence continues at coordinate 282,305,530 of OY821517.1, read as the reverse complement.
CCTTTCTTTCCCGCCACCCTTTAAACAACACAATATAATTATTTTCTTTATCCAGATAATATATTTCCAACCTTCGCTAGTTTGGCTGGATCATTTGCCTCGGTTCTTGGTGCCTGTCCAACGTTATTAAATAGCATCTGTTTGTATCTACATACCAACAGCCTTGTTTGGAAGGCCAGCAAAAACTTATTTTGGAACCCTCCAGTAAAATTTGGTTTTCAATTTTCATTTGCGTCATCACCATCATCATAATCATCATCATCATCATCATCATAATTGTCATCAAAATCGATATAATTAGGTGGGAAAAAGTATAGATTACTGTGAAGCTTATAAGCGGAAGTGAGAACAAAATTAAATTCTAATTCAAAAACCAAAGAACAAAAAAATATGTCTCATTAACATCACCTAAAATCCATAAGTCCGCCAGAAAAGGTATTTTTTTAACCGCGTAATTCATAAAATCTTCCACAAAATAAAATCAAGTTAAAATCGAGATCTATCCTGGAGACATTTGTAATTTGCTGCGGACGCTTTCCCATTCACCGAACCGCTTCACCATTGAAAACATTAATTACAGTGACATGACTGGGGTGGTATTAAGTATGGATATTAATAAAAGTCCAGGCTATGACAATTTTCACCAAAATTTGTCAGGGAATGCCGGGAAAGAATTACTCCAATTTTATACTATATTTTTAACAAAATGATCAATAATTCAGTTTTTCCTGATACTTTAAACGTCCACAAATTAGTACCAATACCAAAAGAGATAAATTTATCTATTGCATATAAATATTGACCGATTGCCGTTCTATCTTCAATTGATAAAATTTTTGAAAAAATATTGTATGATAAAGTGTTATTTTACCTGGAAGAAAATAATTTTTTTGTAAAATTTTTAATTTGGGGTTGCTGGAATATTTTTTGATTTCAGTAAAGCTTTTGACCTAGTAGATAATGCTACATCAGATAATGCTACAAAAAATAAGGTATTAAAGTGTTCAAGGTCGTGAACTCTTGTTGTTCGAAAGTTACTTTACACACAGTAAACAATTTGTAAATATAAAAAATGCAAAAATTTTATTGGTTCTGTGGAATATGGTGTGGCGCAGGGAAGCGGGCTAGGGCCGCTATTATTCTCAACTTTTTTAAATGATATTAAAAACCTGAACTTAAGTGGTCAGCTGTGTATGTTTGCTGATTATGTGTGTGTATTTTATCCATAATGCCTGATTTTGTACTTAAAACCCAATTTTCGAATTTGAGAGATGATATCGATTACTGCTGAATCCTAGTAAAACCAATCTTATTCGCTTTCGACCACATTCTTTTAGTATTAATAATAATTTTAATATATATGTTGATGGAAACATTGTACATGAAACCAATTCAATAAAATATCTAGGAATTGTCTTTCACAGTAATTTTACATGGGATCTACACATCAGTAATGTGAAAAGATAGATAGCAATTGGAATCTTATATAAATTTAAGAACAAATTGGATAAAAGATCAAAACTAAAGATATATCAATCCTTGATTCAATCTCATGTGAATTACTTGGCTATTATGTATGCTTACAATAAAAACAATATTTTACTTAAATCTCTTCAATGTACTCAAAAAAAAGCATTAAAAATCATATACAGTTTACCACTGTTGTATTCAACTACTTCATTATATAAAGAAACATGTAAAACAATATTATCAATTTATGGGTTGCATGAATATCAAGTTTTAATTTTTGTTTTTAAGTGCATTAATAATATTGGTTTCCATACTATACCATTCACGCAAAGTCAAATAAATTTTAATACACGGAACAGAACTAATTTTCGAATTCCTAGATGCAGGTTAGAAAAAACCAAAGAGCGAATTGATTATATTAAATATAATAATTTGCCTACAGCATTAAAATTAATTGATGGAATTTCCATATTTAAGTCCTCTCGCAATGAATACCTATATAATACTTTTGAATTATTTTGCCAACTTGCCTAAATAATACCTTCTTGGCGCTGAGGCTAAATTGAAATTTGTAAAATTAATGTTGTCAAAGTAAAATAAAGAGCTACAATTATTTGTAGTTGTCAAATAATTTAAAATAATATTTTTTTCTTGAAATCTGAAAAAGTCAATTTTTGCCCATACAAACACAATTGAAATTTTCAATCGATTTCCGCCTAGACTTTTCTTTCTTTCCGGGTCCTATATAAAAATAATAAATGTGAAGTTTGGGGGCACTTCACATTTAACATTTAAATCGCCATTTAAAAAATGTTCCTATAACGTAGGACCACACTCGTACAGAGGGTACATATCTGTTTGTCGTTCCATTTGTAACGCATCAAAAAATGCATTTGTGACCTCAAAAACACAACAACTCAAGTCGATATTGTGATTTCCGTCTGTCCGTTTGGCTGTCGAAATCATGCTCTTTCATAATAAACCATTTACCCGGGTAAAATTATTATAATATATTTTTGTCATTATTTCGATCAGGTTGGTGTCGCAAATGGGGCGTATATCGGACATCATTGTGCCGACATATGGCCAAAAATATGAAGACACCTCTAAAAAATGTTAAAAATTCATTGTGTTTGTTGTAATAATTTCGTATTTAGTTTATCAAATTATCAAATTGTTTCTTTTAACATATTTTGTGTACATTTGTTATAAATTGTGCAATAAATCCAGATATTATTGTAAATGTAGATTCGATGTAGATGGTACCAGAGATTCGGTGCAGTCGATTTTAACACACGGTGTTGTATCTAAGACCATTTCTCCAAGCACTTGGTATAGGGTATTGTATAGTAGGTCTAAACCAACTATAATTTCCTTGGTTTTATTTTGTTGCCTGGCGTAATTAATATACAAAGGAAGATGAGCTAATTTAGGACACATAAATAATCTACACGTATTTAAATTTATTGAAATGGTAATAATTTCTGCAATTTTAATAAAGATAAAATGCAAAGAAACTCAAGGTATTTCTTTTATTTACTCAATACAAAAACTACATTAAAATGGATCTTTGGACAATTTAAGAATTAAAATTTTCCCACGATTACTTTAAACAACTTTTTAGCAACGTTAAAAATTTAATGGCAAAAATTTATTATTATTTATTATTATAGGACTTCAGAAAACTTTTGCCTAATCAAAGCCCTTTTATAAAATTAAATCAGTTTGGCTGTATTAACATGACAATATTTTAACAGACTTTGTATTTTACAGCACCATCTTTTCATTTCTTTGATATTTATTCTATTGTCCTTTATAAGTACAAAATATTTTGTTAGCTCCTTTTCTTTTTTGCGTCCTTTGAACGTTATCATCACCATTTGGTTTTTTCATTCGAAAGTATGTAAATTCAACGAAGATTACTAAAGTATTGTGATTTTATTTTTCCACTTAACGAAATTTTTTTTAAACTTGCATTACAGTGTGCCGATAAATACAATATTCATACTTTTAATTTATCACTTAAATAAATTATATATAAAATGTATATGAAGTTTACTTTGAAATAATTAGCATTTGAGTTTTATTAAAGAAAGTAAAAAAAAAAAAAATATTGTGTTTAATCAAGCGGGAAATTTATTCCAGCGGCATTTTATATATATTCCAGATACATTTTATTTCATTAAAGTTTTCAATGAATTCATTCCAGAAATATTTTATTTAATTAATGTTTTCAAAAAATGTGTAAAACTGAAAAAAAAAGTTGGTCGCCGTTATATGATACTATTCATTCAAAGTCGACCTAGATAATATCGTGTGGCAGAGATTAAACGAGGCTTTAAGACCTGGCGAAACGAACCTAGCTGTGGTCATATTAGATGGCCGCCAAGTGCATGTCAGCGAACTAGCCGACATAATAAAATGTTAAAAAAGAGTTAGAATGGGTTCTAAAGATATTGGAAATAGTTCTTGCTTCAAGCAAGATATTGCCGTCAGTGGATATAAATAAGCACTTAGCAACCTTTTATCTAAATACAGAAGTAACAGGAGCTTAGTTTTAAAAATAAAGTTATCTTTTCTCGAATTACTTTGGTAGATTTTGGAACTAAATCTGTTTTAAGAATTATGGAAAAGTTTAAATTTATTTCATAATCCATATCATGATATCGTACTCCCATAATACGAGACATGCTGCTGCAAAGTCATTGTTTGGTGATAGAAATAAATACAAAATGGATTTTATGGGATAAGCTTAAATTTTGTAATAAAATTATGGTAGCTGTTGTAAAAGTATAGTCTCAATTGAAAATAAGTAATTTTGTTTTCAATATAATTGGAATAAACCCAATGTCCAGTAACCAAGTTGGGATAAACACTATCATAAATGAATTGATGGCGAATTTTTTTTTAAGGTTTACTAACCCTTCCAGCTTGAATTATAAACAAGGTGAGTGCTTCTTATGCTTCTCAAGAGTTCATAATATAAATGATGGTGAATGCTTCGAGACTGAACTTAGCACTAGATAATAAGTGACAATATTACATAAGTTTTTCATGTAACCTTGTCTATTATGAATATACCACATAATACAACAAGAATTGTTTCTAAATATGCTGCCTATAGTGTTCTTGATATAAATAACCTTTGCAAAATAGAATAGACGCCGCTAAGCCAGTGTAGTGGTAACAGAATTCCACCCCGGTGCCGTTGACCTACATCGTATTCGAAAGTAACTTCTCCGTTCAATCGAATTTAATAACTATATAAGATTTAATGTAATCATAATAAATATTGAAATTTGTAAATTTGTGTTCCATATTTAAGATTGGAGTGGCGAGCAGAACAAGGTTTAAGAAAAACTGATTCTGAAATTTTAGAAGTATCACTTGAATTGAATAATATTGAACAACGGTAGTTATGGCTAGCGATGGCTGTTCGAAAATATGGAATTTAAAATTCTTAGAAGCGTTTCTCCACTCCTGTCTTGAAACTTTGCATACGAGTTGGTATGTTTGTTGTTTTTCAAGTCATCACGATGGATTCATCCTAAATTTTTTATATAAGTTTTTCAGTCAGTTGGTGATATTTACTGAACTAACTCAATTTTGACATCCTCATCACCGTGTCTGAATTGTTGTTGAACTTTCTTCAGCGATGTTTTTCTGAATTATTAAGCCTAAAAGGTTTAGGAACATACCAAAACACAAAGTTTTGTGTTCGTGGGCTTTTGGGACAAAATATCGAAAGAATCGATTTAATCGGTCTATACCGACCATACGATTGGATATAGAAAATAAGCATAAACCAATTTTGAGTGGCATTGTTATTAATTTGGGGAGTAGGTCAAAAAAAGGAACGATCCTGACTATATTTGGTAAATTCACATATATTTTGAAAAAATATATACAAATCAAATTTGAGAAAAATCTGTGAAACTTTTTTGCTTTTTGATAGATTTAAGTGAAAATCGGGAAGCAGCTTTATACGGAGGCTATGACAAAGAACTGCCATATGGCAATTTGACGGAGATCTATATGATAATTTGGATCTTATGGCAATTTATGTCGATTTCATAGGGGTCATTTGTATGGGGGCTACGTCTGAACATGGACCGACCGATTTCACCAATTTCAACACCCTTCATTCTATGGGTGGTAGAAGCTTACGTACCAAATTTCATCAAAATATATTCATATTTGTGATCTGTAGTTTGATTACAAGGTTTACATGGACACACAAACGGACGGAGGGACATTTTTAAATCGACTCAAAAAGTGATTCTGATTCGATCGGTATAATAAAAGATGAGTCTAGGTTAAATATTTTTTGTAGTTACAAACAGCAGCACAAAGTCATTATACCCAAACCACATAGTGGTATAGGGTATAAAAATATTCATCACAGTCACGTGCAAATGATCATGAAAAACCTGAATTAAAAAACCAATCTATCCGAGTAGGAAATCCACAAACAAGAACAAGCACATCAAATACAACCAGATTAATAATTAAGCATCTCGCTTTTCGCTATGATCATACAATTTATTATAGCTTATGGCAAAGCAGAATGAATAATATTTGTGTAAGTTGCTATGCGTAAAAATTTAAGAACGAAATTCATGGCTTATGTTGTGCAAATGGTTTAGTCATATTACAAGCTTGAAATAATCTACCAGAGCAATTGCTGACATTAATTTTGGGAGCAACACCACAATCGAAGCATTTTTTATCCAACATTCAACGCTTTTCAAATAACTCCTTCTGGTGCAACATACATTATTACTGATAATTTCATGCCAACATTCACAGTTCAATGCCAAATTCATCACTCATCAGGTACTTTATTACTACTTCCACATGATACATATAAATTTTTAAAAATTTATTTAATTGGAAATTTCGATGATGTATTAAATGTATGTACGTTGTGACATTTATTCAAGAACAAGAAGAGAAATAATTGAATCTTTAAAAAAATACTTCTTCAACATAATGAATTAACGAAATTATTTAAATCATGCCATCTGATAATCATAAAATAGTTATTAGAGGCGACAAAACTTCTGTTGGAGAACCCTCGAGAAGTTTCAATGCGCAAGCAATTAATGAAGTTGCAATAGTCATTGCTGCTGACCAATTTGAATCACGTGATATCATACAAAACGTTCAAGACTTAAATTTAACAACAACTATGAGTGTTCAACTACAAAACGACGAAAAAGCTGCAATTATTGGACATTGGAAGTCGAAAAACTCCAATTGTTATTATTACTGGTTTAATAGGCTTCCACATAATTTTGTATGATAAAAGATTCAAAAGAAGATTTGATTGAAAAAGTTTATCGAAGTATAGCATAGCAATATAAAAAGCATAATCGGCTAAATGAAGTGCGCAATATTGGCAGCAGAAAACGTTAATAAAATAAATATTGTCTTTCACAGTAAAATTTCGGTCAAACAATTACATACAATTCAACAGAATGTGTTATGGATTCAGATGAAGTAGTAAATTATCCTACAGAATTTCTAAATTCCTTGGATTTGCCTTCGATTAAGTATTGCTGTTCCAACTACGTTATTACGATGTACTAATTAACCAAAAACTTTGTAATGGATGCGAATAATTTCAATTCATTGAAAATCAAACAATAATTTAAGTCTTTTATTTCAAACGACAACACGTTAATATTTGATTGCATTTATTAGTTTAAAAAATTAGTAGGACCAGTAGAGCGGGCAGTGTATAGCTAGTATCATATAAATTGTGTACTGAAAAAGGGAAATCCTTGGCACTTTACACGATTCCATCAGATATTAATGTAGTTCGATAAAAATTTTGTGGATTAGGATTAGAGGAAGTGGCACCTCTTACACAAAATAAAAATATGAAGTACTATTAAAGCGACAGTTTTAAAACTTTTGACAATACATTAATTACACAAGTCAATAAATTAGAAAAAGTTAAATGGTGCCGAGAAACCGTTAGTGGTTCTGTAACACTGGTAATACTAAAAATGTGAAAAAAATTTTTCTACGTGTAGTTTTGGATTTAATGTCAATTTTTAATAGCAGCTGTCATATGTCCCTATCGGTAATTTTGTTTAATAAATTCATTTTAATAACATGTCGTCGTCGCGAAGAAGTCGCCTCAATGGTCCAAACGTGTTTTGTTACATTTGTGGTGACTACACCGTTAAAAAGTTCAGAAAACCTATAACGGATTTTATAAAAAGTGCTTATTTTTTTATTTTAATTTGCAAATTGAGGATAAAAATAAGTCGTGGATTCCTCAAATGATTTGCAAAATGTGCTGTGAAAAACTAAGACAGTGTATGAATGGTCAAAAACGTCGTATGAAATTCGGAGTGCCTATGCAGTGGAAAGAACAAAGAAAGCACTTAGATGACTGCTACTTTTGCTGTATTAAACTACGTGGAATTTATCTTAAAAAAATGATTTATCCAGTCGTAGAATCAGCCAGAAGACCTCTACCACATTCCCAGGAAGTACCTGTTCCAAAATTATGCTCTAAAAATGATCCCTTGTATGAAGAAATCCTTGTCGAAATGAGTAGCGATAGTGATTTTGAAGAAATACCGTCTACAAACCCCAAATTATTGAAATAAGAAGAATTAAATGATATGGTAAGAGATCTTAAATTACCTACAGAATCTGCAGAGCTATTGGCTTCTAGACTAAAAGAAAGAAACTTGTTGGCACCACATACAAAAGTGACATACTATCGCAAAAGAGAGCAAGACTTACTACAATTTTTTCATTCGGAAGACGATATTGTATTTTGTTCTGATGTGCAAGGCCTTATTCTGGTAATGGGTCCTTCCGAATATCGGCCAAATGAATGGCGCCTCTTTATAGATAGCTGCAAACGAAGCCTGAAGTGTGTACTTTTACACAATGGCAATATATTGTTCACTTCCAATTGCCCATTCTAAAAGATTAAAAGAAATATACCTAAATATCGCACGTGTGCTAGACAAAATCAAATATAGCGAGCACCAATGGATTATTTGTGTTGATGACTAATTTCTTATTAGGCCAGCAAAGTGGATTCACCAAATATCCATGTTTTTATTGTCTGTGGGACAGCGGGGCCAAGCACCTACACTGGGAAAAACTAAATTGGCCAGTACGTGAGGCGTTGAAGGTTGGAAATTATAACATCATAAATCCACCTTTAGTTCCAAAAGAAACAAGTAAGAAAATTATAGTCGGTCTAGACCGACTATACGATACCCTATACCATGCGTTTAGAAACCCTATCTCTTAGGCCCAACTAACTGGACATAGAAAATAAGCAAAAACCAAATTTGAGTGGGATTTTTATTAATTTTTTTGGCTGCAGATATGAAAAAGTTCATATCGGATGCTATATCTATATAGGGACTAAGTCCACAAATGGACCGATCCTGATCATGTTTGATAAAGTCTCTTGCATTTTACAAAAATATATACAAACAAAATTTGAGAAGAATCAGTGCAATATTTTTGTTTTTTAATAGATTTAAGTGAAGATCGGGAAGCAGCTCTATATGGGGTCAAAGGGATCATTTTTAGAATACTCATTAATGGATGTAATGAACGCATACAAACCCAATTTGAGTAAGATCTATATGACAATTTGGATCTTATGGCAATTTATGTCGATTTCATATGGGTAATTTGTATGGGGGCTAGGTCTGAACATGGACCGATTCTCACCAATTTCAATAGCGTTCATGCCATGGCCGATAAAAGCTTATATACCAAATTTCATCAAAATATGTTCATATTTGCGACCTGCAGTTTGATTACAAACTTTACATGGACACACAGACGGACGGACGGACGGACGGACGGACGGACATTGTTAAATCAACTCAGAAAGTGATTCTGATTCGATCGGTATAATTAAAGATGGGTCTAGGTCAAATATTTTTGGTTGTTACAAACAGCAGTACAAAGTCATTATACCCAAACCACATAGTGGTATAGGGTATAAAAATATTTTGCCTCCCTTACACATTAAACTAGGTCTTATGAAGCAGTTTGTCAAAGCCCTGGATAAAAATGGCCATGTTTCTCTTATATAACGACAAAATTTCCAGGACTAAGCTTATAGAAGATAAAAGCGGGAGTTTTTGATGATCCACAAATAAGAAAATTAATTAAAGATTCCAGTTTCCTAAATTCAATGAATGATTTGGAATGGCCTGCTTGGACTTCTTTTGTTGAAGTTATTAAAAACTTTCTTGGAAATTACAAGTCAAGCAACTATCGCCAAAATGTTAACCAAATGCTAGATTACTTTAGAAACTTGGGATGCAACATGTCTATCAAATTGCACTACCTTCATAGTCATCTCGACCGATTCCCATATAATCTTGGATCTTGTAGCGATGAGCAAGGGGAGCGGTTTCATCAGGATCTGAAAACTATGGAAGAGACGTACCAAGGCCGCTGGGATCGGCATATGATGCCTGACTACTGTTGGGGAATGCAACGAGACCTTCCCACTGCATTCACGAAAGTCACGAAAAAGAAAGTTTTTATATAAATAATAATGCAAAAAATCTTCAAAATCAAAAACGGGCAAAATCAAAAATCGCTAAAAAGAAAAATTGCCAAATAATATTCTAAGTTCAAGGCCAATAGTTAAGTGTTGCCAGATCCATCTTCTTCTCATGGGCAGCTACATGTACCTCGCTCCAGGGTAGGAACGCCGAAAAATCTGATAATTGTTGTACCGAATGAAAAAACCAAAAAGCATTGTATATCAGCAAGTATTCGAATAAAAAAATGTTTGCTAATAATCTATACTAACATAATAAAAGGTAATATGTGTTTGTTTGTTTGTTTGTTTGTTTGTAGCAGGTAATCTCCGTAACTACTCATCTGACGTTCCTGAAATTTTCACAGGGTCTTACAGCGGATATGGGAGTGCTACAGGCTATAAGTTTTTAAAATATTTCTAGCGAGCGTGGCACATCCCATACAAAGTAAATTTTAAATATCATATATGGGGCATAATTCCTGAATGGTCCCAAAAAAAAAGTCGCTGTTGTTCGATTTTTATAAAATTTTGGAAAAATGTTGCTGTAATGCATAGCAGTCTAAATCCGACATATTCAAAGCTTTGATGCAATATTTTCAAAATTAGAGGGTTGGGAAGTTTTGTGTTTCTAAAAAAATGCTTTTTTCATTATTTTTATATTTTTTTATACAATTTATTAAAATAAAAAGAAAAAAGTGATTGTAAAAGTATTTTTGACGGGCTTTACAATGCCGATATCGCAATTTTATTGTGGCAGATATTTGACCTTTAAATTCAAGGTCAAATTAGTAAATTTGATGTAACTCAAAACACCCCCCTTTTAATTTTTTTTTAATTATCTTTATACAAAAGCTTGTCTTTTTTGCTATTATGTGTCAAAAATTCAGAGTGGCTGGTACAACAGTTTCTGAAATATCGAATGTTTAAGATAACCGTTGCTATTAATATTTTTGTATGCATACACTTTGTTACTGTGTAACATAAAAAAGTTGATGCAGCCAATATATTTATTTTCTTATTAAACGATTAAAAAATTAATGTAAAAAATATAAAAATAAAAAGAAGGAATATTAAAAAAATAATAAACAATACAATAAAAGAAAACACCAAAAATTTACAAAACGAATAAGAAAAAAATTAAGAAAATTAAAAATAAAATGAATTTAAAACAAACAAATTAACTTGTCACCTCTTTCTTTGTTTTCTTTGTTACGTTTTTCTTTGCTTGTTGTTGTTGCTTGATTGAAAAGTAATTTTTTTTTCTTGTTTTAATAGTTGGTCGCTAAAATTAACTTGCTTCATTATTACCGGTGTGCATTATTGTTGCAAAAATTAATTTTATTGCCTGTGTTGTTCTTTATTTGTTTCATTTCATATTGTCGGTGTAACATAATTCTTAAAGCGTTTTAATTTTGATATATAAAATGCCGCCTTTACGGAAAATTCGGAATAAGCTAAATTTACTAACTGAATGTGCTAAGTGTAATAGAAAAACTTCAAAAAACAAACAAAAACTATGTTTGCGTAGTGTTCCTATATCAATACGTAATAATGATCCATCTTTGACTAAAAGTGCAAAAATATGTAATAAATGTCGATATAATTTATTAAACTCAAAAGTTAAACCAAATGATATTTCATCAGAAGATAGTGATAGTGACTGTAACTTCATTCCCTTAACGGAGAAAAAATCATTGGATTGTAACAATTATTATCATAAAGCGGGAGTTGAGGTTTTGGAACAACTCAAGAATGCATTTAACAATGCTATTAATCACAAGGAAAAGATTCAACTTCTTACATTTGCTCCAAAATCATGGTCTCGTCAAAACCTTGTTAAAGAATTCGGTGCAAGTGAGAAACAGGCAAGAGTTGCTAAGCAATTGGTTTCAAACTATGGTATTTCCACACAGCCACTTGAAAAACCTGGAAGATCTCTCAGTTTAGAGACAGAAGAACTCATTAAAGCTTTTTATGAACGTGATGATATAAGTCGACTTATGCCGGGCAAAAAGGATTATGTTTCCGTGAAAAACGATGCTGGAGTTCGCGATCATGTTCAGAAGAGGTTACTACTTTGCAACCTAGGCGAATTGTATGCACAATTTAAGACCGAAAATAACGAGGTAGAAGTTGGAATTTCAAAATTTGTAAAGCTGAGGCCACATCATTGTGCTTTGGCTGGAACCAGCGGGACACATAATGTATGTGTCTGTGTACAGCACGAAAATGTAAAACTTATGATAGCTGGTGCTAATTTTAAGAAACTATCGGAGTCTTAAGAATTTCCATTAGCAACGTATCACGATTGCTTAAAAATGGTACAGTGTACTAACTCGAAAACAGTTTGCTTTTTAGGGGAATGTGAATCATGTCCCTTTACAAATAAATTAAAAGATACTTTATTTTACATATTTGATGAAAATTGCATCGATGAAATTCAATTTGATGCCTGGAAACAAAGAAATAGGTGCAAATTTCAAACCATTTTTAAGAGCATTGAGTCTTTCGTTGATGATTCTCTGAACGATTAATGAGACTAAATACACATGATTTTATTGTCAGAGAACAGTCAACTTTTTTTAAAAATTTAAAACAAAATCTACCTACTGGAGAGTTTCTAATAACGTTTGACTTTGCAGAAAACTATGCTTTTGTGATGCAAGATTCAGTTCAGTCATTTCATTGGAACAATGATCAGGCAACAATATTACAATAGTTGTTTATTATCGTGACCAAAATGAATTAAAGCACAAAAGTATGGCAGTCATATCGGATAATTTATCTCATGACACGGCCTCCGTTTATGAATACCAGACAATTGTAATAAGTTATCTGAAGTCTCTGGGATTTGATATAAATAAAATAATTTATTTCACAGACGGAGCAGCTCAACACTTTAAGAATAAAAGCAATTTCGCAAACCTCTTGGCTCACAAAAGAGATTTTGGTATTGAGGCTGAATGGCACTTTCATGCGACGTCCCATGGAAAGGGAGCTTGTGATGGAATTGGAGCCAATATAAAAAGACAGGCAGCACGCTTCAGTCTGCAATGTTCTAGTGATCGACGAGTTTTGGATCCAATAACATTTTACGGCTGGGCAAACGACATTGTAAAGAAACAAAAGTTTTTTTTAGCAGTAAGAAAAGTTATAACGAGACCGCAAATATATTAAAGCGAAGGTTTGATAATGCAACTACAATAAAAGGGACGTTGCAGTACCATGCTTTTGTACCGAGTAATGATGGAAGACTAATCCTTAAAAAATTTTCCAGTTCCAACGATTTTGATTACTTTCCGCAAGCAAAATGTAAAAAAAACGATTACTAAGTTAATTTGTTTGTTTTAAATCGTTTTATTTTATTTTTAATGTTCTTAATTTTTTTCTTATTCGTTTTGTAAGTTTTTTGTGTTTTTTCATTGTATTGTTTATTTTTTTAATATTCCTTTTTTTATATTTTTTTACATTAATTTTTTAATCGTTTAATAACAAAATAAATAGATTGCCTACATCAACTTTTTTATGTTACACAGTAACAAGGTGTATGCATACAACAATATTAATAGCAACGGTTATCTCAAAAATTCGATATTTCAGAGACTGTTGTACCAGCCACTCTGAATTTTTGAGACGTAATAGCAAAAAAGACAGGCTTTTGAATAAAAATAAATTTAAAAAAATTAAAAGCGGGGTGTTTTGAGTTACATCAAATTTACTAATTTGACCTTGAATTTAAAGGTCAAATATCGGCCAAAATAAAATCGCGATATCGGCATTGTAAAGCCCGTCAAAAATACTTTTAGAATCACTTTTTTCTTTTTATTTTAATAAATTGTATAAAAAAATATAACAATAATGAAAAAAGCATTTTTTTAGAAACACAAAACTTTCCAACCCTGTAATTCTGAAAATATTGTATCAAAGCTTTGAATATTTCGGACTTTGACTGCTATGCATAACAGCAACATTTTTCCAAAATTTTATCAAAATCGAACAACATCGACTTTTTTTTTGGGACCGTTCAGGAATTATGCCCCATATATTAATATGATAGAGACAGCTTTGAAAATTTGTCTCAGGTCATTTATTATTAACGTGAGTAGTCAGACAAAAAAAAATGGGCGGGATTTGACAAATTCGCGTGGCACCCCTACACAAACTTAATATTAAATGTGATATATCTGAATGACTGTACTAGTGAGAGCCCTCTCATAACGATTTGGGGGGGAGGGGGGGGGCAGGGGGAGGGTGTAGTGAAGCACACCGGGTTACATCTAGTATTGTATAAACTGTAGCACAATTTATTTCAAAAAATTTGGTGAGCCTTAAAAATTAGAAATTTTACATGCAGTATTCAAACGCTTCTTACGTTTTGTTTTATGAACTGAGAAGCGCGAAGCTACTGTCCGATTTTATAGCGAGCTAAAATTGTAATTTTTTTTTTCTAAATAACATATGAAATTACCCAGAAAAAAGTATATTAGTGTAAACCTGAGAGAACTCTTTTGAGCGCAAAATGTATTTCTTTTCTATTTCTATTTCTTTCTTATTTTACTGCTTCATTTTAGTTCTTTTTTTTTATAATGCTCAAATGCATCCCCTGAAACGGATTTTCAACTGTTCGGTGGAAATATCCAGCTACGCTATTTTTAAGTCTGAAATCGTAATGCTTTAAATTCCAACAATTTCCAATTTGGTGTCAAACCTAGTGTTTTATAAAACATTTGTGCTATATGAAAGAGTAATTAAAATTAATCTTTAACCACAACAAGTCTACAGACCAAGTTTCAGATCGATCGGAAGAGGGAAAGTGAGGTTTTAATCTCTCCGTGACTGTGCGTGACTATGCGTGACTATGCCAAATTTAATCTTTTTTTCACGGCAAGTATATCGGCCAAGTTTCAGATAAATCGAATAAGGGGAAATGGGATCTAAAACACTGCGTGACTGTGCGTGACTATGCATGACAGTGCGTGACTACCCCAAAATTTATCTATATCCACAACAAGAACATAGGACAAGTTTAAGATCAATTGGATGAGGGGGAATGTGGTTGCCCGATGGCAGACAGACAGACAGACAGACAGAGAGTATGACCTAAAAGAAAGAGTTTAAAAACAAGTTAAACGTATGCCGCATTTTGCCATTTTTCTTCGAGACTTATAGTTGGGAAAATATATTTAAGACCAAAATATAAAATAAAGTAAAAGCCAACGATGTGGACTAGGAGCGAGTTCCTGGAACAATTTTCTGAAACGATTCAACAATGTCCATCTATCTCTATGTTTTTCATGTAAACCTTGTACGGAAACTGAGATTTCAGCAGTAATACAATTCTCCCAATTTAGAGCGACTTACTTAAGTTATATAAGGTCGCCTGCGACTTGTCTATGTCCAACAAAAAATGCTTGCATGTGGTATAAACTGTTGCAAGGCAGAGAGCGCATTGAAGACAAAAACAAGTAAGAAAATTATAGCCGGTCTAGACCGACTATATGATCCCTATACCATGGCTTGCTTAGAGACCCTATCTCTTCGTACCAACTAAGTGGATATAAAAAATAAGCATAAAGTAAATTTGAATGGCATTGTTATTAATTTTTTTGGCTGCAGATATGAAAAAGTTCATATCGAATGCTAAATTTATATGGGGCCTAAGTGGAAAAATGTACCGATCCTGACCATATTTGGTAGTCACTTAAATTTTGAAAAAATATATACAAACCAAATTTGAGAAAAATCTGTGCAATATTTTTTTTTTTTTTTTGATAGATTTAAGTGAAAATCGATAAGCGGCGTTATATGGGGGCTATGACAAAGAATTGCCACATGGGGTTTATTTTTGGACAACTTATAAATGGATGTTATAAACACACACAAATCTAATTTGACCGAGATCTATGTAATAATTTGGATCTTATGGCAATTTCATTCAATTCCATAGTGATTATTTGTATGGGGACTTGATCTGAACATGGACCGAATTTCACCAATTCTAACAGCGTTCATCCCATGACCAGTAACAGCTTATATACTAAATTTCATCAAAATATATTCATATTTGCGACCTGTAGTTTGATTAAAAAGTTTACATGGACACACAGACGGACGGACGTTAGTTACAAACAGCAGCACAAAGTCATTATACCCAAACCCCATAGTGGTATAGGGTATAACTTCCCTGGAGAAAGAAAATATCTAAGTGATGAAAACATGTGAAGTAGTTCAACGAAATGGAGCTGAAAATTATCCGTTGATAACAAGTCATCTTTCGGCTTTTTTTAGGGACTCTGACTAGAAATGGTCATACAAGTTTTATTTTTGGACTATTGATTAGCGGATATAATAGACATACAACAAATTTTTCCAATATAAGTATTTACGACAATTTGGACCTTTTAACGATTAGATCTGGAGATGCACTGATTTTCACTAATTTCAATAGCGTTCGTTCTATTGTCTATAAAAGTTTATGTACCACCTACGTTTACATGGATATACATAAGGATAGAGAGACCGAAGGACGGACGGGCAGACATCGCTAAGTCGACTCAGAAAATGATTCTGAATAGATTGCTATAATCATTTCAACCATTTACTGAGACTTTAATCCATCCAGTGTACAGAGAGGCGATAGAACTAATCTAGCCGATATGTGAAATGCTGATTCACTGCTGAAACCGATTCAAGATTATGCTAAGGTTGATGCCACAATGCGTTAATATGTTTGAAAAAAGTACGAAGCAGTCGTACTATTGTCAACTAATAAAGCCAGAAATTATCAAATACTATAATAAAACTAAAGCTGGGGTTGCTATAATGGACAACATTTTAGGTGAGTATACTGTGAAATGAAGAACATTGCGTTGCCCATTACAATATTCTACAATTTGTACGTCGCACAGTGGCTGAAAATCATTTTTCATTGGCCAAAATTCTGTAACTTTTGAACCGATCAAAATATTTTAGTACTGTTTTTTTAAATAGATAGATAGATAGTTGATCTTGACTCAGTGTGAATTTCATTTAAATTGATTGAGTACTTTTTAAGGAATTCTAGGTCAAAGTTTAACTTTTGATTTTTTTTAACTTTTAGCGTGATATATGTTTTTTTTTATTTATTTTTATTTATTAGAAAGTGTCATATTTGGAGTTAAATAATTATTATAAACATTTTTTGTAATAATGAAATTTTTTTAATGCTTACACTCAAAAAAATTTTTACACTCAAAAAAATTTTTACACGCAACAAAATAGTAAAATTCACTAGAAATTTAACTAGTATTACTAAAAAATTAAAAATGTTTGCTATCAAATTTGCAATTTGCTGACACTCAAGGAATATTATTATTACTACAGAAAAAGTTATTAGTGTTTGCTGCCTAATTTGTTACACTAGCTAAATAAATCTGCTAAACATTAGCGCAATGATTCTAATTTTTTTTTTAATTTTGATATGAAAATATGGGTTCTTATTTTTTGAATCTTTCTTATCTATTAAAACATTGCATTCATATGTGGGAAACCTTTTAAGAATAAAAACTGCAATAGATTTAAATAGCATTTGTAACAATGGTAGGTTCTGTTTATTATTATTTTTTACTAATACTATGTTTTTCGTACTTAAATAACAATGAAAGGCAATTATAATTATTATTCATTAGACTCAAATATTGATTGCAAATATTCCATATTTTGTTCTGTGCTATTTCTGTTCTTTAGTAGTTTTTTGGCTTCTTCATCTAAATCCCGATGTTCCACTTTCCATTGATTTCGAATACTGGAGATGAACGGATCTGACGTTGCCAATAATATATTAAATAGATCTTCATTTGTGGAATTTCGTGACATTTTTCTAGTATTGTGCTGTCTATAAAATCTGTAATCCTTGTTCCTTTTTTCCTGAGCCTCCTCTGATAGATCTCCAAGTGGCACCAAATGATATTTAATGACATCTTCTCCATGATAAAGGATTTTGTGGACTGTTGCAGACATATTTCTCCATGGGTAGTTGGTTGTATATATTTTTGCAGTTTCCTTAGCATAATCTCCAAATTTTCTAGAGTCAATTTCTTCATTGCACGCAAGTACTTCTAGGATTATTTTAAATCTGAAAATAAGGTTTAAATCCACTCCTGTTATTTCAGATGCTGTTTCTGGATCTGAAAAGAATCTTCTTGCGGTATTGCCATCATTTGTATTGCCTGACCCTTGTTTTGGCTGATCTATAATCAATCCAAATTTGCGATATTCATCTTGAACATGTTTCTTTTTTGAACTTCTTAACTCTTTGTTGGTTTCGTTGTTTCTTATTGATCCTGAAGGCCCGAAATCCAAATCATAACTGATTTTTATTATGTGTTCCATAAGTCGTATTCTTGCATGTAGTGGTGATAATCCAAATTCGAAGGCATCGGTATTATCGAATGATTTTGTCGGGACTTGGTTTAATTGGCTTGATGTTGCTTGGCATATAATGCAGCTGGATGCAGCCTTCGTGTTAGTCAAAGCCTGACCTACTTTTCCATCTATCATTGTCAGCACTAATTGGTAGCTTACTTCAATTTGCTGCCCATCTAACTGTAATTGTAATGGCTGTAGTGTTGCTATTTGGGTCTTGATATCACTAACTTCTTTGTTAATGGCATCATGACTTTCTTTTTTGAATTCAAATTTGATTGGCCTGCAGTATTTCGTAGAAGATGGTGTCTCATTTTTCCAAATATCCATTGTTTGCGTTGTACTACTCGAAGGCTCCGAATCTTCCAAAATCTTTTTCAATCGCAATGGTACAAATGATACCATGAACATATCTGAGTCCGAAATATTTTCACATACAACTTGTTTGTATTGTTTTTGTCCCGAAGAACCATCACATCCCCATTTACAAAATAGAATTAACTTTGTGTTTCCATATTTCTTTAACTCAGTTCCTGTTATTGATTGTAGCAAGCGTTTGGCTGTGTGATCAAGTAAAGATTGTAGTTGTACTTCTGCCGAAATTGGTGTGATTGTAATAGTGTCCTTTGATGGCAAACAGTCTATTTTAGCAGCTGTTATGTGATGATATGCTGGATACATATTTGAGCCTTTTTCAATCGCACGCAATCTGAGCTGAATATATTGGTGTTTTGTTAATTTCAAATCCAGAAATAATGCTAATGCCTCCTCATTTGTGAACTGTTTTGCATCGCTCGGAGTTGGTATACTTTTAAGAATTCGCTTTGTTCTCACTGGACTAGCATTATAAGTTTTTTCAATGATATCCACTTTTGTTAATTGGTTTTGTGCTCGTAATTGATGTAGAAAAGATTCTTTTATATTTGTAGAACCAATTTCCTCGTTAAAATTTTTAAGTTTCCGCCTCTTAGATCTATCGCTGCAGTTGTCCAATGATTTGCGTGGTCTTCCAGCCTTATCTAGCTTTGCTGTTTCTCCACCAACATTAAGTTGGCCTTCTAACCAGTTTGCACTTTTATTATAAAACTTTTGTTTACAGTAGTTAACTTCTTTCAATCGTTTTTTTAGTACTTTGACGAAATTAGATAATTGCTCTTGTATTTCGGTACTAGACGAATTTAAGTTTAATTTTATTTTAACGTAACTAAGAACATCTTCCTGGTTTTTGTTTCGAAAATACTCTTCGGCCAGTTCTTTATAACTAAAGTTCTCCATATTTTTCTCAATATTTTTATTTGCGTCTGTTATCACTTTTTTATCACTTTTTATCACTTGCGAATATACGTCCGTACACTTGAAGTATTAACTTATTATTGAGTAATCCCTTATAGAATCCGTCATTTTATACATTTTTAGGTACATGTTATTCACACATTGATCTTTAATTTCATAGCAGGTAGTACTTAAATTGAACAAAACTGCACTTGTTATCCAGACTTCAATATCAGGTAAAACTAATTAGTTTCTCGCCAATATGGGGTGGTTTTTTATCTTTAGTGGTTTAGTGCCGCGATTATTGACAAACTTATAAAATTGTTTATGACTTTGGTTGACCCTTAAATTTGACAACAGGTAAATTAAGAAAGAGATCATTTGTTTACTGTAGAACCCATTGTGATCATTTTATGACTTATTTTTTTGCTGATCAAAACAAAGCCAATAAACCGTTTCGCAGGTATTTTATTTAATTATTTTACTTTTACGTAGTCTAAAGTAAAAAAACAAAATTTTTTTTAGAGTAATTTTTTTAGAGTAATTTCATTAAAATGAAAAAAGTGTTCTACCGGGGGCTCGTGGGGGGTGCAAAAGTATATATAGGGTTAAACAGGATACATTCGCCTTTCTCCGGGTGGTATACGTTTCTTGTTCCCTTACTTCCTTTAGAAGTTCTATTCCACTAAAGTTTAAATTTGAGAAAAATATAGTGGTTTCATAAATATTTCATAACGCCCCTAATATCAAACGTTAGAACTGTGACTACTTACAAAAACTAAAGACTATAATCCTACTAACATTATAAAAAAGACCGCAGGCCAATATCGATGATAGCTTGCGAGTAGTAACCATTTATTTTTGATAAAAAACAAAAAAAAAACACCTTTTGCTGAATTAAAAAAAACAGTTGAGTTTGACAGCATGCCACGCCCACAATTATCAATAGTTTAACCTAATTTTTTGGCTACCTTAATCTGGATATATAAGCTACAAAAAGGAGTAAAAATTTTAAAAATCGATGACAAAAAAAAATTTGACTTTTGGCCAATGAAATCAAAATTTGAGCCACAGTGCGTCGCTGCTTTAGCATCTCACTTAGTAAATAGAGAACATCATCCAAGGATTAAAACAAGAAGCTATGCGTGCAAGCAGTCGAAACAAATTAATTATAAATAAATACTTTATACGAACTGCTATGGACATAGTTCTGGAACGATATATTTGTGGAAACGGCAATTCTGGAAGCTGGTTCCAAAATAATTTATGGGAGACGTGGAGCCTCTCCTGTCATCGGAAGCTGTTATGTTTGCCAATGTCAGATATGTAAGCAATGAAAGACAAGAACTTCATGTATAGTCTGAGTGTAACCTGTTTGCAATCTAGAGTACAACATGCATTTCATGGAGATAATTTTTAAAATATTTTTTTCACGTAAATTCATATGAATGTATATTAGGGTGGGTCAATGTGTTCATCGCGATTCTGGTACTATAAAATTATGTAGGATGTCTATATACGACATAAATCAATTTTTTCATCGAAATTTTTGGAGGGTCTGAAAAAGATTTTAGTGGTATGGTTCCTTGGGCAAATATATTTATTATGACCCATACTGCCAGAATCGCTATGAGCCCATGTGTATATATATAAGCGTTCAAATAAAATAATAAAATAAAATAAAATTGATTTTATTTTGTTTTGTTTTTGTATCATTACATACAAATTATATGAAGGTACAATTGTACTTTTCAGCCTTTTAAAGGTGTCGAAACAACTATACTTTATTAAACAGGTAAGAAATCGATATATTTTTCTGAAATTTTAAAAATTTAATCGCAATTAAAAGTTCGGAGATGTCATAGAATTTCAGATATATATTACTTATGGAAAAAAAGTTATTGCAAAAGGTACAATTGTACCTCTTCCGTTCGACTAGGGTTAATGTGAGTCGGCCAAAAATGGGCGGGATATGATCAGTGGACGTGGCACCCCCACATAAAGTAAATATTTAATATCATATGTGATATTGTGTGAGTTCATAAGATATCAATGTTAGTACTCGGAAAAGAAATGGGCAGATTCAGATCACACATAGTAAATATTTAATGACATATATTGGGAGTACTGTAATATTGAAAGTCTTGGGACTTTATCAAAGTTGATGGATTATTAATGTTAGTAGTCGGACAAAAATGGGCAGGATCGGTCTACTGGGTGTATCACCGCGTACAAAGTAAATATTTAATGTCATATAACTGGAGTACTATAATAGAAAAAGCCTTGGGACTATGTGTGAGTTCATGACTTATTAATGTAAGTAGTTTCCCAAAAAGGGGCGGATCGGACCATTGGTCGAAGCATCTATTATACAAAAATGTATGATGTATTATGAAAATGATAGTCTGGAAACTTTGAAAAGTACGTCAATTACTTATTTGAGTACTCGTGGAAAATATTGCCGGAATCGACAAAGTAAAAATCGCCAAAGCCAAAAAACCAAAATCAACAAGTAAGAAAATTATAGTCGATCTAGACCGACTATATGATACCCTATACCATGCGTTTAGAGAACCTATCTCATAGGCCGCACTAACTGGACATAGAAAATAAGCACAAACCAAATTTGAGTGGGATTTTTATTAATTTTTTTGGCTGTAGATATGAAAAAGTTCATATCGGAAGCAATATTTATATGGGGGCTAGGCCCAAAAATGGACCGATCCTGACTATGTTTGGTAAAGTCTCCTGTATTTTGCAAAAATATATACAAACAAAATTTGAGAAGAATCAGTGCAATATTTTTGTTTTTTGATAGATTTAAGTGAAGATATTGAAGCAACTCTATGTGGGGCCTATGACTAAGAGTTGTCCCACAGGGATCATTTTTGTACTACTCATTAGTGGATATAATATACGCATACAAACCCAATTTGCTTAAGAGCTATATGATAATTTAGATCTTATGACAATTTATGTCGATTTCATAGGGGTCATTTGTATGGGGGCTAGGTCTGAACATGGAAAGATTCTCACCAATTTCAACAGCATTCATAATGTGACTGATAAAAGCTTATATGTCAAATTTCATCAAAATATACTCATATTTGCGACCTGCAGTTTGACTACAAGGTTTACATGGACACACAGACGGACGGACGGACGGACATCGTTAAATCGAATCAGATATTGATTCTGATTCGATCGGTATCTATAATAAAAGATGGGCCTAGGTCAAATATTTTTAGTAGTTACAAACAGCAGCACAAAGTCATTATACCCAAATAGTGGTATAGGGTATAAAAATCAGAAATCGCCAAAGTAAAAAATCGCGAAAACTGAAAATCGCGATAAAAAAAATCGAAAAAAAAATTGCCAGAAGTGAAAATTCTGAGTAACAAAAATTGCAAAAGACCAAAATCGCTGAAGCCAAAAATCGACAAAATCAGAAATCGCTAAAAGAAGAAATCGATAAAACCAAAAACCGCTTAAACCGAAAATCGCGAATAACAAAAATCACCAAAATCAAAAAAAAAAAAAAAAACACCAAAGATCGAAAATCGCAAAACAAAAATTGCCAATATCAAATCGCAAAAATATAATAGCGAAAATCAAAAATCGCGGAAATCTAAAGTCGAAAAAACAAAAATCAATAACATCGAAAATGGACAAAATTTTCTACAAAATGTTTTCCCATTTTTTGGTTCGTTACATAAAATTATTATTGTTCGTTAAATAAAACTAGAGCAAGCCTGCCCGCGTTGCTGGACAACACAATAATATACATTTGCGCCTTTGTATTAAAAATTTCTAGTAAACGATATTTTTATTTATGCCATTATCATAAAAAATTAATAGAGACGACGGGTTCCCGGGTTCCATTAGTTCTTCTTTTATTTGTCTAAATATGCAAAAATCTTGGAATTGTAATGAAACCATTATTATCAATTGGTATTTTCACATCACCCATTAAAAGTAATTGTTTTCAAAATGTTGCAGTTCATGGATCATTTTGCAATCGCATGTATACATTGGTGATGAGTCTTAACGTCTAACGTATCTCCATAGATTTGATAGCTTCAAATACGCATTTGTTTCATCAGATGGTGTTCATTTTGAGATAACAAGTAGTGTTTTTATGAAGTCTCCAACTAACAATATCAAAGCACCACCAAATACATCTTGATTTTCATGGAAATCTCTCATTGTTCGTTCCAAATTCTCAATCTTCCCTACAACAAAATAGCAATTTGTTTTAAAACTCTAGCAATGCCAGAGGTTTTTGATTAACTCCATAATGGTGCTTCGTTTATCGTCATATTCAAAGGCAATTTTAGAGCGGAATGCTTTCTTACCACTGCAATTGCAGAAGACGTAAGTGTCAAAGAAATTTTACCACGTATCGTACACTTGATAAAATTAAATTTATCAAAAAATTGTTGTGAGTACCACCAGGTGCATCCAAAAAGTATGACTGTTTCATAGGCCAATTCTTGGTGTTGGTTTAATTTCGGAATTTCTTCAACTATGTTTGTCAATATACCCAACTAAGCCAAAGCTTCACCCGTCATTCCTAAACACATATCCTCAATCAATATATATCGTGTTAAAGCAGTCCTAATTTTTGACATGCTTCGAGATCAGTGGCGCAAAATTGTCCATCAAGAGTTCTCAAATGATTAAATGATGTTAGATCATGAAATGCAAAAGCAAGTGCAAATAAAAACACTTATTATGTAAAATTCGACCTAAAATTTTTAACGGATTTCTCTGAAATTTGGCACACCCGATCTCTCAATTCCGTGGAAGGTCGCCATATACTTCTCACCAGTCACGCCTCTTTTGCGCCTACTTTTTGTGTACAATTCGTTTTCCGTTTTTTGGCATATTTTTTCGCTACACAAGTTTTTTTTTTTCAACGGATTTCTGCGAAATTTGGTACACACGGGAATAACTTTACGATGAACAAATTCCCCGAATTTAAATAAAAGGTCCCCAAAAGAAATGAACAAAACCCCATTTTTTTAAAAAACGAAATAAAAAACCAAATTCATTCTTAATTTTTTACATATTTTTATTTAATGAATTCTTTTCATTAGCATCATTTCGGTGCACGGAAGTGGCTCGCTGACTCGGACGCACAGCTTAGCTACAATATCGCAATGATTTGAAAAATATATCTTGGCAATTAAAATAAGTTCGCAACAGCTGCTCAGCAGCACGCGTGCAGCTGCTATACAAGCGGACGCGGACGCGACACAGCACAGTGGAAAGTCTTTAGATAACTTTATCTACGTATGTGCAATAATTACCTGTTGATCCAGGCCACACATATACTGTAAGCAGTTGCTGAAAGCATCCATTTTCCGTTTTTTCTTCGGTCCTACTAATTCGATATAGAAAATAAGCATAAACCAAATTTGAGTGGCATTGTTATCAATTTTTGAAAAAGTTCATATCGGGTGTTATTTTTATATTTTTATTTATATATTTTTATATATATCGAAAAAAAATATACAAACCAAATTTGAAAAAAATCTGTGCCATATTTTTGTTTTTTGATAGATTTAAGTGAAGTTCGGGAAGCAATTCTATATGGGGCCTATGACTAAGAATTGTCCTATAGGGATTTTATTCAGACTACTGATTAGTGGATATAATAAACATATACCAACCCAATTTGACAGAGATGTGTATGATAATTTGGATCTTATGGCAATTTATGTCGATTTCATAGGGGTCATTTGTACGGGGACTAGGTCTGAGCATGGACCGAATTTCACCACTTTCAATGGCGTTCATTCTATGACCGATAAAAGTTTTTATACCAAATTTCATCAAAATATATTCAAATTTGCGACCTGTAGTTTGATTAAAACTTTTACATTGAGACACTGACGGATGGACGGACGGACGGACATCGCTAAATCGGTATAATAAAAGATGGGTCTAGATCAAATATTTTTTGTAGTTACAAACAGCAGCACAAAGTCATTATACCCAAACCACATAGTGGTATAGGATATAAAAAGTCAATGTTACGGTATAGATTTTAATTATTCAACTTAATAGTGGAGTTTTAGTTAATTTAGTACATAACAATGTTGGATTTTCAAGAAACTTGTCCACATTTCGGGTATTTTTGCAATCTTGATCCTAAATATTTGAAACTTTAAATCAGTGACGGTACACTGATTTGATAACAATATTAATTTCAGTTTTAAATAAACCATAGTATATTTAACAAAAATTAATCTTCAGCTAAACAACATTATTAGAACATTTAAAATTTGTTTTTTTTAATTAACCTACCGTCGCTCTTTTCAGAATATCATTAGTGCCAACAAATTCTGATGGGAACGTAATGTCAATGGTAAATTTCCATGTCAGACATATATTTTTGTACCTATATTTTATATATGTACATCCAACCCTATATTTGCCCGAATTTTCTGCATTTCGTTTGAATAGAGGGATGTGTAAATTAGACGATGTTTATCTTTATTTCTTAATATTTTACCCTTGTGTTTACATTTCGTTTTGGTATGGCAATACTGGCATCGAATCTCAAAAGTTTGCAGGAAAAAATTTTAGCAATAGGGTAGTAGGGGTTATTCTTTGCAAACCATTCGAACAAGATATTTCACAGATCATACAGTTGACAAATGCAGTAAGAATTGATGTCTCTGACGTTGACATCTTAGAAGTTATGACAGATAAAGTTATGGAGCAAATAATTTGGTGAACATGATCACCAACTTCAGTGACCATAAGAGTGACATAAATGAAAGTATAACCGAATACGTGACATTGACTACAGAAATATAAAAGAAGTTTTTGAGTTATAGAGAAAATTCACAAATCATTATGATGTTGATAGTGAACGAAAAATACGAAATACTATATGTTGGTGAAGTTGTCATGTTACCCATCAGCAATATATGACTTGTAGCAGAAGAAAGTGATGAACAAATAATCGTAAGCGGCGACGATTTAAAGTGATTTTAATTATAATTTTAAAATACACCTATGTACTATATGGAAATATATATACTGATAATCCTCTTTTGATTTTATGAATCTATTATTGCAATTTATATAATTTAATTGAATTTTTCAGTAAATTATCATCTTTTTTTCATTATTTATGGTAAAAAAAAATAAAATTAAAAAAAAAACACAATATTTTTGAACATTTGCTTTTGTTTTCGATTTACATGATTTTCTTATGCACATATCCACCGTGTAAAGGGAGGGATGGGTGCCTAGGTTAGAAACGAACCGCCCACAGATGGTAACAGGGCTTTTAAAATTCTATTGTAAAAAATGTTATGGTTATATGGCTGAAATGACTTTACACACGAATGAAAATAAACCTCAATATCATATGAACGAAAACAGAGTGTGGTCGTTTTGTATAATTTTTTGTAATATTACTATTTATGCGTTTCTATTTTATTCATTTGCAATGCTCTTGTTTCTATGAGGATACCACAAATATTTAAATAATATATTAAAACAACACCAAAAACCAAAAGCTAACAAAAAACGGTAAAATTAATATTCAAATGACGCAGTGGATAATGTACGAAACAAAATGTTTTGTCAATATGTAATCTATATTAAAGTTAAAGTTTTAATTCGTTTTTACATCGTCGAACACTTTTGCAGTAATAATAATTTAAATATTTTAAAGTTCAATAGATTTTCTTAATTAAACGACAAATTTAGTTCAAAAATTTCAATTCCAACTAATTGGCTTCTATTATTACAGCTAAAATTGATTCATTGTGGTTACCGAATTTATTACCTACCGTAAAGGATATAGCAGCCGAATTTCGGGTTGGTTAAGGTAGAAGTTCTGTTGTTTTGACAGTAAGTACCTTACCACAATAGAGAATGGTTAGTTGCTATTAAATTTTTGTTGTATCAAATCAAAAACAAAAAAAAAAAAAAAACAGAAACCAACAGTTGTTCAACTTTAGAAAATTTCGGTTGGTTGTATGTACATAAGTGCACTCTTTCATGTTTCAATTTCAATATTGAAAACTTGCCAAGATAATTTTGATGTTTCCGACAAAGAAAAGTGGATTTTGTTTTATTTTCATAATTTATTATAGTATTTGAACTTTTTATTAAATAGTGCTTACATAGGTTTAAAATATTATAGGCCAAGAAATACATACTGTTATAGCGTAATTCTCTAACTCTAACATTGGTTCTGTAAACGTTAATAACATAATTTTTTGACCTTTTCTATACTTTAAAATCATTTAATTTAGCAGTCAGAAAAATGGTGAAATAAATAGTAATCGTATGTCTACACATCTATAATATTATTACGCTAGGCGATTTCTTGTGACCAATGTTTCGTTCTACCGTTTTATCCCGATTTTGACCAAACGTATATCATTTGAAAGGTATTTCTTTTTAGCCATTTTTCAGATTTACAGATCTTTAAATTTTTTCCTTTATTCTGGGTAAATTGCATTAAAAGTTGCTACTAACACATACATAAAATTATATAATGCTATGTGTGTGTTTATTTAATTTTTTAATGTGTTTGTAATAAAAATGAGTTTGTTTTTTCGGTTGCTTTGTGAATTGGCCATAATTGATTGCATAACTTTAGGGTCTTTATTAAATGAAAAAATAAAATTTCCTAGAATTTGCACTCGAACTTCGAGGGCTGGAATCTGCTAGTATATAATGAATAGGTATTGTGTGTTCGTTTGCTTGTTTGTTTGTAGGAGGTAATCTCCGTAGCTACTCATCTGATCTTTCTTAAATTTTCACAGAGTCTTATTGCCGATATGGGAAGTGCTATAGGCTATAAATAGTTTTAGTGGGCGTGTCACCTCCCATAAAAAGTAAATTTTTAATATCATATATATTGAACACTATTACAGGGAAAGCTTTGCAAATTTGCCTTAGGTAATCTATTATTAACGTGAGTAGTAAGACAAAAAAAGAGGGATCAACAAAGGGGCGTGGCATTTTCCATACAAAGTAAATATTAAATCTTATATATTATATCTGAGGTACTGTAATAGTGAGAGCCTTGGTACTTTGCGTGAGCCCTCTCATTAAATTTCGGGGGTAAGCGAAGCATACCTGGTTACGACTAGTATATCACAAAAATGATTTTCTGACCAATAATCTGCTTGAGCTCAAACTCTCACCAAACCCATCGATAAGATAAGTCCCAGAAACTTTTTTCCTTCACACTTTTTTGTAGCTAGCAATCATTTTT
The DNA here is from genome assembly GCA_963682025.1 of Cordilura impudica. NCBI lineage: Eukaryota > Metazoa > Arthropoda > Insecta > Diptera > Scathophagidae > Cordilura > Cordilura impudica. The sequence goes on along the minus strand of OY821517.1, from coordinate 282,276,581 downwards.
TTTTTTTGCGAAGCTCTGGTTATGGCTGACTAATCCAAAAATTGTTGGGTGTAGTTGTAAGTTATTTCGATAATTATTTCAATAATATTATTATCTCCAAAAAGCAAATATGGGTTAAAACAAGAAACATTTAATGGAAGATTTTGCTGGGGACCAGATTTGACAGTGCGCGTGAAGTTCTTTTGACGTGATGAAAATTCAGTCTATTGATAATGCGGCTGCTGCAATGTCATCACAAAATCAACTAGATCAATACCAGAGTCAGAATCCGAACCCTCGACAGCAAGTCATAATCTTAACAACCAAAAAATCATCGTAGCTCTCACTCAAAGCCTCAAATATTTCAATTTCAAATAGCTTTCGTTTCTGGGAAGGTTTTCATCAGTGTTCTTGGCACACAATACCAACTCAACACAAAGAATTATTCTAAGTCGAGCGGTATAATAAAAGATGGTCGTAGTTACACTCATAAACACAAACTCATTACACCATCACCACATATACAAATCCTACATATATATATATTGGCAGATTCCAGCCCTCGAAATTCGAGTGCAAATTCTAGGAAATTTTTATTTTTCATTAAATAAAGACCCTAAAGGTATGCTAATCAATTATAGCCAACTCGCAAATCAACACAAAAAACAAACTCATTTATATTACAAACACATTAACAGACTTAATAAACACACACATAGCATTGTATAATTTTATGTATGTGTTAATAGCAACTTTAAATGCAATTTACTCAAAACAAAGGAAAAAATTTAAAAATCTGTAAATCTGTAGATTGACCAAAATGAAATACCTTTCAATTAATATACGTTGGTTCAAAATCGGGATAAAATGGTTGAAGAAAACATCGGCCAGAAGGAGCCTATTAATATTAAATACAATGCATGTATATTTGTGTTTTGTAAACTCTGAAACTACCCAACCGATTTGACCCAAACTAGTTTCATTAGAAAGGTGATAGTCCAGCTTAGGCTTACGCTTTTTATACCCTATACCACTATGTGGTTTGGGTATAATGACTTTGTGCTTTATACCCTATACCACTATGTGGTTTGGGTATAATGACTTTGTGCTGCTGTTTGTAACAACCAAAAATATTTGACCTACATCCATCTTTAATTACACCGATCGAATCAGAATCACTATCTGATTCGATTTAACGATGTCCGTCCGTCCGTCCCTCCGTCCATCCGTCCGTCTGTGTGTCCATGTAAAGCTTGTAATCAAACTGCAGTTCGCAAATATGAATATATTTTGACGAAATTTGGTAGTTGATCTTTTATCGGCCATGGGATGAACGCTATTGAAATTGGTGAGAATCGGTCCATGTTCAGACCTAGCCCCCATACAAATGACCCCTATGAAATCAACATATATTGCCATAAGATACAAATTATCATACGAATCTTAGTCAAATTGGGTTTGTATGTATGTATTACATCCATTAATCAGTAGTCCAAAAATGATCCCTATTGGAGAACCCTAAGTCATAGGCCCCATATAGAGCTGCTTCCCGATCTTCACTTAAATCTATCAAAAAACAAAAATATTGCACCGATATGAACTTTTTCATATCTGCAGCCGAAAAAAATAATAAAAATCCCACTCAAATTTCGTTTATGCTTATTTTCTATATCCAGTTAGTTGGGACTGAGAGATAGGGCCTCTAAACGCATGGTATAGGGTATCGTATAGTCGGTCTAGACCGACTATAATTTTCTTACTTGTTTCATTTCAAGTGGGCATGGCCCCTCCCACATAAATTGAATAACATTATATATCTTGACTATTGTGACAGCAAGAGTATTGAAGCACTGCAATAGTACATAGGTTACTAATGTGAGTAGTCAGGACAAAATGGGCGCGATCGGACAAGTGGGAGTGGCAGCTCTCATACAAAATAAATATTTAATATCGAATATCTAGAGTTATATAAAAGTTAGAGCCCTCAAGCTTCGTAGTAGTGCATAAATTATCAATATTAGCAGCCGTGATAATGGGCGTGATTGGACAAATGGGCGTGGCTGATCTCAAACAAAGTTTTAACATATAATATCTGGAGTACTATGACATATCATCATATATCAAGGGTACTAGAGTCTTGAATCTGTCTGCAAAATTAATAGGTTGTTATGAGTAGTCTTACTAAAAATGAGCGGGATCGCATAAGTGGTCGTGGCAACTCACATACAAACCAAATATTAAATGGCATATACCTGGAGTACTGTAATAAATAGTTAGAGCCTTTGGATTTTGCATGAGCTAATAAGTTCTTCATGTGATTAGTCGACCAATATTCACTATAAATTAATTATGTCGCAAAACAACGTGTGCCGGGTCAGCTAGTCATATAATATATCTGAAACAAAATTAAGGGAGAAATCCTAATAAGAGGACAAAAATTGCTTTTCATTTTGTTATGTTTACTTATGATTTATGAATATATTATAAAATACAAATTTTAACAGTATATTTAAAACTTGGTTAATATATGTCCAACTGAGAGATTCGTTTGGGGATATTTGAGCTCGATGGATCACAGCTTATGTTTGACCGACGCACAGTAGTGCCATTTGAGTTTTTTCGTTGTAAAATCATAACTTTTTGGCCAAATAGGATAATCAAAAAATTTATAGGCATATGATAGATAATTGATCAACCTATGAAACGAGTGTTTGAAAAGGGTACTACGCCTTTTACGTGCCTACATATAAAGGGTCCGCCAAATAACTTTTTTTTTTTTTTTGAAAATGCTATAAAAAAAAAACTACTGAATATTATCTCAAATTTCTTTTTTTATTTGAAAGTACAATTCTTCCGGTTAATAATGGAAAATAATTTCATTCAAATGGCTGCCTCGGCTGGCCATGCAGTAGCCTACACGATCGGTCCAATTTTTAAGCACATTATCGATTGTGTGCAGCTGTATTTCAGCAATGGCTTCACGAATATTGTCCTTTAAAGCGTCAGTTGTCTCTGGCTTGTTGGCGTAACACTTATCTTTGAGGGCACCCTACAAATAATAGTCCAAAGGTATCAAATCGCAGCTCCGAGGTGGCCAAACGACATCAGCTCTGCGGCTGATAATGCGATCTTCAAAAACAGGGCGCAAAACATCGAGTGTAGCTTCGGCTGTGTGGCACGTAGCGCCGTCCTGTTGAAACCAAATGTTGCCAATATCCTCCTCTTCAATTTTTTTGAACAAAAATTCGTTCAACATGGCCCGATAACGATCGCCACTGATTGTAACGGCCACTCCTTGCGCATTTTCGAAGAAAAATGGCCCAATTATGCCTCTGGACCAAAATCCGCACCAAACAGTGACTCGTTTTGGGTGTATCGGCTTTTCAATGTGTGCGTGCAGGTTTTCTGTGCCCCAAATGCGACAATTTTGCTTGTGTACATACCCGCCAAGAGCAAAATGAGCTTCATCTGAAAAGATGATTTTGTTGGCAAAATCGGCATCTTCTGTTAGTCGATCGCAGGCCCACTTAGCGAAGCGAAAACGCATTGGATGGTCAGTTGGCTTCAACTAATGAACCAATTTTACTTTGTATGGCGTCATACCAAGGTCTTTATGCAAAACTCGTCTCAATGATGCCTCCGAAATATTCCATTCTTGAGAACGACGGTGAATTGATGTTGATGGCGCACACTTTCTGACACAGCAGCAATATTCTCGGGTGTACGCATTGTTTTTGGCTTTTCACGCTTTGGTTTATCGATGAGGATGCTAGTTTCTTTCACTTTTTTCACAAGATAACGAACATACGGAGCTGACGGTGCTTTTCTTCTTCCAAAATCCGTACGCAATTTTCGCACACATTTTGCAACATTACCATGATTTTCATAGTAATGTCGCAATATTTCCCAGCGTTGTTCAAGTGTATAAACAACCATGTTCGTTCAGCGCAAGGATAAAACTAATTATGTGTCAAATCAGACATGAGCAAAGTGTTACTATTCACGGAATAAGCACTAGTGGAACAAAAAAACGTTAGATGGCGGACCCTTTATGTTAACAAACTTGAAATTTATGGAAAAATCAATTGCATATATGGTAAAATAAAATAAAATATTTTTTAAAAGTTTTAATTGTTTATGTTTCTTTCTAAAGAATTTTATGTTTTAAGATTATGCCAGAAAAGATTTAAAATTCTTTGTAAAATATTGCTAACAATCCGTAAAAAAGATATATCTGAAAGACCAATAATTTCCGAACTGTAATTATTTTTCTAACTCTTTTCGAGTAATACCATCATAATTTCCAAAAATTCTTCTCGAAGTGTTTCCATCATTTGAGTTTCCATGTCCGTACTTGGGGAAATCTGCCTTTAGCCCAACTTGTTTGAAAAACGCATCCTGTATTCGATTATTTCTGATTCTATCCTTATCTTTGTTTGATGTATTTTCAACAAAGTATTCCCTCCTTGTGTATGCGTATACGCTAATTTTAACAAAAATTCCATATACCTTATTCTTGCACCAATGGTGAGATTCCATATTCATATTCATTCCATAACAATGAGATTAGGTTTTCACGATTATATATCATTAATTGTATCAGCGCCTGAATTTAGGGGGCAGAATTTGGCAGGGAATCTCAGGGAAGCATTACAGAATGAAAAACAGAAATCATATATCTTAACAATAACGAACGAAACAGTGACAATAAGAATGGTTTTTCACGGTTATATGTCATAAATTGTGCAATAATGCATGCAACACATTTCTGGAACCATGTCTTTTTTAAAATTTTACCTCTAGCAAAAAAACTGGGCAAGGACGGGCAGCTGGAAATTTTTGTATTAGGTAAAGGAGTAATCAAAGATCTTATTTTGAAAACATGCAAATACAGAAATTTAGATATTTTTTTATTTTTTATCAAAGTTGAGAAATATTGAAAAAAAATGTATAGTTGGTAAATATCGATTTACACTAAGCAAACAGTACAATTTTTTTTTCTTTTCTTAATAAAAATAGTAGCATATTTGAAATCGTTGGTAAATTTCCTGTTAAATAGGTTAATTCAATAATTTTTAGGGGAACATGAAATTCTAGATTTTTGCAACCTCACTTTTCTTACAGGCGCCATTGTGCGACGGCAGAGATAAATTATCAATAAAGTTATAATAGTTCCTGTCGGAAAGATATAAATATATATAAAATGGGTTATATATTACTCTTTAAAAGTGAAATAAATATTCCTAGTAGTATTTTTTTTAGTCAATATATATATATCAGATATAAATTAATCGATTTAACTTATATCTGATATTTTTTTTGGAAGAGATGGAAACGAATTAGTCATACTGAGTAATTAAGGAAAAAGTTTCGTTCAAGAATAAATTAGATATACACAGAAACAAAATTCATCAGCCAATGGGTTCTAAATTAGAATACCATCATTTTCGTTTGCATCAAACGAAATATAGATCCATCTACCCATTTTCGGCAGTGATGAAATATTTATTTATATATATTTCGTTAAGCAATAAGGTCCAAATTCGCAATGTTTCTTATGTGCATATACAGGCGTTAATTTTCCTAAAGTCAAGCAAATATATTTTCTATTGTATTAAGAGTTTTTATAGTAACTAACTGTATTTTCGTATGGCATAATGTTTGCTATTTAGACAACAGAATTATAATCTTCATTAAACCTAAATTCGGATATTGACGGTTTCGCATTCGGTTGGAAATAAATTAGGTAGAACATGTTTTCTGCACGTGTAAAGAAATTTAATACTTTAAGAATTTTTAACAATATAAAATAGCTCTATAATCTCGAATTTAACCATCTAAGTCGTTAACATAAATACAATATTTTAAACTTTACAATACGAGCAATATAATAAAAATACACACAAAAAAATATTGTCTTCGTTTTTCATTGTATTATTTCCCTACTCAAATATGGTAAATGTAAAAAAATATGCACTCTTGAACTATACATTTAGATTAGAAACTATGCGGAATTTGCAAATAATAATGTCATCCATATTATACTATACTAATCTAAGGCGATTTCTTGTGACCGATGATTTGTTCCACAGCTTTATCCCGATTTTGACCAAGCGTATTTTATTTCAAATGTATTTCCGCTTAGCTGTGCAATAGACTTACCAATTTTAAAATTTTTAAATTTTTTTGGAGTTATGTTCATTCAAAGTTGCTACTAGCACATACACAAAATTATACAATGCTACGTGTTTGTTTTCTTCATTCACAATAATAATTGTATTGAATTGTGAATTGTATAAAATTGATTGGCATACCTTTAGGGTCAATAATTTATTAAATGAAAAAATAAAATTTCCTAGAATTTGCAGTCGAATTTCGAGTGCTGGGCTATAGTAGTATTTGTTTAATATATCTATAAATTTTCTGATGTTTTTACGTTTTTTTTTTTTTTGCAACGAGTAGTAATTTATTCATATTCAACTTATTCTTCTAATTAACCAAATATTTTAAATTGATTACCTTTTTTTACAATATGTGCAATACTTTTACATCACAGTGGAATCTTATAAAAGGAACAGCCTTAATATTATTGCATCTCACACCAACTTGTGAAGGAAACTACAATTGAAGTGGTTTACCATCTTTTAAATGTTGAATTTTGAATTGTCAGGGAAGCAGCATAAATTGATAATACGAAAAAGTGAAATAATAAAAAAATTTCTTTCAATAAAATTCTAAAAGAATTTTTTTGTGTCACTATATTAAAAAAAAATTACTTACAAAAAAGTTTTTTATTTTTATTCTGAAAAACATATTATCATAACTGTAAACGGTAGTTGAACAATATTGACAGCAATAACAAGTTTTTTAAGGCAGCAATTGAAGAATAGAGTTGTTGATATAAATATGAAAACAAGTAAAAAATTTATAGTCGGTCTAGACCGACTATACGATACCCTATACCATGCGTTTAGAGACCCTATCTCTCAGGCCCAACTAACTGGATATAGAAAATAAGCATAAACCAAATTTGAGTGGGATTTTTATTAATTTTTTCGGCTACAGATATGAAAAAGTTCATATCGGATGCTATATCTATATGGGGACTAGGCCCAAAAATGGACCCATCCTGACCATGTTTGGTAAAGTCTCTTGTATTTTGCAAAAATATATACAAACAAAGTTTGAGAAGAATCAGTGCAATATTTTTGTTTTTTGATAGATTTAAGTGAAGATCGGGAAGCAGCTCTATATGGGGCCTATGACTAAGAGTTGTCCAATAGGGATCATTTTTGGACTACTGATTAATGGATGTAACATATACATATAAACCCAAATTGACTAAGATTTGTATGATAATTTGGATCTTATGGCAATATATGTTGATTTCATAGGGGTCATTTGTATGTGGGCTAGCTCTGAGCATGGACCGATTCTCACAAATTTCAATAGCGTTCATCCTATGGCCGATAAAAGAACAACTACCAAATTTTGTCAAAATATATTCATATTTGCGTATTGCACTTTGATTATAAGCTTTACATGGACACACAGGCGGACGGACGGACGGACGGACGGACGGACATCGTTAAATTGAATCAGACAGTGATTCTGATTCGATCGGTATAATTAAAGATGGGTGTAGGTCAAATATTTTTGGTTGTTACAAACAGCAGCACAAAGTCATTATACCCAAACCACATAATGGTATAGGGTATAAAAAGTACCTGCAACACAGACAGTACTTGATAGGATATTTATTGGCATGTAACAGTAGCATCTGCAGAGAAATTTTCGTTTGAACTTTGGTAATTTTTTATCGGTGACCAAAACGTTAACACTCCGATAATAACAATAACACAAGAATCGATACTTTTAAACATATTTTTTTTTTAATTTATGCAGAGGATCTACCAAAACAGCTTTCGCGTTGCAAAATTAACAAATAGGATGATAATGTTCAATTATAATTAAGAAGTTTAATGCAATACGTTGCCGCCAGACTATACGGTGTCTTACAGAAGATTTTTCTATGAGCAACAGTAAATGGACTTCGTCTTAATCTCCATAAGATAAAGTATATAATAATTCATAAAACTACTGATATAATAAATGGTTAAAAAATATCAATTGTAAATTCTGACAGAAATCCTGGTTTTATTGTTAACAGCAATTCAACATGAACAAATTATATCCCTTTCAGAATTGAGTAAGAAAACGATTGTATTCATTGTAGTATCATCAATATAAAAGTTCTTTTTAGCAAAGTCTACTTAAAGATACGTATCCTTACTTTTTGTGAAGTAAATTTTTTGAAAAAGGATAAAGCGTGATTGCGTTTATATAAATTTTCAGTATAACTAAATAACAAAAAATAATAATAATAAAACAGAAAGAATATATTCGTATTAAGGTACCTCGTTGAATTTTAATACTTAAAAAATAATATAAATTTTATTTCTGATGTGAGAAAATAATATAAATTCATAACTTCTTACCAACTAAAACAAATTATATTTTACATTCTCATTCTTTTGAATGATAACATTTAAAACAGTCTTTGTTCTTTGCGAGACAATGGCTGACTCGAAATTTTCGGCATCAGTCTCTTGTGCGATTGGCACAATTATTACGACATACTCTTGGCGGATCGTAAGAAAATTCAGGCCAATGGTCATAGCGGCCAAATCCATTGTCATCCGGTGCGTCTTGTGATCGGTATTTCGTCAAATACCGTCATCAAAATATACCGTCAACACAGTTCCTAGCACAATTTTGAACTTTAAAAAAGATTTATTTTCGGCTTAGGCAAACCAACTAATATTGCATCACTTTTGCATTCCATCCATAAATTATAAAAAGCGACACTAACGCCATAAATCGAACATCAACGCCACCTTTAAAAGCGTTGTAATGTTAACTCGCAGCAGGTATTTGGACAGAGCAACGGCGCTTGAGGTTCCATTTATCAATTTCACTCACGGTATCTTCGCTGCACATACTTGAAACAACTATGATACTTTTAGTGCCTTTGCATATCGCGACCGGAACATTATCACCATTCGTAAATTGATATATGTCGCCCTATTCATATTTTTTGGTCTAACGGAAAGTCAATTTTCTGCCTAATCTGTTTGCGATAATTGTGCCCGTTACCATAAATCCCATTTGGTACAATGTAACCAACATGGGAATTGTTGTAAAAAATCTGTCAAAGTATAAATGGCTGCCTCTTGTTTTTAGGAAGTCGTAGTACAATAGATGGCCCATGACCTAATCCACAATCTACAAATGTCCCAGATCCTTGAAAGACTTCAGAGTAAACTACGATACCATTCGATGTAGCATACACCTGAATTTTCAAACCAATGGGCATCTCTCCGTTAAAGGGTTCATTTGCTCATCTATTTCAGTTGTCAATTGATTACATCGATTTCCAATCATATTGATCACCAGTTGTACTCTTCATAATTTATTTGATGGACCTGGCTCAGAGAAGTCTAAGATTGGTCATTTGACCAACACATTATTACTACAGGATATTCAAGATACCCCATTAAACTCGCTCATCCATAAAATCTTTTTATATCTGCTACTCCATAATGCAATTCTTGTCCATTATTTGCCAGTGCATATATTTTTATATAGTTAACTGCATCCTCATAGTGTGATTCCCGAAAATATTGTTTAAAATATTTCAACGGTATTTGTACATTAATTAAATTTTTGCAACTAGATCTAATGGAAAGTTGATGGTGAGGATATGGTAAATTTTTCCATGGCATGTGACTTATATTTAGTAAACTGAGACTTATTTGCTGATAAATGGCACTTGCTAAGTAGTTGGATCGGCGCCCGAATTTCGTCACCTTTTATTTTTGGGTATTATTATTGCGGGGATCCAAGTTTTATCCACCAATTCGTCTTCATCACTAAGGTCAATATCAGACAGGTCTCAAATCGCCAATACAGCTTCGTGTTTCTGACAAATAATAGCGTTTTACTGAAGAACAAATAATGTTGTCCCTGAATAACACAAATGTGGTACCTGTTTTTAAGTTAATCAGATTCTCTAAAAATGCGAAATTTAGTAACTTTTTTTTTGTAAAAAGAACAAACAAATTCGAACTGAACTGAAATCACTAATTAAAATGGAATTATATGCTAAATAAAAAAATATTAACTATCACGTGGCCGCATGTCAACCCTTATTAAAAGATACAATTAAACTAGTTTAATTTTACAGCGCATTTCTAATTTTTATACCCTTTACCACTATGTGGTTTGGGTACAATGACTTTGTGCTGCTGTTTGTAACTTCCAAAAATATTTACCTAGAACTATCTTTTATTATACCGATCGCGAATAAGAAATCTCCTGGCTAAGACATATAATTTCTGGTGTAAATTATAGATATGAGCTTTTTGCAAGTTGCGATTCTAACAGAAAAACGTGATTTAACGTTATAATCAAAAATAAATTTTAAATGTGAGTAGTTTAGGAAAGTATGGCCTCCCACATCTCCACAAGTCTTTATGGCATCTGGTTCGATTACTGTTTGAAGTTCCGTATGCTTTCTTATCTACATAAAATTACTTTTATATAAACCCTACCATACCTTTTCGAATAAATTCCTTTCGACACATCTTAATGGCAGTTTTACCTATATGCTTCACGTTTTGGAATATTATTACACATACCCAACCACTTAATAATATCGCAAATAGTTTTAAGCAATTTTTATATAAATTTCTTGAGCAAGCTTAAATGTAATTTATTTGTTCTTTGCAGAAATTATTTCACTATATGTTTGTCTTAATGTAATTTTTTAATATTGTATACATATATTTTATTTATAACTAGCTGTAACACGATGCGCTTCGCTACACCTATCGTAACGAAATAAAAAACATGGAATACATTATGTAGAAACCAATTACATTTATTTTTATTGATTTTTATTTTTCTGATTAAAAATATTGGCGATTTTTGACTTCGACGATTATTGTTTTTTGCGATTGCGATTTTTGATTTTGGCGATGTTCGTTTGTTGCGTGTTTTAATTTTTGCCGTTTTTTGATTTTGGCGATTTTTGTTATTCGCGATTTTCGGTTTTAGCAATTTTTGATTTAGGCGATTTTTGATTTTAGCAATTTTTGTTTATTTGCGATTTTTGATTTTGGCGTTTTTTGACTTTTTCGATTTTTGTTTTGTTGATAAATTTAGTTTTGGCTATTTTTGGCTTCAGCGATTTTTGTTTTTGGCGATTTTTGAAATTCGTGATTTTCGATTTAGCGGTTGGTTTTTCTGTGATTTTTTGTTATTCGAGATTTTCAGTTCTACAATTTTGGCGATTTTTATTATTTGGTTTGGCGGTTTTCGACTTTGCCGGTTTTTGATTTTTTTATTGTGATTTTTGACTTTGGCGATTTTTGCTTTTGGCGACTTATGATTTTGCCGATTTTTGCTATTCTGGATTATTGGTTTTGCCGATTTGTGATTTTGGCGCCCATATTTTCCACGACTACTCACAATGGTGTTTACTGTATTTGTCCAAAAGTTTCAACACTGTCATTTTCATAGTACTTCATGTTTTTCATGTTTGCATAGGTGTCACTCCCATTGTTCGAATCCCTCCCTCCCAGGGTTTTTTATATTAGAGTACTCCAATAATATGATATTAAATATTTACTTTGTACGGGGGTGACACGACCATTCATGCGATCCCGCCCAAATTTTGTCCGACTATTCACATTAATAACTTATAAACTCACAAAAAGTTCCAAGGCATTAAAAACTACTGTATGGTATTAAATATTTACTTTGTATGGGGGGTTCCACACCCACTGATCTTATGGCGGTCTTTTTCAAAGTACTAAAATTGATAACTTATGAATTCACACAAAGTCCCAAGGCTTTCACTATTGTAGTACTCCAGATAAATTTGATTATATATTTACTTTGTTTGGGGGTACATTACAATTTATATTTCTCATATGCTTCTAGCATCAACTTTTTCTTGTAGACTGCATTTGGAATAACGCTCATAGGAAAAATATGGTATTGAACTATTGCTGGTACACCGTTAACGCTAAATGTGAGTTTAGCAACAAAAAATTTTCAAGACATTTGTAGTATGCAATGTCCATTTATATACAAATATATATGTACATAAGTCTGAAAGTTGATTTTATACCCTCCACACCTCAGTGGCAGAGGGTATATATAGGTTTGTCATTCCGTTTGTAACGCATCGAAATAAATTCCTGAGACCCTAAAAATATATATTTTCTTGATCCTTATAACAAGGGAAGTTGATTTACCGATGACCGTCTGTCCGTCTGTCCGTCTGTCTGTGGAAATCACGAACACGCCGTCAATATCTAGGCTAGACCGTTCGCTTTTATACAAAATCGTTAACTAACATCCCAAAGGAGTTGCTATTTAAAATCGTCAAAATCGGTCAAAGGGTGCACGAGCTATGAATGAAACTTTGAAAAAACTCTTGAAAAAATAAAATTTTTCAGTGTGTTTGTTGTTTTTCTTAAGATATGTTGTATATGTTGGCATTCTTCGTATTGCTGAAGTCATTACAGTTGTGTGTATATTAATACTGCACGTGTCACATTGGCCTAAGCAAGTTTTACCACATATTTTTTTTATCATTAAAATTAAATATTAAAAATTAAAAATGAATAAAAATAAAAATTGGCAAATGAAATATGGGAAATGGAAATTGAAAAATGAAAAATGGAAAATGGAAAATGGAAAATGAAAAATGAAAATTGAAAAATGAAAATTGAAAAATTACAATGAAAAATGGAAAATGAAAAATGAAAAATTGAAAATCGAAAATGGAAAATGCGAAATGAGAAATGGAAAATGAAAAGTGGAAAATGGAAAATGAAAAATTAAAAATGGAAAATGGAAAATGGAAAACGAAAAATGAAAAATTAAAAATGGAAAATGAGAAATGGAAAATGGAACATGAAAAATCAAAAATGAAAAATGACAAATGAAAAATGAACAAGTAAGAAAATTATAGTCGGTCTAGACCGACTATACGATACTCTATACCATGGTTTAGAGACCCAGGCCCAACTAACTGCCCAACTAACTGCATATAGAAAATAAGCATAAACCAAATTTGAGTGGGATTTTTATTATTTTTTTCGGCTGCAGATATGAAAAGTTCATATCGGATGCTATATCTATATGGGGACTAGGCCAAAATAGACCGATCCCGACCATGTTTGGTAAAGTCTCTTGTATTTTGCAAAAATATACACAAACAAAATTTGAGAAGAATCAGTGCAAAATTTTTGTTTTTTATAGATTTAAGTGAGGATCGGGAAGCAGCTCTATATGTGGCCTATGACTAAGAGTTGTCCAATAGGGATCATTTTTGGACTACTTATTAATGGATGTAATATATGCACACAAACCCAATTTGACTAACATTTGTATGATAATTTGGTTCTTATGGCAATATATGTTGATTTCATAGGGGTCATTTGTATGGGGGCTAGGTCTGAACATGGACCGATTCTCACCGATTTCAACAGCGTTCATCCCATGGCCGATAAAAGATTAACTGCCAAATTTCATCAATATACATTCATATTTGCGACCTGCAGTTTGATTCCAAGCTTTACATGGACACACAGACGGACGGACGGACGGACGGACATCGTTAAATCGAATCAGATAGTGATTCTGATTCGATCGGTATAATTAAAGATGGGTGTAGGTCAAATATTTTTGTTTGTTACAAACAGCAGCACAAAGTCATAATACCCAAACCACATAGTGGTATAGGGTATAAAAATGAAAAATGAAAAATGGAAAATGAAAAATGGAAAATCGAAAATGGAAAAGGGAAATGGAAAATGAAAAATTGAAAATCAAAAATGGAAAAGGGAAATGGAAAATGAGAAATGACAAATGGAAAATGAAAAACATAAAAAATTAAAAATTGAAAAAAAAAGGAAAATTTAAATTGAAAAATGGAAAATGAAAATGGAAAAAGGAAAACGAAAAATGAAAAATGAAAATTGGAAAATGGAAAATGAAAAATGATAAATGAAAAATGGAAAATGAAATATTAAAAATGGAAAGTGAAAAATGGAAAATGCAAAATAAGAAATGAAAAATGAAAAATGAATAATGAAGAATGAAAAATGAAAAATGAAAAACTTAAAATGGAAAATGAAAAATGGAAAATGAAAAATTTAAAATTAAAAATGGCAAATGGAAAATTAAAAATTAACAACTAAAAATTAAATATGAAAAATGGAAAGTGGAATATGGATAATGAAAAATGGAAAATGAAAAATGAAAAATGAAAATATAAAAATTAAAAATGGGAAATGAAAAATGAAAAACGGAAAACGGAAAATGAAAAATTAAAAATGAAAAATGGAAAATGGAAAATGGAAAATGAAAAATGGAAAATGGAAAATAAAAAATGAAAATATAAAAATTAAAAATGGGAAATGAAAAATGAAAAATGGAAAACGGAAAATGAAAAATTAAAAACGAAAAATGGAAAATGAAAAATCGAAAATGGAAAATGAAAAGTGGAAAATGGAAAATGAAAAATAAGGAATTAAAAATGAAAAACTAAATATTAAAAACGAAAGATGAAAATTGAAAAGTGCTAAATGGAAAATGATAAAAAAAATGAAATTTGAAAATGAAAAAGGTGGAAGGTATCAAAGATTCGGCCCAGCCGAATTTAACACTCTTGTTTTATATTAGTTTGTTATAGAGGAAAAGGTTAAATATTGTAATTCTTTGCTTGAATTGTCTTTGGATTGGTTTCAGAGTAAAGGCATATGGTTACTGATGAGGGTTGGTGACTTCACCTCATAATCTGTCATACAGACTATAGATCAATTTTTGAAACAAATGTTCCAATGTTTTTTATATTATTAAATGTAAAAACATCGCTAAAATTATAAAGAGTGAAAATATTTGTAAAAAAATATTTTTCGTTTACTATGGAAACGTAAAAGCTTAACTAAACTTCTAAATGTTATCTTTTTTAGCCACCTAATATGGAAAACTGACTAAAGACAATTCATAATGAAGCAATCTCATTAACATTTAGTACACAGTTCCGATCATAAAAGTACCTTCATACCGATTATAAAAATACCTTCATCATATAATTTTTCGACCAACATTTAAATCCTCACGCATGGAAAAGGCAATTTAAGCTAATTTCTCATTTTATTAGAGGAGGTAGCACCAGATTTACCGAACGAACTTTGTTTCACATTTTTTTCTGCCGCTATTTTGAGAACCTCCTCCGTCACTCACACTGTCTTCTTTCTCCATATTTGGTACGACAATTACTATAATATTTTATTTCACATGGCTTACCTAATACTGAAAAATCGAAATATTCTATTTTTTTTTACCGGATTTAGCAGAAATTAATTCAGTAATGATTTTTCGATGACTTTTCCCGCTGTTCAGTTTTCCGGCTCAAATTCACAGCACGTTTTGTAGTACAAAATTCGACACCGTTTCATTATTTCCTATTACAGTGCAAGTACAAACAACTGCCAATTTTATAAGCCGAATTACAAATTAAAGAAACGGCCGATGTATTTTAAATGTAGGCATAAATAATCATTATCAATATTAGATGAAACAACCAACGAACTATATCAATACTAAGCTAAACTAAAATCAATACTATTTTTTAATATCTACCCTTCATTTACATTTTTTTTTTGCTGGGAAGCTAACAGTTATTTTACCAGCCTTCTTCCGAACAACGAATAATATGGGAGGAACTCTTGACATGAACAATACAGTTATATGTTATTACAAGGCCTGTGAAGTTTACTTCTTAATAAATCGCTGTGTTTTACAAGAAAAAGCCGAAACTTTAAACAAAAATTACATTATTTTACTAAAAATTTAATAACTACTTTTGAGCTTTATGCATTTATAAAAATAATGAATTAGATAATTGTGTTAAGGGTGATGTCCTATATTTTGCTTTGTCAGAGTTATTTCCAACATTTCAGTTTTGTGCATTATTATAAGATTTAACTTTTGTTACCTCAGTAATTTGCCAAAGACTCTGCAAGATTTAGTAGTTTGATGAGCGCAACTTTATGAAAGTCGTGTCAACGTTTTCTTCTGATAAGCATGAAATTTAATTTGGTTCCATAAGCTACCAGTATATAAAACATGCTACAAGGACTAAAATAATGCATTGTGTGGTTTTTTTGTTTGAAGCTTATATATGGGTTTATGTTAGTAGCAACTTTAAATGTTTATTATAAAAAAAAAAAAAAAAAATAATAATAAAAATGTAAAAATGTTGTACGTATGTAAAGGTAGTGATCATGTGCACAGAAATACCTTTCAAATGTTATGTTTATGGTCAAAATCGGCTGATAACTAAAGGTATTAGAAATCGCATTGACTATTAATATTATAGATTAAAACTGCGATATAACTTTAAGGATAAGTATCGGCAAATGTATATAAAGAGTAACCATACCCAACATTGTTTATAATATTGAGTTTATGACTCTAGTGGAAGATATCAAAGATTCGGCACAGTCGCTTTTAACATTCCTAATTGTTTTGGCTGATGTTTTAGTATTTAAATCTAGTATTTGACAATGGCTTGGAAATTAAAAAAAATAAGTATACTAGCAGAGTTAGTCTTATCTCAATGGATACACTCATCACGAATTCCTGAATGTATCATGTTTTACGTATACGTATTATTAATTATCATATCAAATTCATACCTCTACGAATCAATTTGGCTGGGACAAGCAATTGAAAATTAAGCGTCGTAGAGCAAAACTAAATTATGGTTGCTAGATTGCACATGCATATAAATTCGTATATATCTCGAAAACTCAGAATTTCAGAAAGAACTAATTGACATTTTACCCCTCCAGCTACAATATGAATTAGGCGATTACTATTTATAGGGTGGAACATAATATTGCTGATGTATAGAAAAAAAAAACTAAGCGTTCTATAGCAAATTGTGTGACAACTATCCCCTATCCACACCACCTCTTATGAGCTCGAAATAACTTTTGATTAACGAATTTTTAATTTTTCAACGGGCGCGCTACAATCAATGACATACATACATATTGGACACATTCTCATTTTTCGACATGACTTCTGCTAATATTTCGTTCGGAAAATGGAAAATGCAAGTAATTGTCATAATGCAAGTACTTGTCATAATATTCATTGCTAACAATTTGGTAGCTATAAACAATCTACAGAACAACAACTTTTGTTAATGTAATCGATCATAACTTTATAGGCTTAACACCTTTACGGTTGTATATTCACTGATTAAACATACGGTAAAACAAGATATTGCATCACTGTTATCAACTTCATAAACTACAGGAAAACAAAATTGTAAGTATTCACCTACACTTACATATTAATATGCATAAACACGATTCTGGTTAACGTGACTTTTGCTATAACTTTGCATGCTTTTGCCATGATATTTGTCTACATTATTTCTTTGAACACTTTTGAGTAATAAAAAAAATAATATCATATTCCAATAAGGGTGCTACTATGCACATGTATTATTTATACCATATACCACTACGTGGTCAGGATCTGCCTGTTTGTGTCTATGCAAACTTTGTAATCAAACTATATTTTGCAAGTACGAATATGTTTTGATTAAATTGGGTACATAAGCTTATATCGCCAATACCCTAAGATATAGATTTTCAATAATATGTCCTGGTTAAAATCATAAAGCCGATCGAGAAATAATTCGTATTATTTTTGGTCACCAACAGAAAATTTTGCTATGAAAAATATATAACAATCACACCCAAATATTGACAATGTTATGAGCGACATTAGTCACTACATAAGATTTTATAATCTTGGGAGCTAAAAAGGTGAGTTAGTTTTTTCTCGGCTCTAATATATCCAAATTGGTTTGAATGTCGTATCATCCCAGACCGACGGAAAAATAAATTTACTTGGTTACTGATTAGTTGATAAAGTAAAAGTAAGGTTTAAATCCAAATCAATAATAAAAAAGGGATCACTGGATCACTTTCTAGCAGCCGAATGCATAAAACCAATTTTCCCTCTGTCTTATAGCGAAATGCATACAAGTTATTAGAATAAGTACTAGACATGATATGGTGACATATTTTTGCTTTACATGCCATATGTATGAAAATAGTATGCAGTGAAAATTTGAATACACATTTCTTCATGCTTGAAGACATAGTTGCACAACGTGTTTTCCTTCAGTAAAACTAGTATATGAAGTGCGTATTATTCACGATTTCAGTGAGGGAAAATGTTAACTTAAAAATGAAAAAGAAATGGTTTCACCGCAGTAATAACATACTTGAAAAAAATACGTGACTTATTGAAATTTAAAATTTATTCTGCTTTGAACTTAATCCTTTTTTATATACAATCACGAATTCTTACAGTTAGTTGCAATTAAAGCTAATATGCAGAATTATTGAACACAAACAGGTATGGACCTGTGTAAATTCGAGTATCTTAAGCTTATTACGATTTGAGCATCATTGAGCGTGGTATCCGTATTACAAAATATACAACTTCAACTTGTTATTGTGAAAGACAAAAAATATGGAACGAAATTTTAGAAAATGGAGCTTTGATTTTGAGCTACCTTAAATATTGTTTTTTGTAGCAATTGCATAAGAAAGCTGGGTACTTTTTTTATTGTAAGACATAACAGGTAAGAATATTACAGTCAGTCTAGACCGTCCATGCCATGAATTTGGTGAAAAGGTATTATATGATACAACTTCAGATCATAATTGGATAAAGAAAAAAAATATACACCATATTTGAAGGTTTTTCATTGTTCATAAAAATATACAAAATTATGCAGAGTGACCTGAGCAATATATTTCCCATAAGAAAAAGTGAGAAAGTGTTATTGTTATTAATAATTGGGGCAAAAAGTAGTCGTGACAGACATGATGAAAAACAGACATCATTTTAGAGGATCTTTGTAAAGCACGGAAATGCTATGAAGTTATTTGTATGACAAATAAGAAGCAATTTTTTATAGTTAATATAAGAGCTGGTTTATTAATACAGCTTATGAAAGACATCAATTCTAAAATAAATTGCAGTAAAAAAAAATATTTTTTAATGTGAAAGACATGCCACTAACTTTATTTTCAAAATTACTTAATTACACTTTTCTTTTCTTACTGGCAAAATAGGGGCTATAAAAATTTTCTAAAATACATCTAACAAACAATTGTCATATTTTCGTACCCATGTCGAAATGGTATCAATAAAAATTATTTAAATTAAAATTTAAAAATTGGATGTAAGGTTGACGTTTGCATTGAATTACCCAAATACGAATATATCGCAGTTTAAGCAAAAATTAGTGGTCTAGAGAAAAAAAATTTTCTAGAATTTAAAAGAAAGAAAAAGTTATGAATAGTATAAAAGCTTAAATTGAAAAAAAAAAATTTATTTTAATCAATCGAATTTTTATTTACATTCTATTTTGCAATAATAAGTAAATTATATAAGTACAACTGATACTTAACCTATATTATTAAGCTTCATTAAGCCTAATAACTTAATTTATTTTTTATTTTTATTACCTACGAAATTTAGTATTTATATTTACATATTTACATATTTTATAATAATAAATTCTATTTTCTGTATGGTAGGTGTAAAACATGAAAACTTTTTTGCCTTTCAAATTCTTCAGATTCATCTAATAGAATAATTGCTAGTGGATTTGAATGGCTACTAAGCCTTTCTAAATATCTATAACTAAATCTGTTAATTTCATCTTTAGTATAAGAAATTGTAAGATCTTCATGAATATGTTTGTTGGTCACATACCAAGGAGCAGAAGTAATGAGTCGTAAAGTTTTCGATTGGTATCGTTGTAGAATCTCAACATTAGGGTTGCTTGTCGTGCCCCATAATTGCAGGCCGTATATCCAAACTGGTTTTAATATCGATTTATAGATTTTAACTTTGTTTTCCAAACTTAGTTTTGATTTTGGGCTTAGTAGCCACTAAAGTTTTTTGGTTTTGATATTTAAATGTTCGCGTTTCGCTTTGACATGGTTTTTCCAGGTTAATCTTTTATCAAGATGCATACCCAAATATTTTATGCTATCGGATTTAGGTATTTGAACATTGTTAATGTAAAGTGATGGGCATTCATTTTTGCGTAAAGTGAACATGACCTGAACCAATTTATGAGTATTTATTGTAATTTTCCATTTCATGAACCATTCTTGTAATAGATTTAGTTCACTTTGAACTAATGAAGATGCTATCATTGGGCATTCATTTGATGCAATTATGGCGGTATCATCTGCGTATGTCGCAATTGTTACGTTTTGTGTAACAGGCATGTCTGATGTATATATTGTATATAAAATCGGGCCGAAAACACTACCTTATGGTACCCCTGCATATATTGTCCATATTTCAGATTTCTCATCATCGACTTTTACGAAAAATGTTCTTTCATTTAAATATGATTTAAGAATTAAATATATTGGAGTTGGTAAAAGGGTTTTAAGTTTGCAAAGTAGTTCTTGATGCCATACTCTGTCAAAAGCTTGTTTAACATCTAAAAAGACAGCTGAATAATACATGTTTCTTTCAAGTGTGTTGATTATCTCATTAACAACTCGGTGACACTGTTTCGGAATTCCATGACTATGACGAAACCCAAATTGATGATCCGGAGTAATATTTTTCTTTTCTAGGAATGGAATTAACCTATTCGAGAGCATCCTTTAAAAAATTTTCGAAAATGTTGGCAGCAGACTGATTGGTCTATATGACGAAACCCTATTTTCTGGTTTACTTGGTTTGGGAACCATAATTATTTGGGCTCGTTTCCAGTGAGTTGGAAAATATGATAATCTTAGAATAGATTTAATGATGACGGTTAAGTATACCATTAATTTTTTAGATAACTGCTTAGCAACTTCTGAATTTATTTTGTCATATCCCGGAGATTTTGTATTATTTAGTTTATAGATTTCATGCTTTACTTCTTTTAATGCAAAATATTTAAGAGGTAAGTCCATTTGGCAAGGAGAATCCAGAAAGTTTAGTATATTCATTTCATCTTTGGAATTTGTAATGGAGAATGGCTGAAATGTTGTCCTTAAATGATTAGAAAATGAATCGGCTTTAATTTTGTTGCATCTACATCATGAACCATTACAATCTCTTATTGGAACATTTCTTTTAGTTGGCTTCTTCAAAAATTTTGTAGCTTTCCTGAAAACTTTATTCGTTATTGTTTGTTGTATTAAGATTTCTCAAAAAAATTACCAAACTCATCATTCTTTATTTCAGCTATACGCTTTTTGAGATCATTGGATGCTCTGTTAAAGTTTGTCTTATCCCTTGGATTTCTGGTTGATTGCCAGATCTTTCTTAGTCTTCGTTTATTGCTTATTAAAGCTCTTATTTCAGCGGATATCGGTACCTGAATTCCATTTGATTCTTGTTTTTGTGGAGTTGATAGGAAAGCTGCTTCGGGAATGATATTTGTTAACTTTTGAACGGAATAGTCTAATTCATAATTGCTTTTGATGGATATATTCAGATCTATAATTTTATCTAACGAATTTTGAAAAGATCTAATATCAGCATTAGATGTAAATAGTTTCCAGTTTTTATATGTAGTTTGCAATGAAGTACTGAAGTTCAATATTATTGGTTTGTGATCTGAACTAAGATCGTCAATATCTATGACATCCAGTAAATTACTGGATATACCCGAATAGACAAAAAAGTCCAGCAAATCTGGTATTTTATATGAATCAGCTGGCCAATAAGTTGGTCTACCTGTAGACAAGGTTTTATAATTGTTTGATATGACGCATTTATGAAGTTCCCTCCCTTTCGGATTAACAAGCCTTGATCCCCACTGTAGATGCTTGGCACTAAAATCACCACCAACAATAAATCTAGGTCCTAGGTTTCTGAAAAAATTATCATAATCGTGTTCCTTAATGTTATGTCTTGGTGGAAAGTACACGGAGTAAATTGCGATATCAGCGTTTTCGCATTTTATTTGGATCCCACTAGCTTTTATTGTAGCTTTTAACACTGGTTCCAATACATTATACTTTAAGCTAGACTTTATTAAAACAGCAGAGCCTGCATGAGCTTTGCCATCAGGGCGGTTGGCTACAATAATCTCAAAATCTTTAATTTTAAAAAATGTTTTTGTTTGAGTTTCAGAAATTAATAATATATCTATATTATTACATTTAAGAAAAAGTTAAATTTCCTTGGTATGATTGGAAGCACCGTTGGCATTCCATGTTGCAATTCTTAAATTTATTTTCATAACTTCGTAATTAAGACAGTCATTAAATTCATTAACTTATCAAGCATTGCTTCTAGTCTATGCATTACATTGTTGCCAACATTATTTCCGGTAACAGCTTGAGAATATGAAACATTTCTAGTTTCGTAACCGGCATTACAATTGACATTGTTTCCTGAGGGGTTTAGATGGGGAAAATCTTTTGTATTCGGTTGAAATTGTTTAGGTCTTGGCAGATTTTGATTTCTCAAATATTTTTGACAAGTTCTTGATAAATGTTGCAGCCTCTGTAACTAGCAGTATGGTTTTGTTGGCAGTTCACGCATTTCGGTGGAGTATTAATCTCCTTAGCACACTCAGAAGTTGGGTGATTATCTCCGCATTTTACTTACCTGAAAGGTTTTTTGCAGTACGACTTTGTATCACCGAATTGCTGGCAGCGATAGCACTGTACTAAATCAGAAGTTTTTGTGGTGGTTCAATGGAAACTATATCATTATTAATGTACTTTATTTTACAAATATCCTTGTTGTTAGTATTAGGTTCGAGGTCCACAAAGAACATGGGCAGTGGCTGTTCTGAAATACGATTTTTAGTATTACATACATCACTAATTTGATGACCTGATAGTAATAATTCGGCTTTTATATCCTCGGGCGGTGTTGTATGATGAATTCCCTTAACAAAAACTCTATAAGATCTCTCTTGCTTTATCTGATAAGTATGAAAGCATACATTTTTAGATTCTAAATGCTTGACTACTGTTCTATACGACTCAATATTTTTTACCATTAATCTAATTTGGTTATCCCTCATAGTTTTATAATTGAAATTATTTGAAGATACTACTATAGATATAGATTTAGTCATAATACTTATGTTTTCAATATATGGTATATATATACGTGTAGGTTTTGATGATTTATCTTCTTCGTCTTGGCAATTATCTTTATCTTCGTCTACATTAAGAATTTGGAATTGATTTTCTCTGGATGTCCTAGGCTCAACTGATAAATTTATTTTCTTATGCAAATGCATGTTGGGTGATTTTGTCAACCGCCGCTTCATTAAATTGCTTTTTGGTACCTGCTGCCAAATATTATCACTGTCTTCACTATCATCTTCACTTGACGTAGGCATGCTACTGTTTTTGTTGCTGTTTGTTAATGTTTTATATTTTAACAGACAACTTTTTTTAATTTCTGTTGTTCTTTTTTGCTAGAGGATTACTGAACCCAATGTTGGATTGTTAATCCGTTTGTTTTTAATTTTTAACACGTTATTTTGATGTTGTTTTTGAATAGTAAAAGTATGAACTTGTTATTAACACACAATATATGCCTACTCACAACCGCGGTTAGATAGAGCCTGAAATTGAAAAATAAATCACAAATTCATACTTGTAGAGATCTTATGGTATCGAAGTTGGAACTCCAACATCTCTCGTCGAATGACAATGTTAGGTATTGTGTAAATTTGTCGATAGTTTTATGACCAAAACGTTGATATAGAATTGAAGTCGAATATCTCAGTTTCAGATTGTGAATAGTTTTAAGGTTCTCATTTGAATAATTTGCAGCATTTTTGTATGGGACTTTGCACTTCTACTGTACCACACTAGACAAGCGTAGGACATTATAGTTAGGATACATATTTTATATGGTAGAGTCTTGTTTTGGATACTTAATATTGACTTTCGATTGACTAAGCGATATAGGGCCTATTTACTTCTTTTGGCTTTATCGCAAATTGAAATGACATTATTCTCGAATGTTAATTTTTATATAATATTAACCCTTAATATTTAACATGTACCAGTAGGGAGACAACGGTTCTTTCGATTTCAAGAGGTATTATAGGACTACGCCTCGGTGATTTATTAAACGGATATAAAAGGCTTGAGTTTTTCATTGGTTTCCTTTTATTTTCCATTTATCATAATATTTTTGAGCAGAATTCTGCAACCTTTTTATATCCTATACCACTATGTGGTCAGGGTATAATGACTTTGTATTATTGTTTGTAACAACCGAAAATTTTTGATCTAGATCCACCTTTTATTATAACGATCGACTCCGAATCACTTTCTGAGTCCAATTAGCAATGTCCGTCCATCCGTACGTCTGTCCGTCTGTTTGTCTGTGTGTCCATGTAAACCTTGTAACCAAATTACAGGTCGCAAATGTGAAACTTCATACGTAAGATTTTATAAGCCACAGCATGAACGCTGTTGAAAATGGCGATAATTGGTGCATGTTCAGACATAGTCCCCACACAAATAACACCTATTAAAGCGACTTAAATTGCCATATGATCCAAATTATCATATATGTCTCGGCCAAATTGGATTTTTGTGTGTTTATTACACCCGTTAATCAGTAATCCAAAAACAAACCCTATGGGACAATTCTCCGTCACAGGCCCCATATAAAGCTGCTACCCGATCTTCTCTTAAATCTATCAAAAAACAAAAATATTATACAGTTTTTTCTCAAATTTGGTTTGTATATATTTTTTCAAAATATAAGTGATTTTACCAAATACGGTCAGGATCGGTCCCTTTTTTGACCTAGTCCCGATACAGATATAGCTTCCGATATCAGTCTTTTTATATCTGCAGCCAAAACAATTAACAATGCCACTCAAATTTGGTTTTTCTACATCCAATTAGTTGGCCTAAGAGATAGGGAATATAAACGCATGGTATAGACCGACTATAATGTTCTTATTGATATGTCCCTTATTTCTCAAAAACAAAATGAACAACATTTTAGAAAAATCTTTTTAATATTTTAATTTTTTGATATAATTAAATGAAAATCTTGAAAAAGCTTTACTTGGGGACTATGGCTAAAAATGCGAAATGCTCCTGCAGGGATTAATTTTGGATTAAATGGATTACCTTTGTCGATGTCTATATGAAAATCTGGATACTGTAGTGTACTCGTGAACATAGGGTCAGATGTAAACCCAAATCAATGAATCATAAATACACATATAGGCATGAATGTTTAATGTGAGATTGAGAAAAATTTATAGCACGCAAACAAATATATTGTAAGCAAAAATTTAGTGATTTATTTTAAGTGTATCACCAATTTGTGTAATGTTACGCCAAACTGTGTGTGAATGATGGATATATTACAGTGAAGTTATGACATACTGGCGATTTGACAAAAGAGAAAATATTCAATAAATGCTAATACAGCATAAACATGTATTTGTGTTCCTTAATACTGGGTAAATGACGCTCAAATATAGAATAGTGAAATTAGTATAGAAGTGCGAAATTTTTGTAATAATGTAACAGCCTTGAACTAGACGTCAAACATTTAATTTACTCCAGTCTTTTATTCAAAGAAAGTTAAGTTCTTTTAAAATTCAAGAATAAATAATTCAACGGTCACCAAATGGCAAACCAGCCATATTCCTCTCTAGGAAGTGTAGTTTATATATAGAGTGATCCTATAATTTTCAACGTAAAGGAATTTCAATTATTGAGTGAAAATTCTGCCTGACCATCTGACTTCAATCATTATAATACAGCGGCAATTTAAGGTATGACCTCTCTTTAAAAAAAAAAAATTATTTTAGATTTTTTTTTCATAAATGTCTTCTAAAATCCTTCAGAAATAATTCATAAAGAGATTTTTGGAATTATAATTATTTTTGGAGTTACAGAACTATATATGTATAAATGTATGTATGTATGAGTGTCCATGTAAACCTTGTAATCAAACTGCAGGTCGCAAATGTGACTATATTTTGATGAAATTTGGTATATAAGCTTACACCGGCCATAGGATAAACACTACTGAAACTGGTGAGAATAGGTCCATACTCAGAACTAGTCCCCATACAAATGACCCCTATAAAACCGACATAAATTGCCATAAGATCCAAATTGTTATATATATCTTACTCAAATTGGGTTTGTATGCGTTTATTATATCCATTAATGAGTAGTCCAAAAATGATCCCTATGGGACAACTCTTAGTCATATGCCCCATATAGAGCTGATTCCTGATCTTCACTTAAGTCTATCAAATAACAAAAATATTGCACTGATTCTTCTCAAATTTTGTTTTTATATATTTTTGCAAAATACAAGAGACTTTACCAAACATAGTCAGGATCGTTCGATTTTTGGACCTAGTCCCTAATAGATATAGCATCCGATATGAATTTTTCATATCTGCAGCCAAAAAAATTAATAAAAATCCCACTAAAATTTGGTTTATGCTTATTTTTTATGTCCAGTTAGTTGCGCCTACGACATAGGGTATCTAAACGCATCGTATAGGATATCATATAGTCGGTCTAGACCGACTATAATTTTCTTACTTGTTTTAAGTTAGGTTCGTATTTGTGATCCTTAATTTGATTAAAATTTTACATGACTCAGATGATGATTCTGGATCGACCGGTGTAATTAGAGGTGGGTCCATGTCAAATATTTGCGGTAGTATAGTGGTGTAGCGTATAAAAATATATTGTATTAACACAACTTTAATGTTAGTTCATAATCCTTCATTTCTAGTCATAAATCAGAATGCATTTCGAATTATGTATGAAGTGGATGAAGTAATTGAACGTATCCACCTCACTCCTTCCAAAAAGCATAAATTACCGCCTCTTCTTGACCATCCCCAGCTTGTTGTAACTATATATTACTATGGTTTTGCAATTTCGTAAAGTACAACAGAATTCATGCATTAACTAAAAATAAATCTTCAATATAAAACAAAAATGTATTGCGCTTTGTTAACTACAACGACTTTACAGCTTTTTAAAAATTTTTCAAATGACAAAACCAGTTCGGAGAAGGCCTTATTAATTAAAAGCTTCAAAAAAGTGGTAGTGATCTGGTGACCTTTCTTCATAATTTATAGTTTAGTATCCGCCTGTAACTTAATTTTTTTTTTAATTAGGTTTTCAGCGAAGGATTATACTGGTGAATTTTTACTATTAATGATAAAAATATATTGTGATGTATGTAGCAACCCAATTTCTATTAAATTTTTTTATTCTTGATTTAACCATTTGCTCCCATGCCGCTTCGGAATAAATAACAATCACAATATAAAGACTGAGATTATGATATTCATTTAAAGGATTAACTATGTGTGTTAACCATGGCCACATGTAACAAACTAAACTACATTTTCTACAGTTGCAATCAAAATTATTTATAACCAAGTTTTAGCAATTTAATTTTGAGACAAATTTTTGAAAATTTCTTTCTTCATTTATAATTGCTTGCTAAATTGCTTTATAAATATGTTTTTTCTCTCGATTTTAGTAGACATAGTTTTAAAAATATTCGTATGTGTGCCACATAATAGAAAACTTTCATGAATGTCAAAAACACTGTCATGCGATAATATTTTTATTTATTTTGTTTCGGTTATTTTCAGCTCTCTCTTGAATATTAAGTAAAACGTATTCGCACTAATATTTTATCAAATATAAAGGCACATTCATAACTCTTGACTGAATATCCCATTATGACATTATGGTTGTTAACGCCTTGGGGGATAAAAAACAATACACACATAAAGGCATAGCAATAATTTTAAAACAGTTCCTTTTTCTATTATATTTACAGTGGTTTGGTAGTATATGTTGGACAAAAATTATGAGACCATTCCATATTTTTAAAATTTATTTAACATACTATTAATTTATACATAGATTATGTGAATAATTTTTTTGGTTCGTTTATATTTTATACGTGGAATTGTTTGTGATGGTACGACACAATTTTTTTTTTGACAAATTATTATAGTTTTCACAGTGTTGTAGTTTTAAGATGATGTTTTCATGACGCACTTGTCGAGAGCAGATCAATTTGTTCATTACGTTTGCACTACTGTTGTAGTAAAGTAAAAGTCAACGCCAATCAAGTTTGTATTTGGCAGATATAAAAATCATACACTAATTTTTACCTATATGAAAATGGATATATCGAGACCTCATTTTTTGGAAAGAAAAAACGATGACTCAAACCAAAGAAAAGCTTGAAAAGTACTGTGAGGATTATGCTGTATGTTTTCAATAGCAAAATAATAAATAAAATTATAGTCACTCTGGACTGACTATTCGATACCATATAACATTCGTTTTGAGTATCAAATAAACTTTAACGTTTTGCCTTGAATTAAGAATACCACTTCGCTATTTTTATACCCTATACCACTATGTGGCCAGGGTATAATGACTTTGTGCTGATGTTTGTAACCGATCGACTTAGAATCAGTTTCTAAGTCGATTTAGCGATGTCCGCCCGTCCGTCCGTCCATCCGTCTGTCCTCCTCTGTGTCCATGTATACTTTGTAATCAAATCACAGGTCACAAATGTGAACATATTTTGATGAAATTTGGTATATAAGCTTTTTG
Organism: Cordilura impudica; assembly: GCA_963682025.1. NCBI lineage: Eukaryota > Metazoa > Arthropoda > Insecta > Diptera > Scathophagidae > Cordilura > Cordilura impudica. Next base: position 282,247,839 of record OY821517.1, on the reverse strand, counting down.
GGTATATAAGGTTTAGGACGAACTGTATTTAAATTGGTGAAATTCGGTCCATGTTCAGACTTAGTCCCCATACAAATGACACCCATAAAATCGACTTAAATTGCCATGTGATCCAAATTATCGTATATATCTTAGTCGAATTGGGTATGTGTGTGTTTATTATATACGTTAATCAGTAGTTCAAAAATAATTCCTATAGGACAATTCTTAGTCATAGGCCCCACTAAATACTTTTTATCAAAAATTTATCACTTTTCTACTTCAAATGTTATATTTTATCCTAATAGCCTAGGGTTTTGGAAAAAAATTTTATGACCCCTTTATCCCTTTTGGAACTGGGGTCACATATGACCCCAATCTAATAAAAGACAATTTATTCAAAAAATTTAAATACTTTGTAAGTGCTGTTGAACTTTTACATATGACACTTAACCCTTTGACGACCATAGCCAAACATATTTGCCACAGCATTTTTCGACGGTACTTTTCAATATGTGCATGAGAGTACAAAAGTGTTTATGGCGAAAATGTACTCAATATTTGGGGCTACAAAAATGTGGTACATAGTTTTTACCCCCACCCCCCAATTTTTCTGTACAAGCCACTAAATTTGAGTAAAATATGTACTTTAAAGCCCCGGGGGTCCCAGCCCCAAATGATAACCAAATCAAATGGGGCTTAAATATGCTCTATCTGTATCCTTTCTAATTCAATATCCAAAAAAAAAATAATCCATTGGGTTCTACATTTAGGAACGGGAAACATAAATTTGATTGGCAATTATATTTGCCTGTGGGTTGAAACGGAACTTTTTACACATTTTTGAATTTTCGGTAATATTCTTTTTCCAAAATCTAATAGGCTTTGCTTTTTTTGCAATAATTCCTAGAATAAAAAATTTTTCGAACATTTTTAGTAAAATAGTATAATTTGTTGGTGAAAGTTTAGTCAGTTTTTTGAAGACGTGTGATCAAGTTATAAATATTTTCAATGATAAAATTATGTAAGGTAAGACGTTTTTATATTTATATTTGGAAAAAAAATTAATATTGTATGTATTGTGAAGTGCAGATAAAATGAGTGCAAATCGGGACCGATTGTTTATGCTTCGTCCAGAAGAAATAGAACAAATTTTATTATGTGAGAACAGTGATGAAGAGGCTGATGTAAATATGGACGAGGAAGATATGGTATTTTTGGAGAACGATATGGACGAAAACAAAACGGATGAGGTGGTTGAAGTCGTCATTGAGGGTTCAAAGCAAGGAGAAATGCAGCCAATGAAAAAATTCCGAATGGATCGCATTGTGGAAGAACCAATGCCATCAAATTCAAATTCATCTGGTACCACTATAGTGATTCCACTGCAAACAGTGTACCGGTTTACTCAACCACTTCACTATACCTCACCAACTTTCACTGGATTAGGAAAGGAGTGTAATTATGCCCCCGTAAAGAAATCCCGCCGGCATTTGAAGTTTTCAATGCTGTTTGAAGGTAAGTTTTATTAAAAATTTAGTATTTTAGCTGCGTCAACATATATTATTGTTTAATAAAATTTTGTGAAAATGTCGTTATACAGTCGAATCTGTACGCGCCCCAAAAGGGACGATTATTTCATTTGAGTACAACTAAGTTCAAGGCCTATTTAGTTATCATTATACGCATGAGCTTGGTGAAACTTCCAAGCATTCGATTGTATTGGTCAACAGACCCTACCTTTCATCAATCTCAAGTAGCAGATATTATGACTCGTAAGCGATTTCAGGATATCACAGCGAACCTCCACTTCACCGACAACAATACAGATATTAGCTTTTTTGTAGCAAATGGAATTTCGGTTGTGAAGTGGATGGACAATCGTCCTGTTTACCTTGCCTACAAGCTAACAAAATTGATGTGAAATGTTCTGATGTTATTCGACATTATAATAAAGGAAGGGGCGGGGTGGATCTGATGGATCAAAACAAAGTGTATTACGAGTACTATCGCAAATGGCGCTTTTATATCAGGTTGTTTTTTGATTTAGTCGAACTTATGGTCCACAACAGCTATATCATATATTCACAGATTTCGGAAAATAGCAGCTTCCCAAATTAAGTAAATTCTCTGCAATTACGTTCTGCTTTGGCTCAAGAACTTATAAATGACTTTTCTTCTCGACAGAGATTTTCATCAGAGTCTACAAAAGTCGGAAGTCGCTCGATATTGAAACCAAAAAGTATTCACAAAATGGAAAGAAGGAGAACTGGAAAAGATATGCACATTGCGCAGCAAGTGGCAAATATAGCCATACAAATGTGTTTTGTGAAGTATGTAATGTGTTTCTTTGCTTCACAATTTCACGAGAATGCTTCAATATTTATCATAAACAAGACTAATATATTATTTTTGTAATTAAACTTAATATTTTCTACTTTTCTAATGAATTAATAAAAAAAGCTTTCAAAACATAAACAAAATTTCATATATATTTTTTTGTAAAAAGTTCCGTTTCACCCCATAGGCAACTATATTTGCCAATTGATTTGAGAGGGAAGAAGGGGGGGTGGAGGGTGAAATTTTTTTGACATTCATTTCGTATGGCTAAGGATTAAGAAAATTAAAAAAAAAACCAAATCTCTTCAGCCAAAAAAGTCTGGTCGTCAAAGGGTTAAAATATAATAACCAAATGTGCAAGTCTTCCTTGCTAATAATTTGCAATACATCGAACAACATTAACGCATTGTTTGCCGAAGCCGAACTTTTAATTTAAAATAAATTAATTGTTATAGTAAACTAGATGAAACCCTTACTATGGGTTGGGAAATAAAATTGTGCTATATTTTACGAAAACTTACACTTATGTGCTCCTAGGGTTAAAATTATCCAAAATTCAGCAGTATTTGCAAAGAATTTGAATTTTTTGACTTAATCGTCCTCTACTAGCTTGCGGCCAAATGCTGCACCAAGTCCAAATGGGTTAGTGGCGTCAAATAATAAAATCATCATAATCATCATATCATAAAAATCCGTAAAATATAGCACTATTTTATTTCCCAACCCATAGTAAGGAAGCATGGAAGACGTGAACATTTGGTTATTATATTTTAAACGTCACATCTAAAAATTCAACAGCACTTACAAAATATTTAAATTTTTTTAATAAATTGTCTTATATTAGCTTGGGGTCATATGTGACCTCAAGTCCAAAAGGAATAATGGTGTCATATAATTTTTTTTCTAAACCCTAGGCTACTAAGATAAAATATAACATTATACATCATAAATTATACGAAATATAACATTAGAAAACTGATAAATTTTTGATACAAGTTACTTAGAAAGAGTTCATTTACTGACTATCTCACAAAAAACTAAATTTTCCGGAAATCCGCAAAAACAATTTCTTGTAAAAAAAATTCTGGCAGAGAAATTTACTTAAAAATTAACTCAAGTAATCTCTAACATATATTAAAAAAAAACTTTAAAGTGCAAGATCTTTTTTTTGAAATTTTGCTTAAGGAAAATTTTTAAAACTTAAAAAAGGAGTTTTCAAAATTTTATCAAAAGAATTTTCCATATTTGGTCTCATTGCGTAATATGTTAAAAAAGTGGTAATAAAACAATTCTTCATGTCTGTGTGCTCATAGGTATAGAGAGTAAAAAAATAATGGCTTTAATTAATTTCTTTAAGTTGAAAAAATTTCTGTCAATTTTCACGACCTAGTTTTTTTTGGCACAAAAGTGGCATGGGGCCTCTGTTATTTCTTAGCGACTTATTCTTCGATTTTGAAGTTACATAGCGTTTAAAAGAAATTGTTTAATACCGAAATCGATTCATATAACAACTTGTCGAAAAAGTTAAACTATAGAACGAAATTTTCGTAAAATCTGAAAAAAAAAGTCTTATTTTCCAAACTTGAAATTCCTAGAATTTTTTTGACTGACCAAACACTTTGTACTTCTCAGTTGTTTTGCTATTGGCATATTTTTAGGGGGTGGGACTTTAAGTTCGAACACCTTTTTTCCATATAATGAAGGGCCACCCTATTGGTCACATAGTAAACCTCAAAAACATACCAGAAAATTTTGTATTGTCGTATTATTATTATTTTTTATACCCTATACCACTTTGTGCTGCTGTTTGTAACTACCAAAAATATTTGATCTTGTATTATACCGATCGATTCAGAATTACTTTCTGGGTCGATTTAGCGATGTCCGTCCGTCCGCCTGTCCTTCTGTGTGTTCATGTAAATTTTGTAATCAAACTACAGGTCGCAAATATGAATATATTTTAATGAAATTTGGTATATGATCTTTCATCAGCCATCTGACAAAAGCCGTTGAAATTGGTGAAATTCGGTGCATGTTCAGACCTAGTCCCCATACAAATAACCCCTATGAAATGGACTTAAATTGCCATATGATCCAAATTATCATATAGATCTAAGTTATAGATATCTGTGAAATTGGGTTTGTGTGTGTTTATTACACCCATTAATCGGTAGTCCAAAAATAGACCCTATAGGACAATACTTAGTCGCAGCCCCATATAAAGATGCATCCCGATCTTCACTTAAATCTATAAAAAAAAAATTTTTGCACAGATTTTTCTCAAATTTGATTTGTATATGTTTTTGCAAAAAATAAGTGACCTTAGCAAATGTGATCAGGATCGGTTCATTTTCTACCTAGTCCCTATATAAATATAGCATCCGATATGAACTTTTTCATATTCGAAGGAAAAAAAAATTAATAACAATACCACTCAAATTTGGCTTATGCTTATTTTCTCTATCCAAATAGTGGGGCCTAAGAGATAGGGTCTCTAAACGTATCTTATAGGGTGTCGTACAGTCGGTGTAGACCGACTATAATTTTATTATTTGTTTTATTATATATAAGATATTGCTCAAATTTATGTTACATTGTAAATAAGTTCTCGTGCGGTCATATGGAAAACTAATATTAAAAGTACTATGCTTTAAATAAATAAAAATATCAATGTCGAACTTAATTATTTTTTTAAAGACAATGTTTTATTATAAAACTTAAAACACTTACTCACTTTCTTGGAAAGACAAAATAACGTATAAGCCCGTTTAAAACTTTTTTAATATATTTCTATTTCTACTTTTCTATTTCGTTTCACTTAGATATTATATTAAGAGGAAAAAAAAGTATTTCCATTTTGTAACTTTAAGCCATATAATCCAACTTATAAATTAAATAGAACCGCTAACTTTTTAAGTTCTAGAAAATAATGTCATGCTGATGGGTTGCGTAAATAGAGTAAATATAATGAAAAAGTGAATATTGGATAAGGAAAAAATTGTTTTGCTTATAATGGTATACAATTTTATACAAATTGGTTTCAATTAGAAACATTTACTTAGGAATATCAAAGGAAATGTTAATGTTTTATTCTTAAACACGAATAAATATGCCCCTCATATCACAATGTCTGGATATTTTATACTTACTCATCAAATGTAAAATATTTTGAAAATATTCGTTTTACTCGTATATAGCTGTAACATTTTTCAGACAGATAAACCAACCAAATATTTTTTCTCTTACCTAATTTAATGTGGAAATAATACTTAGTGTTATATACAGTTACAAAATGTAGATATATGATTTCAAGGTGCATATTACTATAGTAATGTTAAGTTACAGAATCACTTTTATGCTAAATTCATATTAATTTTTATTTGATAAACAGATATGTATATGAAAAATGTATAAAGGAAGTAGATACAATAATACAGTAAAATACAATTTGATTCTATGTTGTCAACCAACACCTTTCTGTGACCTGTTTTGAATTCTTTTGTAAATAATAAATGTTATTGATATTGCACGTAAAAACGTAATAACACCATGTTAATCTATATATATAAAATTCATTTTCTGTTCGTTTGTTTGTTTGACCGTTATACAAATTTTTATTTTTCAACGGATTTCTCTGAAGTTTGGTATGCTTCCTATCGGCCATGCCTACTTTTACGCCCACTTTTTCTATATCATAATTTTGTATTTTTTGGTATATGTGATCGCTATAGAAATTTTTATTTCTCAACGACTTTCTCCGAATTTTAGTACATACCCCAGGGAAGGTCGCCATATGCTTTTACCGGCCACGCCTATCTTTACGCCCACTTTTTATATAAGGTTCATTTTTTGTTGTTTGGTATATTTGTTCGCTATACAAATTTTTAATTTTTCAATGGATTTCTCTTGAAATTTGGTACGCACGGAAATAACTTCACATTGAACAAATTTCCCAAATTTAAAAAAGGTCCCCAAAAGAAATGAACAAATTCTCCAATTTGTGTAATAACTAAATAAAAAATGAACATACTCCCCAAATTTATTCTAAAATTTTTAAATATTTATATTTAATGAATTTTGTTCAATATTTAACTGAAAATTTGCAATAAACTCATTTAAAATCTGTATACTTTTCAAAAGCATAATTTTTGTGCGCGAAAGCGGCGGGCAGACGCGGACGTGACGCTATCGCGGAATACAGCTCCGCTAAAATATCGGAATGATCTGAAAAATATATTTTGGCGATTAAAATTAGTTGACAACAACTGCGCGGCAGCACGGGTGTGGTTACCAAACGCGCGGAAGCGGAGCGCGACATGTTCGCGGAACACAGTTCAGTGAAATGTCTTTTGATAGATTTTATCTACGTATGTGCAATAATTATCTGTTGATCCAAATAGGCCACAAGTACGTTGCTTAAAGCATCCTTGAGGCACAATTTTAATGTCGCATCCATTTTCCGTTTTTGAAACTTCCATGGATTTGACGTCTCCGCTCAATGACGATAACATATTGAATATAGTAATTCAATTTTTAAAAGGTCTGATTCCTTTAATTTGCAAAGGATTCCGTTATATTTGATGTTTTCAAAATAAATAAACTTCGAAAAGAAAAACATGAAGCGATTTGCAGCTTATTTTTGAAGCATTTTTGCTGTAGCGTCTTATGCAAAATTTCTAAATTTAAATATCAAAAAAATTTAAATTGATATAAAGAATTAATTTTCTCCCCAAAAAATTTAAACATTGAGGAATTTTTTCATCATGAACAAATTCCACAATCCCATACAAATTTTTAAGGAGAAAGTTTATTTTTTTTGGAAATTTGTTCATTGTGGAATAAGAATAGTGAACCATTTTTATATCTTTGGATCCCGGACAAGACCGGGTAAAAACAGCTAGTTTTATATATAATTTTATATTTTAATGCCACTTGTGCCAGGCATTGCCTTGGACCAAACTTTCGTTGTCTTTCTGCAGATGATAATTACCGAATATCGTCTGTATATCGGGAAAAAGAATTAGATGGCTCGGTACCTCTCTGAACATAGCAGTGACCGCATGTAGTGTCGTTGGTACCACGGTATTTGTATGACAAAATGGTGTTGCTCGAAAAGATAATAGAAATAATAAGAGAGAGCAGTCAGCCCAAGCCGCTGTATTAGCGATGTATTTGTGACAACCGAAATCGATCGTCACATTTTGAAAAGTGTACGAACCCTTTACCTAATGAAAAAACCCCACACGGTGTTTTGCTAAAGCAAGTGTAAATTTAGCTTTCTAACTTTGCGCACTTATCATAATTTATTTTTGAACTGGTTGAGAATTGTAAGTGTGGTTTTCCATTTTTTTATCTATATAACTTAACTTAGGTACGTATGTGTCTGTATATATATATATGTATTTGCTTTTTCAATTCAAAGCTGGTATAAAAGTTGTCATAAGTGGGAATCGCTCTTTTATTAGAGTGAATATGAATAAAAACGAATGTACAAATAACTCCGCATCTTAGTAAACGGGCTCACGCAAAGTCCCAAGGCTCTCATTATGAAGGCACTCTAGATATATGATATTTATTACTTGTCCGATCCCACTTAATTTTTTGTCCTACTACTCACGTTAATAATAGATGACCTAAAACAAATTTTCAAAGTTGTCCCTGTCATGGTACTCAAGACATATGATATTCAGTAATAAACTTTGTATGGGAGGTACCACGCCCACTTATTGGATCCCGTCCATTTCAGGCACAGTTACTAATATTAATAATAGCTTATTTCACACAAATTTGCAAAACTCTTCCCATCATAGTATTCAATATATATGATATTCAAAATTTACTTGGGGTGGGAGGTGCCACGCCCGCTAAAAATATTTGAAATAAAGGAAAACAACGACTGATTTAAATCTTCATGAAAATTGCATAAAAAACAAAAAGTTATTTTTTGGTTAATATTGGCAAATATTAATACTAAAAATTTTGCAATGCTGCCCCTAATGTTTAGGTGTGAGGTATGACACCATTATCTAATTAACAAATTTTTCCACTATGGAGTGATATATGCTGTATTGTGGAATGATGTTACTTGTCAATGTCTTTATTGATTTCTATATTGATCATCCTTAGGGGTCCCACCAGCCAGTTAATATATTGAAATAGCAGAATTTAATAATTTTAATTTTTTCGAAATCAATTATTTTGTTAACTGATTACATTCGACTTTATAAAAGATAGACAATTTTGACATATAGTTGTTAAGGTATCTCTACTACTATTTAATCTGATATGAAGAGAATCCATATCGTTTGCATACTACCAAATTTGCAATAGTTGAAAAGTTTAAATTAAAAAATAAAAATTTTTAAGCGGCAAAAACTATTTAAAAAAAAAAAACTAAATCTAAGTGCATGTTTATGTTGCACGAATGAGAGACAAGACGAATAGAAAAGTCATAATTGTTTATAGGAAAATATTATTTTCAAATTGATGTGTTACGTAAACAGGAGGTAAATTACATATTTTTTAAGTAAACATGAATGAAATAGCTGCCGATAATTTGAACCGTTATAGTGTTAAGTATGTCATCATTTCTACTCAACCAATTCTTACAACATTCCTTTGTCGTTAATGTGTGCCTCTCTCTTGCAATTCCAACAAAATGACGCGATTCTACAGTTCTGTTTATTATTGTTTACATCTTCTGAGCACTGGTCGTCGTTTTCTTATTTTACAACTATTAATCTACATAACGTAAGAAGTCATGGCTATTCTTTGTGAAATATATTCTTGTTAGTTGTACTACAAAGTTTGCCAAAGCCATTTAAACCAACACGACAAAATGCGATAAAATTAATGTTAAACCACTTCCATTTTTCTTGCTCTTAGCACTACTTTTGTAGAGTAAATCAGTTATATATTGTAACTCAAGAGTTTTGTCATCAAATGTAGAATATTCAACAAAACAAAGCAACTAAAAAAATGCCTTAGCGAGTTAAAAAAAAAATCAATTTATCTTTGTGTTTGCATGTTTTATTGCGCGCTTTAAGTCTATGTTTCAACTGAAGTATTAAAACTGTAAGAACTGTGATGTTCTATTTGTATAAATACTTCCCAGCAACACTTTTGAAGGTGGTTCCCTTTTAATGACAAAAGATCTTTAAATGGGATGTAAATTATACCCGACCCGATGAAGAGTTTCGTGGACTCAAAATTCGTACAGGATATGACGTATCCTCGATTGAAAGAAAAATCGCCAAACTTGCACCCTCAAATAGCCCAAAGGTACGGACCTCATATGAATTTACTGTAAAATGCTTAAACCTCCAGGCATTCCACTTGAATTTTATGTCATCATTATAGCCATCCGATTTAAGATAAAGTTAATAAATGAATTTCGGTTGATTAGAATTATAATTATCTTGTCTTACAATGAAAATTGCACGTTTTTAAATTTAGGGCCAGTCGATTGGCGACTAAGTGTTTTTTTTTTTACAGGTTTGAGTAAAAAGACAATGAATAAGTAACAGCATTTGACAGAGGTTAAGGATTGGGCATAAGCTCACAAGACCTACAATTTCAAAATCATTTCGAGATATAGGAATGAAACTGAATCATCTGGAATAACTAGAATATCTTTTGATGAGGCCGCAAGAAAGTAGCATAATGATAGTGAGTGAAATTGAAGATGACATAGGCTTTGGATTTTAAATGATCAGTTAGGTTTTAAACAGATATCCGCAAGATGGGTACCACGTTTCGACAAAGTTGACCACAAACGCAATCACGTGACTATTTAACAGCAGCGATCAAATTGTTAATTCTTTAATTTTTCAAAAATTTCTTTGGATGATGCTGCCTCCAGCACGTACACATATAAATCCTTATGCAATGAAAGGATAAGACGACATGTTGCTTGATTCTCCTTTGCTGCATCAGTGCACATACCTACAACACAGCCCCATATGCCATCTAACTCGAACTGAGCTTTTAACGCGAAACACCATGTGGACCAGTTATCAGATCCCATAAATTCCTCAATTTGAAACGCGTTGACGCCAGACATTTTTTAAAATGCGTATAACTCCGAGATCACAATTTTACTGAACTTATTTTCAATTAAACGAAGGGGCCCATAACCTATTGAAAAGTAAGGCCAATATGTTTTCATTGGAATCTCAATACGCAATGAATAAAATTTATTTTCTATAAAAATATTTACAAACAATTTTCAATTTCCAATAAAATCTAGATTCTATTTTCTATAATATTTAAAGTAGAATTTGATTAAGTAATTTTAACAAACACAAAGAGGGTTACAACTATATTTTTTTTTTGCGAAAGACTAGAAAAATCGATGTAAGATTGTTACAGTGAATAGACATCACTATTTATCATTTTCTTGCAAAAAGTGAAAATTGAATTTTGAGTTGACTCACTTTAGAGGCACAAGTGCGACATGTTTGGTTGGGTATTTGAATTGAATTGAAAATACAGTAGTTTAACTTTGGAATAATTCAGTTGGTGATTTTTTTTTTATATCTATTCTTATATAAACAGCTTTTACTTGAGTTTTTAAAATAATCTAAATTTTTCTTTCTTCATTTTCACAAACTTAATTTCTTTTATGTTGCGTAGTAAATTCTGAAACTACTCAACACAATGCCTTAACGTTTTTCTTGTTGCTGTCTAAATAGTTGTCATTAGAAAGACATTTATTTGTAAGATTTAACATGTCAGACATACATATTTTTAGCACAGACATTTGCTCTGCTTTTAATTGTCACTTTTTTCCCTTGCAACAAAAAAGCTAAATGACAATGTGCATCATTAAGCAGGAGACAAACGAGAGAAGAACGGAAAAATATATAGACAAGAAATGTTAGTACATAAACTTAAAAATGGGTCATTAACTTTTTAAAATTGTAAATAAATAATGACTTGACCATAAGTTAATTTAACCCTAGGAAAATAACTTCATTATCTCTTTACCCTGGTTTAGTTTAAAAGCATCAGAACGTTAAATATAAAAATCGGTAATTTTTTTTAGAAGAGCATTAAAGGGATTTTAACTAGTAATTAAATAGAAGATTCCAAGAAACAAGATTTAAAAATTTCTTGTACTGCTGCGTGACTACGGTTAATATTGCACATAGGACGTAAACATTAAAAAAAATTGAGTTTTATTGTTTATTTATTATTATGTATTGCCTGAAAATTTAACAAATTTATGGACTGTGGATTACACATACTCTGGTGATGATTATATTTATTGAGGTCAACAGTCTGTAAAACACACGATATGCCTAAAAGACAAAGTTGAGTAAAATATAAAGTAGTTGATAGCTGGTTGTAATTTTCTGGAGACAGCATTATATTAGGACTATGCCTGATTATAACTGGTCACATACTGATTATTTTTGAAAGGACGATTAGAAGATACAAAAACGATATACAGATCAGGTTTAACCAAGGTGTGCATATTTTGGATTTTAAGTCGAACTCATAATGAACGTTTATATTACATTTGTATCTAAAGGTGCAATACTTTCCAACAATTTTAATTAGGGATTTCTAACATTTTTAATTTTATTCGTATCTTTCAATACATGGTCTATAGATCGGAGAAGGTTTACATGAATACGCAAGGGAAAGAGAAAGCGGATTATTATAGTTGTATTATATTATGCAGCCCTTAAAGGATCTGATGGGATGCACAGATTCCTCCTACAATATACATGCCAATTAACTAACTAATTTTTATTTTCGAAAAAAGTTTCTGGGGCTTGTTACTTCAGAAAAGATGTTAATTGCTAAAATGAAAAATTTTAAAATGTATTAGCTTTAATTGTATTTTATTTACTTGATATTATTCGAAACAAAACTATAAATGCTGAACATTTTATGCAAACTTTATACAGTGGACAAACCAAAAAATATACTGCAACGATTTGTAGTTAGGTTCCCGTATTCCTTTGGAAGTCTGGATACACTGTTTTTCTATTACTACCAATTAAATCTGTAATATTAATAAGCTAGGCGATTTCTTATGACCGATGTTTTGTTCTACCATTTTAAACTGATTTTGACGAAGCGTATATTATTTGAAAGGTATTTCTTTTTAACCGTTTTACAGATTTTTAAATTGTTTCCTTTTTTGGAGCAAATTGCTTTTAAAGTTGCTACGAACACAGACATAAAATTATACAATGCTACGTGTGTGTCTATTAAATATGATAATGGGGTTGTAATGAAAATGAGTTTGTTTTATTGTGTTGATTTGCAAATTGGCTATAATTGATTAGCATAACTTTAGGGTCTTTATTTAATGAAAAAATAAAATTCCCTAGAATTTGCACTCGAATTTCGAGGGCTGGAATTTGCTAGTATCTATTAATATTGAAAAATCTTTTGTGTCTCTGTTTGTTTGTTTATTTGTGTAAGCTTCATGTAACTTTCTTTGTGAATGATGTAATATCTGGAATGAATCATAGGCTATAGCAGACCATAGGATGAGGGATCTGCATTGCAAACTTAAATTACAAAACATATTGATCAATACTACTAATATTCTTATTCCGACCAAATTGGATAAAACGTGCCATTACCAGAATAAATGCGCATTTCGTGCAAATGATGGCACAGTTGTTTTCGGAACAAGAATGTATTTTTGATTAGGTATTGCAACATTTTAACAGAGATCAAAACGCTATTTTCCTTTTAAACAAAACACTTCAGCTAAATATTTTAGGTCAGAAAATTAACGATGCATTGATGTACATGGCTCTAGCATTTTTGGAAGCTCCTACCAGAGATATCAGCAGCCCAAGTGGCAAACATTTATTTAATTTAATTTGAGGAATTTTCACAGATATCTTCTATTATAATAGAACACAAATTAACTTATTATCTTCTATTTTACAAATATGACAAGTAAGAAAATTACAGTCTTTCTACACCGACAATATTTTTGTTTTTGGATGGACTTAAGAAGAGCTTGGGAGTCAGCTTCATATGGGAGCTTTGACTAACACTTGCGTATAGGTTTTATTTTTTGACTACTGATAAACGGATGTAATAAACGAAAACCGAACAAAATTTGACCGATATCTATACAATAATTTAGATACTTGGGTAATTTAAGTCGATCTCATTTGTACAGGGTGGGCCAACTTGGACTGACTGATTTGAAATGCTTATAATTTTTGCATTTTTGATTTTTTATTTATGCACCACAACGCCTACAATATGCCAATATATTGGTTTTGCTAGCGACAGAAAATGGCAATTTTTTGAATAATCTGATTATGAGCGATGAAGCACATTTTCATTTAAATGGATATGTGAATATGCAGAACTGCCAAATTTGGGGTACAGAGAATCCGAGAGCATTGCATCGGCGACAACTACACCCTGTCAGATGCACTGTTTGGTGTGGAATCATGGCTGATAAAGTTATTGGTTCATATTTCTTCGAAAGTGAACTTAATGAGCCACAAACCGTCTCTGGAGTGGTATACCGGACCATGATGGCAAATTTTTTATGTCTGATAGTTCTCAATAATCGTAATATATGGTTCCAGCAAGATGGAGCTATTGCTCATATCGCAAGAGCCACAATGGCACTTCTGCGAGAACTTTTCGAAGACCGAATAATTTCAAAAAATGCACAAAATATTCAGGAGCTAAAACAGAATATTCGCACAGAAATTGCTCAATTGCAGTCAGAAATGTTGCGCAATGTAATGCAAAATGTATTGAGTAGAGCCATTAACTGCCAACAGGAAAATGGACCCCATCTAAAAGATGTAATTTTTCATAATTAGTTTAAAAAAAAAATCATAATTGATACTTTAAATTGCAAAAAAAATTAAATAAAAAAATTTAAAAATACAAAAATTATAAGCATTTATAAAAATCTTCTTTTGGATCTTATAATATTAATGATTGATTTAGAAATAAATCAAACTGAAGATAAAATATTTCCACTTTCTATAAGGTAAAAGCCTTAGCACGCTTGCTTCAAAAATTGATATGTAGTCTGCAAAATAGGTTATACAATATATCGGGTCGCGTCACCAAGAGAAACCGTAACCGTATGAATGGTAACATAAAGTAGCAATTTTTGTGCAGTTATCGAAAAAGGCAGGTGTATCGTACGTTTTTGCATTTTGCAAATAAACAATAAAAAGAACATATAAATAATCGTTATAAGCTAAAGCTTAAGTTTGTTTTTTTTTTTTTTTTTTTGTAAAAACGTAAAAAATTAATGAATGACTAATAACTATTAATTGACTTAAGTTTACAAAGTTTGTGCAGAATACATTCTGAGCTTAAAGAAAAAAAAAAAAAACGACGAACGCGATGATTAAAAAAATTGGGTCACAAATGGCTACTATCGGAAAGTTTTTGCCAACATAAAAACAAGTAAGAAAATTATAGTCGGTCGAGACCGACTATATGATACCCTATACCATGCGTTTAGAGACCCTATCTCTTAGGCCCAACTAAGTGCATATATGAAAAAGTTCATATCTGATGCTATACCTATATGGGGACTAGGCCCAAAATGGACCGATCCTGACCATGTTTGGTAAAGTCTCTTGTATTTTTCAAAAATATATACAAACAAAATTTGAGAAGAATCAGTGCAATATTTTTGTTTTTTGATAGATTTAACAGAAGATCGGGAAGCAGCTCTATGTGGGGCCTATGACTAACAGTTGTCCCAGGGATCATTTTTAGACTACTCATTAATGGATGTAATAAACGCATACAAACCCAATTTGAGTAAGAGCTATATGACAATTTCGATCTTATGGCAATTTATGTCGATTTCATAGGGATCATTTGTATGGGGGCTAGGTCTGAACATGGACCGACTCTCACCAATTTCAATAGCGTTCATCCCATGGCCGATAAAAGATCAAATACCAAATTTCATCAAAATATATTCATATTTGCGACCTGCAGTTTGATTACAAGCTTTACATGGACACACAGACGGACGAACGGACATCGTTTAATCGAATCAGATAGTGATTCTGGTTTATGCTATTTTCAGATAGTGATTCTGATTCGATCGGTCTAATCAAAGATGGGTGTAGGCCAAATATTATTGGTTGTTACAAACAGCAGCACAAAGTCATTATACCCAAACCACATAGTGGTATAGGGTATAAATATAGATGAGCAACAGTTTTTTAAACATACACGAATATGAAGAACTTTATATCATTTACTTTTAACTTTGGTTGCTGATTCAATACAGAAACCCAAACAAAGTTATG
The DNA here is from genome assembly GCA_963682025.1 of Cordilura impudica. Lineage (NCBI taxonomy): Eukaryota > Metazoa > Arthropoda > Insecta > Diptera > Scathophagidae > Cordilura > Cordilura impudica. Next base: position 282,232,234 of record OY821517.1, on the reverse strand, counting down.
TTATATCAGAAAAGTTGGATATTACGCTGCAGTAAGTATGAATTACATATTAAAATAATATTTTGTATATTTAGCATACGGGACTTCTATCCAGTCGATTGCTAAAAATTTAAGATGTGAGAAAATTTATTTTGGAAACGTGCAGAACCATGTGCGACGTACTATTGCCAATTTATGTACGTGAACCTACAACGAAGCAATACGGGTTCATTGAATATTATTTTCATTATATGTGGAACATGCCAAATTGGTTTGGAGTTTTTGACGGAGAGCATGTGGCCATCAAATATCCTCAAAATTCTGGAGGCATGTTCTACAATCATAGAAAGTACTTCAGAAATTGTGTTAATAACAGTGTGTGATGATAAGTACACATTTACGGCAATAAGCGTTGGAAGCTATGGGATCAGATTGATTTAGGTATGAATAAATTTGGCATTTACCTTGTTTATACCATATCCATGGTTTCTAAATATTGACATAAATCTTATTTTATTTCCGATTATCCCCGCTCGGTGATGCTGTAGTTTCAAACAAAATACCTATGCTCCAGGCAAGCCATTGTCCTCTTCGTCGCCATCATTCTCTCCGAAGAACATTAACACGTATTTTCCGAGACAGCAAAGCAAATAAGAGATGGATCGGCAAACTATTTTGTAAATGAAGGAACTGTTTCTTTTCAAAACCAAATGATAAATATTTAAATACATTTTAGTTATTAAAGAAAGATAAGAAATAACTAGGTCTTTGTTGTTCGGTTCGAGATATTTGTACATTTTCTAATAACAAACAAGTAAGAAAATTATAGTCGGTCTAGACCAACTATGCTACACCCTACACCATGCGTTTATATAGAAAATAAGCATAAACCAAATTTGAGTGTGATTTTTATTAATTTTTTCGGCTGCAGATATGAAAAAGTTCATATCGAATGTTATATCTATATGGGGACTAGGCCCAAAAATGGACGGATCCTGACCATGTTTGGTAATGTCTCTTGTATTTTGCAAAAATATATACAAACAAAATTTAAGAAGAATCAGTGCAATATTTTTGTTTTTTGATAGATTTAAGTGAAGATCGGGAAGCAGTTCTATATGGGGCCTTTGCCTAAGAGTTGTCCAATAGGGATCGTTTTTGGACTACTGATTAATGGATGTAATAAATACATACAAACCCAATTTGACTAACATTTTTATGTTGATTTGGATCTTATGGCAATATATGTTGATTTCATAGGGGTCATTTGTATGGGGGCTAGGTCTGAACATGGACCGATTCTCACCAATTTCAACAGCGTTCATCCCATGGCCGATAAAAGCTTATGAACCAAATTTGATCAAAATATATTCATATTTGCGACCTGCAGTTTGATTACAAGCTTTACATGGACACACAGGCGGACGGACGGACGGACGGATATCGTTAAATCAAATCAGATAGAGATTCTGATTCGATCGGTATAATTAAAGATAGGTGTAGGTCAAATATATTTGGTTGTTACAAACAGCAGCACAATGTCATTATACCCAAACCCCATGGTGGTATAGGGTATAAAAATCGCCTTAAATCTATTACAAATTTAAAATCGAAATATCTCGTGATTTTGAGCAAACTTTTCAAAACGGGGTAAATCACTGGATTCGACAATCAAAAGCAAGTAAGAAAATTATAGTCGGTCTAGACCGACTATACGATACCCTATACCATGCGTTTAGAGACCCTATCTCTTAGGCCCAACTTACTGGACATAGAAATAAGCAAAAACCAAATTTGAGTGGGATTTTTATTAATTTTTTTGGGTGCAGATATGAAAAAGTTCATATCGGATGCTATATCTATATGGGGACTAGGTCCAAAAATGGACCGATCCTGATCATGTTTGGAAAAATCTCTTGTATTTTGCAAAAATATATACAAACCATACCTAAGAAGAATCAGTGCAATATTTTTGTTTTTAATAGATTTAAGTGAAGATCGGGAAGCAGCCATATATGGGGCCAAAGGGATCATTTTTGGATTACTTATTAATGGACGTAATGAATGCATACAAAACCCAATTTGAGTAAGATCTATATGACAATTTGGATCTTATGGCAATTTATGTCGATTTCATAGGGGTTATTTGTATGGGGGCTAGGTCTGAACATGGACCGATTCTCACCAGTTTCAACAGCGTTCATCCCATGGCCGATAAAAGCTTATATACCAAATTTCATCAAAATATATTCATATTTGCGACCTGCAGTTTGATTACAAGGTTTACAAGGACACACAGACGGACGGACGGACGGACGGACGGACGGACATTGTTAAATCAACTCAAAAAGTGATTCTGATTCGATAGGAATAATTAAAGATGGGTCTAGGTCAAATATTTTTGGTTGTTACAAACAGCAGCACAAAGTCATTGTACCCAAACCACATAGTGGTATAGGGTATAAAAAGGTAATACTTTCTGCAATGTAAGAGAAATACAGAAAAAATTTAAGACTGCGCTAGTTTCGAAAAAAGCGACTTGTTTATCTTCACCATCATTTTGCTGATTTCTTCAACTTATGTTTATTCAACTATTTAACTCAATATTTGAAAGAAAAGAACATGAGAAACGTTTTAGTTCAGTTCGGTAAATGTTCTAAATGCTTTTCATGTAAAAAAAAACGACCAGCTGATACTTGAAGTTACGGTTACGCTTGGATAGCCCAGCCTTAACCCTTATCAGTAACCAAAATTCGTAGATGGTTTATTTGGCAAAACGTTAAATTCATATACATTTGCTGGAACCAACTTAATGAAATTCCTAGCTAAGTGTTATGCTATTTACGCTTATTCAAATATAATAAACTAAATCATTAAACAACTTTGAAACATGTATATTTGTATATATATGTTCACATTGCATACTATAACGTTTCTGTTATAGTCTTGAAAAAGACAACGGTTTTTGCTAAACTCACATTTAGCATTAACACCGTACCATCCTTATTTTTAATTTTGTATGTTCTGTTTTCACAAATATGACAATTTTATATCTTTATCATTCTTTATCACTCTAGTGATTGAGTTGAAATTAGTCAAGCTTAACATCAAATATTTTAACTGTTAATTAAATACAAATTGTTTTATATTTGGTATTAGTTTTATTTTTTAACCCGATTAAATTTAACTATCTTAAAAAAAGTTTAAATTGTTTATATTTACAACAACAAAACAAAGAGTCTGGTCTTTTGCAACTAAACCTTTAGATCATAATTATTTGATTTTGTTCGCTGTATTTGGCCTACAAAATAAATAGATACCTGGCCTCCAGTGATAATGATACCTGTCCTGCAGTGCGTATGAGCTATATGGGTTTTTATGTATAATATTAATTATACGCAAGATATGTCTACTACTATATGGTCTTAAATAAAACATTTCATGTTTATACTTTAGTCCGTAAAAGCATATAATATTATTACATTATACTCCAATTCAAGATAAAAAACTTTAAACGAACTAGCAAAAAAAAAAAAAAACATAAGGACGCATCAGAATATTTATGTGTTTTAATAAGGCACTCAGAACATTAGTATGTGAAAGCACAGACGTATGTATATGCATTTACTACATTTCCTTCTTAATTAGAACAATTAGAATATGATTATGCATTCGTGTTCTTAATCTAGACATCGCTTAATGTTTAAGAGGCTTAATAACACTACGCTAATCGCATAGTTCTGTTTAATTGTATTTTTACTTATGCTAGTTGTCTTTTCCAATTATTCATAACTTTTTTTGTCTTTGAAGAAGTATATACTCGTATGTGAAGGTTGAAGATAAGTACGAAAAATCATTATGGCAAACAAGTTCTATTACATGTAACTAAGAATTTTCTTTAATCATCTTTACATAGCAATAATCATTGTGCGGTCCCCTAGACCAGTAATGGCCAACATTTGGTGGGATAATTCAGAGTACGGTAGAAGTTTTTACGAGCTTATAATAATAGTTTTTAAATAAGTTTTCTACCTTTTAAATTTTTTTTCGAGGTCAGTTTGAAAACTTTATAATCTCCAATTAACTACCATCTGTACTGCCCTAAAAATTTGAGGAAGTAGATCGTTGACATCTACTGAAAGCAGGCACCTTCGAAAATTTTTTCAAAAATGGAAAAAAGTGATAAGCGAGTGCTCACAAAACATAATATTTTGAGGAAAAAATCATCACCAAATTCAAGGATCCATTAATTCTACGGGGAGTGTACACCATAAACTTTTCAGATTAAGAAATATTCTATGGAATTGCATTTTGATCGTATCATCGCAAGAGCTGCCGAACATTATGGTGACCCCGAAAAGTCGTCACGTGAAATAGGATCCATGAATCCATGTATGGATATGGAAAGAGAGGATAATGAAAGTTCATAAGCTGGATGATAACTATGTAGGTACATAATGTTTTGCATTTATATTTATACATCAAAAAGTTTCCTGCTCGCTGAGTATCGCGATTGCTCACATTTTACTGTAAGTGCAATCGTGATATCACTTCAAAATATTATTTGGCGATTGGCGATTTGTAACCGCAGACGAAAACCTTGATTCTTCAAAACACATCAGAGGCCAGGAAACAGCCAAGACAGTGAAATAATCTTGTTGGACATACACCAGAGCAAATCTATCACCCAACAGGTTCATGGAGATAGCGTGTCTGGATGCATGTGGTGTAATTCACATCGCTTATTTTGAAAATTCTAAAATGATACCCAGGATATTATTCAGAGCTCTTGGACAGATTCGATACTGATTTAAAGCAAAAACTAACTTTTTGGCTTAGAAACAAGTTCAGTATTACCACCAAAATACACGGGCACACAGTGGCTCATATTTAGAGAAGGCATCCAAAAATTTTTTTTAATGGATACAAATTTTAAGATTGTATTACTCATTAGAAAGTGAGTACCAGTATACCTTGGGAACCAAAAAATTACAACTCTATTTTAACTATATTTTAGCGATTAGGGTGATCAAAAACGGACGTTCACAGTATTTTGCTAAAATTAAAGATTTATTAAAAAATGCAATGATAAACGGAAAAGTTGTACAAGCTTTAATCCTCATCAAGCTGCACCATATTCCAAAAGACGTCAAGTTAATTCAGCCAACCCCCACTACAAGAACTTTACGAATTTGTAATGTCCCCTCTTTATGACGGAATATGTTTTTATACCCTGTACCACTATGTGGTTTGGGTATAATGACTTTGTGCTGCTGTTTGTAACAACCAAAAATATATGACCTACACCCATCTTTAATTATACTGATCGAATCAGAATCACTTTTTGAATCGATTTAACTATGTCCGTCCGTCCGTCGGTCCGTCCGTCCGTCTGTGTGTCCATGTAAAACTTTTAATCAAACTGCATGTCGCAAATATGAATATATTTTGATGAAATTTAGTATATAAGCTTTCATCGGCCGTGAAATGTACGATGTATTGAAACTGGTGAAAATCGGTCCATGTTCAGACCTTGCCCCCATACAAATGACCCCTATGAAATCGACATAAATTGCCATAAGATCCAAATTATTATATCCATTAATGAATAGTCCAAAAACGGTCCCTATGGGACAACTCTTGGTCTTAGGCCCCATATAGAGCTGCTTGCCGTTATTCACTTAAATCTATCAAAAAACAAAAATATTGCACTGATTCATCTCAAATTTTGTTTGTATATATTTTCGCAAAATACAAGAGACTTTACCAACCATGGTCAGGATCGGTCCATTTTTGGGCCTAGTCCCCATAGCATCCGATATGAACTTTTTCATATCTGCAGCCAAAAAAATTAATAAAAATGCCACTCAAATTTGGTTTATACTTATTTTCTATATCTAATTAGCTGGGCCTAAGAGATAGGGTCTCTAAACGCATGGTATAGGGTATCGTATAGTCGGTCTAGAGCGACTATAATTTTCTTACTTGTTCTGTTATGATTTCGAATTTGGTACGTTAAAGAAGAAAATAAATTAAGTAAAGAAAAAATAAAGCAAAAATCAAGTTCAATAAAAATAACTTCACCTAGACCTTATAATCGCCACACCAAAAAAAAGGAGAACAAAACTCAAATGATTGAAATAAAAACGCAGCACACACAGGTGTAGATCATGAATTAATATGACCATTCAAAATATAGCGTATAATATAGCATATAGATGTTGACAATTCAGATCCAGATACGTATGTCCAATATTCGATTAAATAGAAAACTACCTCTATTGATTTAGACGAAGACATCAAGACTATATCAGATAAATACTTACTAAATTTGTTTGATTTATAGCAGTTTTTCAGTACAATAAGTTGTTCATTTTTATACATACAAAAATTAGTTTTTGATTTAAAAATTTATGTAAATTAATAGATATTTATTTTATAAATTTATTATAAAAATTGGTATAGATATTATATAGAGTGAAAAGTTCGTGGCCGTAAATAAAAATTGGTATATATATTACATAGGGTGAAAAGTTCGTGGCGCCAATTTTGTCCGTTTATTCAGTAGTGTCAAAATTTCATGACTTTTCATTAATTAGAAAAAAAGTAACCATTATAAAAATGAAGCTTATTTTAAAGTTTGAGAAAAAATGGATGGCAAACAGTTTGATGTTATGAATAAACATTGTTTTTTGGTGGGAAAATATACCGTCTCGGCCAACGAATGGATTGATAAACGTTACAGTGAATCCCCGCTGTCATATTTGATGGTTAAAGCGTGGTATTCCGAATTTAAACGTGGTTCTACGAGCACAAATGATGCAGATCGTCTTGCTCGTCTACAGAAAACGTAAAAAAAGTGAATAAAATTGTATTGGATTGTCGAAAAATTATAGTTGGTGAGTTTTCTGGCATCATAAGGATTTCAACAGAGTGAGATCGTCATATGTGACCTTCTCCGAGAAAAGGGACCTAGTGTGTTTTTAGAAAAAAATGCATTTAAAGTTTCTGCACCCTTTTAGGTACCAGGCACAACCCGTTCTTTCACACACCAGATCCCTTTTCTCGGAGAAGGTCACATATATTACATGATCACTTAAATACGAAGAAGCTTTCTGCTCGATGGATGCCGCTATGTTTTACGGCTGAACTAAAACTGAAACGTGCTCATAATTCAAAGTATGCTTTGGAGATAAGTTAAATAAACTGAATTTTTTCATTGATTATTAATAATGGAGTCCAACAGACAGTCGCGCGAAAGCCAACCAAAGTGGACAAAGCCTCAACGATCGGTTGGAAAGGTTGTGTCCAGTATTCTTTGGGATGGCTATTGAAATAACTGCCAAATACAATGTTGAGTTACTGGACGAAAAAGCGACCTGATTAAAATAAGAAAAAAATTTTGTACCATCATGACAATACACCGGCGTATTCAACAAATTGGAAGAAATTTAAAAACAGAATAACAGCTAAATTGCAACAGCATACACTTATTCCAAATAATAGAAGTCTAATGAATTCTGAAATAGACTTGCACATAGAAAACCTTGAGAGAGTAATAGTGGATTCTATTGAAGAGACAACACCCAAATTTAAGAAAGTTGAACCATATTCCAAATTTAATAACACAAATATAAGAAAACTCTATTTAGAAAAAAGTAAAATACTGACTATTATAAAACGACATAATAGAATGGAACACATGCTAAATGAGTCGACACTTAATACACTAAAAGTTAAATTGAAATTAATTAAAAAACTCCTTGGCGAGAATATTTCAATTATTCTTAACAGGGATATACAGAATAAATTAACTAACCTCGATCCCAAAGATTCGAAACATATGTTTGGAGAAATAAAAAAGAATTTTAAAAAATTCCAACCCTTAAATCTACAAATTATAAAAATACCATTGAACTCAGTGCAGTTACTGAATAATTTAGAAATTGACATAAGAAGTCTAGAAAAGGACAACTTAAATAATTATATTATACGCGATCAAGAGCAGATGTTGGATACTATTGGAGCATTTGTAGAGAATGTTCACTCCTATAAGGAGTTAAATATGAGCAATAATATACATTCACAAGTTAGCAATTTCTTCCTAGGATTTTTAGAATCAAAAATAGCATTTGACAGCAATCATACTTCCGTAACAAATTTCAGCCCTGAAAAAACATCTAACCATTTAGATGAAAATCAAGCGAAAAATTATTTTATCACAAAGGTTAAAATTATGTATATATTTCAAAATCTAAAGGGAAAATTATCGTCAGGTGTAGATAACATCCCAAATATTATTCTTAAAAATATACCCAATAATATGTTAAATAATTCATACTTTCCCTTATCTTGGAAGAGAGCCAAAGTTGTGATATTACCAAAAGGTAAAAGATACGAGTGACCCAAAAAATCTTCGAGCTATAAGCTTGCTCCCCAATATAAGCAAAATTTTTGAAATTGCTATAAACAACAATATATAGAAATTTTGTAAAGACCAAAACTTGATAAGCGATAAACAGTTTGGGTTTAAATACAAACATTAAACAATTGATGCATTACATTTACTTACTTCCAACATCAACTGGAATTGGATGAGCAAACTCTGTACAGGAGCGTGTCTCATAGATATCGAAAAAGATTTCGATACCATATGGATTCCAGGTTTGATATTCAAGTTAAATGAATATAAATTTCCTTTCCACCAAATTCTTCTAATTTATAACATGATAAGTGATAAAACTTTTACATTGTTTCACCACAACCATAAGAGCAAAAAAACTTTCAAAGTAACAATTGGTTTCAACAGGGGACTGTTAACGCGCCCATTCTTTTTAACCTGTTTATTTTAGACTTAATCAGCAAATTAGATAATATAATATCATTTGCTGACGATATTATAATACATCACGTGGATGATACAGTGGAAAAAATAAATCAAAATCTACAAACTTCTTTTGATATTGTAGAAAAGTATGCTATTGATTGGAACATGAGAATAAACATACAAAAATGTGAAACAATTTTATTTAGACCTCCAGTGGATAGATGTAATAATAATATATAAAGAAATTGGAAATCGTTTGGGATTAAATCTAATCTTAATAATTGTTCAATACCAAATAAAGAAATTGTTAAATATTTAGGTGTATATCTAGACAAATTCTTATATTTTAATAATCATGTAAATCAAATAATATTAAAGGCAAGAAATGCATTCTTTACGTATAAAAATATATTTTATTCCAGATACATAAAAACAAGAATAAAAATTATTATGAATCAATCCTTAATGAGGCCTATTATAACATATGAGTGTCCAATATGGTTTAATATTTCACCATCCTACATGGAGAAGATAAGGGTATTTGAAAGAAAATGCTTAAGGGCATGTACTTAACTTTATAGAACGTCACAAAGTGAATATGTAAAATACGTATCTAATAAAAAACTCTACAGTGTTACAAACATAATAAGAATATATAATTTTATAATACATTTAATAAGAAATAACATTGCACCGTACTACACAAATGAAGATTATATAATTAATTCGTTACAAAAAGGGTACGTTTCACCTGAGGCTTTTTTATACCTCGATAAAATGAGGATGATCCTAAATGAAAATGTCACCCCAGTATTCTATCACATATATAGACGTGCCAATATCAAAGCTGTTAATTGCAATAATACAGCAAAAATTGATTTCAGATACAGCACCAGTACGTCTAATAAAGATCTTTACATTTCGCAAAGATCAAAAACCAAAAAGTATTGGTGGCTATGTTAGTAACTTCTACATCTTTCTGTTTTAACCCTCGACTTTTTATACCTTTTTGCTATTTATGTAATGTTTTTATCAAAATTTTTCATTACGAACAAAATATATAATATAGTCTTCATTTGAAGTACGGAAAACATAAATTATTTTTTAAAATAATATATATTATTAATACTTATAATACTAGAGAGCTCGGGTTAGGGACTATGTATATATCTAATTAATATTATTATTGTTCACTATTGTTTATTATAGTTAAGAATTTAAAAAAAAAAAAAACCGACGTATTCACTTGTTTTGGCTTCAGAAAAATTTAGGTCTTTAAATGACGAATTGTTTCCCCACCCCGCACTGTGGCTGAAATTTTAATTTCATTGCCCAAAATTCCAACTTTCTTTCGTCACCGATTTTTAAACTTTAACACCTTTTTTTTAGCTAATATATCCAAAATAATGTATGGAAAGAATTAGATTAAACTATTACTAATTGTGGGCGTGGCATGCTGTCGAAATCAACTGTTTATTTAATTTCAGAAAAAGTAGACTTTTTTGTTTTTTTTTTATCAAAAATAAATGGTTAGTGCTTGCAAGCTATCATCGGCAATGACCTGCGGTCTTTTTTATAATGTTGGTAGAATTATATTCTTTAGTTATTGTAAGCGGCTACAGCTCTACCGTTTAAGATTAGGGGCGTTATGAAATATTTATGAAACTACTATATTTTCTCTAATTTCAACTTTAGTGGAATAGAACTTCTAGGAAGCAAAAGGGAACAAGAAACGAATACCACCCAGAGAAAGGCGAAGGTGTCCTCTTTAGCACTATATATACTTCTGTACTCGTGACGATCCGCGGGTAGAACACTTCTTTCATTTTAATGAAATTACTCAAAAAATTTCAAATTACGGTAATTTAAACAGCACTATTAGTACTCGTACACAATGGTATATAAAATTTGTGATGTAGGTATTTTATAGTTTATAATAGTCATTATTTGTTCTATTACCACAATAAATTTGTAAGTAAGAATGTCAATACACAGAGGATGTAATTCATTAGTAACCTGGGTTTTTTTATTATCATACCTTTTTATACCTTTTTATTTTACCTAAAAATGCACTAATGTAAGTAGTAAAGAAAACACAAAGAGATAATTCATTTGTGTAGTGGGTTTTTTATATATCATTTTAGGTAGTACTGCACTAATGCGATTTTCTTACCTTCCTGTTTTACCTAGAAACATAGCAGATGGTTTATGAAAAGGCTTATAAGAAAGTGACGTTTGAATACAAACTCAATTGCTATGATATATTTCAGCAATAGTAGTCGCAAATTAAAATATTCAGAAAATTACGGAGAGCTTCTGTTATAAAGAACTGGCCGAAGAGTATTTTAGGAGCAATAACCAGGAAGATGTACTTAGTTACGTTAAAAGAAAACTAAACTTAAATTCGTGTAGCCTCGAAATACTAGAGCAATTATCTAATTTCGTCAAAGCACTAAAAAACGCTACGAGGAAGTTAGCTGCAATAAACAAAACTTTTATATAAAAAGCGCAAACTGGTAAGAAGGCCAATTACTGTCACTTCAGAAACAATAAGGCAAGATAAGCCTGGAAGATCACGCAGAGCATTGGACAACTATAGCGATAGATCTAAGGGTAGGAAACTTAAAGATGTTAACGATGAAATTGGATGTATAAATATAAAATAGTCTGTCCTACATCAATTACGATCACAGAAACAATTGACAAAAGTGGATATCACTAAAAAAAATTGTTAAAAGTATACCAACTCTAAGCGATGCACAACATTCACAAATGAGCACTATTCTGGATGTGAAGTTAACAAAACGGCAATACATTGAGCTCAGATTGTGTGCGATTGAAAAAGGTTTAAACATGTATCCAGCAAATCATCACATAAGCTCGGCTGAAGTGGACTGTTTGCCATCAAAGGACACTATCACAATCACACCAATTTCGGCAATGGTACAACTACAATCTCTACTTGCTACAATCAATAAAAGTCAAAGAAATATGGAAACACAAAGTTAATTCTTTTTTGTAAATAGGGATATGATGGTTCTTCGGGACAAAAACAATACAAAAAAGTGGAATGTGAAATTATTTCGGACTCAGTTATGTTCATGGTATCATTTGTAAAACTGCGATTGAAAAACATTTTGGAAGATTCAGAGCTTGCGACTAGTATCACGCAAACAAAAGATATTTAGAAAAATGAGACACCATCTTCTACGAAATACTCTAGGCCAATCAAATTTGAATTCAAAAAAGAAACTTATGATGCCATTAATAAAGAAGTTGCTGACATCAAGACCCAAATTGCAACACTACAGCCATTAAAATTATAGATAGATTGAAAAGTAGGCCAGGTTTTGTCTAATACGAAGGCTGCATCCATATGCAAGAATACGACTTATGGAACACGTAGTAAAAATATGATTTGGATTTCGGTTCTTCAGGATCAATAAGAAAGCACGAAACCAACAAGTTGTTAAGAAGCTCAAAAAAGAAACATGTTCAAGATGAATATCGCAAATTTGGATTGATTATAGATCAGCCAAAACAAGGGTCAGGCACTACAAATGATGGCAATATCGCAAGAAGATTATTTTCAAACCCATAAACAGCATCAGAATTAACAGGAGTGGATTTAAACCTTATTTTCAGATTTTAAATAATCCTAGAAGTACTTGCGCACAATGAAGAAATTGATTATAAAAAATTTTGAGATTATGTTATGTTATTATGTTTCCCAAAATATATACGATAATCTGGTTCAACGCAAAGACATACTTTTTGAATATATATACCAACTTAATATCACTCAAAGATATTGATAATTATGACCCAAATTTTACACATAAAGTTAACTTGGACACGCAAATGAGCGGACATTGTTTATTTTTTTCAGAAAATGATTCCGAGCTGATAAATATCAGGTGGGTCTATGTCATTTATTTTTAATAGTTTCAAATATCTATGAGATGCTTTATTATGAACAGCAGTTCATAATAGTGTAGTGTACCTCACAAGTCTGCAATGCATACAGTAGAACAGTCTGTTCTATGTACAATGTAATATATTGCAATATTTGTTTTATCAATAAGTAATACAATCCTTCATGACATCGAATAAGACAATATTATGTGTAAGCTAAGTAATAATTGAATGTTAAATAAGCTAAGCCAAATTTAGTATAAAAAGGATTGAAATCCAAAAATAAAACAGATTTTAATTTAGACAACTCAATCGGAAACAACTGCCTTTGTTTTATTTTAATTAGAATTTCTATTTGCCCTTACTTTTTAACCCATTATCGGCCGCTACCAGCAATCGCAGGAATTTTTTGAATTCCTTTTAAACACTTACTTTTAGGAGCTCAATTTAGAAAAATTTAAAAAAAAATTTTTTTTAATTGGTGTTCTCCAGATATGAAGTGGTCGAAAAATCGACCATTGGCCAGAAGTCACCATCTACATATATAAATAAAGAAATGCGTTTTTTTACGAATATTTAGCTTTAATTCAATTTATTCGTTTTTATTTGTATCAAAAATGTTATTTATTGATAAGATGTGAATAATTAACGCAAAAAAGGTTATAGTTTGGATATATTCATCAAAACACTTGGTATGCAAGTAAATATTACGCTTTTTTTTGTGTAAAATTGGAATTTTTTCACGAATATTTAACTTTAGTTCAATTTATTCGTTTTTAGTTGTAGCAAAAATTTTATTTATTGATAAGATATGAATAATTAACGCAAAAAAGTTAAGATAGTTTGGTGGTATAAAATAAAATATTTGGTGTGCAAGTAAACATTACGTTTTTTGCATGTAAAAATTTTATGATTTTTGCATACTTTGCAGCGACAATATTTGTTTTGAGGGCTTTTTACCACAATATGGTTTTTTTCGTCGATCCGTGGGAAACCAGGAGGGCATTCTTTTTTATCAACATCAGCAGCGTTATCTTCCATGTCTTCGTTCATCATATTGGAAGTCAGTAGCTTGGTAGTAACAGCAGAACGAAACTCTAATTGAGTAAGTGGCTTTGTGTTTTCATGCTTTGCCAACATGCAATGCATCTTCCAAGCATTGACCATTGCATTGCCGAGAGCGTTGGTCCATAGTGGCCACCACCACTTCTTTCCTCGTATGCATATTCGATAGTTGGCCACTGCGTTGTCGTGAAGGTCAACGCCTCCCATACCTTGTTATATTCACGAATCACTTTAGGTTGGGGAATCGCAACTGTTTTTCTTTGCGTACGACAATATCTTCGAGTATTGAACAATGGCTCGACTGTAGAATTATTAGTAATGACATTCACAACTGCATTGTCATTCCAACGGATGACCTATATTTCTTGCTTAGCATCGAATAATTGGTCAAATTCGCCAAGTTCAGCCTTTTTTAAATTTGCTAATGGAATTTTCGCCATTCTGTTTTCACGTATTGTGCCAGTTGCAAAGAAACGGCGTTCATTCAGTAGACACACAAGATGATAGGAGGAAAAAAAAATTGTCAGAGAAAATAATATGACAATCGTGATCAGATACATTTTCAAGCAAATTCAAAACCGTTTGAGCGCCAAGACCGATATTTTTATCATGGGGAGTTGCCGAGCCACCGTATGGTATGGAAAAGAATAGATATCCTTGCTCTGAACACAGGCACCATGATTTGAATCCGAACCGAATCGGTTTTCCGCGAATAAACATCTTGCACGAGTGTCTTCCAAAATAGGGTATCATCTGTTCATCTATAGATCAGATGTGGCTGAAAACTCCGAACTGCATAAATTTTTCATTGAGAGCATCAATAATCGGTCGGACTTTTGCAAAGCGATCTGCTACGTTCAGATTGTTGTTATCCGAGAGGTGGAGAAATCTTTTTATAACTTTGAATCGATTTCGGCTCATCGTTTGCTTCACCATAGGTACTCCCATGTCCTGCTGAACTGACCAATAATTATCGATGTGTGGCAGCGTGTGATACCCTGATAGGTACAATATACCAATGAAGCGCCGCATTTCATTTGGTGTCACATCAATGGTTGCACTATTTTGAGTGGCATATAAATTCGTGAAGTGAGTAATATCCTCGATCAATGTTCCATCAAAATACAATGAAAATATGTCATACGGTGACATACCACCTACACAAAGTCAAAAACTAAAAATTAAGACTCTAAAACGACTAAGGCCCGGTTGTTCAATAGTCAAAGAACTCATGAATAAGCTATCTATCGAATAAATTTTTTAAATTCTGTCAAATTCAATACAAATTTAACAAATTTATTCGCTAGAAATCTGAGGTTTGTTTGTCTATTGAACAACCGGGCCTAAATGTTATTAAAAAAAAATTGTTCACTTACCAATTTTTGCGCAAATTTCTTCCTTCTTCAAACCGTCCACGTTGATTGGTGCTCTGGTGTAAGTAAAATCCCCAGGTTTTTGCCAATCAGGAACTTCAAATCTGCCTTTCCTTTGAATAAGGATGGATTAAAGCTTTTTTAGGTCTTCCACGTCTTTTTGCGGCTTTCGATGTTAATGGTTGCGGCTCTTCAGTATCATTAGGTATTAAGTCATTGTCTCGAACGTACTGTAACTCCACTTCCCCGGTAATTTCATTCGCACAATCATCATTGCCATCATTTAGAGCAATTTGATTATCGTCGATATCTTCTTCATCAGTCACATACCCTACTTTAGGTGGAATATACACGACATCAACATCTTTTGAACTCATAATGGCTTGATCTTCCTCGTCATCCGAACACGGCTCGTTAAAAGCAGCCATGATTTCTACCATGGTTAACACTTTCGTCTGCTCTGCAGAAAAGAATAACAATTATGACAAAGCAACAGCGAAAATAATAAAAAAGTCGCAGAATTTTTCACAGCCTACTAGCAAAATTTCAAATTCAAATTCTGCAGAAAAGAATAACAAATATCACAAAGCAACAGCGAAAATAAAAAAAAAGTCGCAGAATTTTTCACAGCCTACAGCAAAATGTCAAATTCAATTAAATATCTACTTGACGACTTCTGGCCAGTGGTCGATTTTTCGACCACCAAAAATAACGCTCTTCTGGGAATTAGAAAACTTTCAATATTGTTGCGGATATCAATTGATTATTGTTATTTCGTCTTTCCGCTTCCTCAACATGCAAAAATAAAATAAGTAATTTTAGTTTTAAGACTTTTTACTGAATTTTGAAAATTGGTGCAAAAAAAGTCCTTTCTTCTTCCTTTCACGAAAATCTGCAAACTTTTATTTTTTTACGAAAAGCTAAAATCAATGCGTTAACAAAAGATCAGAATTGTCTTATCCATTAACGGTTTAAACAAAACATATCTAACGTTTGAGTTACATCGCTTCAAAACTGCTGGTCGAAAAATCGACCAGCGGCCGAAAATGGGTTAAGAACGGCAAATATAAAAGGTCAACCAGTGGCAAACTCTGCTGGTTGAAAAACCATATAAAGGACCACATATCACTACATGGCAATCCTGACAGTTTATATATCACATACTACCACATGGCTGTCCTGCCAGTTTATATATCACAAATCACTCCAACACTAATTAGCATTTTAAAATTTACTACGTCTCGGGTAAACTGTTAAAGTAAGTAATCATAATCAAGCTAATGTCTAAATTTTAGCTATTGTCATTTATGCAGAAAACACATTTGTTTATTATATATTGAGATAATTTTATCATTAAGACTAAATAAAAACTTTAAACTTTCAATTTTATACAATAAATTTGAAATAGAAATCATACATAAAAAAGAGTTGAATTAAAATGAATACATCTGTAAGTGACTTACGTTCTAAATTTTATAAATGAAGAAAAGTGAGACTCACGTGTATTTTTTATTTTCAAACTTAAAACCATTTTCTTACTCACACTTTCCCACAGGTATTTGTATGCCCTACATCACTACATATGTGGTGAGGATATATTGAGTTAGTATTGGTATTTGTAACTGTTGAAAACACTTAGAAATAACTTATTTATGCAATTCGACTCAGACTCACTCTCGGAGTTGATTTAGTGATCATCAGCCTGTGTTTCCATATGAGCCATCTGTGCAAAGTACAGCTCGCAGCTGAAAATAATTGTTGATGCAATTTGGAATATAAGTTTTTGTCGGCCATATTATTGGAATATAAGTGGTTTAAAATCGGTTCCAATTCAAATTTAATCCCCCATACAAATATCTTCCTTGAAATAGACTTAAGTTGCCATAGGATTTACATTTACATTTATTATATCCACAAATTATCGATTCGAAATAAAAAAGTGTAGGTGAAGCTTTATTCAAAGCCCCATTTAAAGCAGCCTCCCGATATTCCCTAAAATTTATCTAAAGACATACGCATATGTGGCCCCAAGAAACATAATGTCAAATGTTGTTGAAAAATATCGAACACTTTCAGCAATATAAGTACACGTTATGATTATTTTTATATCTCTTAGTACGGTGATGACAATAAAAGGTCTTAGATATAGGATATCGTATATTAGGCCACGACACACAATGTTGTGTTTACAGTTATTTTTTACTTTCTTGATGATGCATAAGCCAAGAGAAAAGCCAAGAAAGTATGTACCCGTATATGTAGAGTATATGTGGGTATATAGCACACGAGATGTACACATTTGTAATAATAGTGGCATATATGTTTTTCGAAAGATTGATTGTATTTAAATAAAACCCTTTATGGTTCAACTGTGTGGTTTATACCTTTTTCTTTTTATACTTATAATGACTTGTGGATTTGGTGTAATTTCCTTTCGATTTGATGTTGTAAATTCTAAAGGTTCTCTTACATGTGAATTGATGAATAGGTATGAATAAAAGTCAGCAATGTGTTTAATTTTCAGATTTATAGTTATTGATATAAAGTAAATATGAGAATAAGAAGGATAAGTCCTCAGTAAGAAATAGCGAACGAAAGTTAAGTTATTTTTTTTTTTTTCAGAAATATTTATTTAAAAAAGGACTGTTGTTAATATGTTTAGTATAAATATTGCAAAGAAAATCGATTATTTGGATACATAGCAACACACAGTGGTTCAAAACAAAAAAAAGTGGTAATAAGTCTGGAACTTCTAAACTATTGGTTGGATTGGAATAGTATATTCTAGGCGATTGTAGTCCGGGATATAGGCTTTCAAAATATTTATTTTTCAGATACCCTGTTGTAACATAGGGTGAGCTACAGGGTGCCAAAGTCGACCACCACGAGGTGGAAAATGCTTTCAAAGCTTGTAACTTTTATAAATATGAAGTGATTTTTACGTTTTTTAAATTTTTCCAATAACCATTAAATTGTTAACAAAAAACATGCTTATACTATCTAGTTATCGCTTATGGTTTAAAAAATATTTGATTTTAAAAATCAACATTTGAACTTTTCATCAAATTCTTTCTTGGTTTTTCGCAAATAACATTTTTATTAAAATAGATAAAAAAAAATCTAAAAATATGTGGCGATAGCCAGTACTTTTTAAAAAAACATGTTCAAGTATTTTTTGAATTATTTCAAACCGTTTAGTGAGCACAAAATCTTAAATTTGACTTTTTGAATCAGGTTCTAAAAATTGCAAATTTTTGCCAAAAAATACCTTTCATTCTTTCACTTTTTTCTCACAACCTTGGTAAAACATGTATATATTTTTCTACATATTTTAAAAGAATATGTTTCAAGAATGGTAGTAAGCGAAATTTTTAATATTTTTGGACATGTACCCTACGTCCAGCATTGGACGAATTTGGGCAATTTAAAAAAAAAAACTAAGTTTTAAAAGTTAATACAAAAATATCCGCTCGATTTCTTCAAATATTTCACCGCAGTATTAAAGATCCAAATATTTTTATTTACTCGACGTAATAAAATTCACCACCCTTACATAAACGTGGTCAGGAGGGCTTAAATGGTGAAAAAAGTCAAATTTTCATACGAATTTTTTTTGTTAACATAAAAAACAAATTAAGATAAGTTATTTTTATATTTTGTTTATTGATTCAGAGCGGCATTTAAATTATCTAAAACACTTCAAAAAATCATTTTGATAACGTTAACAGTTTTTGAGATATTTATATTCAAATTTCAGAAAAAAATATAGAAAAACTATGGTTTTTCGTTTTTTTTTGGTTTTTTTGGTAAAGTGTTCCCAAAATTTTTGAATTTTACTTATTATTATAGATATTGTTAAAGAAGACGTATTTGTCTGTTCAACGATATATAACATGTCTATCAAGTATATTCCAATATCCTGAAATAATGACCCCAAACCACACTCCACAGGCAAAAATTTAGCTATTTCTCTATTTGTTCATATAAATGGTCATTTACATAGTGAATGACATATTTTTTTACTGTTTTTTGGTAAAGGGTTGCATACGTTTTTATTACTTCAAATAATTTTATATATCTTTTCAAAGAAGGTATAATTATAAGTTAATGGTGTATGAAATATTTACCTAATGATTTTCAAATGATCATAAAATTAAGGATTCTTTTAAATCAGCCTTGACACGCACGCAACCAAAGGAAGCTAAAATTGTAGATGTGTTACCAACTGCATCTCCTAAGCGGTTGAAGCGTATGGTGCAAAGTATTTCAACGCCAAAATCGTCAACATCATTTACAGAAGAGGATGCGTTAGCTCTTATTTTAAATTTGGGATTGACAAGAAATAAATATGGTATTTTGAGAAAAGCTCTCAAAGAAAAAGGATTTGATATTTTTCCTACCAGCAGAGCCATAAAGGAAACAAAAAATAAAATTCTACCATCTAATGTGAAATCCAATACTGAAAGTGCAAATGTTGGATTAGCGGAACTGCTTGAAAAGACTGCATCTAGAATAATATCCACATTTAGCAAAGAAGAAAGAGAAATATGCAACAATTCAGAAGTTACGTTAATATGTAAATGGGGATGCGATGGAACATCTGGATTTTCTGAGTATAGACAACCAAGTGGAAGCAATTCAGAAATAGATTTTTCAGCAATTTTTATGACATCATTAGTACCATTAAAAATGAGGCTGTATAATGAGACAAGTTCTTCTTCTAGTGAGAGAGAATATCAGGACATATGGACACCCGGATCTAAGTTTCTATGTCGGCCAATCCGATTTGAGTACACAAAGGAAGACAAAATTACAACACAAAGCTTAGTGAGTTCAATAAATCAGGAAATTTCGAGATTGTCTCCAGTTTTTGTGGAAATATCTGGAAGTGTCATTAAAGTGTTATTTCAACCACTTTTTACAATGATTGATGGGAAAGTAGCCAATGCCGTTACAGATATAACATCTACTTGGAAATGTAATATATGTGGAAAGAAAAGTTCAGAATTTCATAACAGTTGTGATGAAATTCCTATTAATGAAAATGCTTTAAAATTTGGAATATCACCATTTCATGCAAGAATACGATTTATGGAATATTGCTTGCATCTCGCGTATGATCTAAAATACCGGCAAATTCCAGGACAAGAACATATACCAGTTAAAAACAATACTGATATACACGCCATACGAAAAACTGAGAATAAAAGAATTCAGGATGAATTTAAAATGCAACTTGGTCTAATTATCGATAAGCCTCTTTGTGGCTATGGAAGTTCAAACGATGGTAATACAGCAAGACGTTTCTTTGAAGATCCCGAAACTACTTCTTTGATTACTGGCATTGACACGGCTTTAATCGCACGGTTTAAAGTAATATTAGCTGTCATTAACAGTAAACAACAAATTAATGCGGAGAAATTGAAAATATATGCTAGTGGAACTAAGGAATTAATAATGAACTTATATCCTTGGAGGCCAATGACACCAACTGTACACAAAGTATTAGCTCATGGGAAAGAAATAATACAAAATAGCATCCTGCCCTTGGGAGAACTGACTGAAGAAGCACCAGAAGCTAGAAACAGAGATGTCAAACACTTTAGACTTTTTAATACAAGAAAATGTAGCAAAGAAGCCCAAAATTCCGATTTAATGGAATATTTATTGATATCATCAGATCCAGTAATATACTCCATAAGAACAAAATGGTTACCAAAAATAAGTCTTGAAATAGAAAATGATGATTCCGAAGCTATGGATATAAAACATCTTTTACCTTTTGATATTTCCGATTGTTTTGTAGAAAATAACTAGTAAACGAGCAGACAATTGTTATGTAATTTTAAGCCTATTATAAAACAAATAAAAAAATACTCATTAAAAAAAATTTAGTTATATTTGTTATTTAATAATGAAAATATCTTAGGCATTGGCTTTTTACCTGGTTTTTTTTTGTATAAAATCAGCATCAGAGTTTCGGGCAATTATATGATCAGTTGAAACTCATTAGGTATATATTTCATACACCATTAACTTATAATTATACCTTCTTTGAAAAGATATATAAAATTATTTGAAGTAATAAAAACGTATGCAACCCTTTACCAAAAAACAATAAAAAAAATATGTCATTCACTATGTAAATGACCATTTATATGAACAAATAGAGAAATAGCTAAATTTTTGCCTGTGGAATGTGGTTTGGGGTCATTATTTCAGCATGTTGCAATAGATTTGATAGACATATTATATATCGTTGAATAGATACATATGTCTTCTTTAACAATATATATAATAATAAGTAAAATTCAAAAATTTTGGGAACACTTTACCAAAAAAACCAAAAAAAACGAAAAACCATAGTTTTTCTATATTTTTTTCTGAAATTTGAATATAAATATCTCAAAAACTGTTAACGTTATCAAAATGATTTTTTGAACTGTTTTAGATAATTTAAATGCCGCTCTGAATCAATAAACAAAATATAAAAATAACTTATCTTAATTTGTTTTTTATGTTAACAAAAAAAAATCGTATGAAAATTTGACTTTTTTCACCATTTAAGCCCTCCTGACCACGTTTATGTAATGGCGGTGAATTTTATTGTGGCAAGTAAATAAAAATATTTGGAGCTTTAATGCGGTGAAATATTTGAAGAAATCGAGCGGATATTTTTGTATTAACTTTTAAAACTTAGTTTTTTTTTTTAAATTGCCCTATTTCGTCCAATGCTGGACGTAGGGTGCATGTCCAAAAATACTAAAAATTTCGCTTTCTTGAAACATATTCTTTTAAAATATGTAGAAAAATATATACATGTTTTACCAAGGTTGTGAGAAAAAAGTGAAAGAATGAAGGGTATTTTTGGATAAAATTTGCAATTTTTAGAACCTGATTCAAAAAGTCAACTTTAAGATTTTGTGCTCACTAAACGGTTCGAAATAATTCAAAAAATACTTCAACATATTTTTTTAAAAAGTACTGGCTATCGCCACGTATTTTTAGATTTTTTTTAATCTATTTTAATAAAAATGTTATTTGCGAAAAACCAAGAAAGAATTTGGTGAAAAGTTCAAATGTTGATTTTTAAAATCAAATATTTTTTAAACCATAAGCGATAACTAGGTAGTATAAGCATGTTTTTTGTTAATAATTTAATGGTTATTGGAAAAATTTAAAAAAACATAAAAATCACTTCAAAATATTTTGAAAGCCTATATCCTTGACTACAATCGCCTAGAATATACTATTCCAATCCAACCAATAGTTTAGAAGTTCCAGACTTATTACCACTTTTTTTTTGGTTTTGAACCACTGTGCAACAATAGGAATATTTATACCTTATACCACTATGTGGTTTGTGTATAATGACTTTGTGCTGCTGTTTGTAACAACCAAAAATATTTGACCTACTCCCATTTCTAATTATACCGATCAAATCAGAATCACTATCTGATTCGATTTAAAGATGTCCGTCCGTCCGTCCGTCCGTCCGTCCGTCCGTCCGTCCGTCTGTGTGTCCATGTAAAGCTTGTAATCAAACTGCAGGTCGCAAATATGAATATATTTTGATAAAATTTGGTATTTAATCTTTTATCGGCCATGGAATGAACGCTGTTGAAAATGGTGAGAATCGGTCCTTGTTCAGACCTAGTCCCCATACAAATGACCCCTATGAAATCAACATAAATTGCCTTAAGTTCCAAATTATCATAAAGATCTCATTCAAATTGGGTTTGTATGTGTTTATTACATCCATTAATGAGTAGTCCAAAGTCATCCCTATAGCAAATTCTTAGTCATAGGCCCCATATAGAGCTGCTTCCCGATCTTCACTTAAATCTATCAAAAAACAAAAGTATTGCACAGATTTTTCTCAAATTTGGTTTGTATATATTTTTTCAAAGTGTAAGTGACTTTACCATATATGGTCATATCATCTGATATGAACTTTGTCATATCTGCAGCCAAAAAAGTTAATAAAAATGCCACTCAAATTTGGTTTATGCTTATTTGCTATATCCAATTAGTAGAGGTAGGGTCTCTAAACCATGTTATAGGGTATCGTATAGTCGGGTTAGACCGACTATAATTTTCTTACTTGTTTTATCTATGGCATTACATCGTTTACTTTAAAAATATATTTGAATAAAATTGAGTTTCTCAGACATTATTAACCCTTAAGTGGACACCAAGTCGTAGCCAGGAATTTTAGATTTTTTTCTTAATTTTTTGCCTAAATAACATCGACAGACACTGCTAATTTTTTATGAATTCCTCAATAAGAGAAATTTGTGTAGAAAAATGCGGAAAAAATTAAAGATTTCATCTGTAGGCGTGTCAATCATTCTCAAGAAATTTTTATTCATATTTGCACTACTAGGGCCTGGCCAAGCCCTGCACTATTACTTATAGACTGTACTGAAAAAAATCAAAACAAAACGAATATAAAAGCATATGCAAACAAAAAATCTTTTTTTACTTTTATTTCGAAGAATTACGCTAGTTGACAACAAAATATCCTTTCTGCTAATGATTGTAACGGTAACTTTTGTGCTTTTGTATAAAAAGCAGAATCTTTTTGTTTGCAACATCTCATCAACGCTCAACGTTCTTATTTGTGACAATTAATAAGGAAGTAGATGTAATATTAGAAGCAGTTTCCAAATCTGATCCTAATTATTTATAAATTATTTATAAAGATTGGTAAATGATATAGATAACTAAATTAATAATTAGGCCCATGGAAGTGGAGATAACAATATATAAGATGAAGCTTCGGATATTGAGACACAATTAAAAGTTGACAACGAAATTGAAGATGCATCCGAAAGTGAAGAAGATAATGCAAACAATGTCGAAAATCAGTACTCTTTCAACTCTAGTGGTTTTTTCCTATGGAAAGGATTGACCAAAGTTATCTAAATCTTCCCTGGTTTCCAGAAGATTTATGGCTCATAACGTATTGAAGTGTAGTGGTGGGCCTACAATTGAAGATACTACTGAGTTAAAAATATTCAAAAGATTTTTTTACTATGGAAGAGTTAGATGATTTTGTGGGATTCTTGATTTGTGGTACAGCAACCCACAATAACACACAACCTACCTCAGAGCTCTGGAAAACGACAAATATAACTATATTTAGAGCAACAACGTCCTTGAAGGGATTTCAAAATCTATTGCGGTTTATACGATTCTATGATAGCCGTACTTGGTTATTTCAGTCTCAGTCTGACAAGGCAGCTCCATTATGAGATATTTGGAACTTACTAAATAAAGGGTCCGCCAAATAACTTTTTTTTTTTTGAAAATGCTATGAAAAAAAACTACTAAATATTATCTCAAATTTCTTTTTTTATTTGAAAGTAGAATCCTTCCGGTTAATAATGGAAAAAAACTTCATTCAAATGGCTGCCTCGGCTGGACATGCAGTAGCCTACACGAACGGTCCAATTTTTAAGCACATTTTTAAGTGTGCAGCTGTATTTCACCAATGGCTTCACGAATATTGTCCTTTAAAGCGTCAATTGTCTCTGGCTTGTTGGCGTAACACTTATCATTGAGGGCACCCCTCAAAAAATAGTCCAACGGTGTCAAATCGCAGCTCCGAGGTGGCCAAATGACATCAGCTCTGCGGCTGATAATGCGATCTCCAAAAACAGGGCGCAAAACATCGAGTATAGCTTCGGCTGTGTGGCACGTAGCGCCGTCCTGTTGAAACCAAATGTTGCCAATATCCTCCTCTTCAATTTTTATGAACAAAAATTCGTTCAACATGGCTCGATAACGATCGCCATTGACTGTAACGGCCACTCCTTGCTCATTTTCGAAGAAAAATGGCCCAATTATGCCTTTGGACCAAAATCCGCACCAAAGAGTGACTCGTTTTGGGTGTATCGGCTTTTCAATGTATGCGTGCGGGTTTTCTGTGCCCCAAATGCGACAATTTTGCTTGTTTGCATACCCGTCAAGATCAAAATGAGCTTCATCTGAAAAGATGATTTTTTTTGGCAAAATCGGCATCTTCTGTAAGTCGATCGCAGGCCCACTTAGCGAAGCGAAAAGGCATTAGATGGTCAGTTGGCTTCAACTCCTGAACCAAAATTTGTCGCAATGATGCCTCCGAAATGTTCAATTCTTGAGAACGACGGTGAATTGATGCTGATGGCACTTCACACGCACTTTCTGCCACAGCAGCAATATTCTGGGGTATACGCACTGTTTTTGGCTTTTCACGCTTTGGTTTATCAATGAGGATGCCAGTTTCTTTCACTTTTTTTCACAGGATATCGAACATGCGGAGCTGACGGTGCTTCTCTTCTTCCAAAATTCGTACGCAATTTTCGCACACATTCTGCAACATTACCATGATTTTCAAAGTAATGTCGCAATATTTTCCAGCGTTGTTCAAGCGTATACACAACCATATTCGTTCAGCGGAAGGATAAAACTAATTATCTGTCAAATCAGACATGAGCTCAGTGTTACCATTCACTAAATAAGCACTAGTTGAGAAAAAAATGTTAGATGGCAGACCCTTTATAAGCCTAACAAATAAATGTAAACCGCATGAAAGTATTACAGTAGATGAGCAATTTTTTCAGTTCAGAGGAAGAACAGAGTTTACACAGTAAATTCCTTCGAAACCTGCTAAGTATGGCATCAAAATATGGTGGGCATATAACGCAAAAACTCGTTTACCTTTAGAAGGTAATGTATATACTGGCAGAGAGCAGGGTCATATTCGAACAGAAAAATGGAAAAAACGAGCTAATGCGCCTTGCAATGTGTTATAAGGGTTCTGTGAAATCAATCGTAGCTGATACGAGTAACTTTTTTACTACATTTGATTTGTGTAAGCGACTAATGGCAATTGGACTAGGTTTTGTTGGTACCTTTAGAGACAACAAGTAATATATTCCATTTGTTGGAAAAGAAACTATTTTTTTAATGTATTTTTTATATATTATGTAATTTTATTTAAACTTCAAAATTAGTAGTTTTCACAATAAGAATTTTTTCAATTGAAGTTTTGAAAATAAAAGTTTTAATATTTTGAAAAATTTTTTTTTAAGGCTATTAAGTTTTAATTTTTTATATTATTTAAAGTAAAATTTAACAAGTAATGTTGAGGAAGATAAATGAAATATGTATATACTTACAACACCATTAGAAAAGAAAACTCAGAAGGCTTTTCCAGTGAATGTGGATTCAATGATAACATTGCAATATGCTCTTATGTTCTAAAAAAAATAAGTCCGTCGTATTATCTACAGTTCATTTCGTTGTGTTTTTTTTATATGAACATATAATTTTTTGTCAATATTAATAAATATTTTTTATTAAAAAATATATTAGTATATTTTATTGATTTTCTTGAGGTAGCCATTAAACTGCATACAAAATACGAATAGTCCCAGCCAGGCCCTGGGGTTCGTTTGTGTGAGTACACTTTGGTGTTTGCTTAAGGGTTAAATAATGCCTGTTGTTTTTTTCTACAGATCTTGATGCAAATTTCTTTCAATGTATAATCATAAAAGTTTCTTTATATATTATTTTTATTTTCTACTTTTATATGTACCAAAATCTATAAATATGCACTAGAAATGTAAAAATCTAAATATAAAATTTGTATATTAAAATCAAGGAGCATAAAGAAAAAAAAAGGAAAAAAAGATAATAACAACAAAAAATAAAACTAATAAAAATTCGGTGTCATTTCAGTTCAGTAACTTGATTTTTAAACTCTTTCTTTTAACTCATACTCTCTGCCTGTCTGTCGTGGGCAACCCCATTCCCCCTTATCCAATTGATCTGAAGCTTGGCCCATAGTCTTGCTGTGACAACAGCTTAATTTTGGGGTAGTCACGCATAGTCACGCATAGTCACGCACAGTCACGGAGTAATCCATATATCAGTTCCTCTCATCCGATCGATCTGAAACTTGATCCATACACTTGCTGTAAAAAAAAAGATTAACTTTGACATAGTCACGCACAATCATGCATAGTTACACACAGTCACGGATTGATTTAAATCCCATTTCCCCTTATCCGATCGATATGGAACTTGGCCGATAGACTTGCTGTGAAAAAAAATTAACTTTGACATAGTCACGCACAGTCGCGCATAGTCACGCACAGTCACGGAGTGATTTAAACCCCATTTCTCCTCATCCCATCGATCTGAAACTTTGATCATAGACATGTTATGACCAGATATTAATTTTAAAATGGCATAAATCGTTAAAAAAATTAAAATCATAAAATATAATATAAAAAGTTTACCATATGAAATGACTAATTAGTAAATTTAACGGTTTGACCTTCATAGGGTCTTTAGGTCAAATTTTACCTTTTCGACCTTTTGAATTTTTTCTTTAAGTAGGGATTTTAGATTTTAGATATTTTGTTACTTTTATTTCATTTTACAGTTTTTAACACTTAAGATCTTCGGGTCAAATTTGACCTGGAACAAAATCGTTGAGTTTTTGTTACGCACATTTTTGTCAAAATAATTTATTTGTCAAAAGGAATGTCAAATGTGTTTTACATATCGCGCCTAATGCTGCGTTTACAACTGAAATGCTGTCTTTACAATATATAATGTGTATTACTTCTCAAAAGTGCTTATAATTGTATTCTTTTTGTAGGCGTCCAGACAATAATCATGACAATAAACGTTTTTCGCAAGCTATGTATTCTAACATTAAAAATAAATAAAAGAATAGCAAATCAATATCATCAAGGTTTCCATTTTTTACATTTCTTTATAATATTCAAGACAGTAATCGAGACAATTCAAACAGTGTACATGCATTAGTGAAAAAGTTTATGTATCTTTATTGTCAATACAGCATTATCTAATGTAAACCCTGAGTAAGTCTTTCATAAGTTTTCAGAGCTATGGCAGCACTTAAATTATATGTCTATATATCTGTCTCCTTTCTTCTCTCCATTCTTGCTGAACATTATTGGTATTAAAAAGGGGAATCCCCATGTAAAATCAAAGCTTATTTTCTTATTGCAAAATTGTTTTCAGTCATATAATAAACACGGAACTTGTCAAACGTATCAACGCTATAAAGTGCCGAGCCTGTATTTCCTGTCGGAAAATGAACATTAGTGAGATAGAAAATATGCTAAATGCATTATCGGGCGAAGAGGAGATTTGTTCAGAATATGAAGATAACTTGGAATGCGCTGAGACATCTGACCGTTCGAGTGGAGATGAAATTGATGTAGTGGCAACTGCAGCAATGACATCAAAAATTGGTGGAATAAGATATTTCAAACAACCTCTTACAAATAGTCAATGAAGATTCCGGAGCGAGAAAATTATTTATATATATATTTATTTATTTATTTATTTATTTATTTATTTTTTTGTTTATTTATTTCATGCTGTAAGCCCATTGTGCCAAATAGCCGTAGATAAAACTTAATATAAGACAACAAGTTAATGAATCAATTCAATTTTTATATAGTTGATATAAAACACATATTTGCATACACAACAGCAACGCGATAAAAAACAACAATTTGAACTGCAGCAATAATAATAATTTAAAGGTTTGTCTTAAATATATTTTCTTTCTGCTTACAGTATCACTAAATTCCATAACCTCGCCACCTTAACCACAAATGACCTGTCAATAATAAGTGTTGAAATCCTTGGGTAAATTAAAGAAGTATATCTGCCAGAATTGCCAAAAATAAATTTATCTGCTAGATATGCAGGGCAATGAATGATTTTGTAAAACAAAATAATCTGACGGAAGCTAATATAATCTTCAAAATCATACCGCAGCAGCTGCAAGCGAAATCGAGAAACGTGCGATCTTATTCTTAGGCAAAAAATGTACCTTATTAATCAATTAAAATATAATTTAAGTGTATTTAGTTTATCCCTTGAAGAGCACTTATACATTTCTATAACATATAAAAATAAATGAATCCATCATGCGACTCCAACTCGTTTTTTAAGCGAAAGAAGCAGATATGTACTCATATACAATCTGCGCAATGTCCAAGACACCTTGGACACAACTGAGTTAATATGACGATCAAAATTCAACTTTTTATCAATGTAGAAGCCAAGTGACTTGTACGTGTTAACCAATTCAATCCTTTCTCCATTTAAGAAAACATATAGATGAGAGTCAGAGTTACCAGAAAACACCATCATTTTACATTTAGTGTCGAACAATTTCCATAAAACTTTATTTTTTATCTAATATAATGCTAACTAAGAAAATTGAAAACTTTAACTGCGATTTTTTTTTTTAGTTTTCCGGAAAATGAGTGGTGATTATAATCACCACCGGCGAAATATGTAGGCAAATGAAATTTTTTTAGAAACGATAAAAAACATTTTATTTATTAATAATTTTATATATTATTATCAGTGTGGTATATTTCAAAACATTTCGTATGTAGGTGAACCTCTCACATCTTGCACATAAATGGTGTATGGCCGTGGCATTGCTTACATCGACGTTTTGTGCGTTCCTTCTGTCTTACAATAACGTGTTGTGACAATTTTATACGTTTTGAATTTGGTTGTTCTGATTCTGTTCGCTGATGGACTTCATCCTCAGAAACAAGTAGAGCTCTAGCGATTTCAGACCGGAAGTCTAGTTGTGGTTTGGCTCGGGTTTTTCCAATATTACACAAAAAACAATGCATTTTCCAGGCGTTTACAATAGCGGAATCCACAGCGTTTGAAAAGAAAGGCCACCACCACTTCTTGCCTCTTACATTTATACGGTAGTTCGATATGGCATTGTCTGCCATATCAACTCCTCCCATATGCAAGTTATAATTTTTTTATCAAATGAGGTTCTTCAACACTAACATATTTATGACATTTTCGATTATAACGTCGGGCAGTTGTTAGAGGATCGACGGTGTCAAAATTAGTCGCTAACGTAACAATTGCATTATCATGCCAAGTTACAATGAATATTTCATTTGCGCGATCAAACATAAAATCTTATTCACATTTTTTTAAAGTTTTGTCATTTTTAATGCCCATATTGCTTGGCAATCGATTTTTGCGCACTGTACCGGTGGCTCGAATTTTTTTATCTGACAGAAGACACATTAGATGAAAGGAAGTAAAAAAAATTGTCAAAATGAAGGTAATGTCGTTTTGGATTCTTCACACATTCCAGCAAACTCAAGACCAAGCTCCAAGGCCGATTTCCTTACTATAGAGCTCCTGGGAACCAGCGTAGGGCATACAATTTTGCATATATCCATCAGATGAAGCAAGAAC
Source organism: Cordilura impudica (assembly GCA_963682025.1). Classification (NCBI taxonomy): domain Eukaryota; kingdom Metazoa; phylum Arthropoda; class Insecta; order Diptera; family Scathophagidae; genus Cordilura; species Cordilura impudica. The sequence continues at coordinate 282,201,793 of OY821517.1, read as the reverse complement.
CCATAACTTAAAACCAAAACGAATGGGTTTATTCCTAATGTACATTTTGCTTGAATGCCTTCCAAAGAATGGCACCATTTGCTCATCGATTGATAAATGTTCACTAAAAACTCCAAATTGCAAAAACTTTTTGTTTAGTCCATCAAGTAAGGGTCTTATTTTCGCAAAACGAACGTTTTTATCTAAAGCGTTGTTATTACATAGATGAAGATACTTTTTCATCCACCGAAATTCGAAACGTGTCAAGGCTTGGTTTACAATTGGAACCCCTAAATCTGGTTGCTGACTCTAATAATTTTCATATTGTGGAACGGTGTGGTATCCAGTAAGTATTAAAAATCCCAGGAAACGCTGCAACAATTGTACTGTGCACATGTTGTCTGGAACATTGTTCTGAGTCGCATATTCGTTGGTGTTCGACACTATTAGACTCAGAAAATAAAATAAAAAAAGAACCTAATCCTTGCATTACATACACAATAACTGATAGAGCTTTTCTTGATCTTTCATCAGCTCTGTAGAATCATGCGCACTGTTGGAGTAAATTGGTCGTTTTGTGTGCACCCATTTTGAAGAAGGAAATGAAGATTTTTAACTAAATTTGTTTGTTGTTTCGTGTTCGCTTGGCGCACTAATATCTTCATTTCCTCCAATAAATTCAAGCTCCAATTCTCCAGCAACTTCACCCAACGCACTATTTTCTTGACCACCAATGATCGTTTCGTCAATGTCCTCTTCATCACTCAGAATGTCAACTCTTGGCGGAATATAAACAACATTGCGAGCATTATCGCGAATCTGTGCATTAGTCGATTCATCATCCGAGTCTTCCAGCACATCAAGTATTTCTCTCATTGTTAAAGCACGCTTGACTCCAAACCCAAAACTAGATTAAATTATTGTTTATCTTAACAATTTTCTACCTATAACACTATTACCTTTATATAAATACATACGCTCCTGACATTTTTTCTAAATTATCACTTCACTTCCAAACAAAAAACACTTGTTAGTATACGTCCGCTTTGAAACACATTCAATACTAAACTAAAATAAAATTCATAAATATTTTGCAATTTCTCTAAAAAACTAATATGAACGGTTTATTTACCGTTAAAAAACCAGCAGCATAGTGACTTCTGTTTTTAGTAGTATACATACAATTTTTGTATATATGTTTATAAAGCTCGCATTTAGGCATACCTTTTTCGCCAATGGTCATTATAATCACCACAATGTTGAATGCTCAGTTACTCGTTATAAAAAAAAATTTTTGGAAAAAAATCGATGCAGTAAGAAATCTAAATAGAAAATTTTAATGATGCATACGAATTTGTTAGAAATCCTATTATTATAGCATTTAAATCATCAAATGTTTAAATCACCTTTTTGACGACTTTTTAAAATTAGTAAAAAAATCAAATATTATGCATTCAAAAAACTCAACCTAGTTAAATATATAGATATAAGGACTTATATAAGTAATTAAAAAAATCATACGAAATAAAAAGTTTTTTCTTAAGCAGTTACAACGCCTGATAGTGCTGGTGTTTATAATCACCGTTCGGCGAAAAATGGGTTAAGATCCAAGAAATTTTCCTTAGACCAGTCAAAAACTCTGCCCAACTCTAAGTTAATTTGCCTCTCGAATATTTAAAAGTTACAATATTCTGAACTTCCTAATAACTGAACATCATCTGCGTAAGTGTAAACTTGAATAAAGAAAAATTAAGAAATGTGTCGTTAATGTACAGCAAAAAAGCAGTGGACCTAATATTGATCCCTGCGGAACACCTCTATATAGATCTAATAAGCTAGCATACTCACCCCTTATTTGGACAAATTGGGAACGGTTGCTTAAAAATGAAAACACAAGCTTGCTCGACAGCATATTAAAATTAAATTATTCAATTAGCTTAACGAGTCAAACGCCTTCCAGAAATCCAAAAATATTAACACATTTGCCAGATATTTCTCTAGTTGTGAACGAATAGATTCAACAAATCTAACATTAAGCCGGATGTGCTATAACCTTTTCGGAAGCCAGACTGAAATGGGCTGATTATTCCCAACTCATCTAAATATAACTGAATTTGATCTTTTAATAAAATCTCAAAAATTTTCGAAAAACATGGTAAAATGGTAATGGGACGATAGTCTTCTACAGAACTAGGACATTTGACCTTAGGAATAGGTACAACTTTACCTACTTTCCATTCCGAAGGAAAAAGGATCTTTTAATACATGAATTTATAATATATGTGATATGCGAAACGATTTCTGGAAATATTACTTTAATAAATTTCAATGGAATTCCATCAACACCCATAGCATCCGATTTAGGTCTTGACATAGCATTAAATACTTCAAATTCAGTGACATTTCTGAACATGAAACCATTGGTATCACTGTACAAATATTGGTCAAATGATTTTACAGGTGTTGATATTACCGGCATTCTAGAATATTGATTAAAATCATCTGGATCAATAATGACATTTATCTGGTTTTCGTTTACAGCACCAACTGATCGCAAATTTTTCTAGAGTTGTTTATGATCGCGGTTCGAAAAAAAATTTAAACATGATCTTCTTCGTATCTTCCGAATAACAGATTTTACCTTATTCCTGCAGATGAAGTTTCTCACAGAAAAAATGTTTGCATGACACCAGGCTTGACCCGCTACTCTTGTTCGAGAATCACAAAGGAAGAAATTTCCAGTTTTCAATTGTTTTTCTCGCCGCCTGTAACGAACATTATTTTGAAATATACCAATAATGAGGGTAAACGTGTATTTAGTGTTGATTGGATCGAAGTTGACGACACCGAAATGTTCGCATTTATTGGTACACTTTTGTTAGCTGGAGTGCATAGATCAAATAATGAAAACACGGAAAGTTTATGGGACTCTGAGAAAGGAAGATCACTTTTTAGAGCATTCATGCTATTGAAAAGATGCTTTGGATGTATTCGCCCATCTCACTTTGGGGATCAATGGTTTCCGTTGTGAAATGCTGATGTTCTGATGTATAGTTCTAAGCGTGGACAATCGATAAACTGATGAGTTCGTCACGGTTCTGATGAGACCAATGACTATTGCTAACTGTGAAATCTGCTACCGTTATAGCTGGATCTGCTTGATAATTGATTTGCAAAATGTTGTGTTACTCCAAATGTTGATTAACTTGAATGGTTGCGTTGACGAAGCAAGGCCGCTGTAGGCAGTTGATGTCCTGATTGCGTGTTCAAAAGTGTTTTTAGAGTATTAAAAGTTCCTTACCACTGGTGGGGGGAAACTTATATTTCTAAAAACGTCGGGGTCACCAAAGTGTTTTGATATGAACTAATATAAATCAATTCAGACACATAAATTTTGAACTGTGCTAGTTTTTGTATACATTTTTTGACTTCAAGCACTTGCACTTTCAAGGTATACGATCGAATAATTAAAACACTTGAATTTTAACTATTGCTTTTTATTGATCAAGCACTTGCACTTTCAAGGTATACGTTCGAATAATTAAAACACTTGAATTTTAACTATTGCTTTTTATTGACATGGTATTTATACAAAAATCTATACATAAATGTTCTGACTTAACTAAATATTATTGAATTAAAATTTATACTGTATTGGCCAATAACAAAACAGACCAGCTAAAAAGGTACAGATGTAATTTAATATATTAATAATAAAATTTACGTTAAATTGATTTATAAAATGAACGACAATATAAACTACATAACAGCCAACGTATTCACTAATTTTTATAATTTATTAGGGAACTTCTACAGTTAATGAATTTATGATCATAGCGATATTAAATATTTATTTTGTATGGGAATGACATGCCCATTAATCAAATCCCGCCCTTTTTTTTTCAGACAGCTCACATTAAAAACTCAAGAACTCTGAAAAAAGTTTCAAGACACTCGCTACTACAGTACTCCAGATGTATGACATTTAATATTCACTTTACATGGGGGGACTACGCCCATTTTTTCTCTAGTACTAATGTTGATAACTTATGAACTCACAGGCAGTCCCAAGGCTTTTGAAATAAGAATACTCCAGTTATATGATATTAAATATTAACTCTGTATGGGGTACCACTCCCACTGATCTGATACCACCCATTTTTCTAGTACTAACGTTAATAACTTATGAACTCACACAAAGTCCCAAGACTTTATCTATTATAGTACTCCAGTTATATGATATTAAGTACTTATTTTTATGGGGGACGCCATGGCCACTGGTCCGATTCCACACATTTTTTAACGGACTATAACTCGTGAACTCACAATAAGTCACAAGACCTTATCTGCTACAGTATATATATTTTATCAAGAATATATATATTTTATGGAGTTCAAATTTTTATTTATCCTCTGCACACTGATGTCGAAGGTGTAAAGATGGACCGGGAATAAATTTATTTATTAATTTCACTTATACGCAACAAATTTTGGTATATTTTTAACACAAGGTTTTCAAGAGCAGGCAGACTGCTGGATGGTCATCGCTAAATCGATTTAGAAAATTATTCTAACCCGATAGTTGTAATATAGGTTAAGGTTTAAGTATACATTGTATTCAAGATATCATTACAAACTCATTATACCCTGATCACAGAGTCAGGTATGGTATAAATAGAGAAAACGCTCTTATAAATATTTTCAAAATACAATTATCTTATTCTAATTTCCAAATTAATATACACCAAGTAATGCGTAAATGCAACATATTGTTGGGGGTAAAATAATTGTATATATTATTTCTTAATAATAATCTTAAATTATTATCTCAAAGATATATTTAATAATTATAACCTGTCTTGGGGTAAAAGGAAACAACTCATTAGAAAGATGCTAAAAGCGGTATTAATTACATCTTCTCTTAGTTCTTCTATTTTTCTTTTTTTCCCCAAATGTATTGGTCTTGTTTGACTTATATAACAAGAAAGTAAATATTTATATAACTAAAGGCAAAAATATATTTGTGTGGAAATATTTGTGATGATATATATTAAACCTGTGTGAGAGAAGTAAATGTACCACAAAATTTATGACATGCCAGATATTTGCAAACGAAGGAAAACATGCATGATACATTAATGTTAACATGAAATTGTAGAAATTTAATGACTTTGTTTCCACAAATTGCCAAAAACTGGCAAAATAATATTTTCGTTTAAAAACTAAATGTAAACCTATAGATGTTCGTCAAGCGTTTGCTACATTTATCCAAAAGTTCTAATATTTTGCTCATTTTGTTCTCATGCTGTATTTTCTGTAAACATTTTTAGTTATCCATGGCATCTTCAGACCTATATGTATGTATATTCCACTTCTGCAGCAATGTTTACGAAAATATGTTAATATGTATTAGAACAAATGTCTATATATTATACTGTGTTCAAGTTAAAAGTTTAATATTCAATTCAACTTGTTGGATTTATCGATTTGGCCAATTAAATTTTTTTAGGAGGTACTACTGATTTTAAGGTCTGTGTAAAATTTCTTGTCAATACCTGCATTTATTCAAAAGTGAAGATCGCGTGTGTCAAAAACTAAACGAGAATTTGGTAATTTCAGTTACCATAATATTTTGTTTGCGGAATAAAATTTCTGATACATTAACATTAAAGATGTTGCAGAATGGTTTCGTGACCGGTATGTAATAAATATAAATATTTACAAATTAGTTTTAAGAAGGCAGAGGAAGCTTTAAAGGAAAAGAGTGCCCCGCATGGGAAAAAAAACTTATACTAAATTAAAGATTTGCAACTGGAGCGTCATTGGGTGAAAATCATAGATAGCGTTGATATTGTCAGCGTTTCAATAGCAACATTTTGATATTTTGCCCCTCAAATGTACAAAATCTAGATTGTGTTTAAAAACACTAAATTTTCTGTAAAACAATGACTTCCGTCATTACGGATGTTAAGATCTATGCCAGCGATACGAAAACAACTGACCTATCACCTGTACAAAAAAGTTTTAAAGGATTTTTTCCAAGTTGGCGCTTTACTGTGTTAAAATTTGTTACAAATTGACCTTTCAAAGTATTGTCCATCGCTAGCTACTACTTCTTTCCATCCTTCTGGTAATACACGGATTCTGGGTCGTAAGAGCGACTAATCCTTTGAGGCTATCCACGAGTCGATCCAATTTTGATGTTCCTCAAAGGCATGCGTCATCGGCGAAAACAAATACAGGGTAGCCCAAAATTAACGAAGAGGTTTGAATTGCTTATAACTTTTTTTATTATAATTTTTTTTTCTTTTCTTTTCAGTATTTTGTAAAGAAGACTTGGGGAATTTAAAATGGAGCAGTACTCAATTGAACAGCGTGCCCAAATTGTTGAGCCTTATTTTTCAAGTCAGCGATCCATTTTTTTGACTCAGCGTGCATATCGTCGTTATTTTAATGTGCGGGTTGGACCCTCAGAGTCAACGATAAACCATCTGGTTGCAAATTTTCGACAACAAGGGGCAGTAAGTAACCTTCCTGGTGCTGGCAGAGGACGAGCGGAGCACACGGATGACTCTATTGAACTGCTACGGTGGAGTATTCGGGAAGATGGAGAAACATCAACCAGCAGACGTTCGACACAACTTGGCCTCTCACGAGCGTCGCTGCAGAGAATTTTGCACACAATAGGAATGTTTCCATACAAGATTTAGCTTGTTCAACAACTGAAACCGACAGATTACCAGCAACGACTTGATTATGCAGTTTTTTTCCGGCAAAAGCAGAAGAAAATCATAATTTTATTCATAATTTAATTATGAGCGGTGAAGCCCATTTCCAATTAGGTGGGTTCGTTAATAAGCAAAACTGCAGGGTATGAGCTACGGAAAATCTGAGGGTAGTTCAACAGCGAGAATTACACCCACCTAAGTGTACGGTTTGGTCCGATGTTTCATAGGAAATGACAATTGGTCCTTATTTTTTTGAAAATGATATCGGACAATATTGGAAAATTTTTTCAGGCCAGCCGTGGAAAACCATCCGTAAGTACGGTTCCAACAAAATGGAGCCACAGCGCGCACTGCAAGGGACACAATGGCACATTTACAGGTCACCTTTGGTGAACGAATTATTTCGTGTACAAGCAATTTTAATTGGCCTCTTCGTTCACCGGATTTAACCGCTCCAGACTCTTTTCTTTGGGGTTATTTGAAAGGAAAAGTTTATATTAATAAGCCTAGAGCCATCCAGCAATTAAACTGCAATATACGCGACGAAATAAACAACATAACACCTGAAGTTTTGCGAAAGGTTATGGAAAATGTGTTGGAAAGAGCACGAATTTGCGAAGCAGAAAATGGCCACCACTTGCGAGATATAATTTTTCATAACTAAACTAAAAATATTCCCCATTTATATACTGTAAAAAAAAAAAAAAAATTAATAATTATTTCTTAAATAAAAAGTTATAACGAATTCAAATCCCTCCATTAATTTTGGGCCACCCTGTAGTTGTCGGAACGGCCAATGTCCGGATTACACGGTAGGTGGAGTAGGTCTTCCCATTTAAGCGTTCAAGGTATCTTTTGACTGGTCTTGCATCATGTGGTCGAGCACTGTCATGCTGAAGAATAACTTTATCGTGCCTTTGCTCGTATTGCGGGCGTTTTTGTTTCAATGCTCGGCTCAAACGTAACAATTGCAGTTGGTAGAGTTGCCCTGTAACGCTTTCACCTGGTTTTAATAGTACACCACGCCCAATTGGTCCCACCAAATGCAGAGCATGGCCTTGCCACCGTGAATATTCGGTTTTGGCGTCCATTTTGTCGTATGGCCGGACGGCCCATTTTTTATTACCAGTCACAATACGATGCAAAAATACAATTCTTTTTTTCCGTTGGATCAGCTGTTCACAAGTAAAAAATGTCGTTCGACGGCTCTCGGCTTCAATTCATACGGCACCAAATAGCCTACCTTCTGGATCATTCCCATGAATTTGAAGCGAACATATATGGCTTGTTGAGTCACTCCCAATGCTTCTGCGAGTTGCTCTTGCATTTGGCATGAGTCCTCATCCAAAAGAGCCTCCAATTCGGTATGCTGAAACTTTTCTGGTCGTTCTTCGCGCTCTTTGTTATAGATATTAAAATCACCACTTCTTAAACGTCAAAACCAGTACTCACAAACAGAATTCGATGCAGCATGATCTCCATAGGCTTCCTGCAGCATACGCCGACTATCAGCTGCAAATTTCTTCAAATGAAAACAAAGAAGTATTCCCTCCCGCAAATTATATTTTGTTGGCACAAAAGTTGACATATTCGGAGCACAGAAAAACTCTATTGTTTACACTTCAGAGAAATGACACATGCTGAAAAAGAAAGCCTAACGATGAGGCTTAAAAATGAAGTTGGTTGCAATATTGTCCGATTCGATTTAATGTCAGTGACGCCGTCTCTTAAAAATCCTTTAAAACTTTTTTGTACACTTGATAAAAGCCAATATCTGGCAAAGTTGTTAAAAAATCATGCTTATACCAACAGTTTTCTTCGATTACCGTGGTGCAGTGCAATATGAATTCCTTTTGCTGGGCCAAAGTGTTAATGTATATATGTAAAAATCAAACGCTGTGTGTGTCTTGCTAAAACGCAAGAAACACAACACCGATTTACAAACCAAATATTGTATTTGGAAATTTATCACGAAAGGTAGTATTGCTAAAAAGATGAAATAATTCATTACCGAACTGGTCGAAAGGATACATTAGCAATAATTAATCGCCATGGCATATACTAACTTTTGCAATACATGAAATATACCCGACCGTTCAACATTTAGCTGCTAATTTGGAAAATGGTCAGCGTATTTGTATCAGTGAACAAAATGCCACACAAAGAGCAATAGGGCCACTCAATACAACTTTGACCGAGTACTTTAAATTGTGCCGTGAAGATTGATTTGCAAGAACATTGGTTTATGTTCAGGTTCTATCATGTTATATTTGAAAAGCATCAAAAAAGTAATTTCAACTTTGAAAGCACGGCAAACTTGTTCGAGGTCATGCAAATGTGTTTGAAACTGATGGTTTAGGTCGAAGTTACACAGGTCACCCGAATAATGATCAGTGTTTTTTTTTAATGCATTTGCTTTTGATTTACGTTCATGGTCCAACATCATTTTATTATTTTAAAACTCTTGAAATCGTTCAGGAAATTATATTTTTAATCAGAATTTTCTTCTAAAAGAGAATAACGAACCGAATGAATTGACAGATTAAGTTTAAGAAAATATTCCCAAATTAAGTCACCCACTGTACGAGCACGTTGTAGAATTTCTTTGACACTTACATCTCCTGAAATTGCAGCCACTTTATTGGGTGGTGGTAGGACAACGCATTCAGCGCTAAAATTGGGGTAAAATATGACGATAAATATGCGGAACGTCTCCTATCATTTGATATGGATATTGCGGCAAAATATACTTTGATTTAAACATCATATATATATAATTACACTAGCCAACAAGGTTTTGGACTGGAGCAACCAAATATATTTCTTAGTGTAATTTGGTTGGCTAAATTCGATTCCGTAATTTGTTTTTCGCTATCACGTCAGATTTTCGAGATACAAAAAAAATGTTTTTATTCATTTTTTACGTAAAAAATCATTAGTTTATTTAAAAATGAATGAATTTTCAAAAGTTATTGGCGTTATTTGAACGTCGTTTGTATTTTGTTGCTTCAGTTTCACGTATTAGAGTCGAACAATAGTCTTCCAGCATGCTTTCATCTCAAACTCTTTGATAATTTCTTTAAATTTTCATTAAATCTTGGTGAGCGCGCTCCCCTTGTTCGTCGCTCACCGCACCTAGGTTTTGTGGAAAAAAATCTAAATGCGAATGAAGAAAATGCATTTTTGTGCACCTAACTTGTTATAATTTTTCAATAATTCAGCAACAATTTGTCTGTAGTAGTTTTCACTCTTATTGTTTGCAAGAAAACTGTACACGATGCACTTGAAAGATTTCCAGGCTACATATTATTTCTCCAATAAACATTTTGAAAAATTGCTTCTTGATCTGAGGGCCAATAAATATGGCTTCTTTTATTTTAGCATATGAAATTTTAGGAAAAACAGCTAAAAAAAATACTTAAATACTGCATAATGTTTGTCCAGAGCCTCGACAAAGATCTTAAAAAGGCCCAACTTTATGTGCAGCGGCGGAAGAAGAACGTCATTTGGATCAGTTAATGGTTTATTTGAAATATTTGGTCTTCCTGGTTAATACTCAGTTCTTTTTGGCCACTCTGCTCTGACATAATGATGACATGTAGCGCGAATATCCCATAGACAAAGGAAACAACAATAATTTGTGAAACCTCCATACACACCAGTCAACAAATCAATGACCTGAATTGGATTAATTCACAGTTATTTATGATGATCTATACTATATATACAAGGAAATTTAAATCCCTCACCTTAAGGTCACCACAAATCTTCTATTTATGATCGCTGTATGTGAGTAGTGTCAAAATTTCAGCCATTGCTACATAATTTTCTTTTGTAATAATGGCATGAGCAGTTGGTATGGATGTTTTTTCATTCCCATTATGCAAAGCGAGAGCCTTTAAGCTGTACCTAGAGCCATCAATAAGTAATCTCCATTCAGTTTTGTCATTTGGGTGGTTAATTTTTTGAAATAAACCATCAACATCAGTACAGTATAGAATAGTGTGTTTCTATTCAAAATATGCAGCCAACACGAAGTTTCTATCTCTATAAATTGTTACTTTGTCCAAACTGCAAGATGTTTCCACTGGTGCATGCATGAAACTAGTAATTCTGGGTCTTGCTTCGTTAAATGTAAATCCCGAATTAGATCATTCAGCTCAGCTTAAAACACTAAATGGCGTTCATCATCAGCATCATACAAACTATCACTGCTGGCGAGAGATGTTTCGTACTCACTGCTCGTAACACTGGGAATGACAGCTAGTGAATCATTTGGTGGACGTTGAAATGGTTTGGAAACCGATGGGACATTCGCGTAAGTACTATTTTTTCGATTTTTCATATTGAATCCAGCAACTTTTGTTAAACAGAAATAACAATCGGTTTGGCGGTTACTTGGCACTCTCCAAAGTACTGGAATTGAAAAATAGAAATAGTTCGGCAACTATTGGAAAACATTGTCGGTATCCACCATTTGTCCAAGTTTCTTACAGCCAACCCAGAATAATGTAAATATGCATATTTTAGTGATTCTGATATTGCACATCCTTTTTTCCAACCAAATATTCACCATACACAAAGCAAAAATAGCTTGAATCAGTAACGCACGATCTCCCTGATATACTTAAACGCTACTATTATGAAAATATAGTATGAGTGTGGGCTTCTGTCATATTAATAATTGTGAAATTGTAATGTCAGTATTGACTATGTTACAGTATTGCTAGCATGCGATAAAAATGAACAGGACGTGATAGCGCACACAGATCAGTTAAAAACATGCTTAATTTCGGCAGTCATGCATGTTTCTCAGTTAAAAAAACATGCTTAGTTTCTGCAGTTTTTAATTTGTAAACCAGTGATATTATATACTAAACAAAAATTAACTACCGTGATTCAGTTTATCAAAAATTACTGGCATGGCTAAAGTTTAAAACCAAAATTTATATTTTTTATGGGATGCAAGTACACACAAATAACTTAATTGAAGCTTTGGATCGAACAATGAAAGATTTCCGTGGAAATGAGAATTTATTTGGTGGTGCTCTAATATTTTTAGCAGTAGACTTCAGACAAACACTATCTGTTATCTCAAAATCAACACCAGCAAATGCGTATCTGAAGCTCCCAAATCTATGCAGATACGTTAAAACGTTAATGTGATGGGAAAATTCTAATTGATAATGATAGTTTCATTACAACTGCTGGAGATTTTTGCATATTCGCACAATCAAAACATGAACTAATTGGAAAAGCCTTCCCAAATACACAGTAGCAATAAAAAAATTAATGCATGGTAAAATGAGAGAGCCATATTGACAGCAAAAAATATATGGAGAATTGATTATATATAAATCTTTGGTTACTGTGAAGAATAAAGAATACGTACTTCATTATCCTTTTTTTTAAGCCTAGTTCCGCGAAGCCGAGTGGCTTGTCTGCAGGTTCTAATTTTTGGGTCCAGGGGCAAGCCGGATTTGGCTAGTTTTGCAGTGACAGACGAAAGCCTCTGGTGGGAATCGAACCCACGACCTCCGCACTCACCTACTGGGGCGCTCAACTGAACTGAATTTCTGAATTCCCTTGATTTGCCAAGAACGGAACCGCATAATTTAAAATTGAAATTGAATCTCCAATCATTATGATTCGTAATATAAATCAATCAAAATTATGCAAAGGTCAAAAAATTTGTGAACTATGTGACGTTTTAATACCACACATCCCAATGATTCCCTCTGATGTGCCATTTGAATTTCAACGATTACAATTTCCCGTTAGTTTGGCTTTGCGATGACTATTAAGAAAGCTGAAAATCAGTCGCTTCATGTTTGGGACATAAATTTTGAAGTTCCTGAATTTTCACATGGTCAACTTAATGTTGGAAAGCCGTTGTTTTTATTTATTTTTTTAAACTGACAATACTAAATACGTCGCTTGCTACGAAGCACTATACAAATATTTTTCATATTTTGATGTTCTCACTTTAAAAATTTTCTGATTTTTACTTCTTTTTCAGGAAACTGTGAATTCTTTCTAGATATTTCAATTTTAATACAAAGACGTAAATGATTATTATTGTTTAGTTCAGCAATGCGGGCAGGCTTAGTCTGGTAAGATATAATCATTAACTGTTATGCATCGTTTAGGTGAAGCAAACACTTTTCAGAATCAATGGAAGAAATCTCTTGGTTTAAGCACACTACGATCAACTGTTCTCAACTGCATTGGCGAATGATTGAGGGCATAAAATCCGAACAGTTAAGCACTCAGTTTCGACGTTGGAATAAGTGTATTGTATTGAAGGCAATGACTTTGATTTGGAAGAATTAATATACATAGATATTTTTTTAATCACAAAAATCACCTTTTTATTTTCCAGAGAGCTTGATGTGATTCTATTAAATTTTAATTTATTAATTTAGCCAAATATAGACGGAATCTTGCTAGTCATTGCACCGCCCTAGCGATTTAACATATTGATGTCATGTTTCTGAAATATTATTAAGACGAGAGATATAAAACTTTGTGTTATTCCATAAATTATTAATGGGAGTAATCATGAATAAGATGAGCGGGATCACAACTTCAATTAAACGCTAATCAGCGCTGTTACTCTGACAGTGAAAACTTTGAAACTTTGTGCGAGTTCATATGATACTTATGCGAATAGTTGGAATGAGATCTAGGTTTGTGCTACTCCTTGAAATTGTTGTGGGGCCAATAGTAAAAATTGAATATCACCATTTTAAAGTTCAAGGATAACGATATATCGAAAATAAATTAGCAATGTCATATCCACACAATAATTATTTATTTACGAATGGATCGACCGAAGGTATTCGCTAGTTTATAAAATTTAAGTTGCTCTAATTTCATTTATCTTTTTTATATATCCCAATAGAAATTTAATGGAGCATAAAATATCCATTAACTGTATTGGCATCAGTTAGAATTGTATGCATAAGTTAAACAGAACAAATTTATACGAACGAACAATGTCTTTGTGAATATTTGAATTTTTTTCATATCGTAGTCGGTAATATAATACGTCTCTGTAGAACAAACATAAGTAAAGCTATTTTTACATAAATCTTATGTGTTCGGACAAAAAAAAAAAAAAAACATTGCCAATAACTTTAAAAAACCTAAAAAAACTAAAGCAACTAAGAATAATGATGGCACTTTTATTTATAAGTTCCCTATAGTAGAAATATTCATTTCGTGATAAAAGTTCCATGGTTTTATTTAGCAATCTATACTTATTAGGATGGAGCAACATAGCGGTTGCTTAAAATTCTCTTTAGCGCTAAGCGGGATTATGCAAATAGAAGTTATGGAAGTAGTATATGGAAATTCAAGTTCACTTGGAGTTCGTATCCGGGGTACTAGCAGCAGCCATTTATCATTTTGAAAAATATTTTGACTAAAAATAATTTTTAAATTTTAACTTTTAGGAAATAACTTCGCAATCTATATATATAAAATTCATGTTTTGGTAATTTGGTTGTTTGACCGCTATATAAATTTTTATTTATCTCAAGCCCAACTAACTGGATATAGAAAATAAGCATAAACCGAATTTGAGTGGCATTTTTATTAATTTTTTTGGCTGCAGATATAAAAAAGTTAATATCGGATGCTATATCTATATGGGGACTAGGCCCAAAAATGGACCAATCCTGACCATGTTTGGTAAGGTCTCTTGTCTTTTGCAAAAATATATACAAACAAAATTTGAGAAGAATCAGTGCAATACTTTTGTTTATTGAGAGATTTAAGGAAGATCGGGAAGCAGCTCTATATGGGGTCTATGACTAAGAGTTGTCCCAGAGGGATAATATTTGGACTACTGATCAATGGATGTAATAAATACATACAAACCCAATTTGACCAAGATTTATATGATAATTTGGATCTTAAGGCAATTTAAGTCGATTTCATAGGGGTCATTTGTATGGGGGCTAGGTCTGAACATGGACCGATTCTCACCAATTTCAACAGCGTTCATCCTATGACCGACCAAAGCTTACGTACCAAACTTCATCGAAATATATGCATATTTGCGACCTGCAGTTTGATTAAAAGCTTTACATGGGCACACAGACGGACGGGCGGACGGACGGATGGATGGACATCGTTAAATCGAATCAGATAGTGATTCTGATTCGATCGGTATAATAAAAGATGGGTCTAGGTCAAATATTTTTGGTAGGTACAAACAGCAGCACAAAGTCATTAGACCCAAACCACATAGTGGTATAGGGTATAAAAAGGCTTAGACTAAACAGAACTCTAGAGAACCCGTTCAGACCCAAATTCTGATCTAGTCTCAACGAGCTAGACAAATAATATCTTGAAGCCCAAAGATCAAGACACTCTTTGTTAAGGGAAGCGGAAATGCCCGAATCTACTCAGGTGCATTTAGAAATCCAGCGGCTAATAAAAGCTGTGGCGAGAGAATGTGAAACTTCTGAAACGACTCAGCAACGTCCTCAAGCCCAACGGCTAAGACAAGCTGAGTCGAGGGAATGTGAAACTCCACAAACCAAAAAACAACTTCTTGATGCCCAGCGGATAAGACAAGCTGACTCCAGGGAATGTGAAGCTCCTGAAACGACTGTTATATCCCTATTAGAAAACTTTTTGTAAGTTGCTTCCTTCATTGCAAGGGATGGTACAAATAGTTTTTCCTAATATAACGTACATAGGAGAATAATCTCTTACGGTAGCAGGTATCAAATTAGAGTCTGCTTGTTTTTCTCATAGACAATTATATTCGCCTGCTACAGAGTGCTCTAAAATAACTAAAGTTCATAACGTTTAGATATCATACACTCAAGATAATCCATGCATAAACAGTATTAGTTGTAATGGTAAGCAGGCGGTGAGTACTTAGTCCCCAATAAACCAATTCCTCAAAAAATATGAACTTATTCCCCGAAAAATTGGGGAATAACTTCAGCATGTACAAATTCCCAAAATTTAAAAAAAGGTCCCCGAAAGAAATGAACAACTTCCTCATACAACAATTACGCTGCAGCACTGGTTTGGCTGCCAAACACGCGCAAGCGACGCGCTTGCGAACACAGCTCAGCTAAAATATCACAAGTATCTGAAAAATATATTTTGGCGATTAAAATAAGTTGATGACAACTGCGCGGCAGCACGGGTGTAGCTGCGAAACGCGCGGAACTGGAGCGCGTCGCGTCCGCGTCCGGAACACAGCTAAGCTAAAATATCGGAATGATCTGAAAAATATATTTTGGCAATTAAACTAAGTTGACAACTGCACGGCAGCACGGATGTAGCTGCCAAACGCGAGAACGAGGACGCGGCACGCTAACGGAACCTAACTCAGTGAAAAGTCTTTTGATAAATTTTATCTACGTATGTGCAATAATTACCTGCTTATCCAATTAGGCTACACATCTATTATAAGCAGTTGCTTAAACCAACCATGCGGCACCAGTGTAAACATTAAATTCATTTTCCATTTTTGAAACTACTATAAATTTGAGGTCTCTGCTCAATGATGATCACATATTGAATGAAGTAATTCAATATTTAAAAGTTCTGATTCCTTTAATTTGGAAACGATTCCGTTTTACTTGATGTTTACAAAATAAATAAACAAAAACTTAAGGCGTTTTCACAGCTTATTTTTGAAGCATTTTTGTTGTAGCGGCTTACAAAAAAACTTCTAAATTTGAAAAACAAAAAATTTTGAATTTTGAGGAATTTGTTCATTGGGGACTAATTAGTTAGTGCCTGGTAAGCATAGTGAACGATTTTTCAAGTCAAAGGTCTTTGGCCCCGGGCAAGACCGGGTGAAAACTTTTGTAATTATACAAATAATATAGCATAATAAATATACAAAATTAGTTAAGTTTCTTATAGTGTGCATTTTTAGTACTAATACATACTAACAGATTCCAGCCCTCGAAATTCGGGCGGAAATTCTAGGAAATTTAATTTTTTTTTTTCATCAAATAAAGACCCTAAAATTATGCTAATCAATTATAGACAATTCACAAATCGACACAGAAAACAAAATCATTTTTATTACAAACACATTAACAAATTTACTAAACACACATATAGCATTGTATAATTTTATGTATTTGTTAATAGCAGCTTTATGCAATTTGCTCGTAATAAACGAAAAAATTTAAAAAACTGTAAATCTGCAAAACGGCTACAAAGAAATACCTTTCAAATAGTATACGTTTGGTCAAAATTGGGATAAAACGGTAGAACAAAACATCTGTGACAAGAAATCGCTTAGTCTATTAATATTATAGATGTATGATTATTTTAAAATCATTGGAGATTAAAGCTCCTGTAATTTGCTTATTATTGTAAAATAGATTACAAATAAATAAATTAAAAAAAACTTTTATAAAATCAATTTGGAATTACTAATTCTTACTACTCATCTTATAATCACTGTAATGTGAGACTTTAGAGTAATGCAAGTGTTGGCTTTGTGTACAAAAAGACAGTCTACTGCAAGTTTGTTTAGATCACCAGAATGTCTTGAATTACGCTAACGAAGAGCCAATCGAAATTCGTCAACAGATTTATCACAGCAATATCATCTCCGATAAATTCCTATTGGAAAACTTAATTCAACCATTAGTATAACACAATTGGCAGCCGGAAACGCTTCCCAGAACTCTTTGGGAAGGTCCAATAATCAATATCCCAAAGAAGCATAACCAGATGGAATGCAAAAATTGAAGAGGTACCAACCTTCTAAATATACTTAATCAGATGGGTTTTAATTTCACTAGTGACTACCGTTTCTCACTGCAGAAGCAACAAGTGAAATATCTTGCCAGGTTCTTTGACTTGGACAGTATCATATCCAGTATAGACTGACTAACGCTAAACAAGTACTTGTAATCCTTAATAAGGTCTATCAAAATCAATATTTCCAATAGCCATGTAAAGTCTGTACTGTTTTATGGCTTGGAAAATCCCTCCACAATTACTCACCATCCCAAAAATATTGGCACCTTGAATTTTTTTGATGGACATGTACATCTGTTGTGTCCTAGAATACGAAACAAAAAATTTTTTTTAATCTTTCAGCGTCCTATTTTGATGAGCGTACGAAATAAAAAAATACTACATACTAAAGTAAATTAAAGATAAAAACAGCAATAATAAATAACTATCTATTATTTTTTATTCAATTTTTAGTATTACTTGAAATTTAATACAAAGAAATCTTTTCGAAAATAAAATGCCTAATGGGGAGATTCATCATAACCGTGCATTACCATAGCATGAAAAACGAAAAAGAATTTGCTTTGTATGTTTTAAAAAAATAAATATTTCATAAACGTGGAGCACTACACAAATATTTAGAAAGCATTCTTCACTGCAATTTATCACTCCATTTAAATGATGAACGATTAGTAAAAGCTCTGTGAACATCGTGCAAAAAAAAATATTTAGAAAGAAATAAAAATATTAAGGATGGTGTTGATTACATTCACAAACAAAAATTAGAAGATTTTTAAAAAAATTTAAATTCAAGTTATGGTAACCAGGTCTAACGGAAATATCAAAGGTACTTGTTTATTATGTGAACTATCAGGATTATCTATTAAGGCTGGAAAAAATTGTGAAGAAATTGTTAAAATAAGTGCATAAAAGTATACAAAATAATTGCTAATTTAAAAAAAGAACACTCTCACAATTCCGTAACTTCTGCCCATATGTTAAATTTGCAACACCGTATACGTAATAATTGAACACTGAAACCAAAGTAACTGCTGGTTTCGGGAATTGTAAGGAACATAGTATGGAATATAGAATAGTTCACTTCCAAATGGTAAAGACAAAACAACAAAATGAGCTGTCAGTTTGTTACAGATCCATGGTGACGATCGGATTAAAATATTTGTAAATATGCCAAAAATTATGGAAAATAAATCCAAAATTACAATTGACAATTTTTGTAACTTAAAAACGAAATTTGACTACAGTAGTAAGAAAATTATAGTTGGTCTAGACCGACTATACGATACCCTATACCATGCGTTTAGAGACCCTATCTCTTAAGCCCAACTAATTGGATATAGAAAATAAGCATAAACCAAATTTTACATTTTTATTAATTTTTTTTTGCCTGCAGATATGAAAACGATTATTTCGGATGTTATGTCTATATGGGGACTAGGTCCAAAAATGGACCGATCCTTACCATGGTTGGTAAAGTCTCTTGTATTTTGCGAAAATATATACAAACAAAATTTGAGATGAATCAGTGCAATATTTTTGTTTTTGATAGATTTAATCGAAGATCGGGAAGCACCTCTATATGGGGCCAATGACTAAGAGTTGTCACATAGGTATTGTTTTTGGACTACACATTAATGCATGTAACAAACACATACAAACAAATTTTACTAAGATCTATACCACAATTTGGATCTTATGGCAATTTATGTCGATTTCATAGGGATGATTTTTATTGGGGCTAGGTCTGAATATGGATCGATTCTCACCAATTTCGATAGCATCCATCCCACGGCCGATAAAAGCTTCATCAAAATATATTCATATTTGCGACCTGCAGTTTGATTACAAAGTTTACATGGACACAGACGGACGGACGGACAGACGGACATTGTTAAATCGACTCAAAAAGTGATTCTGACTCGATCGGTATAATAAAAAATAGGTCTAGGTCAAATATTTTTACAAGGTTTACATGGACACACAGACGGACGGACGGACAGACGGACATTGTTAAATCGACTCAAAAAGTGATTCTGATTCGATCGGTATAATAAAAAATGGGTCTAGGTCAAAAATTTTTGGTAATACGTTATTTTAAATCATACTTTCTTTTCAAATATTCAGACGCTCAGAAGCCTATCAACATAAGCTTGAATCGACCTAAATTACATTGTTTCACACTCAATATTTACATCTATTTGCCTGGTTCTTGCAAAGAGCCGAAGTTTAATTCCCATACAAATCACTCCGACCTAATATATATACTGACAGCAGCAATGCTGTAGCGTTTTCTTTAATAGAAGTTTCTATCACATATAGTTAATTGTTCATATGTAATAGGGCAGATTTTCAATAACTTCTATACAAGCAATTTCATGTCTGTAAGTTCCAAGCTAGTTAAAGTAAGAAAAAAGAAAACTTTTACCATATACGATGGCTATAAATATATTAGTTTAAGCTATAGATTCAAAATAAAACTCTATGGAGTCTAAGAAAAAAATATGTCGTACAACATATAACCTTTATGTAGGAAAAAAAAAAGCTTATTAACCCTGCTGTTAGGTTAGAAAAAACTTACGAATGTTAGGTTAATGGACCATTTGGTTCATACTTCAATATTCATACAAAATAACCATTTAACCCTCCGTTTGACTATGTAGTCTGGCTAGACAAAATGGTTCTTTTTATCCTAATAACTTTTTTTCTATGCGCTCAATCGGGAAACCCTTTCATGACTTTTCAAATACAGAGTCGCTCGATACAATAAAAACAAATTTAAATCATTTTGTAACTGTTGGTAGAACAAACTTTTGCTTCAAAGTCAGTAACGTCGTATTTGAACTGTGTCGTCTGGACAGACGAAAGAACATTTCTGAGAAAAAAGTACTTTTTCAAAATAAAATTGCTGTAGTTGGCCATGATTTATTTCAATATTTGAACTACGACAAAATTGAATTTGTGAATTCAAGCATAAATTTGAAACCATTTCACAATATTGAAATTAAAATTGCTGTAGTTGGCCATGATTTCAATATTTGAACTATGAAAGAACTGAATTCTGTGAATTCAAAAATACTTTTGAAATCATGGTACACTATTAAAATTTTATTTTTTCGTGATTTGAAATATCTTTCTTTGAAGAACAAGCTTGTCTGTAATAGTCCGTGTTTGAAATTCGAGCAGTGAACATCAACATTTCGTGTGATTTTGTGGTTAATTTGGATTTGCCGGTTTTGTCTACTTTTCTTCGGCTAATAGCTTTGTTTTATTTGTGGTGAAAATGGATTTATTTCTTACCGATGATGAAGTTGTCGATATGGTTGTCCGGCGGTCCACACGGTATAATCAATTATCAGCAGAGGCTAGGCAAGAGGTAGGTGAAAGATTTGCCAACATTATGTGTAACAGTGAAGAATTTGAGGAAGATTTTTTTGATGGTAGTGATGACGATGATTTGAACTATATACCACACGAAAATGCATCCGATGTGGAAACTGAGCTCGTGGTTGAAAATGACACTCGCGAGGAATCTGATGAAGATGAATTGGAAGTGGAAAATCCTGTACAAGAAAATTTATTTTCTACAATGGTAGGTGTTACTGAAATGCAAGGTGGTAGATTCTAAACATCGCGAAATAACACACAGTGGTTTATCGATCCTATGCCGGCTGTCGGTCGTATACGAAAGCATAACGTTCTTCGTACTAGACGTCATGGCCCTATCGCTGGTACTGTTGCTAATCCTATGGCCATTTTTAGATCGATAATGACCCCAGAAATTGTTTCAATTATTGTTCGAGAGACCAGCCGCAAAGCTAGTGAGACTACTGTCAAATGGAATGCGGCTAATCCGAGCCGAATTCAGACATGGACGCCCACTAACATAAATGAAATGTATGCATATTTTGGTTTGCTACTATTTGCTGGTATTTTCGGCTCAAATAAACAACCAATAAAGGAATTGTGGGCTTCGTACAATCATGCGATCTATAGAGGCACTATGTCAATGAAACGTTTCATACATATCACGAGATATATACGTTTTGACAACAGTGCGAATCGTGCAGAACGTCTATTGACTAGCAAATCTGCGCACATAGACGATATTTGGATGATGGTAATGGCTAACCTTGAGCGTGTGTACATACCACATGACAATGTCACAGTGGACGAACAATTATTCCCTTTCCGTGGCCGAACCAGATTTACGCAGTACATACCGTCCAAACCAGCGAAATATGGGATTAAAGTCTGGTGGATTTGCGATGCGAAATCCCACTTTCCGTTGAAAGGGATAATTTACGCAGGCAAATTGGAAGGCGCAGAACGCGAAACAAAACAAAGCGAAAATGTCGTCATGAAGTTGGTCTCGAAATATCACCACACTGGACGTACTGTCTACACCGATAATTTTTTTACCACCTTGCCTTTGGCTTCACATCTCATGTCAGTTGGATTATCACTTGTTGGAACTGTTCGAGCCAACAAACGATTTATTCCTGACGAATTGCGTCATGGTAAAACCAACACCCGCGAATTGTATAGCACATTATTTTGTTATAACAATGCTGTTTCTTTGTGTTCGTATGCTGCCAAGAAGAAAAAGGTGGTATTGTTACTCTCGACCGAGCATTATTCCAATACCATTGATAACACAAAAAATACAGCTAAGCCTCAGCAAATTTTGGATTATAATAAAAACAAAGCCGGTGTAGATACCATGGATCAAATGGTAAAGGGTTATACGTGCAAACGTTCAACCAGGCGTTGGTCGTTGGCTATGTTTTCCAATCTGCTCGACATATCCGGTTTAGCTTCATTTATCATTCACGATGAGTTGGAACCAAAAAAGAAGACTGACAAACGACGTAGTTTTATTATTGAATTATGCACGCAGCTGGTGTTGCCCCAAATGCAAGAGCGAGCTAAAAATCCAAACATTACTCGATTTCCCAATATTCAAGAAGCCTTGAAAATTTATGGAGCGGTATGTATATGTATATGTATAAATCATTCATACACAAATATTAAACTTTTTTCTTGTCTTAATATCATTTCAGATGACACCAATAGCCACTCTGGTACCCCCACAAGTAGTTATATAGGCCTGGTTCATGCGCTATGTGTCTTTGCGAAACTCGCAAGCATCGAAAAACCCGCTTCCGTTGCCAACAATGTGACAACCCCGTTTGCCTTACACACGCAAATGTGCAACACAAGTGTCACAAATGCATTCAAAATGTACACAACAGCAACATACAAAACCAAATTACATAAGTACATACACTATATATTAAAATAAACAAAACTGTTCCTTATAAAATAATAAATTAAAACAAAATTTAACTTAAGTAGAAAATAAAAAAAAATATTGTTTTTTTTGCACTGTATTTTCTATGTAACATAGTAAATATTGCTCAAACATATACAGAATACATATATATACATATTCTCATTATAAACATTAACAAAATGACCATAACTACCGCGTGTTCACCTGTAATTGTGCAATAAAAGTATTCGTCTGGCCAGACGACAAAGTCTGTAACTGCCCATTCGAGTTACTGCCCATCGGAGGGTTAATCTTATATTTGTATCTATTTTGGATCACTTCTCCCTAAATATTATTAACTTAAGCTTTACACAACGCTAGAGAAGGACGCGTGACTGAATTTTGGCTCACGCAAGAAATTTTGTAATCTCTCATGAATCACTCACTCGAATTTTTCTTTACCCACGCACTACTAACGTCAGTAAAATTATAATAACTCACGCACACGCGTGATTCACGTTATCCACGCAAATCACGTGACCAGCACAAATCTCTACTCAACACAGCTAATGTAAAAATTTGTTGAGGGATTTACCTTTTTGCATCTTTCTTTACTCAGGATAGCTAATGTAAAAGACAATTGTGGGATCCCCCTTTTTTGATTTTTGTTGTAAAGAAGCACAAACAGTTGTGCTGCTTGGTTCATTTTATGAGTTGTTTTCAATAGTTCAGACGTGATTTACTTACGACATGGCAAACTTGAACGAAGATCAGATACGAGAACTTCTCAACGCAGAAAGTGACTCCGATGTTTCAGATTAGGAATTTGATTATATTTCAGAAAATAGCGAAACAAGTTCTTCTGAAACAGATACTGAACGGGAACCCGTCCTAGCTGCAGCTAGCTTTGTTGATCCGTTTTTTATTGTTAAAAACAAAATGGTTTGGAGTGCCACTCCATTACCTCAGCCTATTGGAGCTACGGCTGAGAATATTATCTCAACGCAACCAGGACCAACTCGATTTGCAGTGTCCAGATGCAGTGACATTCTGTCAGCTTTCTTGTTATTTTTTCCGCCTCCAATAGAAAGAATTATCATCAAAAGTACTAATAAGTACGGCAGGGTCAAGATTGGTGGTAAGTGGAAATATATTGATGAAGACGCATTGCGCGCATATATTGCTGTGCTCATTCTTGCAGGCGTATGTCGGTTTGTATAATCTTGTTTTTTATTTCCGCAAAATAGTTGGCTAATATAAAATCTATTACTGAAAGTGGAAAAAATGAAGATGTTCATGGTTTATTTGATGCAAAATTTGCATTGACATTCATGGTTTATTTGATGCAAAATTTGGTTGCCTCATTTTCATTTTTGGTAGTTACAAACAGCAGCACAAAGTCATTATACCCAAACCACATAGTGGAATAGGGTATAAAAAGTAATCGGGCCCGGGCTTATTGATACTCTTAAAGAAAAAATTAAACTCTGAAAAATTATATTGCTACTAAAGATTTTGACTATATAAAATTATTTCGAAGCAGACTGTTCCTGAAAAAAATTTTTTGTGTACTGCTAAGATGTTAGTAGTTTTATTCCTTTTGTAAACAAATACATGAATAACGATGTTGTCCATTTAAAAATTGGCTTCGACGGGAGGGACTTTTTTTGAAGTGTGCTTATCTGTACATCAGTCATGTATGAAATTTCGTCTGTTAAAGAAAGATTTCCCAAGCGTCAGAAATATAGTGGGGAAATGAGTTTAAAGACTCAAGCGTTAAAAAATTTTTCATTCTTGATTTATCCAAATCTACTCAGGAATGCTTAGAAAAAGTTGAGGAGATATCGAAACAACGTCACATAGACATCTGTAGTGGCAATGTAGCTACTGATTTAAGTTAGCCGCCATTGGACATGGTGTTTTGTAAATAAAGTAGATCTACAAAATGTGTGTGAAAGCCGCATAGCCGGAAATATCATGGATAACTATAATGCATGGTGCAACGCAGGATGGTGAATATGGTGGTAAAGCATGTATAAATTGAATTTGAGCATTGTACTTAAATATGGTTTGATTTATGTAATTAACAAGGCCATGAAATGGCTACAAAAAACCTTAAAAATAATAG
Source organism: Cordilura impudica (assembly GCA_963682025.1). Taxonomy (NCBI): domain Eukaryota; kingdom Metazoa; phylum Arthropoda; class Insecta; order Diptera; family Scathophagidae; genus Cordilura; species Cordilura impudica. Next base: position 282,176,931 of record OY821517.1, on the reverse strand, counting down.
ATAGATCTGAGAAGCATATGAAAGCTTAAAATATGTAGTTGTACTTCAATCCTTTAAGAAAGTTGTGGAAGACTGCTTCTCGATCGAATTGAAGCCATCGTTTCAAATTGCGATGGCTAAAATACTGTAGCATTAAAAATTAAAAAAAACTCTCCGAGTTGTGGAACTTCAGTAACATCGAATATGCGTGGAGTTTTCCACCATGTTAAACAGTTTTGTGAACAGACAAAATAAGGTCTATCTTTTTTCAGTGCACAGGCTATGGAGTCAGCTCACTTTGATTCTAATTAACTTTGGGCTCAATTTTTCATACCTGTAGGTCATTCAGACTATGAAACTAATCTTCTAGATGCAATTATCGAATACAACAGCAACCTTTTGTAATTTATATATTACATATTTACAGGAAATATTTTTGATCGTTAATTTACTTTAGAAGATAGTTTTTAATGTTTAATGTTTAAATGTTTAAAAAAAAATTTCGTTTTGTAGGACAGAAGATATATATATCCCCCAATGAATCCGAGGTACCAACACATTTGGATGGTAAGTGGTTGTGAAGGTTGTGTGTTGAAAAACTGGAACCTTTCTATATGTTCAAAATATATATTCATATATAGATGGTTGGGATATACGCTACGTAAACCAGCAGATGACTTGAACAATAAATCCCTTCACTTCTGTCCACAGCGAACAAGAAAAATAGGCCGCCCTAAAAGCACTTGGATGCGCCAAGTACAAGAGGCACTATGTTTCTTATAGAAATTTTCAGAATTATATTTATATACATTCTTTGTACTTATCTATAATTAACAGATATTTATATGCTATGATGCCGCTTACGCATTTTTTTTTGACGAGAAGTGGACCATAATATCGTATATGCAATAATTAAGAATTTGGTACAGGAAAAGTGCAAAATATGAAATATTTTTGATATTGATTTTATATTTCCTATTGATTAAATATAATGTACGGCCTGCAACTGAAAAATATAAAAAAACAAGTAAGAAAATTTTAGTCGGTCTGGACCAACTACACGATAACTTATAACATGCATCTTGTTCTTATACCAAATCAATGGAATCCGTAACACCTCCGACAAGCTGCTTGATTTAGTGTTTGTTAATGAATTTAGTGACTATATTTGAAACCATGTTGATCCTGTTACTAGATCTGAGGGCGTTTATCATCCAACGATCGAAATAACTTTCACCAAAGGGGTTAAATTTTCTGCTCTGACCGTGCTACTTACAACGAACCAAATCAATGTTTACTCAACACAAATTGGCTTCAGCTCTTATCTATATCCGATGGTACTAAACCGTCTATTGATGCGATGGTTGACTTATTTTACAAGACTACATGAACGAATATGTCCTAAAAACAACTGCGACCAATCATTCTGCTTCTCCTTGGAGCTCTAAGCAATTACCTTTACTCAAAAATTTAAAAAACAAAAGATCTGAAAAGTATAAAGAAACTGGTTTAGTTAATGATTGTGGAAAATATTCTATTAATCGAGCCGAATACAAGTTACTCAACACGGAATTATATAATAATTACCTGAACAATATGAAAGTGAATTTTAAGATAGATCAAAAATCATTCTATAAGTTTGTATGTTCAAAAAGAAAATCTATCGGCTATAAACCTATAATGAAATATTTAAACCACGAGTCTAAAGACGATGCGGTCATCCGCAATATGTTTGCTGAATTATTCTGACTGTCAATACAATAACTCCTACTACTATCCTTTTCCACTTATAAAGCATCAATCAATATCGTTTCAGTGTATACTTTATGCGTATATTGTTAATAGCTTGAAAATTTTTAAATTTTCAATCAACAACGGACCTGACGGCATTTCTAGCTGCATACTTATTAATTGTGCTCATTAACCATCATGTTTTGTATATCCCTGAAATACGGATACTTTCCTAAATCTTGGAAAGAATCTTACATCATTCCGTCATTCAAATCAGGTAATAAATCAAATATTAAAAGTTATAGAGGTATAGAAAATTAAGCGAAATTCCCAAGCTCTTCGAGAAATGCCTTACTGATTCTCTTTGTTATCAAGTTTCATCATGTCATTGTCACCTTTTCAATATGGTTTCCGTTAAGGATATTCAACAACAACAAACCTGTTGCAACTCACAACTTTAGTAAACCACGGATTTATCTATAGTCAACATACCGACGTCATCTGTACTGAATTTAGCAAAGCATTTGCCAAAGTCAATCACGTTCATCTTCACAAAAATGGGGTTCAATAGTAATTGGGGTTCAATAGTAATTGTGTGAGTTGGATTAGTTTATACCTAACTGGCAGAAACCAACGTGTCATTTTTAATAATATAATATCTAAATATATATCACTCAAATCTGGAGTCCCTCAAGGTAGTCATCTTGGTCTAATTTTATTCTCGCTGTTTATCAATGACCTACCAATTACACTACAATATTATAATATTCTTATATACGATGACGACGTTAAAATTTTTCTGAGCTCCAGTATTTATGGCAACCAAATGTTTCTTCAACGTGATTTAGATAGTGTCTTTTCATGGTGCAATTCAAACTTAATGGAATTAAATTTGATCAAATGTAAACATATGCACTTTTCCAGAAAATTTAGCTCTATTGGTTCCTACTCCTTGGGTGGTTATCAACTGGAATCGGTGGACTCGTTCATGGACTTGGGTATTCTATTGGATGCAAATTTTAAATCCATTCAACATATTACAGTGACATGTAATAAAGCTCGTGGAGTTCTTGCTTTCATAAAACGAAGGATTAAAGAATACATCGACCCTTACATCACTAAACGTCTTTACACATCGTTAGTAAGGCCGATTGTAGAATACGCTTCTGTCATTTGGGATCGTCAATATAATGTTCATTGCAATAAAATTTAATCAAAAACAATTCCTACCATTTTGTCTACGAAATTTTTATCGCAACAATATTTAAGAGATACCATCATATGCAACTGGACTTGCTATAATTAAACTTTACACTCTGGAAAGCCGAAGAACTATGCTCAATGTGTCGTTTTTAATTAATTTGATTAATGGTGATTTTCGCTCTGATTTCCACATAAACAACTTATCATTCAATATTCTTGAGGTGCTGAGAAATAAAATTACACAATTTGACTGTTGGAGATTATTAATTACGGAGTTAATAGATTTATAAAGAACAAAATGGAGAGTTTTGGAAACAGTTACATTTGTGGATTGTTTTGGAGCAGCTAAAGCTTTTTATAGATAGTTTTGAAACAATAAAAAAACATTCGTTGATTATAAAATGAAAATCTCGCGCTAATTATTTACTAAAAATCCAGCCTTTCTTTTTTTATATTAAATAATTCAGTCTCACTAATAAAATAACCATAAGTAACTAACATTTAAATAAAAGATTACAGAACAAAAAAATAAAAAAAATCACAAATTCAACTTTAAAAATTTGGCTTGCATACAAAACAAGAACATAAAATAATTTTAAAAATTAATTTAATTACATTATTAAACGTCATCTTCGTCTAAAACATTATCTTCGAAATCATCACAGTTATCTATTATATCCTTATAATATTTAAGTGATGCGGAATCTCTCCAATCCAATCCAAAATGTTTGGTCAACAATTCATCAACATTGTTCAGTTTTTCTTTTTTTTTACCGTTGCTCCTAAAGGGATTTCGGTTGGAATTATATTGCTCGCATTTTTAAATCGTTTAAAAATAGATTGAGGGTTTTCCAACTCAACCCTATAATTGGTTTCTCACTAAATAGAAATAATATTTCACTTTTCCGGTGAAAAATAAATTTTTTGTTTGGCGCAAATTTAAAATGCGAGCTACTGAGTGGCTTAAACATTTGACTGGCTGAGGATATCCAATCGTAAACTGGAATATCCTCCAAATTGTACACAGTTCCATATCGTTTGAATATTTTAATATATTCTTTGGGCTGTACCATTGTTTCTATTTTTGTGACACTTTTTCGATGCGCCCGAAAACTCGATCCGGTGGGATAAAGGAGTGCCATGATACTGGAAAAGTTATAATCACCCTCCTTATTCGGATTGGTGCATTGTTCAGCCATTTGGTTATCACTGAAATCATTGACCGGTTTTTATTCTGGCCACCACATCCATCACAAAAAATTTTAATTGCAGTGACCCTTTCATCAAACTCAGTTAAATTTAATTGGTGGTAAACTGCAGAAGCAATTTCGCTTGATTCTTGGGTCTCCTTTTATCATTCCGCGTATAAAAAAATATTTTCCAATGATTGGTTCGATTTTGAAGTACCTTTACAAATCATGAAATTGTACTGATACAGCTGCCTTGAGAAATACGTCGACTGATCTGGCAATTTTTGTAAAACCATATTTTTTGGGAATCAATGCTTGGTAAAACGCTTTGGATCTTAATTTGTGAATGTGTAATTCGGTCATCAATTGCCGTTTCTTTACAGAATTAACAGTATCTTTATCGTTTCCTTAAGGTATAAGCATTTAGAGCACATATCGGCTGATGGAGAGGCAAAACTTAAATTGAATTTATTTACAAAAAGTTAACGGAAAAAATCGTACTTTACTGAATATTCGACATCATCTGAATTAAATTGCTTCCACAACTTATTAATGCTTAGTTCACTAGGCAGATATTGTTTTTATACCCTATACCACTATGTGGTTTGGAGTATAATGACTTTGTGCTGCTGTTTTTAACTACCAAAAATATTTGACCTACACCCATCTTTAATTATACCGATCGAATCAGAATCACCATCTGATTCGACTTAACGATTTCCGTCCGTCCGTCCGTCTGTGTGTCCATGTAAAGCTTGTAATCAAACTGCAGGTCGCAAATATGAATATATTTTGACGAAATTTGGTATATAAGCTTTTTTGGTATATAGCTGTTTCCCGATCTTCACTTAAATCTATCAAAAAAAACAAAAATATTGCACTGATTCTTCTCAAATTTTGTTTGTATATATTTTTGCGAAATACAAGAGACCTTACCAAACATGGTCAGGATCGGTCCATTTTTGGGCCTAGTCCCCATATAGAAGTAGCATCCGGTGTGAAATTTTTCATATCTGCAGCCAAAACAATTAAGAAAAATCCCACTCAAATTTGGTTTATGCTTATTTTCTCTATCCAGTTAGTTGGGTCTGAGAGATAGGGTCTCTAAACTGTTGGTATAGGGTATCATATCGTCGGTTCAGACTGACTATAATTTTCTTACTTGTTTTATGTTGGCATTAGGGCAATAATGTGATTACAGTGTACGCAATTCGCAAATAAATCCGGTAACTTTTTCTTGTCTTTCGTGGTGCTTTTGAATAAATCGTTTACCACCGCATTTTTCACCTGGTATTGGGCTATCTGCATGAAAATTTCGGCAAATGCGTTGAAGACGAAATCTAGATATTTTTAAAATATCTAAAATAGCTTTTTGACATACCTTCACAGGTTGGTGCGTTTTTCCAAAATATTTTGGTATATAATAGATACCGTTTTCTTTGATTGCCCCTTGATTTTAATCAGTGCCGAAGTTACACTAAATTTGAGTAGAAAATGCTCCTGGTTGATTTTTGATTTATTATTATAAAATCTTTGGTGAAATTTCCTTGCATCTTGCATAGACAAGGAGTTACGTTGATAAATAGAAGATCTTGTTTCGTCGGCAATTTTTTTTGCCAACAAAATATTAATAAGATTAATAATCATACTTTAATTTTGCACAGAACCACGTACATACCTCATACTTTTTTCCTTTGTATTACTCCAATTTTCTTTATTTTGATGTTTTTTCCTTATCGATTTGTTGGTATAAAAGATAGTTTTGGAACACTTTTTTTATGTTGTGTTGTAGCTCTCGTCGAGAGCTTTAATTTGATATATAATACATACATTTTCCAAAAATGTCGTTTAGACAGTTTTGGAAATAGACACTTCATATAAAACAAGCATAAACCAAATTTTAGTGGCATTGTTATTTTTTTTTTGCCTTCGGATATGAAAAAGTTCATATGGGAGCTATATTGATATAAGCACTTTTTCGAAAAATGGACCGATCAGTATAATAAAAGATGGGTACAGGGTAAAACAAATAAGGAGAGATTTCTGTGTATTTTCAATTTATTTAAATTAAAACAATTATTTTAAATTAATATCTAATAATTTTTTTAATGTTTAAACCAAATATTGAAAATAGTTATCGCTCTTTTTAACTTTTTTCAATAAAACTGTTAACTAGCTATATTCAAAAATAATAATACATTATTTTAAATCACACTTTCTTTTCAAATATTCAGACGCTCAGAAGCCTATCACGATAAGCTTGAATCGACCTAAATTACATTGTTTCACACTCAATATTTACATCTATATGCCTGGTTCTTGCAAAGAGCCGAAGTTTAATTCCCATACAAATCACTCCGACCTAATATATGTAATGACAGCAGCAATGCTGTAGCGTTTCCTTTAACAGAAGTTTCTATGACATATATGTAATTGTTCATATGTAATAGGGCAGATTTTCAATAACTTCTATGAAAGCAATTTCATGTCTGTAAGTTCCAAGCTAGTTAAAGTAAGAAAAAAGAAAACTTTTGCCATATACGATGGCTATAAATATATTAGTTTAAGCTATAGATTCAAAATAAAACTCTACGGAGTCTAAGAAAACAATATGTCGTACAACATATAAACTTTGTGTACGAAAAAAAAGCTTATTAAGACTTTTTTTGATATAAAAAATTAGGATTTGGCAAACATTTTTTGGTTCTTAGAAACATTACAATCGACAACATTACCAAGCGAGGCAAAATATTTCTAAAAATAATATATTTCGAAACTGTTAATTGACAGATAAACACTAATATAGTTAATTGACTAATATTTTGTTCAGCCTTATTTTTTTATTATGGAAATCAGACCTATATTCGTTAATTTAATCACAAAAAAAAAAAATAATATTTGTAGTACATAACAGTATACGGATTTTTACATCAAAGGAACTGCAATTACAAAACATATACAATATAAATCTACTTAAACCCTCAGCAACACAAATATTATTATATCAAAAGTGGAATAAAATTTAAATAACATGCATATACAACAAAAATTACACGCCACGTCTACTTTAATTCTCCGTTAAATTTGTTACTTATTTGTTCTATTTTTTTTCTCTAATATCTCCATCTTTATAAAATCAGCTTTACGCCTGTTTTTGCTATGTGCTGTGCTAAAACTATTGTTTCCGTTTCTTCTTGTATGTGCTCTGTTATATTTATTTCTAAGCCATTTTTGTTGTTCCTTTATAAAAAAAAGTGCCTTTTCAGTTTATTTCATAAACGATGCTATTTTGTTTTTGCTATTTTCAACACTGTAAAATCTGTTTGACTGTATCTACTTATATAGGAGTATGAGTAGTATTAATACGCATAATAATAATAAGTATACGTAGAAGCTAATATGAGGATATAGCAATCTAATAAACTTGACCTAATATTCAAATGTATCGCTGACTAAGAATAACTATATGATATGATTTACATTGCTGTGTCTATCCATCCCCCCCGGCTTTATGCCCTTTTATACAAGCAAAATATGTGCATATTCTTAAACTGATAAGGCAAACTGTAACGATCTTAACCGTCTAGATGTTCCTTATATAGGTATAGGAAAGTACTACCAATAGTACCGGTTCTACTCAGGGTTGGGATGTATGTTAGATCTGGAATAGTTCAAAAAATTTCACTTAGGTAGCACAAAAATAAATAAATGAACATTACAATAGAGCAATTATTTTTAAAATTTGAACGGGTTTGCAAAAGGTATTCAGAAATTGATGAAATTCGGTAACATGGTTTGCTTTGGTAACCTAAAAAAAAAAATCGAAAAAAAAAATTTAAAAATCGCAAGATGGCGGAAAAATCCAGCTCGGAAAATGGAGGAGGATTTTTTTTTAAACGGCTGTATCTTTTGAACCGTTAGTTCGATTCTGGTAATTTTAACAGTTTTGAGTAAGAAAAAGATCATGTTTAGTACAAAAAATATTTTAACAAATATTTATATTATATTATTAAAAAATTTTCGGGAAAGTTTTAGAAAATGTGCTTTTTCCAAAAAGCTTTGTGTCCAAATTTTTTGAAATTTTTTTCTGAGATAGCCTAAAATATGTTCTATTAATGGTATAAAATACACGATCCACACTTGTTAGGTTTTTGAAATGTTTGTATTTTAGCAAGGATATATTTGAAGATCTATATATATAAAATTCATTTTCTGTTTGTTTGTTTCTTTGTTTGTTTGTTTGTTTGTTTGACCGCTATACAAATTTTTGTTTTTCAACGGATTTTCCTGAAATTTTGTACACACGATCTCTATACCCCAGGAAAGGTCGCCATATACTTTTTACCGGCCACGCCTACTTTTACGCCCACTTTTTATGTAAAATTCATTTTCTGTTTTATTCATATTTGTTCACTATACAAATTTTTATTTGTTAACAGATTTCTCTGAAATTCGGTACACACGATCCCTGTACTCCAGCTAAGGTCGCCATATACTTTTTATCGACCACGCCTACTTTTACGCCCACTTTTTATATACAATTCATTTTCTTCTTTTTGGTATATTTGTTCGGTATACAAATTTTTATTTTTCAACGCATTTCTCTGAAATTTGGTACACACGATCTTTGTACCTCAGGCCAGGTCACCGGGTGATTCTTGCGGCCACACCTACTTTTACGCCCACTTTTTGTATACAATTTGTTTTCTGTTTTTTGGTATATTTGTTTGCTATACAAATTTTTGTTTTTCAACGGAATTCTCTGAAATTTGGTACACACGACCTCTGTACTCCACCTAAGGTCGCCATATGCTTCGTACCGGCCACGCCTACTTTAACGCCCACTTTTTGTATACAATTCATTTTGTTTTTTGGTATATTTGTTCGCTATACAAATTTTTATTTTTCAACCGATTTCTCTGAAATTTGGTACACACGATCTCTCTCCTCCAGGGAAAGTCGACATATTCTTCGTACCGGTCACGCCTACTGTTACGCCCACTTTTTGTATACAATTCATATTCTGTTTTTTGGTACATTTGTTCGCTACACAATTTTTTTTAAACGGATTTCTCTAAAATTTGCTACGCACGATCTCTGTACTCCAGAGAGGTCGCCATATAATTCTTGCCGGCCACGCCTACTTCTACGCCCACTTTTTATACAAAATTAATTTTCTGTTTTTTGGTATATTTGTTCACTATAGAAATTTTTATTTTTCTAGGGATGTCTAAAATTTGGTCACACGATCTCTATACTACAGGGAAGGTCACCATATGCTTCTTACAGGCAACGCCTACTTTGCGCCAACTTCTATGTATATAAAACTTATTTTTTTCCTTTTATTTGTTTCTTTATTTGATTGCTATACAAACTTTTATTTTTCAATGGCAAAAAGGCACCCAAAAGAAATGTACAAATTCCCCATTTGTTTTTTAATCGAAAGAAAAAATGAACTTACTCCCCAAATTCATTCTTAAATTTTTACATATTTTTATTTAATGAATTTTGTTAAATATTTATTTTAGTAAACATTTGCATACTGCTCTCAATATATGTCCTACAATAAATGCATTTAAAATGAGTATTCTTTTCAATAGCATCATTTTGTTGCGCGGAAGCTACGCGCACGGGGAATTCAGCTTAGCTAGAATATCGGAATGATCTGAAAAATATATTTTGACAATCAAAATAAGTTGGAAGCTGCGCGGTAGCACTGGTGTGGTTGCCAAATGCGCGGAAGCGGCGCGCGGCGCGCGACCGCGGACTCGGACGCGACGGATGCGGACGCGACGCGCTCTCGGAACACAGCTCAGATAAAATATCGCAATGCTCTAAAAAATATGTTTTAGGAATTAAAATAAGTTAACGAGAACTAAACGGCAGAATGGATAGTAGCTGCGAGGAAACGGCGCGAGGCGCGCGGACGCGGACGCGACGGATGCGGACGCGACACGCTCGCGGAACACATCTCAGTTAAAATATCGCAATGATCTGAAAAATATATCTTGGCGATTAAAATAAGTTGACAACAACTGCACGGCAGCACGGGTGTGGCTGCCAAACGCGCGGAATCGTGAGCGACTCGCTCGCGGAACACAGCTTAGTGAAATGTCGTATGATAAATTTTATCTACGTATGTGAAATAATTTCCTGTTGATCAAAATAGGCCACACATATACTATAAGCAGTTGCTTAAAGAAACCTTGCGACACAACGTCGCATTAGTCTTTCATTTCTGAAACTTGAATTTGACGTCTCTGCTCAATGATGATAACTTATTGAATGAAGTAATTCAATTTTTAAAAGTTGCGATTCCTTTAATTTGCGAACCATTCCGTTATATTTGATGTTTATAAATAAACTGAAAAAAAAAACTTAAAGCGGTTTCGCAACTTATTTTTGAAGCATTTTTGCTGCAGCATCTTAAAAAACTTCTAAATTAAAAAATCAAAAAAAATTTAATTGAAATAAAAAATGAATTTACTGCCCATACAAATTTTTGGGAAGAAAGTCCATTTTATTGAGGAATTTGTTAATTGCGGACTAAGTACTCAGCGCCTGGTAAGCATAGTGAACCATTTTTCAAGTCAAAGGCCATTGTATCCCGGGCAAGACCGGGTAAAAACAGCTAGTATTAAATAAAAACATGAAATATTTATTTGAAAATTTTTATTTTCTTAAAGGTCAAGTCTGAGGAACTATACCGAACATTGAGCATATTATTTTCAGATGCTGATGGTATAAATGAGTTCCATTAATGTGTACCTTTAATAGTTATTGGCTTATACTTTGAATAGCGCTCTTCCAATTCGAGATCACAGTATCTATATTGATCGGCAGTAACATATATGAGTAGTATGTCTGTACGTGAGGTAACGAGCCATTCATACAATGTTTATGGGTCGGTGATTGGATTCTCGTACCCCATTCTTAGCACTTGTTCCCTTGCCATACACTTCACAGTGCCTCCAACTCCATCACATGGCCCTTTTCCATGGGAAGTCCCAAAAAATGCCACTCTGCTTCCATTCTAAAATCGTCTTTGTGGAGTCTTAGATTCAGAAAATTTTTCTTATTTTTATATTGTGAACCTGCACCATCCGTAAAATAAATGATTTTCTTTGTTTTACCGGGAGTGGTGTCTACACTGCGAATAAATGCGTTCAATTTTCTCAAGAAAAGATGTACTGCATTTGCATCATGAATCATTTCCTCGGATATAACAACCACACTGTGATGGACTAGCAGTGATTTTGAATCTCGATGATAGACTACAAATGGGTGCACTGTTGCCTGTAAATTGCTCCAATGAAAAGATTGAACCTATATAACCCAAAGTTGATGATATGAACAATTAAACATAATGAACGACTTAATGATTAATTCTAAAAATTACCTTATTCGCATGTAAAAACGAAAAATTTTCAGCAAAATCTCCAACTACCAGAACTTCATCTGGTTGTAAAACAGATCTTCTGTACTTTATGTATTCATTTTGCGATATAATGATGATATGAAAATTTTGCAAGCTGATCAAAAAAGTATTCGCATAATTGGTTAACCGGTTTGAGGATTATATTCAAGTTGCAACGATCTGTTGTTGTCCATCGTTTGATTGCTATATACTCATTCTCAGCTTGCTCCAACAATGCTTCAACTTCTTCTTTAAAAGCAGACATATTTTCACAATCCGAACAGATTCTCAAAAAACATTTAACGGACCCATTTGAGCATGTAATTTTTGCCACACAATCAACTTCACTTAAAAATCCAATATCCGGTGGAATTTTTATTGCTTGAAAAAGCATTTGAAAGTTCCCATAGATAGCGCACTAACATACTTTGTGTACACCCTTCGAATTCGGCAAAACACAATTTTCGGGTCGAAGAGTATAAAATTTCGAAATTGATATTTTTTCTACTGGAAAATCTGATTGAAACCGGAAAAACGCCTCAATCACTGTTGATAGAATGAGTCGATTTTGAAATTTTTCCTTAACTCCGTTTTGTTTTACGATCATATAGTAATTTATTCCGTTCATTTGACGACTAATTGAATCGCTCAAATTTTCATTCGTAGATCGTTTTTGAGGAGGTTCAATTACAAGTGGGCCAGAACTTTTTTGCAATGCTTTGGCCTTACTAGCCATATGATGAGTGGTGCCAAATTTTTGCACAATTTGTGCTGGGGTCCATGATTTTGGCAATATTGTTAAAATTTGGTTTTTTTCGTTTTTTGTCGTATGCTCGGAAGTATATTTTTCTTTAAATTGCCCAATTATTTCTAGATAATTATTGTTTTTAACTTGAAACTCATCTTCAAGACCTGATAATGTATCAGTATTAAAAATTTTTCTGTAAATTTCAGTGCAAACACGTTTTGCTTCTTCTTTTAGATTTCCAACAGGGATTCTACACACGTCTAAACTACACTGTTTAGCTCAAATGAAATTTAAGAGTTTGTTAAGCTCGATTATAAATTATTATTTGGCAAATGAAGCATCATTCTCATCTTCTAAAATTTCTTTGATTTCAAAATCTTGGGCGCATGAAGCATCATTTTTCAATTCTTGAGCTTCGTTGATATCAATAGCTGGGACATCTGGTAATTCGATGGAATTATTGATAATTTTTCGACGAATATTCAACAATCAACTATAACAAATTTTCGCACTGGGTAAAATTGAATCTTTAATGTTTTTGATGGTTTGCTACATTTTCCTTTTTTCAATAATGGTCGAACACACATATATTCTACTATTTTACCCATATTCGAAAAATTTGTAATTAAAGTTAAAAACCAACAAATAAATGATTTAATTCAATGACAGAATAACAACTTCTGATAATTTTGCACTATGCTTGAGAAATGAGAAATTGTTAAAATTAACAGATAATATAAAGAGAATGTGTATTAAAACGCCTACTATGATTTTTATATACGAGAAAAATAATCTTCCATTGATGACTTACAAATCCGATTTTTTTGTAATTATCCTAAATTGTTTTTATTTAATATCTTCAAATATATTCTTGCTAAAATCCCAACATTTCAAAAACCCAAAAAGTGTAGATCATGTAATTTATACCATTAATAGAACATATTTTAGGCTATCTCTGAGAAAAATTTCAAAGAGTTTGGACAAGAAGCTTTTTTGAAAAAGCACATTTTCTAAAACTTTCCCGAAAATTTCTTAATAATATAATATAAATATTTTTTAAAATAATTTTTGTACTAAACATGATATTTTTCTTACTCAAAACTGTTAAAATTACCAGAACCGAACAAACGGTTCAAAAGATACAGCCGTTTAAAAAAAATCTTCCTCCATTTTCCGAGCTGGATTTTTCCGCCATCTTGTGATTTTTCAAATTTTTTTATTTGAGTTTTATTTTAGGTTACCAAAGCAAACAGTGTTACCAAATTTCATCAAGTTCTGAATACTTTTTGCAAAATTGGTAATTTTCATTTAAAAATTAAAAATAAATGCTCAATAATAAAAGTGGAAATTTCCACGAAGAAAGAAAAAAGTTGTTGATTAAGAAGAGAGCTTGTGAAAAAAGTTTACCATGTTGATAATACGGTATCTTGTAGTCAGCCCAAAAAAAAAATATAAATTACATATGTACATACATCTATATAATATATGTATATTAAGGTGGCCCTTCAATGTATGGGCAAATTTAAAACTCATCTGTTCCAAACACGCAGGTCATTTTTGTGTGAGGTTAGGAGAAAAAAAATTTTGACAAAAATTTGGGCTCGATCGGTTGAAAATTCGCGTGCCGCACGAGGGTTAAAGTTCGTGAGAACGAGCAAAATTTATAAAAAGAAGCTCATAACTACTCAGGGGTCACCCCTATGGAGGTAAAAAGTAAGAGCGACCCCCATTATTTTTGTGTCCAAAATATTTCTCTAGAACAAACTTACCCTCTATCTCCAACCCTTAAGGGGGTTCCCATACAAAAAAAAAAAAAAAATGCACGAAAATGTACCAAAATAGAAAAACAAAATATATGAGCATTTCAACGAGAATTATTTCTATGGTCTCCGATTTTGATAAAATTTGGTGAATGTGCTTGGAATCGGACGCATATTTCCAAAACATTTTTTATTTTTTTTTTTGAAAACTGTGGCAACCCCGAATCTTTGAAATATTGTAAAATTAGAAGGCAATAACTTGTTGTGTAAGAGATATTTAAAAAATTATTTTTGTGTAAAAATAGTGAGAGTTTTGGGGTTCTGATATTTTATAAAATAAAATATATAAAATGGAAAAAAATGTTTGTGAAATATGCGTTCGATTCCAAACATACTCACCAAATTTTATCAAAATCGGAGACAATTGAAGTAAAATGGAAATGTTCATATACAATTATTGCAATAAAATAAAATGGTTTATTGATGCTATTAATAGGTTTATTTATGTATAACATAATTATTAATGCTTTAAATTAAATTACTTTTGCCATAACTCGGATATTTTTTGCGATAATCACTGACAACTTGAATTAAATATTGCTTCTCCTCTTCGTTCCTGCACAATATTTTATTGTAGTCCTCCATCATTTTCACACCTCTCTCGGCGGTGTCGTTTACAACGTGAATTTTGTCGACAATTTTCAATGCTTGCTGATAATCTTCACGCTGTGGCCACGTTTCCGGTGGATATCGTAAAAATTCATGCGGCAAGTTGAAGCGTTGGAAAAAGTTTTTAGTTTTTGAGGATACGAAAGCGCTCAAGTTATTCGACAAAAATTGTTCATTTACTTCTGCAAATTTAAGCACAATTGTTTTCTTACTACGGATAGGGCCTTCAACATCTTCAGAGCCATCAGAGGTACCACAATCATCACCTTCTCCAGTTTCTTCATCAGTATGTTTTTGTAGTTTGACTTCCCTTTCTTTTATTTCAAGGCTTTCTTCTCCATCCTCTATGTACATAATAGCCACCATTTTTCGTTTTATGTCACACGAAACATCTGAATCAAAGAAGGCTAGAGCTATAGCCTCCTCCGCTAGATACCACAAATGTCTAATAAACTTTGTTACCATTATTTTCGACAATTTCTCATCTAAGTCTGCATACGATTGAAGAGCTTTCAAAAAGTTCAAGTCCTGATTCGGCGCTTTGACAGCTTCAGTACAGTTATACCAGACTTTTACGTACAAACAAACAATAAATATACAGACATCGCGAATTCCATCCAATTGTGACTTTGACAGTTTAAATTGGTCTCTGAACATAAATATTTTCAACGAGTAGATTGCCTTGGACATCCATCGTGCGTGGTGAATGGGTATGTGTTGTTTAAACTTATATGCGCCCAAATCACCGCCAAGGAATAAAACAACCAATTCCAATAGTTCCTTATAGTCGTTGCGACGTTGTCTTTTCTGTAGTTTGGCCATGCAAAATGTAATGATGTCATCTGGTGAAGTTATTAATTTCGAAACAACGATTTCATCGCTTACTCCAGTTTCAAATGACTTTTGATTAACATTTTCCCAATTTAGCTGGAAACGCCGAAACAGGCCAACATCTGGCGCAGAAGTGTTTCCAATTTTTTCTTCGAAGACTGCTCTTAGCACCAATTCGTATATGTGATGTCGACACGGTAGATACATCAAATCTCTCTCTAATAACTGTTCAAGTAAAATTGCAGCTCCTCCGAATTCACCAGTGTTTGACGATGTCGTGTCAAAAGACATTGCTTGAACTCGATTCGAAATCTTCCATTCTACCAGTAGGTGTTGAACAGCCGCTGCAATGCTTTTACCTTTTCCACAATCTAATTTTGGAACGCCTAATATTTGTTCAATTTCTCCATTAGTAACAATAACTGGAAGGCGATCAATCTTATTCTTTCCTGTAATGTCTTCCAGTATTTTACCATCCCAATGCACTACAAAAAATGCTGCTTCCTTTAACTGTAATGAAAAAATATTTATATTAATATTGAAAATAAATAGGTATGAGAAGAATAATATTACATATAAGTTCTCCTTTACAAAACCAGCTATTTTTTTGTCGATTTGCATTACGGTATCTTTGAATTGACGAGCGATTCAATACCAAATTTGATACGTTGTGGCCAAGGCCTTCAGCTACTGCAGTCATTAAATGCATTGCATTTCGGTCTGATATCATGCATTTGTCCAAAGCAGAAACGATCCGTTCATTGATAAATGACTGTGTTCCTCTTTTTACAATTTTCGAAGTCGACGGTAGAGCGTCCAATTCAAATTCCGTTCCACCATTGCCACCATTGTCTGACGATTCGGTAGATGATGTTACTTGCACTGTAGTTGAATAAATATTGAGTACAAATAATAAAATTGTGCGTCTTCTGCAATTTACAATATTTACCCGTTGATAAGGTATTAATTTCAGTAGTCGCTCGTAATCGCCGTTGTTCTTTTGTCTCTCGTTCCATTTTTCTTTTTTCATAGCCAACTAGAGCCATGTCAATGCCAATCATGCTGCATGGGCGGCCTTTTTTCCTCTGCGCAAGCAAAAACTCTATATCCTCCGGTATTGTAATCGTTGTAAGTGCATTAACATGGGCAATATCGAAGAGGTCGTCTAATTCTTCGACAAACTTTTCTTCTTTTACCTTATGAGAAGGTCCTCCTCTTGTTGTGCTCTTGTTTAATTTCCTCCAATCCTGGTACAATTTGCCAATTTGTTTTATGACGGCAGACTTGTCTCGCGTCGGAATTCGCGCCTTATCCCAGAAAACGAGCACTTCGTTTGCAGCCATTGTTATACTTTTTCGCACTTCCAATTTTAGTGTACGAGTGTGAAAAAAAATTACACCAAGAACTTCTTTTTTAGATGGCAATTTTGATCCCAACAGCTGCGGAATAACATGTTCAATCAAATAAATGCTGGGCTGTTGCGATCTCAAATTACTTTTTTTCATATATGATGCCATTGAAAATCAAATGCGCACCTGCTTTTTTTTTAATGTAGTTTTTATCTTTTAGTTTTAAATGTTTTATTTGTTTCATCTAATCACGAGGAGGTTTGAAAAAAAATAATATTCGAAAAAGCCCAAAAAAGTAAAAAGTAATAAATTTGCTAATTTTGCACCATTAATTACTATGGGGCGGTCGATAATTGCTTGACTGATTTGAATGATTTTGTTTGTTTCGTCTATCACGGCGATGATTTTGAAAAAAAAAGAACGTTTAGAAGGGCTAAAAAGAAAAGTCTAAAGGTCTAAATTTACAACTTGTATGCAAATTTTATTAATACTGCCAATACAAATTGTAATTCTTTCATTGGGGGGCGGGCCCATTGTTTGACAGCTGCACAAAGGCAAACTGATTATCATTTTTAATCGCCAAATTCTTTGGTTTGATAAAATAAACCAATCAACATAATTTTTGCATGAATTAAGCATCCTATTAAAATCGGTTAAGCTTATAATTACCTAATTTAAAAACAAATAATATATTTATGATTGAGAGTCGTAATCTCCAAAATAATTTAACAGTTATTGTAGTTCTGTTACTACTTAGATTAAAAAATATAAAACTATTTGTTTGTTCATTGAAAAAATTAACGTGTTATAAAAAAGATTTCAGTTTTATTATTATTATTATTACTAGTAGTTCTCAGCCCACGAAATTCGAGTGCAAATTCTAGGAATTTTTTTTTTTTTTTTTTTTTCATTAAATAAATTATTGACCCTGAAGGTATGCTTATCAATTTTAGTCAAATCAGAATTCAACATTTTTTTGTGTAATGTCAAAAATAATTTTTCAATTCGACAAACAATATATTTTTTTTTTTTTGCAAACACAAACATTATATAATTATGTATGTGTTAGTAGCAACTTTATATTACCATAATTCAAAAAATATAAAAATTTTGGTATTTGTAAGTCTGGTGGACAGTTCAAAAGAAATGCCTTTCAAATAAGACACGTTTGGTCAAAATCGGAAGAAAACTGTGTGCCAAATCGTCGGTCATAAAAAAATGCCTTACCTATTAATATTGTAGATATAATTATACTACGCGAGAGATCGTTTGCTGGATCAGCTAGTCTATATGTATATAATAAAAAGTTGTCTTATGTTCTTTACTTTATAACTCGAAAACCTCTCAACCGATTTACAAATCAATACATGCGCTGGAAAGGGGTAATGATGATGGTGTGTTTCTCCCACACAAGATGTGTAAATTAATTTATAATGATTGAATTTGAAATTATCCAGGTTCATGGTCAAATGTTTTTACTTTAAACAAAGCAAAAAGCATTGGCACACTTGTTTCAAAAATTGAATAATGTTGCGTTCACTTACATATTTATTTCTTTGTATTTTGATACTAATTATTATATTTTGACTCGTTTATTACTTAATTGCTTGTATAGATTATTGTTTGTTTTTATACCCTATACCACTATGTGGTTTGGGTATAATGACTTTGTGCTGCTGTTTGTAACAACCAAAAATATTTGACCTAGACCCATCTTTATTTATACCGATCGAATCAGAATCACTTTTTGAGTTGATTTAACAATGTCCGTCCGTCCGTCCGTCCGTCCGTCTGTGTGTCCATGTAAACCTTGTAATCAAACTGCAGGTCGCAAATATGAATATATTTTAAAGAAATTTGGTACATAAGCTTCTGTCAGCCTTGGGATGAACGCTGTTGAAATCGGTGAGAATCGGTCCATGTTCAGACCTAGCCCCCATACAAATTACCCATATGAAATCGACATAAATTGCCATAAGATCCAAATTGTCATATAGATCTTACTCAAATTGGGTTTGTATGCGTTCATTACATCCATTAATGAGTAGTCCAAAAATGATCCCTTTGACCCCATATGGAGCTCCTTCCCGATCTTCACTTAAATCTATTAAAAAACAAAAATATTGCACTGATTCTTCTCAAATTTTGTTTCTACATATTTTTGCAAAATACAAGAGACTTTACCAAACATGATCAGGATCGGTCCTTTTTTGGACCTAGTCCCTTTATAGATATAGCATCCGATATGAACTTTTTCATATCTGCAGCCAAAAAAATTAATAAAAATCCCACTCAAATTTGGTTTTTGCTTATTTTCAATGTCCAGTTAGTTGGGCCTAAGAGATAGGGTTTCTAAACGCATGGTATAGGGTATCGTATAGTCGGTCTAGACCGACTATAATTTTCTTACTTGTTTGATTTGGTTATTAGCTTACTACTAAAGATAGATTAACTTAACTCCCACTTGTCTAATATCATAATGAGTTTATCTTGTCTGTTTTGCCCTTTATGTAAAGTCATAATATAATCTTAGCTTTAGAAATTGTTGGGAACAAATAAAATTAAATGTTAAGATTTTTATAAAAAAGTATTATTTTATTTAGTTGTTTGTATGTTCCCAAACAAAACTAAATTTTATATCTAAAGAATATATTCTCATTTTTTGATTTATCATAAAAAAGTTTCTAGATTTAAAAATAATTTTTTTAAATGTAAATTGGGAAGAATTAATAAATAAAGTAGTTTATAAAACAGCTACAGTACTCCCCCTCCAGCAAGGCGATTCATGAAAATCTAACACATTTACCAGAGCGAAGTTTAATATTTGTAGGCTCCACCGGCGCATCATCCATGTTTAAAATTGATGCCGGCTTTAATCTATCAACCGATATTACTTTTTCTTTTCCATTGATAAGTATCTTGAAAAATTTTTCGCATTTGTAAGTACTTCGTAAGGCCCATTGTAAGGAGGTTGCAATGGTCGCCTAACTGCTTCACATCTTACAAATACAAAGCTGCTAGTTTTCAGTTGATTGTTAATATATTGATTGCGATGGCCATGATCCTTTGATAATGCAGGCTGAAGCTTAATCATGTTCTCACGGAATTGATTAATCCAGTCAGATGAATACGATCTTGTTGAACATTCTTCAAAGAATTCTCCCGGTAATGTAACATTCGAACCGTAAACCATTTCTGCTACAGATGACTTTGTTTCAGGCATAACTTTCGATCTCAATCCGAGCAATATGAGAGGTAAAGCACCCACCCAATTTTCGCTACCATGACATTTTAATGAAGTCTTTAAAGTTCTGTGCCAACGTTCTATCAGTCTATTAGCCTGTGGATGATATGGTGTGGTATGAATAACTTTTGCACCTAAAATTCTTGAAAGTTCTCGAAATAAATTGCATTCAAATTGTCTTCCTTGGTCAGTGGTAATTTCTTTTGGAATTCCAAAATGCGAAATCCAACCTGATACAAAGGCGGTGGCTATAGTTTCTGCGGTGATATCAGACACTGGTACTGCTTCTGCCTATTTCGTAAATCGATAAATGCAAGTAAATATATATCTATATCCTTGAGATGGTGGCAGTGGTCCAACAATGTCGATATTGACATGTTTGAATCGTTCCGTTGGTGTTTTGAATTTTCCAATTGGACTCTTGGTATGACGATTTACCTTTGACATTTGACAAGGAATGCAACATCCAGTCCATTCAGCTATTTCCTTGTTTAAATTTTTCCAAACATATCGTTTTCTTATTAAATATACGGTAGCTTTAACACCTGGATGGGAAAGACTATGTAAATTATTAAAAATTATTTTGCGAAATGATGGCGTTATATATGGACGGATTACAGACGTTGAAATGTCGCAGTAAAGTGTAACCTCAAAATCAGGAATATTTATCTTTTTCAGAGTAAGACCTGAGGTAGGTAAACTTAAGAGCTGATGCAACTCCGAATCAACTAGCTGTTCCGATGCTAACATCTTGAAATCCAACGGTGATGGCGTAGAAATTACCTCTATGCGAGAGAGTGCATCAGCGACTACGTTATCCTTTCCGCTAATATGACGAATATCTGTTGTGTGTTGGCCGATGTAATCCAGATGCCGCAATTGCCGTGGTGACGCCTTTTCTGGTCGTTGTTTAAATGCGTATACCAAAGGTTTATGATCAGTAAAAATGGTAAATACACTACCCTCTAAGAAATACTGAAAATGTTTAAGAGTGGAGTACGCTGCTAATAATTCACGATCATAAGCACTGTATTTTAATTGGGCATTGCTCAACTTTTTTGAATAAAAGCCTAAGGGTTTCCACTCACCATTTACATGCTGCTGCAATACGCCACCCATTGCGAAATCTGAGGCATCTACACATAATGAAAGTGGAGCATTTTCCTTGGGATAAGACAAAAGCGATGCCCCTGCCAGCTGATCCTTACATTGTTGAAATGCTTGTTCCAAAAGCTGAGTCCAATCTATAGATCTAGAGTCATTCTTACGATTTCCTTGGTAAATGCCATGAAGAAAAGCTTGAGGTTTTGCTGCGTCTGGTATGAATCTACGGTAAAAATTAATCATACCTAAAAAACGTCTTAAGTCCTTCACCGTTTTTGGACGTTTGTAATATATAATTGCATCTACACGACTGTGTAATGGTTTTAAACCTTCAGAAGTCACAAAATATCCAAGAAATTCTAGCTCGGATACTCCAAAAAACACATTTAGATAGATTTATTGTAAGGCCATATTTTCGCAATCTTTCTAACAGTTGCCGTAAATGTTGTTTATGCTCATCAGAGTCTTTCGATGCTATAAGTATGTCATCTATATATATATATACAAAATCCATACCTCTGGTAACTTCATGCATAAATCTTTGAAAGGTCTGCGCGGCGTTACACAGGCCAAATGCCATTCGTGGAAATTCAAAATTACCAATTGGCGTAGTAATTGCTGTTTTCTTTATGTCTTCTTCTGCTACAAATACCTAACTGCATTATCAATTGAAATTCTTTTTTGACCACTTTAAGCTTTTCTGGACATAGACGGCGTGGTTTGTAAAAAACTGGTGGTCCCTTCGTTGTTTCTATAAAATGTTCTACGGAATGTTTAGCTTTCGATCGAAAATTTATCTTTGTGAGATCATTATACTCATAAATTAAGGAACAGAATTCTGAATCGGCAGCAACCGATTTAATGGCAATATCATCTTGCACACCAATTCCTTTACAACGTAGGTTTGTTGATGGATCAATTAGACAGTTATGCTTGACATCAATGAGGAGACCAAAGTGGCCTAAAAAATCAGAGCCTATTATTGGTTTTTTGTTTACCTCAGCAATGATGAAATCCCATCGAAGTTTTCTTTTTAAGCCAAGATCCACGAATAACGTTTTGGTGCTAAATGTTTTAATTTTTGTCTGATTTGCAGCGTATAGCACCAAAGGATCGGGAGTTTGTTTCGCTTGAAATGATGATGCAGGATATACTGTTAAATCTGCACCAGTATCTATTAAGAACCTGATTTTCGTTTTAGAGTCACGAACAAACAGGTGACAAGTCTCTTGGCAGCCCTCATCCGTCACCATAGAAGGGGCGCCAACTAGTTTTCCGATTGGCTGGCTTGACGATTAAAATTGCAGGGAGTTACGCATTTCGTTGCAAGCTCACAAAATTTAAAGTGATACCAGCATAGAGGTTCATCAAAACGGTCGTGATTGCGTGCTAGCATTGATATTGAGTTAATTTCACCGGTGTCTGCGCTATCGCCAATTTTGTCTGCCATTACCACATGTTTAGTGAGCGAATCATCGCTTATGGATAAAATAGCTTTCATCTGTGAAGGGAGACGCTGCATTCAAAGTTGCTTTAAAAGGCCATCAGAAACCTTTCCTTGAAATTAAATGTTAAGATTTTTATAAAAAAGTATTCTTTTATTTAGTTGTTTGTATGTTCCCAAACAAAACAAAATTTTATATCTAAAGAAAATGTTCTCATTTTCTGACTTATCACAAAAAAGTTTCACTTGTTCTTATGAATTAAAATATAAAAATAAAATAATAAAATACGATTGTGAACGATATTGGACGTGATCGTCTGTCTCGACCCTAATCAAATAATTTTAATAAAAAGAAACGTTGACCGTCTTGGACGATACTGTCTGGACAAGGTTGCGTCTTTCACTTCAAAAACTTCCCTAGATCACGTTTTCGTATTTGGACTTTGGTCGAAAACCACCATCCCTACAAAAATTATTTAATTTTATGAAAATGTAGCGCTATTGAATACGAACTTTTAGCAGTTAAATTTGGAAAATTCGATTAGGATTTTAAGGTTTAAATTGCTCCTATTGCATGCGAACTTTCTTTAATTAGCTTAAAAAGAAAGTTAAAAATTACTTAAAATATTTGAATGATTGAATTAATGGTAATATATGTATATTGTAGCATGAATCATATTCGTTATTACCAACAAGGAGATGTTTAACTATAGAAATATAAAAATTTCATATTACACACAAAATAAAAAAACTATCAATCTTATATATATTTACGCTGATCCCTGACTCACTGACTGACTGACTGATTCTGTAAAGCTGAAATACACACACATAGCACTCCCTACAAAGCTATGTAAAATACACAAACAATATTTAATCTTTCTCATTTTATACAAACACACACACAATTTTTTCTCTTCTTTGTTACCGACCAGTGCTGCTAATAAAATATTCTGAAATCGACAATTTTGGAAACTAAATCGCCAAAATTGTCATTTTTAAAACAAGAAATTGTCAAGAAAATTTTACCGCTTATAAAACTCGAAAACATATTTCAAAAGGAAGCAATAAAATTTATTTATATCATTCATATTACGAATATTATTACAGCATTGATTATTTCTATATATAAAAATGTATTAGTGGTGAAATTTCAACGAAAAAAATTTAACACAGCAATCAACTAAATAATTTTATTGACATGTATCTCTAGCTGAAACATATAATATAGGTTTAAAGTATCGCCGTAATTAAAACTTAAATCTTAAATGGAGATGCTATTGTAGCATAACACGACTTTCGTAGTGTGCTGTATAATACCCACACTGCATAGCGTACAATATTTGCAAATGCGGAAATAACAAATATCAATATTGTTGACCACTGCATTTGCAAAACATTGTATGACTGCGTATATTGTTATTGTATGTTGTTGTTACGCTGGCACACTTATGTTTATGCTGACCCAAGTGCAGGTAACACATTGTTGTTAATATAGGTTGAAAATATGTATATAAAGAAGAACATTTTATAATCAATTAATCATTAATAATTTAGCATTAAAAAGACTCAGCTCCTAGATAGAGCTGAAGCATAAATAAAATAAATACTATTAAACTAAAAAACTATCTTGTCTGCTATATGGCGATCCTGCCAGTGCTCCTTAGATGAGCATTGTAAAAAAAAAAATATATATATATTACGAAAAAAATATATATATAATACAAGGATTATGCTCTCAAATTGAGCAATCCTGAAAATAATAAAAAAAAAAAAAAAAATTGCATAATAATATTGTCCTGGTGGATCAGCCACAACGATCCATCAGCTGCGTTGAAGGAAGATACTGTCTGGCCTAAAGACAGTGGAGATTGCAAAATCAATGGCGGAAGGGCCAAAACATATCTTCATAGAAGAGTACAGAAGAAAGACGGGCCAGCAGAAAACGAAGGAAAAACACATCAAAAGACCCCTGGTATATATCAATATACACATCAATATGCCCCTAATAAAACAACGAACAGGTAGTTCATCCTAGTTTTACCAAAAACAAAAAAAAAAAAAAAGTGGAGCATCCCATTATGCACCCGTAGGCCAGAAAGCGTTAACCGCTCTTGGCAAATAAATAAATAAAAAAAAAAAAAATTTGAAATAGAAAATAAAAACAATAATTTGTAAGAAAAAATCCACAAAGGAATGCAGTTCAATTAATCTAATTTTTTTTTGAAAAGGTTATATTTAATCTTGATGCTATTATATATATAAAAACAAAAACACTATGGTAATTATGCTGTTGAAAAAAAAAAAAACAGATATTAAATTAGAATGAAATATTTTATAAATTAAATATATACATAAATAAAACTGATGCATGTAAAATAGTATAAGCTATTGATAAAAATAATGAATTACTAGGGAAGATATATAATTAGCAAGATATAAGATTCGGTTAAATTATTGAGGCAGTCAGAAAAATATTTAATAGAAATAAATAATAGAAAAAAAAAATACAAAATAAATAGCGAAGGAAAATGGGAGGTCATCAATCAAAAATAGAGAATCCCAATGCAAATGTTATTAATGAAGTAGAAATAAAAGAAGACTCAATCGACCTAAAATTAATTGAGTGTTGTTTACTGATAATAACCGTACTGATTAGCTTAAATTTTGCATTACATATTTATGCCTTAAACACCAAGAAATTAAAAAAGAAATATTTGAGCAGAGCCAATGACTTAAACAAAATTTAAATAATTTTCCCATGGATTGGCAAGAAATAATTCAGAAGGTGAGATTAATCAAAGAGGAGTTCGACAAATCTTATAAATGTTTAAATATAGATAGAAGCACAAAAGAGGAAACAATAATAAAACATATTATAATCTTATGCGAAAAGTTAGAACAAATCAGGGTTTTGCTAAATGCAAATTATAACAGACTCACGACACCACATAGGACAGCTGCTGAAAGTTTTTTCTTAGATGTCAAGACTAGAATCCTGATTATATCATCTTAGAAGGGTGTTAGGGTAAAATTACCAGATACACTACACGAAGAGGTAAAATTCTTAGTAGAAACTGAAAATTCAGAGAATATTGGAACCTCTTTGGAAAGTACGGAAGTAAAAATGACACAAACAGTCGTTGACTTTCTGAACACAGCTTCAAAGCTGATCATAGAATTTGATGGAAAACCAGAAAATTTACGTTCCTTTATAGACTCGTTACAGTTAATAGAATCCATCAAAGGTGACCACGAATCTATCGCAGTCTCTTTAATAAAAACAAAATTAAAGGGAAGTGCAAGAAATTTAATAGGTAATGAACAAACCATTACTGAGATAATACATAAACTAAAAAACTCAGTAAAGGGCGAGTCGGTTGAGGTATTGACAGCAAAAATAATGAATACCCGACAAAACAATAAAACTGCCAATAACTATTGCAGTGAAATAGAGAATTTAACGAAGTCATTAGAAAATGCCTATTTATCAGATGGTTTGCCATGCGAATTGGCATGTAAATATTCAACACAGGTAGCAGTAAAGGCACTAACCAAAAATTGCACCATCGATAAAGTTAAACTTATCATGGAAGCAGGCCAATTCAGTAACATGAATGAGGCCGGTGGCAAATTCATAAACAGTTGCACTGAAGCAACAGGGCAACAAAATGCCGTATTGTATTTCGGGCAGAAGTTTAACCGAAATAATAACTACAGACAATATCGTGGAAGGTACAATTACCCACGCAATAATAGTAATAACAGTAACAACGGCAGACCCCAACAAAAACCTATTCACAACAGGGTTCAACAAAATCAGAACCACAGACGTAACAGAAATTACGTCAGAGCAGCAGAGTCACATGAAAATGATTCGGAAAACTGCTAAAATCCTCTGAGATATATCATAATAACAATACCAACTACATATACAACCTTAACCTCAGCTTAAGTTTTTATGTTAATATAAAAATTAACGACACGAACAACACGGTAACACTGTTGGTAGATACAGGAGCAGACATTTCGGTTATAAAAACTAAACATTTTTATCAAACACAAATTAACAGAAACAGAACAACCACATTGAGTGGCATAGGACAGGGTAAAATTCGTTCAATAGGTAATATATTTATTGACCTAAAATTTAGAGGTTTTTTGATACCACATGATTTCTAAGTAGTACAAAATAATTTTCCAATACCTTGCGACGGTATCCTTGGAATGGATTTTTTTTAAGAAGTATAAATGTATACTAGATTTCAATGGGAACCATGATTACCTCGTACTACGACCACCCAATCTGTCGCATGTAATAGAAATTCCACTTACGAACGGCTTCAATGGAATAACACTCCCACCAAGGTCAGAAGTGATTCGTCAAATCAGGTTTCCGGAGCTTGAAGGCGATGTACTAATACCAAATCAAGAAATCGTACCAGGTGTCTTTGTACCAAATACACTGGTAAAATCAAATAACGCATTGGTTCGTTTTTTAAATACCACACATAAAATAGTAACAATTAGGCAAAATAACATAAAAACCGAGAAAATGTCTGACTATGAAATAGTAAAACAAAAACCACATGAAAATAGCCAAAGAAAATCTGAAGTTTTGGACCTTTTGAAGGGAAACTTTCCTGAACAGTTCAGAACAATTTTAACTAAGCTTTGTTTAGAATACAATGATATTTTTGGCTTAGGGGCTGAAACAATTACTACCAACAATTTCTATGAACAAAAACTGAGAGTAAAAGATAATCAACCAACGTATATTAAAAATTATCGCATACCAGATTCTCATAAGGACGAAATAAACAAACAGGTTGAAAAACTAATAGATGACAAGATAATCGAACCATCATTTTCGGAATACAATAGCCCAATTCTGTTGGTACCAAAGAAATCACTTCCCGGAATAGATGAAAAAAGATGGCGCTTGGTGATAGATTATAGGCAGATAAATAAAAAACTAATATCAGATAAATTCCCGTTGCCTAGAATAGACGATATTCTAGACCAACTAGGTAGAGCAAAATATTTTTCTTGTTTGGACTTGATGTCCGGGTTTCATCAAATTGGTTTGGAAAAGAACTCTAGAGACTTGACGTCATTTTCAACAAACAATGGTTCATACAGATTTACTAGACTACCATATGGCTTAAAAATAGCACCGAATTCATTCCAAAGAAAGCAACATTAGCCTTCAGTGGTCTGAAGCCGAATCAAGCATTCCTATATATGGATGACTTGGTTGTATTGGGATGTTCTGAAAAACATATGCTTTCAAATTTGAAGGATGTATTTGATCTTTGCTGGAAACACAATCTTAAACTACACCCCCAAAAATGTTCATTCTTTGTGAGAGAGGTAACCTACCTTGGCCACAAATGTACTGATAGAGGAATATTACCGGATGATAGTAAATATTCGGTGATAGAAAATTACCCGACGCCTACGGACGCCGATAGCGCACGAAGGTTTGTCGCGTTTTGCAACTATTACCGACGATTTATTAGAAACTTCTCTGAATATTCCAGACACCTTACAAGGCTATCCAAAAAGGGAGTACCATTTCAGTGGACAAAATATTGTGAATGCGCGTTTAAATACTTAAAGAAGGCATTAATGAGCCCAACATTGCTTCAGTACCCAGACTTTACGAAGGAATTTTGCATAACAACAGATGCGAGTAAGCATGCTTGCGGTGCAGTTTTAACACAGGAACATGAAGGTAGACACCTACCTGTGGCCTATGCATCTAAAACTTTCACTAAAGGCGAAAGCAACAAATCGACCATTGAACAGGAATTAACTGCCATACACTGGGCTGTCACATATTTCAGACCATATATATATGGAAAACATTTTTTGGTCCGAACAGACCATAGACCACTTTCATACCTGTTCTCCATGAAAAATCCAAGTTCTAGGCTAACGAGAATGAGACTCGATCTGGAGGAATATGATTTCACAGTAGAATATCTCAGGGGAAAAGATAATTATGTTGCCGACGCACTGTCGCGCATTACAATAAATGACTTAAAGGATATTAACGAAAAGATTTCATCCGTTTTAAGGGTCACGACAAGATCGATGACTAAAGAAGAGAAAATTAGTAAACCAGTAGTAAATCAGCAAAATATCAATAATAATAATAAGCCCAAGATATATATACCATTGAATAATATAGACGTCAAAAAATATTATAAATTAAAGATTTTACCCAACAGATGTTACATCAAAAAGGGAAAATCCATATATGCTAGCATAAGAATAGATGATTTGTTTACTAAAGGGAATATTGACTTAGGACAATTTTTCCCTAGGCTAGAACGAATAGCCTGTAAACTAAATATTAATAAGATTCAAATTTCTCCACATGAGAAGATTTTCGAATTTGTCTCGATAAGTGAATTTGAGAATATGGGCAATAAAACACTGAATGAAATCAGAATAGCGCTATTAAACGAAGTAACTAAAATTGATAACACGAATGCAAAGGCAATACGTGAGATAATGCTGAAATACCATGATGATCCTATAGAAGGAGGACATTGTGGGATATATAGAACCACTGAGAAGATCAGGAGATACTATTACTGAAAAAATATGACAAAAGACATTGCCAAATATGTGAAAACATGCCACAAATGTCAATTGGCTAAAACTGAGAAACATATAAAAAGTCCAATGACAATAACGGAGACACCAAATAGGGCTTTTGATACGGTGTACGTAGATACAATTGGACCATTTCCAAAGTCAATTTATGGAAATGAATATGCAGTCACAATGATATGTGACTTAACTAAATACTTGGTAACAATACCAATAAAAGATAAATCAGCTAAGACGATCGCAAAAGCGATATTTGAAAATTTTGTGCTTATATACGGTCCAATCAAGACGTTCATTTCGGATATGGGCACAGAATACAAGAACTCTATACTGACAGAGCTTTGCAACCTATTGAAGGTAGATAAACGCACATCGACAGCATATCATCACCAGACACTAGGTACGATAGAAAGAAGTCACCGGACTTTTAACGAATACGTACGAAACTACATATCAGTAGATAAAGACGACTGGGATGAATGGCTCAAATATTTCACGTACTGTTTTAACACTACACCATCTACAGTACATGATTATTGCCCTTATGAACTTATTTTTGGAAAAATTCCAAACAATTTTAGACAATTTAGTGAAGTAGATAGAGTTGCACCACTTTATAATATAGATAATTATGCTAAGGAAATTAAATTTAGACTAGAAGTAGCAATAGATAGAGTTAAAAAACTATTAGACATAAATAAAATAAAACAAAAAATTAATTATGATAAAACAAAATTAGATTACAATTTTAAAATAGGAGATTTAGTCTTGGTAAGAAATGATGCAGGACATAAGTTAGAGATGGCATATAAAGGGCCATATAAAATTAAGAAAATAGATTTCAGAAATAATGTAACCATAGTTGATAAGAAAACAAATAAAGAACAAATAGTTCATAAGAATAGACTTAACTTATACAATATTAAATAAACAATATGCATTATTTTCTTTAAATCTATATTTGTAAATAAAATAAAATAAATTTATTGTAAAATGTGAAACTTGCACTTGATACAACCACAAAAAAAAAAAAAAAAAAAATACCCACACTGCATATCAATATTGTTGACCACTGCATTTGCAAAACATTGTATGACTGCGTATATTGTTATTGTATGTTGTTGTTACGCTGGCACACTTATGTTTATGCTGACCCAAGTGCAGGTAACATATTGTTGTTAATATAGCTTGAAAATATGTATATAAAGAAGAACATTTTATAATCAATTAATCATTAATAATTTAGCATTAAAAGACTCAGCTCCTAGATAGAGCTGAAGCATAAATAAAATAAATACTATTAAATTAAAAAACTATCTTGTCTGCTATACTATTCAAGGTGTTTCCGTTTTGAAACGACTTGAATCAGAATTAAATCTATACATATTTTGTAATTTACATTTACACTGAACTAAAACTATCAATCCTAATTTTTATACTACTGAAAATTTAAAATCTTCAATCATCATTCTAACAAATTTAACAAATCATTTTAACAAATTGAAAAATCGTCGAAATTAAAATAAGTTGTCAAAATTAGCAGCACTGCTAACGACAATAGCACTACATATGCAGATTTCGTGTTATATATGGAATAAGATGAACGAAAAAAATTCATCAAAAAACTAATATCTATTCAAATACTTCTTTAAATTCCCTTTGTTGGTCAATGAAAAAATTCTGCAAAAAAAGTAATGAAGGAAATTTTAAACATTTTTATCATAATTGTTTTGTATTGTTAAGAGTGCTTTCGCTCAGGTTCTCTGATGGCCAGCAAAGAGTGTGCTTTTTTTGATAAATATCTGAAAAAAAAAGAGATCTTCAATGTGGATTTTGTTGTTGTCTACAGTATGATTTCATATAAAGCTCTGTATTGAAAAGCACTTAAAAAAATAGTGCAATATTAAGTTTAAAATTTAAATTATTCTAACTTTGCATAATTAAATTATATTGTAATTTCTGAAGAGAGGTGGGAAAATAATTTTTTTTCATTCATAATATTAATTTTTGCATAATTTGCTTTCAAAAAATGTTGACAACCATAAATTACGTAAGATTTTAATTTGAAGAATTTATTGAAAGAATTAAAGGCGATTTGGAATAATAAGTTTTTTTTTGAAATAAAACTAATACGCTCTGATTTTTTATTTTTTGGATTTATCGATAACTTCTCAAAAAATTTAGTTCTCTTTTTTCAGTTTTTATGTATGATGAACTATGAAATATTTTTTTCTCTTTTGTGTAAGTGTATTGATGTTTGCACTTCCTTAAGGGGTGGTAGGTTATAGAACCTTTTTTGCATTTCTCTTTCTGAATGCACAACATGTCGAGCGTGTTGTGTCAAAATTTGAAGTAAATCAGAGCAAAACTTAAAACGATACAGCGTTTCCAGCGACCGGCCTCATACGGTATATCGTATATAAATCAGTTTTTAGAAAACTTTAAGCCGATTTTCTCGCAAATAAATGATCGAAGTCCGTGAACATCATAACACAAAATCTACTTGACCGATTCTTTTGAACTTTTAGACACTATATCTACACATAAATCATCAGGTAACCACGAAGAGTTTTTTTTAATTCCATTTTCTTCCCAATTTTTTAACAACAAATTCCCGAAATTGTATAACAAAAATCGTTTTTCACTTCAAAATGCTGCAAAAAAAAAATTGTAAAAAATTCTTCGTCACTACCTCAGGAAACATGTCACCTTTGAAATGCATTTCGATTTTTTATTTCACATGATTCGGTAACGAGTTATGATGTTCACCACAAAAAAACAACGCCTCCGGAGATTCCCTGTCACGGACTTAGTTATTAAAATTTTTAGTTGAAAATTTTTTCAAAGATTGTTCAAATGTTATGCTACAACGTACATATGAAATAAATAAAATAATTATGAAAATACCACTTTTTTTTAACTTTTAAAACCTAACCCCCCTTTAGAAACTTTTAGGAACCTTGCTCTAAAACGTGTTTTTTTTCTATGCTATTCTATTTTTTTTTTACAGTACAATGGAGTTCGGTTATAACGAACTCGGCGGGACCGGCCAAATTAGTTAGACTAAGTTCGTTATAGTATTTTTAGTAGTATTTTTTTGCTTTGTCCGAAAGGTTTAAAAACTTTTTTAGTTGAATAAGTTTATTTAAATTATATTATTAAAAAGATACATATTAATAGTTTGCCTTAATAAGACTAAAATTACCGAGTTCCTATCAAAATAAAATATTTTTTTAAAATCATATAAGATTAAAAACTCCTTATGTATAGAAGCAGAAAGTACAAAGCAAAGGTTGGCTACTCGCAAACTTTTGCGAAAATATACATAAAAGGAACTTTTACAAAACTTCATTTGAAAATCGAAGTTTTTCTTTTGTATTAAAATTAAATTAAATTAAAATTAATTTCTTAAAAATATATATACAGGCATGTCACAAATTTCGATGAAAATCGATTTGATTTCGAAGTTACTATTTCGATCAATATTGTTTTTGCTTCTTCAGTTTTTGTTCGTTTTCATTAAAATCGATTTAAGTTGAAAATTCGTTTTTGGGCGATAAATATGGCAACGCAACGTAAACATAAAACAGATGATTGTTGTAAACAAACAAAGAAATAATAAAAAATTGTGAAAATACTTTGTAATTTTATTTAAAAAATTAAAATGCCCGGCATATCAATAGGTGCGGTAATTGAATCAGAGCAAAATCATAATTATGTTGAAAAACTGCGTCGACGAGATTTGATATATCAAATACATTTATGATATCAAGTCTGCCCAGTAAGAGTCCACAACAACCCGGTCTCCCTTAACAAACCCCCTGGCTAAATGTTGACGGCATTCCATGAACTCATTAAATATTCTTTCTTGGTCTGCATTCCGATGTTTTCCCCTTTAACAAAAAATAAGTTAAAATAAATGTTGAAATAAAAATAAATACTTACATGTTTTCTAAATTATTCTTAATTTTTTTTGGTTTGTTTTGGTTTTTTCTGTCAGAGTTGATTTTTGTAAGAAAAATAATTATTTAGTACGATTAAAAAAAAGTTACAATACAACGTTAAATCGAAATCGTTAAATCGTTTTCGGTTTTGTCATTTGCTCATGACTTTCTCTTAATTTGGTAATAAAATTAGTTTTAAAGTTATAAATGTATTTATTTTGCAAAAATATAAAATTCTTTATTTGTAATAAGTTGTGTTTATTAGTTTTTTGGTAAAAAAAGATACTGAAAATTTCAATTCCACTTAGGAAATTGAAAGTAGTTTTATTCCACAAAAAAATGATCGATTTTAATTTTCTAAAGAAGCCAAATAGGAATTCAATTCCACTTTCGCTACGAATTTGGTTCTGTGACATGCCTGATAATACAGGAAAATTCTGAAATTGAAAAAAAAATTGTTTGTTAAAGTCAAAAGTTTGATATAACCACTTTTCGCTATAAAAGAAGCAATTTGTATGAAAAATGTGATTAAAACTCTTGGGACCGAAGAAATTCTTCGCTATAAACAAAAATTTATTACAACCAGAGTTCGTTATAAGCGCACTCCATTGTATTAAATTTTGTGAATCTCCAATCTCCTCACTTTACCCGGCCATCCCACGTTCAAGTCAAATTGATCACACACACAATAGTCAACAAATTGTTAAGCAACTGTCCCATTGAAAAATTGAAAGAGAGAATTGAAACGTATGATTGTTTAGTAAAAAAATTGTAAAAAAGTATGAGTGCATTACAACCTGACAGCCAAAAATTTAACGTGTGAAGGGCGGGATAATATCTTAAATATATTTACGCTGATCCCTGACTCTCTGACTGATTGAGAGACTGACTGATTCTGTAATGCTGACTAAAACGATACGGTTCTAATTCCTAGGATTGATCTCGCTCCAACCGACACCACATTACCTTTCATATTAAAACGCCGCCAGTTTCCAGTAATTCCTGCATACGCAATTACCATAAACAGGGCTCAAGGCCAGTCATTTGATTACGTTGTCATAAATTTGGAGTCCGCGGTATTTTCACACGGTCAACTGTATGTGGCTTTGTCACGATCAAAAGTTGCAAGCCAAGTTAAGATACGTATTCAATCGAATCCACAGCAAGGAAAACTATTAAATGACCAACGATATTTCACACGAAATATAGTTTTTCAAGAGATTCTAAATTGAAAAACTTTTTTGCCAAATATTTCTTATCTGTTTTGATACTTATGTATATAATAATTTCTACAGACACAATCTTTTTTCACATGTATATATGTAGCAATATAATTTTCAATTTACTACTATATTAAAAGAAATATAATTTATTATAAATTTTTCGTGTATTTAAATTTAAACTGTTTTATTCATAATTTTTAAACGGGCGCCTAGGCGCCACACAACCATCTAGTACTGTTATATTGTACAGTGTATGCTGTGATTATAGTCGCATAAGTTAGATGTTCGCAGTCAAGCTGCTATAATATTCACTGTAACAGTCAACCCTTTTGAGGTTGTGCAGTGATCTTTGTGTTTTACTTCTAAATCTATCTAAAGATCTTCTGTCAATTGTTAAACCTTCCCTTATACGAAATAGTTTTGTAAGAATATTTAGGGTATAAATTAAGTTCGATTATATTGAATGAACACACTTTGCTATAAAAACTTGAAGTTCTTAAAATAATCTGCTCTAGCAAAGAAATAAAGCAGGTGTTAAAAACTTAAATGATTTGCTTTATTTAAATCTGTTCTTTTCCCCGTCCCTCATATGTAATCAGTTAGTTAATTATACTACTGGGTCTGACAGCATCGTTTGTCATTTTCTGTATATAATTTGTAAAAAAGACTTCTTTAGTCTGTATGTACCTACATTCTGTTACGATGAGATAACTCGTGTTCAAATAGATTTTCATTCAAATTGCATAATATAGCTGAAATCAACATTAAAACTATGATGAGCATTTGTGTCATTACAAGTATGTCTAGCGTGTACACAAAGATATCTGCTTCAGATTTGAATGATTATTTATTGTTAAACAACGAAAGGTTTTTATGTTCCACAAAGTAGTAAACATGTTTGTGGGTGAATGTGTCTGTGTTCATGACATCATAGTTTTTCTAATTTTAGGGGGGACCAAACACAATTATTGTGGCAGACAAACATAAAGTTTTATAAATGTAGCAGACTTTTTCTCAATAGGAATATAAGCTAAAACAATATATTTAGTTATAAACTTATGCAACTAATGAATCCTCATTCGCAATATATATATCTGTAATAAACATATTTTGAAAATATGAACAATTGGTTCTTTCAGATTAATTAAGAACCTGCTTTTTGTATCCTATATACAGAAGTTTAGAATGATTATTCATTTATCAAATTTTTTTCGTGTGTTTGCAGGCTTTCAAAAAGTAGTACATGTCCTAAGTAAATAACTTGTCTGATAACCTGCAGCAGTCTCTTGTGCTGGAAGCTGTAATGATAATGTTCTGTAGGAGATATGTTCCTCACTTAATAAGTTTTCATTCAACAAATTGTGCAGGTTATAGTCAAGCAACAATACTTTGCTTACTTCGTTAAGCAGGGAGGTTTTATACATCATTAAAAAAATGAATTAGATTATGAATGCTATAGAATAGTCCCATAAAGTATTTGGGAAATTGAAAGAGATCTAAATTTCAATAAATCATTAATCCAAACTCATTTTTGAGAACATAGTTCTGTAGCCAGTATGGTTTGATATTAAAAGCTCTTTAGCAATAAATCATTTCATTTTATAGCTTACGTTATAGCTAAACCTTTCCATTATTTTATAATCGTTAAAATTTATTATGACAACTTTAATAAAAAACTGTAAAAGCTGTTAAATGTTTCATTAGTATTCTGTAAGGTAGAACAAATACAAAAAGTTTTATGCTGATCTGACACATGTTTATCAGAGACATCAAAATGACACAAAATGCCCTTTATATATGTGCATATAAATTCAATTTTTTTTTTATTTTTTCAAAAAACAAACTTTTGAAAAAATAAAAAAAAACCAAATGTTTTTTGCACAAGTAGAATATGTGTCTAACAACGTTGACCCTAATCTTCATATCAACTAAATACATGCACAGCAAATCTGTACAGAAAAAAAAATATTAGGCTGGGTGAGGATAGGCTAAACTTAGATTAAGCTTAGATTATTTGAATATTTAAAAATATTGCGGTTTTTGAACAATTTAATTAAACTTGTATTTTTTTTTACTATGATCTCGATAAATAGTTTTTACGTAAAGTATTATCTATTGAATTAAAAATAAACCATATTTTATTTTTTAACGAATTTCCACACAGTGTACTGAATGCGTTTGGCATTTTTTAAGCCCACGTGAATTGTGTCATCATACCAGATGGCTTTCGCCATGGATTGCAACTTTGTTGCAAATAGAATGCAAATATACTAATTTCAATTTAGCATGCATTATAAAAGTTAATATTATTTAAAAACTTGCTTAATTTTTTTTGGGAGATGAATAGCTGCCTCTATTTAGATAAACCATATTAGTTAAATGTAGTGACTAAATACGCGTTAAAAAATTGTGGAAATACTCTTTAAAACAAAGACATTTTTAAGGAAAGACAGTTTTTTTAGATGTTTTTAAATCAAAAATTTTATGTAATAAAATTTAAATCATTTAATAAATTTAACAGATTAAAACTAAAATTTATTATCAAAAAATATCGAAATATTTATAAAGAACTAGCAAATTCCAGCGCTCGAAATTCGAGTGCAATTTCTAGGCAGCTTAATTTTTCAACTTAGCCAATTCACAACCCAACATTTTTGTGGTTTATTATTATTGCGAATGAAGATAACAAAGTCATTAACAAATTTAATAAAACACACATAGTATATGTATAATTTTATGTATGTGTTAGTAGCAACTTTAAATACAATTTACTTAAAATAAAGGAAAAAATGTAAAAATCTGTTAATCTGCAAAACGGCTAAAAAGAAATTCCTTTCAAATAATATACGTTTGGTCAAAATGCGATAAAACGGTAGAACAAAATATCGGTCACAAGAATTCGCCTAGCCTTTTAATATTATAGATATAATTCAAGGTAAAAAGATAGGAAAATCCATAGAATTTTTAAGAATTTTTTATTGACCCCCTTTCTAGAACTTCTTTTCAGGAGTTTGAAAAGTGGTTTAATTCATCTACATCTGTCTTCAAATCTAGTAGTTAGTTGGTTAATATTTCATTTAACATAGTTTGATCAAAATTACTATATAACAGATTGGTGGAGTATTTGCGTGGTAAACCGAAAATAGTTTTTACATTTTTGTTTTGTATAACTTGAAATTTTTTTAGATATGTTTTGGCACTCCTTGGAAACCACGCTGGACAGCCATAAGTCATTATAGGGCGTATGCACATTTTAACTAGCAGCAATTTATTTTCAGTGTTAAGTTGCGATTTTCTATTATGGAAGGGAATTAGCGCTCTTCCACATTTCATAGCTTTGTCACAAGGCTGAGTGATGTGATTTTTGAATAATAACTCTTTATATAAAATAACTCCTAAGTACTCTATAGAGTTTTGTATTGGTATTATTGTTCCATTAATAGAAAGAGTATTATTGGATGTTATCTTTAGCGACTTATTGTAAAAGTACCTTTCAGCTACCAATAAAACTTTTTCCAAATTTTAACAATTGAATTGGAAGCTTTTTCGTTGGCAATACTAGCAGAATCATCGGCATAGAAAGCTGCGGATTGACTACGTGGTATTTTAAAGTCCGATATAAAAATGAAGTATAGGGTTGTTGAATATGCTGATCCTTGTGGCACTCTTTGTGCTGATGTTTCACCATCTACATAAACTTTAGATGATCCTTCTGTCAGACAACTTCTTATTCATTTTTGCAAGTAGCCAAGTTTATTACGTTGAAAAATAAGGTCGTAGTGCCAATCATTGTCAAAAAAAATTTTTTTTGTCTTTAAGAAAATTTCCATTACACAAACACCACTAGAACTCTTTGTAATTTAATTATAAACAAGTAAGAAAATTATAGTCGGTCCAGACCGACTATACGATACCCATACCATGGTCCAACTAATTCGATATCGAAAATAAGCATAAACAAAATATGAGTGGCATTGTTATTAATTTTTTTTGTCTGCAGATATGAAAAAGTTTATATCGGATGCTATATTTATATGGGGATTAGGTCGAAATGTGGACCGATCCTGACCATATTTGGCAAAGTCACTTATATTTGGAAAAAATATATACAAACCAAATTTGAGAAGAATCAGTGCAATATTTTTGTTTTTTGATAGATTTAAGTGAAGATCGGGAAGCACCTCTATATGTGGCCTATGATTAAGAATTGCCCTATAGGGATTACTGAGGATTACTACTTATTAACGGATGTAAATAACACATCCAACTCCAATTTGGCTGAGATCTATATGATAACTTGGATCTTATGGCAATTTATGTCGATTTCATAGGGGCCATTTGTATGGGTCCGATTCTCACCAATTTCAATACCGTTCATCCCGTGGCCGATGAAAGCCTATATACCAAATTTCATCAACATATATTAATATTTTCGACTTGTAGTTTCGTTACAAGGTTTACATGGACACACAGACGGACGGATAGACGGACGGACGGACGGACATCGCTAGATCGACTCAGAAAGTGATTCTGAGTGGAGCGTTATAATGAAAGATGGATCTAGGTCAAATATTTTCGGTAGTTACGAACAGCAGCACAAAGTCATTATACCCAAACCACATGGTGGTATAGGGTATAAATATCTGGCATAGCCAGAGTGCAAATTCTAGGAAATATTTTTGTTTTCATTCAATTTTTGTGTTTCAATGGTTTTTTAATCTAGATATCTAATAAATTTATGAATATTTAAATGGGCCTAAAAGTATTTTAATCAATTCACAGTTTAAAACAGAGCATCTGATATATAATTTAAATCATTCGCATTAACAGGGTGTAACGAATTATTATAAATATTTTATTTTATTTAATATATTTTTAAGACAAATTAAACATACGTTTTATTATTCTCAGCTTTTCGTCCATGTGAGCTATAACTATGCCAATTTTCACACTCCTCCGTTCCCGCATATTGCTTCAAAATGGAACTAAAAATTTACCTCCACGTTTTAATATATGATGAATTTCATTTAAAAATCAAGATAAAACTGAAATTTTGAACCCGACCACCTCAGATATAGATGAAATTTTGTTCATAGCTAAATTTGATCAATACCAACAAACCCTCATTTTTAGAAATGACTGTTTTGCGATTTTTTGGGCGTGGCACAGTGGGAAAGTTTTCGAAAAAACGCGAAAATGGTCGAAAAGTGCTCCATTTAAAATGCAATAACTCAGAATCGGCTTAACCGATTTCCATGATCTTGGTATCATTAAAAAGATATTTTAACAGGCTTTATGACACGTTTGAAAAAAAAATAAAAATACACTGTAAAAATTTTATAACACAAAGAAAATTTTAAATAACGAAAAAACCAAAAAGATCAAGGGTTTTTTACAGTGTATTATTTTTTTAGAAAGGTTTCTCCTTCACCTATACCATATCCCAAAAGTAAAATGGGTTCTTTTTTAGTTTTTTTTTATATAATTTTTTAAGTAGTGTCACTTCTAGTAATTGCCCTTATATTTTATATTTACAGGTAAAATAATACAGTACAACACATGATTTGCCAACTCAATTCGCTTTTATTCGCAATTGAGTAAAGGTATGAATTTCAAAAATTTAGTCTACATATGCTCAACATTCTTCGGAAAACCCTCGATCATATTTTTTATGATTCTCAGAATTAACAAAACGGAACAAACAAAGGGTAATTTAATTTTTATGATTGCGTAAGCAAAGTAATTTTTAATTATTTGGGGTTTTCAGTTGGCTACCTGTATGACTTTTTACAGAAATTCAACCCACATTTAAGGGTGGTCATTATTCGAAAATTTAAAAGTCACACATGGTGAAACAGGTATATAGCCACCGTAAAAAAATATGCACCCATTTATAAGTACCTGTCAGTAAACTAGTGAACAATACACAGTATAAATAGGAGTGTATTGATCGCTTTTACTCATTCAACAAGTGTCGACGAACGCGAAAATTACAAGTCCATATTTTAAAAGTGTAACGTACCGAAATTCATAATTATAAACAGTTTCGAGAAGCCAAGATATCCCATTACAATTTTTACGCATATATTTTAAAAATTTGAGTGAATATGAATTCAAACAATAAGTACAGATGCATAAAAGTATTTAATAAGTGTTGCGCTTCGCTTCGTAAAATTAGTGAGAACGAGGCTGCAAATATAATTGAGTATTTTCCAGCTGTCGCCAACATTCATTGTAGCCGTATTTGCGAAACTTGCCGGAATACACTGAGAAAAGCGCGCAGTCGTAATGAATCCAACGTGGAGCAGATTGAAGTCTCAAATTATTTACCAATAACGCCCAACGATGAAATTAGCGAAGAATTGAATGAACTTCCAACTTGTACCAGTCGTAATGCAAACATCGAAAGCAACGAACTCATTAAAAATATAAATGATCACATTATTCCTCATCTACCAAACCAAATGACGCCTCTTAAAAGGAAATATATCAAACGAGATGCATACAGAAATAGAAAATCAGTGCAAATTTTGGAAAATATAGCAGATTCACTTGGAGCTGATCCACTATCTGATTTGTCAGCGCAACTTGAAAATGTCAAAGCCATTTACGAAGAAATTTTGCAAAACATCAAATATCAAATAGAGAACAGCTCAAATCTTTTGGAAAAGCAAAAACTTTTATCTCTCTTACCAATCAATATGAGTCACGCAGAAATTAAAGATCGTTTTTGGGATAATATATCTCACGATTGTATCAAAAAAAGTAAAGATATCCAAAGGCATAAAACGAAGTTTGCAGATATCAAACTTTTAAAAAAGAGCAGACGTAGTTTACCAACCGAAACTCTAAGCACAGTCAAATTATTTTATGAAGATGATGAAATTAGCCGAATGATGCCAGGATCGCAAGATTCAATTACTATTAAACAAGGAAACTTACGTGGAAAAGTTCAAACAATACTGATGTTATCTTCACTACGCGAATCTTACTACGAATTTAAAAAAAAAAAACATACCTTGGCCAAAGTTGGTTTTACAAAATTTACAATGTTAAGGCCAAAAAATTGTATGAAACTTGGAGTTGGAAACCAGCAAAATATCTGTGTATGCACATTGCATCAGAATATGAAATTGATGTTTGAAAAAAGTCGCTTAAAATCATTTTGTTTTGAAGGAGAATGCACATTTACCGACTACAAAGATGTTCTCAAATTCGTTGTTTGTAATGGTGACATACAAAAAAGCGAGTGTTGCATTTCAATGTGTAGTCACTGCTTCAAAAATTTAAATAATCTAAAAACGCATATGCTAAAACATTTTGAAAATAACCAAACTGAAGAAATAATATACAAAAAGTGGAATACAACGATTAGATGTGTTCTGGAAACGTTAACCACCAACCGAGAATCATTTGGCAAATAATATAAACAATTGTTGATGGTTTTTTATTTGTAAACATTTAAAAAATGTTAGAATTGTTGAACTGTTTTGTAAATGTGTAAGAATGTGAGCTGATATTTTCGCTGTTATTCGAA
The DNA here is from genome assembly GCA_963682025.1 of Cordilura impudica. Taxonomy (NCBI): domain Eukaryota; kingdom Metazoa; phylum Arthropoda; class Insecta; order Diptera; family Scathophagidae; genus Cordilura; species Cordilura impudica. The sequence goes on along the minus strand of OY821517.1, from coordinate 282,134,934 downwards.
TTATTTCAAAAACTTTCGGTACGTATTACTAGAAGTGACACTACTTAAAAAAGTATATAAAAAAAACTAAAAAAGAACCCATTTTACTTTTTGGATATGGTATAGGTGAAGGATAAACCTTTCTAAACAAATAATACACTGTAAAAAAAACCCTTGATCTTTTTGGTTTTTTCGTTATTCAAAATTTTCTTTTTGTTATAAAATTTTTTACAGTGTATTTTTATTTTTTTTTTTCAAACGTGTCATAAAGCCTGTTAAAATATCTTTTTAATGATACCAAGATCATGGAAATCGGTTTAGCCGATTCTGAGTTATTGCATTTTAAATGGAGCACTTTTCGACCATATTCGCGTTTTTTCGAAAACTTTCCCACTGTGCCACGCCCAAAAAATCGCAAAACAGTCATTTCTAAAAATGAGGGTTTGCTTGTATTGATCAAATTTAGCTTTGAACAAAATTTCATCGATATCTGAGGGGGTCGGGTTCAATGCATCTCGATTTTTACATGAAATTCATCATATAGATAACTGGTTTTATTCCACCTTTTTCATGGGCTTTTTTGTTTTACATAGATTTAGCTAAGTATTTTACGTCTTCTGTGTTAGTTAAAATATCCGGTGTTATATTGTGTATAGGTTGCAGGTCCAGCCACCTAACATGTTTGATTACATCACGATTTGCTGTTGAAACTGCTTTATTTGTTGTTTGATGATAGTTTTCGAAAACATCTGCAATGGGGTTAGCTTTTCTCTCATTGTTGTGAACTTCGCGGCCATCGGTCTTCCCTTTGATTGTCTTTATTATTTTTCAAAATTTATTTTTACTAGTTGACAAGCTTTGTAGAAAATAGTTCCAATTTTTGTTTCTGTCGATAGAGACGCACCAATTAATCAAAATATTTAATTGCTTTAAAATACTTAATAAAACTGGTCTTGTAGTTGGTTGGTTGCATCTTTGCAATTTACGCCTTAATCTATTTCGCTGAACAATTAAATACAAACTTATGTGAGAAAGTTTTCTTTGCCATACCAATCTCTCGCAAACGGTAACTTTTTGGATGCTCCAACGTTTGTAATGCTATTTAATATCTCTTCCAAAGCTATCCTTTCAATAAAAGTGCCGTATATTTCCCAAGTAATCGGAACGTGGAATGTAGAGATAGAACATGTGTTTAAACATTCACAAATTTTCAATAATCATTTATCTTTACTTTGGTTTTCAAACAAACTCTCTTTTTTAAAATAAATCATTTTAGAGAAAATGTACAAAAACAGTTTATGTCATTATAGGCTATTTAAATACATCAAAATTTTATCGAAATATATTCTTAAGTATACTTAGGCGCTTTTTATAAATGTAAAGAAGCTTCAATACGACTTTATATAAATATAAGGTTTTGTTAGTAGAATATTATAGCATACATAACTTAAATCCTTCTTAAGTCGTCTTAGGCTGTTATCGATTGTGACCACAGATTTATATTTTCTTAAAGTTTGGTAATCACTTAAATTTGAATATTTGAAGTTCTACTGTAAAGCATTCATAGAATAATATTTCATTCTGTTTGTAACTTTCGACAAACAAATATCGACTTGCGCTTACCAAAAACGGAGTTCTTTTTTAATTAAAAAATTAATATTTTTAGAAAAAAAAAGCATTAAGACACCTGAAGAATAATTCTCTCGTGGAGATTGTTTTATATACTTATGAGATTGGCTGACCAAGTGTCTCCAATATCTCCCTCCCGCTACAACATTTTATTCTCTTACACTCTTATATTTGAACCTGTATAAGCAAATACACTTTTGTATATTAAATTATAAATATTAACAAAAATTAGGTTACCTATTATTAATTAGTATGCTTGAGAGCCCGCACAAAGGGATTGTATATTAAAAAACAAAAATAAAAATTATTCTGTTTGTTTATTTATAACAATAGTATAAATTTTTTGGATCAAATAGAATATTTAAAAAAATTTGCAGCTGGTTTTTCACCTTAAAAAAAACAATTTTATCGACTAAATTCAGCATAAAAAGGATAATTGAATAATTATTAATAAAAATAAAACACTGCCTAAGTATGTATATCTAGTTTTGCATTAAGTTCCACTGATTGAAGCTGAGGATCTGGAGAGAGTCTAATGCATCTCCAGTACGTATAGTTTTCTCAAATTTGCTTTTAAAATTCTTTGAAAACAACAAACGCTATCATTACATTTTACTTGCTTTTAACATTTAAAGCAATGTTCTCATCACTCGGTTCGCTGATATTTGCAGGAGGTTCATACACCACATAATATTATGCCATTTTTTTTTTTATTAGATATCTCTATGAACAACTGTTTTGGACGCACGATTCTGAAATAATTAGAACAAAGAAAAAACAATTGTCGTATCATCAGAAACTATAAAATTCTCTCAAGTTTTGCGCCCAGTATGCACGGTTTGACCGGTCGTAGGCAGAAACGCCTTATGGGGGAGGGCTTTAATATACATATAGCTATCTTGACCATCTGTAAAACGCAGAAAATTCTATATTAAGTTCAACAATATCCATTTGCAATTTATTTGTTTTTTTATTTTAATTTCAAGTACAGGATGGCACACCAATTGTGCTACAATAAGAAATTTAAATAGCTATTTTTTCAATCAAAGTATTTTATTCATTTTTTTATCTGTATAGAAATTGAATTTAATTTTACATTATAATATTTTTTTTAAGATGATAGACCGCAAATGACCTCCATGCTTATCCGGGCATATGCGACACATGATCAAAAAATTATTCATTGCGGCCTGAAAAGTTGAAGTCGGGATCGCCTCAATTATTGTGTAAATGGACTGCTTCAATTCAGTCAAATTATTTAGGTTCATTTTCACACCTCTTTCTTGACATACCACCATAAAGAAAAGTCTGCTGCAGTCAGGTCAGGTGACCTTGAGGGCCAGCGGAATGTGGAGTTTCTGGATATTAATTCGTTTGGAAATTTTCATTGGAGCTCCGCTATAACCAGTCTCGCTATATGCGCAGTTGCTTTCTTTTGCAGAAACTCAATGCTGTTGAAATGGATACGCTTTCGGCGCAGTTCTGGGTAAAAAAACCTTCTTTGACAGCCTTAAAAATTGTCTCCACTAACAACAGTATTATACCGTTTTATTCAAACAGGTGTGGCCTTTCAATACATCTTGATGAATTGCACCCCACACATTGTCGTTCTGGGTGCAGTTTCGTCTCATGGAGTATTTGGGGATTAGATTCACTCCATATACGGCAGTTTACCTTGGCCCCATCAGACAAAAACAAACAATTTATCAAGCTGTTGTCTTCCTCGCCAATTTCAGTAATTTTTTTTGCACAATTCCAGGCCAATAAGCAAATGCGGAGGGTTTAACTTGCTCATAATTTGGAAATAAGTTCAAGTCATTATGAATTATTCGTTCGAATGACCGCCTACTAACTAAAGTTTAGAGTCGAAAAGCTTGGATTTGCATGAATTAATGATGCTACAGCCGTGACTGTGTCTTGAAACCGAAGATAGGGATCTCGGTGAAACCATCTTCGTACGCTGCTTCGGGGGAGCACCGAGAATCTCCCGCCTTAGTTTCGATTGTTTCCGTCCAATGCATTGGAAGAGAATTCCATTCAACTTAAAACTATTTTACTTTTCGTAATTTTTAATGGAAATTATGAATTTTAAACGGAATTTTCTTGTTTTAAAATCAAGTGTTCCAGACATCTATCATAAATATTTGAATATTTAATGGCTTTTCCTTACAAATGAATTAATGCTATTTTCTGAAAATGTTTTTTATATTTTTTTTTCCCTTTATTAATCAAAATAGTATATGTGTCATTTACTGTTACACACGTTTCTTTGATGCTAATACTTTAGGGCTTCAGGGCAAATAGATTGTGTGTTTAAATTCTTTTAACACATGGGATAAGTTAAACAAAATGAAGGTGTTTACATAACAAACAATTGATGTGCTTGAAGAGGAATTCCACAAAAAGAGCAAATGTTTGTTGTAACATTTAGGACTGAGCTTTATTCAGCACCCTTTTTTTCCTAAATAAACTAGAGAGTTAGTGTTGGTTCATGCAGAAAGGCTCCAAATTGGTGAAGTCAGTAATCAATATAGCAAATGACCTTAAATAAAATTTAAATAAAATTCTCCTCTATTGTTTCTTTAGAGACATGCGAAAATTGCTATCAGATTTTATTATTGTGGAACTAGGTTAAGATAGTGACAGATGATGGTAGAAGGAATTTGGAAAAGAACTTCGTATAATACTAGGCACAGGTGGATTATCATTTATTGTACATGAAATTTATTTTAAATTTAAACCGCCATTCTCACTTAAATAACCAGGTATTCAACGAAGCTAATTTTAATATCCTTTTTTAGTTTAAAACATGAAATAATACATTTTACCTAAATCATTCTCCCGAACATTCAAATGTTGATTTACAAATATACAGTATTTAATTAATTTCTTTTTTTTCAAAGCAACGTTTGAGTTGCTTTGAGGTCGACTGATTAAACAATTACCATAAAAAATGTGTAATTAATTAAATATATAACGAACATATTGTGAATTAAAAAAAAAAAACGTTTTTAGTAAATTAAAAATACAACAAAAAACTACATAATTTTTTTGTTAACCCATGTTAGCACAATATTTATTAGCGTAAATAATAGCAAGATATGTGTAAATACTGTATTTAATTAGACAGTTGCGGTCAAAATATTAGTGGTGGTACAAGCTGACTCTGTGTAATCCCGTTATACGTATATAGAAAAATAATAATATGTACAACATAATTTTAACAAAAACTTGTTGTTTTTTAATTAATTATTTTGCAAGCACCTTGCTAATTACTACAATCAAAATAGTTTTAGTAACATTGTCCAACAAATCACAGTGGGCCAAAATTTTATTTTTTTTGTTGAAGGGAACATTATACTAAATGAAAAGTGTCTGAGATAATTCTCATTGTCAGAGTTAGATTATGGAATTTAATGGCGATTATTTTTGTGGAAGATCCATACCTTCAACCTCCTCTCTTTATGGGTCAACTTGACCTATTTTTCGAGACATTAATAATAATTTTTTTGTAATAGCTGTTTATTATGGAAAATATACTTTTTTTTTCTTCAATGTTTTCGAATAAAATGGAGTTGGTAAGCATTAAAATAAGAAAAAAATCATGTGAGTCCGTTCACAAGGGAGATGTGTAAACATCTAATAATTAAAGAAAACATCAACATCATATTTTCCAAAATAAGTCGATTATGCTGTTTTCTGAAATTCAATTGATGTTTTATGAAATGCAATCGATGTTTTCTGAAATTCAATTGATGTTTTCTGATACACAATTAATGTTTTCAGCAATTCAAATGATGCTTTTTGAAATTCTATTGACGTTTTCTGAAATTCAGTTGATGTTTTATGAAATGCAATCGATGTTTTCTGAAATTCAATTGATGTTTTCTGATACACAATTAATGTTTTCAGCAATTCAAATAATGCTTTTTGAAATTCAATTGATGCTTTCTGAAATTCTATTTATGTTTTCTGAAATTCAAATGATGTTTTCTGAAATACAATTGCTGTTTTCTGAAATACAATTGATGTTTTCTGAAATTCTATTGATGTTTTCTGAAAGTTAATTGATGTTTTCTGAAACTCGAATGATGTTTTTTGAAATTATATTGATGTTTTCTGAAATTCTATTTATGTTTTCTGAAATTCAAATTATGTTTTCTGAAACTCGAATGATGTTTTCTGAAATTCTATTTATGTTTTCTGAAATTCAATTGATGTTTTCTGAAATAAAATTGATGTTTTCTGAAATACAATTGATTTTTTCTGAAATTCTATTGATGTTTTCTGAAATTCTATTTATGTTTTCTGAAATTCAAATGATGTTTTCTGAAATACAATTGATGTTTTCTGAAATACAATTGATGTTTTCTGAAATTCTATTGATGTTTTCTGAAATTCAATTGACGTTTTCTGAAACTCGAATAATGTTTTCTGAAATTATATTGATGTTTTCTGAAAATCTATTTATGTTTTCTGAAATTCAATTGATGTTTTCTGAAATTCTATTGATGTTTTCTGAAAGTTAATTGATGTTTTCTGAAACTCGAATGATGTTTTTTGAAATTATATTGATGTTTTCTGAAATTCTATTGATGTTTTCTGAAATTCAATTGATGTTTTCTGAAACTCGAATGATGTTTTCTGAAATTATATTGATGTTTTCTGAAATTCTATTTATGTTTTCTGAAATGATGTTTTCTGAAATTCTATTTATGTTTTCTGAAATTCAATTGATGTTTTCTGAAATTTTATAGATGTTTTCTGAAATTCTATTTATGTTTTCTGCATTCAAATGATGTTTTCTGAAATTATATTGATGGTTTCTGAAATACAATTGATCGAATGATGTTTTCTGAAATTATATTGATGTTTTCTGAAATTCAATTTATGTTTTCTGAAATTCAAATGATGTTTTCTGAAATTATATTGATGGTTTCTGAAATACAATTGATGTTTTCTGAAATTCTATTGATGCTTTCTGAAATTCAATTGATGTTTTCTGAAACTCGAATGATGTTTTCTGAAATTATATTGATGTTTTCTGAAATTCTGTTTATGTTTTCTGAAATTCAAGTGATGTTTTCTGAAATTCTATTGATGTTTTCTGAAATTCAATTGATGTTTTCTGAAATTATATTGATGGTTTCTGAAATACAATTGATGTTTTCTGAAATACAATTGATGTTTTTTGAAAGACAATTGGAAAATGTTTAGAAAAGAACATATCATAATTTTTTCACAAATATAATCAGATAAAGTCACACCGATTTACACTTCAGCTCACACCGATGTGTTACCCCCCTGCGCGTATAGATGTTTACACATCAAAAATATTCAAAGGCTAGAATTCTTATTAAATGATGAACTCATCTATAATATTAATAGGCTAGGCGATTTCTTGTGACCGATGTTTTCTTCCACCGTTTTAGCCCGATTTTGATCAAACTATATTATTTGAAAGGTATTTCTTTTTAGCCGTTTTGCAGATTTACAGATTTTAAAATTTTTTCCTTTATTTTGAGTAAATTGCATTTACATTTGCTACTAACACATACATAAAATTATACAATGCTATGTGTGTGTTTATTAAATTTGTTAATGTGTTTGTAATAAAAATGAGTTTGTTTTTTTTTTTTGTGTTGATTTGTGAATTGGCTTTAATTGATTAGCATACCTTTAGGGTCTTCATTTAATGAAAAAATAAAATTTCCTAGAATTTGCATTCGAATTTCGAGGGCTGGAATCTGCTTGTTTAAATTATTAGAAGAAATCTAGACTATTCAATTTTCTATATGAAGAAAAAATAGTTTTTAAATAAAACACAATATAATCATATAGGCATAATTAATTTTTGCACACATTAACCAGAATCTAAAATATTATAAAAAAAATTTAATTTAAATTTACGAATTGTTCTATACTATTTTCAGCAGTTCACTTCATTTGAAAGCTCTGGTATCCCTGGTTTAACAATCTGGCTACAAAGTTAACATCTGTTTTATTTTTTGAAGTTGGCAACTCGAAATCAGATGTTTGTATAAATTTGTATGATTTTGTGAGATTTGTGAGATTTTTTGAGTGGTAGCAAGCGATAGTTATTGTGTTTATTAATTAAATATAAAAATAATAAAAGTGAAATTTATTAAAATAGAATGTTGCAAACAATAAAAAAAAGTGTTAAAAACACGAGTTACTTAGGTTTGTCTCTCCTACCACAATTCCAATTTCGAATGCATTGGGTAATTGCCCATGAACAGTTTCTCCTGAAAATATTTTTTCACCAATACAATCATAAGTCACACAGCGTTATCTCCTTCAGCTCACACCGATATAAGTTACGCTGTTTTTGTGATTGTATTGTGAAATAGAAATTTACCCCCCTGCGCGTATAGATGTTTACACATCAAAAAGGAATAGTATTACAACAGATGAAAGATTAAGCTTAGTATGTTTTCCTGTATTTTGCTTGACTCGTGTGTTGCGAAGTTTCGGGTATTCTGAACAAGCCCCATACATATTCAGCAAGCATAAAACTTTGCGATTTCTCTTTGAATCTCTCTTTCAACATCTTGACATCCTAATGAAACCTTTCACCATGTTCACCTTAAACCGCTCCAAGGTTTGTGAGTACAGAAAATGCCGCTTTATTGAGATCTTAACATGAATATTGTTAAACCAGAGCCTACAAGAATAATATAACATTGTAGAAAAATTTAATATTTGTTGGAAAATAAAAATTCATGTAGAAAAATTTGAATCAATTGTATTTAGGCCAGCAATGGATAATTGTAATAATAATATTTAGAAAAACAATAAATTGTTTGGCATTAAATCTAATCTAATTAATACTAATAAAACACATATTTCAAAAACCATATTAATGAAACAATACTTAATAGTTCTTTATTTTATTCGGAACACAAAAATTTTAAAATTAAAATTGTTATATACCTTATTATGTAACAGGGCCAATTACATTCGATTTAGTGCTACATTTAACCGTATTACATGGAAGACATACTAGTTTTTGGAAAAAAAAATATTTAATAGCTTGCAGATCATTACTTAAAATATCTCAAAGCAATTACAGAAAGTATGTTTCATATAAAATATCAAGTAAAAATATGCTATTGAAAGGAACATAGCATTTAAATGCGTTTATTGCTGGAGACAGATATTAACAGCAGTATGCAAATTTTCACTTAAATTCATTAAATAAAACAAGTATGAAATTATAGTCGGTCTAGACCGACTTTACGATACCCTATACCATGGTTTAGAGACCATATCTCTTCCGTCCAACGAATTCGATATAGAATAAACCATAAACCAAATTTGAGTGGCAATGTTATTAATTTTTTGCCTTCGAATATGAGAAAGTTCATATCGGATGCTATATTTATATGAAGACTAGGCCGAACAATGGACCGATCGTGACTATATTAGGTATCGTTACTTAATTTTCAAAAACATATACAATCTAAATTTGGTAAATATCTGTGCAATATTTTTTTTTTTTTGATAAATTTAAGTGAAGTTCGGGAATCAGCTTCATATGGAGACTATGAATTGTGCTGCAGGTTTTATTTTAGATCAAATATTTTCGGTAGTTACAAATATCACCACAAAGTCATTATACACTGACCTTATGGTGGTATATGAGTATATAACACATTCCCAAAATTTTGTGAACGTGTTTTATTTACAGATGAAAAGCTAGCTTGGCGAAAATAAATAAAACCACTGTGAACATGTACTTATTGAGTCTATAAGGGAGAAAGTTGGACCAAGGACCCAAAATAGCTATTATCAAAAGCTTCAGGTCCAAAAAAATTGGACATTTTTAATAATTATTAATAAGTATTGATTCATAACTATTATGAATAAGTTATAAAATAATAATTGGACCGTAACTATTATTATTCAACTAATGTATTTGTTATTGTTTTATAATGAATAACTAAGAAAAATCTTAAGCATGATTATTTGTATATATTAATTAATTTTTTAAAAATCACTATATCTGACCTCCTCCGAGAAAAGGGACCTAGTGTGTGAAAATTAAGTTTTGAGAAAAAACGCATTTAAAGTTTCTACATCCTTTTAGAGTTTAGAGTTGGAGTTTATTTATTTATTTGTTAGCCTGTGTAACAAGACTGAAGTCTTAAAACAACACAGGGGTACATTAAGGACAAATGTGATAATTTGACATTGCTTTTGATAAAAAAAAAAATACTAACAAAACTGGTAATAAAAGTCTCAGAAGAAATTAATAAATTAAAATAATAAAAATTAAAAAATAAAAAAATAAGAAAATAAAAAAAATAAAAAATAACAATTAAAAATTTAAAAATTAAGAATTTAAAACTAAAAATTAAAAATCAAAAATTAAACAATTAAAAATCAAAAATTAAAAAGCAAAAGTTAAAGATTAAAAGTTAAGAATAAAAATAAAAATAAAAATTCAAAACCAAAAATTAAAAATTAATAATTAAGAACTAAAAATACAAAATCTATATATATAAAATTCATTTTCTGTTTGTTTGTTTGTTTGTTTGTTTGTTTGTTTGTTTGACCGCTATACAAATTTTTATTTTTCAACGGATTTTCCTGAAATTTTGTACACACGATCTCTATACCCCAGGAAAGGTCGCCATATACTTTTTACCGGCCACGCCTACTTTTACGCCCACTTTTTATGTAAAATTCATTTTCTGTTTTATTCATATTTGTTCACTATACAAATTTTTATTTCTTAACAGATTTCCCTGAAATTCGGTACACACGATCCCTGTACTCCAGCTAAGGTCGCCATATACTTTTTATCGACCACGCCTACTTTTACGCCCATTTTTTTATACACAATTCATTTTCTGCTTTTTGGTATATTTGTTCGCTATACAAATTTTTATTTTTCAACGCATTTCTCTGAAATTTGGTACACACGATCTTTGTACCCCAGGCCAGGTCACCGGGTGATTCTTGCAGCCACACCTACTTTTACGCCCACTTTTTGTATACAATTCGTTTTCTGCTTTTTGGTATATTTGTTTGCTATACAAATTTTTGTTTTTCAACGGAATTCTCTGAAATTTGGTACACACGACCTCTGTACTCCACCAAAGGTCGCCATATGCTTCGTACCGGCCACGCCTACTTTAACGCCCACTTTTTGTATACAATTCATTTTGTTTTTTGGTATATGTGTTCGCTATACAAATTTTTATTTTTCAACCGATTTCTCTGAAATTTGGTAAACACGATCTCTCTCCTCCAGGGAAAGTCGACATATTCTTCGTACCGGTCACGCCTACTATTACGCCCACTTTTTGTATACAATTCATATTCTGTTTTTTGGTACATTTGTTCGCTACACATTTTTTTTAAACGGATTTCACTGAAATTTGCTACACACGATCTCTGTACTCCAGAGAGGTCGCCACATGATTCTTGCCGGTCACGCCTACTTCTACGCCCGCTTTTTATACAAAATTAATTTTCTGTTTTTTGTATATATGTTCACTATAGAAATTTTTATTTTTCAAGGAATGTCTAAAATTTGGTCACACGATCTGTATACTGCAGGGAAGATCACCATATGCTTCTTACAGGCCACGCCTACTTTGCGCCAACTTCTATGTATATAAAACTTTTTTTTTCCTTTTATTTGTTTCTTTATTTGATTGCTATAAAAACTTTTATTTTTCAATGGCTTACTTCGAAATTTAGTACATATTCCAGGGAAGGTCGCTATATGATTTTTACCGACCACGCCTACTTTTACGCCCAATTTTCTTATAAAATTCATATTTTGTTGTGTGGTATATTTCTTCCCTATACAAATTTGTACTTTTCAATGGATTTCTCTGAAATTTGGGTTACACGGAAATAACTACACGGTGAACAAATTCCCCAAATTTAAAAAAAAGGTACCCAAAAGAAATGAACAAATTCCCCATTTTTTTTAATCGAAATTAAAAATGTACTTACTCCCCAAATTCATTCTTAAATTTTTACATATTTTTATTTAATGAATTTTGTTAAACATTTATTTTAGTAAACATTTGCATACTGCTCTCAATATATAGTATGTCCAACAATAAATGCATTTAAAATGAGTATTCTTTTCAAAATAAGTTGGCAACAGCTGCGCGGCAGCACAGGTGTGTTTGCCAAACGCGCGGAAGCGGCGCGCGGCGTGCGACCGCGGACTCGGACGCGACGGGTGCGGACGCGACGCGCTCTCGGAACACAGCTCAGCTAAAATATCGCAATGCTCTAAAAAATATGTTTTAGGAATTAAAATAAGTTAACGAGAACTAAGCGGAGGCATGGGTAGTAGCTGCGAGGAAGCGGCGCGAGGCGCGCGGACGCGACGCGCTCGCGGAACACAGCTCAGCTAAAATATCGCAATGATCTGAAAAATATATTTTGGCGATTAAAATAAGTTTACAGCAACTGCTCGGCAGCACGGGTGTGGCTGCCAAACGCGCGGCGCGCGACCGCTGACTCGTACGCGACGGATGCGCACGCGATGCGCTCTCGGAACACAGCTCAGCTAAAATATCGCAATGCTCTAAAAAATATGTTTTAGGAATTAAAATAAGTTAACGAGAACTAAGCGGCAGCACGGGTAGTAGCTGCGAGGAAGCGGCGCGAGGCGCACGGACGCGACGCGCTCGCGGAACACAGCTTACCAAAAATATCGCAATGATCTGAAAAATATATTTTGGCGATTAAATAAGTTGACAACAACTGCGCGGCAGCACGGGTCTGGCTGCCAAACGCGCGGAAGTGGACGCGACTCGCTCGCGGAACACAGCTTAGTGAAATGTCGTATGCTAAATTTTATCTACGTATGTGAAATAATTACCTGTTGATCAAAATAGGCCACACATATACTGTAAGCAGTTGCTTAAAGAAACCTTGCGACACAATATTAAACGTCGCATTAGTCTTTCATTTCTGAAACTTGAATTTGACGTCTCTGCTCAATTGATCACCTATTGAATGAATTAATTCAATTTTTAAAAGTTTTGATTCCTTTAATTTGCGGCCCATTCCGTTATTATATTTCATGTTTATAAATAAACTGAAAAAAAAAACTTAAAGCGGTTTCGCACCTTATTTTTGAAGCATTTTTTTTCTTATAAAAAACTTCTAAATTAAAAAACCAAAAACTTTTTAATTGAAATAAAAAATGAATTTACTGCCCATACAAATTTTTGGGGAGAAAGTTCATTTTATTAGGGAATTTGTTAATTGGGGACTAAGTACTCAGCGCCTGGTAAGCATAGTGAACCATTTTTCAAGTCAAAGGCCTTTTCATCCCGGGCAAGACCGGGTAAAAACAGCTAGTATAATATAAAATGCATTAATTAAAATTTATATCAAATAGTTTAGTTAAATAAACAAAAACAGAATTGAAATTTTAAATCTATATATATAAAATTCATTTTCTGTTTGTTTGTTTGTTTGTTTGTTTGTTTGACCGCTATACAAATTTTTATTTTTCAACGGATTTTCCTGAAATTTTGTACACACGATCTCTATACCCCAGGAAAGGTCGCCATATACTTTTTACAGGCCACGCCTACTTTTACGCCCACTTTTTATGTAAAATTCATTTTCTGTTTTTTGGTATATTTGTTCGCTATACAATTTTTTATTTTTCAACGCATTTCTCTAAAATTTGGTACACACGATCTTTGTACCCCAGGCCAGGTCACCATGTGATTCTTGCGCCCACATCTACTTTGACGCCCACTTTTTGTATACAATTAGTTTTCTGTTTTTTGGTATATTTGTTTGCTATACAAATTTTTATTTTTCAACGGAATTCTCTGAAATTTGTTACACACGTTCTCTGTACTCCAGGAAAGGTAGCCATATGCTTCGTACCGGCCACGCCTACTTTAGCGCCCACTTTTTGTATACAATTCCTTTTGTGTTTTGGTATATTTGTTCGCTATACAAATTTTTATTTTTCAACCGATTTCTCTGAAATTTGGTATACACGATCTCTCTGCTCCAGGGAAGGTCAACATATTCTTCGTACCGGTCACGCTTACTATTACGCCCACTTTTTGTATACAATTCGTATTCTGTTTTTTGGTACATTTGTTCACTACACAATTTTTTTTTTTAACGGATTTCTCTGAAATTTGCTACACACGATCTCTGTACTCCAGAGAGGTCACCATATGATTCTTGCCGGCCACGCCTACTTCTACGCCCACTTTTTATACAAAATTAATTTTCTGTTTTTTGGTATATTTTTTCACTATAGAAATTTTTATTTTTCAAGGGATGTCTAAAATTTGGACACACGATCTCTATACTACAGGGAAGGTCATCATATGCTTCTTACAGGCCACTTTGCGCCAACTTCTATGCATATAAAACTTATTTTTTTACTTTTATTTGTTTCTTTATTTGATTGCTATACAAACTTTTATTTTTCAATGGCTTTCTCCGAAATTTAGTACATATTCCAGGGAAGGTCGCCATATGATTTTTATCGACCACGCCTACTTTTACGCCCACTTTTCATATAAGATTCATATTTTGTTGTGTGGTATATTTCTTCCCTATACAAATTTGTACTTTTCAACGGATTTCTCTGAAATTTGGTTTACACGGAAATAACTACACGGTGAACAAATTCCCCAAACTTAGAAAAAGGTACCCAAAAGAAATGAACAAATTCCCGATTTTTTTTTAATCGAAATAAAAAATGAACTTACTCCCCAAATTCATTCTTAAATTTTTACATATTTTTATTTAATGAGTTTTGTTAAATATTTATTTTAGTAAACATTTGCATACTGTTCTCAATATACGCCCTACAATAAATGCATTTAAAAGGAGTATTCTTTTCAATAGCATCATTTCGTTGCGCGGAAGCCACGCGCACGGGGAATACAGCTTAGCTAGAATATCGGAATGATCTGAAAAATATATTTTGACAATTGAAATAAGTTGGCAACAGCTGCGCGGCAGAACAGGTGTGGTTGCCAAATACGCGGAAGGGGCGCGGTGCGCGACCGCGGACTCGGACACGACGGATGCGGACGCGACGTGCTCTCGGAACACAGCTCAGCTGAAATATCGCAATGCTCTAAAAAATATGTTTTAGGAATTAAAATAAGTTAACGAGAATTAAGCGGAGGAGCGCGGACGCGGACGCGACGGATGCGGACGCGACGGATGCGGACGCCACGCGCTCGCGGAACACAGCTCAGCTAAAATATCGCAATGATCTGAAAAATATATTTTGGCGATTAAAATAAGTTGACAACAACTGCGCGGCAGCACGGGTGTGACTGCCAAACGCGCGGAAGCGGCGCGCGACCGCGGACTCGGACGCGACGCGCTCTCGGAACACAGCTCAGCTAAAATATCGCAATGCTCTATAAAATATGTTTTAGGAATTAAAATAAGTTAACGAAAACTAAGCGGCAGCACGGGTAGTAGCTGCGAGGAAGCGGCGCGAGGCGCGCGGACGCGACTCGCTCGCGGAACACAGCTTAGTGAAATGTCGTATGATAAATTTTATCTACGTATGTGAAATAATTACCTGTTGAAAATAGGAAACCTTGCGACACAATATTAAACGTCGCATTAGTCTTTCATTTCTGAAACTTGAATTTGACGTCTCTGCTCAATGATGATCACTTGTTGAATGAAGTAATTCAATTTTTAAAAGTTTTGATTCCTTTAATTTGCGAACCTTTCCGTTTTATTTTATGTTTATAAATAAACTGAAAAAAAAAAACTTAAAGCGGTTTCGCAGCTTATTTTTGAAGCATTTTTGCTGCAGCATCTTATAAAAAACTTCTAAATTAAAAAATCAAAAAATTTTTAATTGAAATTAAAAATGAATTTACTGCCCATACAAATTTTTGGGGAGAAAGTTCATTTTATTGGGGAATTTGTTAATTGGGGCTAAGTACTCAGCGCTTGGTAAGCATAGTGAACCATTTTTCAAGTCAAAAGTCTTTTTATCCCGGGCAAGACCGGGTAAAAACAGCTAGTAATAATAATAAATATTCTAATAATACAAAAAATAGAAAAAAAAAAAAAAAAAACAGTACATATATTACTTTTACGAGTATAGCTCAAATAATTTTTTCTTAAAAAAACGTGCGTTGCTTATATCTTTAATGTTTACTGGTAGCATGTTCCAAAGCCGAATAGCATTAATATAAAACTGCCATTCTGATATTAGTCTATGATACCTGATTTGAATTATATTTTTGGTTCTATGAAATCTACTGAATTTTAATCTATTAAATAGATAGTCAGGCTCTCGAGCGATAATAATTTTATGTAAAAAGATTAAAATACGTATTTTCAATAGGTCCTCAAATTGTATACCATATAGTTTCTTCGAATATGATGAAATGCTGTTAAATCTCCACAGTCCAAATACATATCTAGTAATGTTATTGTAAACAACGTTGAATCTTGGTTTACTTTCTGAGTCGCAACAGGAGAGAACATCACATCCATACATCAGAATCGGTAACAAATGTGTTTTCGCGAGTAAAATTCTAATTTTTATAGGTGTAAAGCATTGTGTGCGCAGAGTGTTCTAAGAATAGAATAAGTTCTGCCACATGCTGCATTTACATGATCAGACCAAGTAAGCGTATTATTGAAGATGACTCTTAAATTCTTTGCGCTTTCAACAATTTCAATCGGCTGATTATTTATAAGTATGTTTGGCCTAATTATAATTTTGCTAGTCCTTTTGCGTATAACAATATATTTACATTTTCGTGGATTTAAACATAATCCATTTGCTGAGGCCCAAAGAAAAACTCTGTTAAGATCCTCATTCAATTTTCTGATACAGTCCTCAACACCATCATTTCTGTTGCTTACGTATAATTGTGCATCGTCAGCATACAAGCGAATCTTACTATGCAACAACTGGTTGCGAAGATCATTAGAGTAAATTGAAAAAAGAAGAGATCCAAGAATTGACCCTTGTGGAACTCCTCGTTCTACATAAAGTAAATTTGACATTCCAGACTGGGTTTCCACACACTGCATTCTGTTTTTAAGATAAGATGACATTAAGCTGACCGATGTTGAAGAAAAATTCATCATTTTCTGTTATTTCTGAATTAATATGTTGTGGTCTATAGTGTCAAATGCTTTGGAATGGTAGGATTGCTATGGGTCGATATTCAGTGGGTGATTTTGGTATTGGCAAAATTTTAGCTTCTTTCCATCGTGAAGGAAAAGTGCTTGTAGTAATAATGTTATTAAAAATATAAGTAATTTGAGGCAAAAGTGACGGAAGTATCATCTTCAGAAACTTTGGATTTTATGGATATGCACCTTCTATATACATCGTTCTGTGTGACACAGTTAAAAGAAAAAAAGCGTGTTGGGAGAGAATTCACGTGGAAATCATCATAAAATTTATTATCCGCTTCCAGCATATTTACATTGATAAATTTCTTGTTTAAATCGTCCGGACTTTCATTAATAATATTATTGCTATTTTTGTTTTTACCAATTCCAATCTCTTGTATTGATTTCCACTTTTTTTGTGTCTATAATGTTGTTGAATTTTTCGTTGTAATAGTTAGATTTAGCATCTTTTATTTTTTTGGTTACTATTCCCCTAGCTAAACGATAATTTTCATGTAAATCTGTAGTTTTATAGCGTTTCCACCGAGAATATGCAAAGTCACGTTGTTCTATTAGACGACTAATTGCTAGTGTGTACCATGGTTTTTGCCTAACGTTGATTATCTTCGTTTTCAAAGGAACAGTTAGATTAAATAAATTTTTAAGATGGTGCTCCAGGAAATTCAATTGTTCATCAACCGATACCATGTAGTAAATACAATTCCAGTCAATTTTACTATATTCATCATGCAAAGTTATATATTCAATATTCTTGAAATCACGAAATGTAAATGTTTGGTTTGGAATTTGTATTTCAAAATCATACACCATAAAGATGAGATCATGCTTAGAAAAGCAGGGAGCTGATATTTGATCATACAATAAGAGATTCGATTCGTGAGAAATAAAAAATAGATCAATCAATATACCTTTTAGGTACAAGAATCCACCGTTTATGACACAACCCGTTTTTTGACACACTAGGTCCCGCACAACAAGCTGACCTACTGGCTCAGGTGTATATCCGGAAACAACGGATATGAGCTATGTATTTACATAGCTCCTCTTATCAACCTAACCTAATCTAACGTAGGTCCCTTTTTTCGGAGAAGGTCACATATTTTTTTTTTATATATAAGTTTTTATTTGCAATCTATTTAACAATAATAAGCAAATGGGTTAAAGATAAACTCTAACATTAGTTTCCACCTCCACTGAGATTGAAACATATCTACAATCGTATACAATTTCGTACTCATATAACTTACATACGACTTAGGTATATTTTATTTTATATATAGTATTCACATTAACTTTACATATTTACAACTATTTTTTCCTAAAAGGAAGAGCTAGCACATGGTACCTTTTCAGTTTATTTACCTCTTCACTATCATCCAGTAAACTAACTGCAAGTAAATTTGAGTGATTACTTTATCCTTCAAGATATCTTGAGCTAATACTACAGATTTCTTTTTTAACTTTTGGTATTGAAATGTCTTTATGTATGTTATTGTTTGTTATAAACCAGGGTGCGTTTAACATCATCCTTAAAGTTTTGGATTGATAACGTTGGATAATTTCAATGTTCGAATTGCTTGCAGTACCCCACAGTTGGATTCCATATGTCCATACAGGTTTCAAAATAGTTTTATATAGCAATACCTTGTTTTCAAGGCTTAACTCCGAGTTTTGGCCAAGCAACCAATATATACGTTTTGTTTTTATGTCTAAATGATTTCTTTTTGCCTTTATATGGTTCATCCATGTCAATCTTCTATCTAAATTCATCCCAAGGTATTTTACATAGTCTGATTTAGGGATTTCCTCACCATTTATAAACGTCGAAGGACAATCACCCTTTCTTAGAATAAATGTCATATGCGTAGACTTTTCAGTATTAACACAAATGTTCCATTTCTTCAACCAGATACTAATTTTATTGAGTTGTTTCTGTACCATTTTTGAGGCTTCCTCTCTAGAGTCATTACTTGCCATTAACGCTGTATCATCAGCATGTATTGCAACCGTAACATCTCCAGAAACCGGCAAATCCGAGGTGAAAATAGTATAGAGTACAGGGCCCAGCACGCTGCCCTGTGGTATTCCTGCCTTTATTTCACAGATATTTGATATTTCGCTATTTATTTTCACATAAAAACATCGATTTTGTAAATACGATTTAAGGACAAAATGGTACGGTGCAGGAAGATGTTGTTTAAGTTTAAAGAGTAGACCTGGATGCCAAACTCCGCCGAAAGCTTACTTAACGTCCAAGAATACCGCGGAGCAATACTGCTTATTTTCTAGCGCATTTCTTACTACTTGTACTACTCTATGGCAATGTTCAGGAGTTCCATCTTATATCGAAATCCAAATTGATGATCAGGTATAATATTTTGTTTTTCTAATATTGGCAGCATTCTACGTAGAAAGAGCCTTTCGAATATTTTTGAAAAAGTGGACAGAAGACTTATAGGCCTATAAGATATGATATCATTTTCCGGCTTCCCAGGTTTTAAAACCATCATTATTTCTGCATATTTCCATTTTTCCGGAAAGTGTGGAAGTCCCAGAATTGCGTTAAATATTTAAGTTAATAAAATAAAAGATTTTTGGGCAACGCTTTAATATATTTGTGCACATATTTTACCATACCCGGGTGATTTTCTGTTATTTAATTTATGTATTTCTTGTTCTACTTCAGATGTAGATATATGCTTAATGGATAAATCCATTTGGCATGGACTATCAAGAAATTAGGAGATTATTCTTTCATTTTCAGGATTGTAAAGTGAAAAAGGTTGAGAGATGGATCCGAAGTATAAAGAAAATGCATCAGCTTTTTTGGAATCTGATTTTAGCCAAGAATTGTTTGTATATTTTAAAGGTATATTTCTTTTTGTTGGTCTTTTCAAATATTTTGTAGCATTCCACAGATTGTGCTGTTCAGATTTTGAAGATTTAAGGTTTCTTAAGTAATCGTTGCTTTAGCTCATTTGTAGCTCGATTCAAATTGGTTTTGTTAGCTGGGGTTCTATAATTTTTCCATATTCTCCACAATCGTCTATTAGTTCTTATTAGGTCTCTTATTTCAGCAGATACTATTACCTTGTTTCGAGAATTTAATTCTGATGCAATTGGTGTTGAGAGAAACGCTGCTTCATGAATTATGTTTGTGAAGTTTTCAACGAGAGAATCCAGCTCCAGCCCATTTTTAATTTGAACATTAAGATTACTATTTTGTTCAAGCCTACATTTAAAGGAGCTTATGTCGGTTATAGAGGAGATTACTTTACAAGTTTTATTTTCAAAAATACAATTTGTGTTATAATTGACTATCAGTGGCGAATGGTCCGAACTCAACTCATCACAATCTAAAATATCTAAAAGGTGGCTAGGAATGCTCGAATAAACTATAAAATGCAATAAGTCTGGAATTTTTCTGGGGTCGCTTGGCCAATAAGTAGGTCTTCCTGTTGAAAGCACTGATAAATTATTTTTAATAAAACTTTTATAAAGCTCTTTGCCTTTGGGATTTGTAATTCTTGAGCCCCACCATGGATGTTTCGCATTAAAGTCTCCTCCGACTATGAATTTAGTCCCTAGATTTTTGAAAAAGGAATCGTAGTCGTCGCATTTCATACTATGCCTTGAAGGAAAGTAGACAGAATAAATGGATATATCACTATTGTCACATTTAATTTGAATACCAGTAGCTTGAAGATGGGGTTTTCTGTAATTACCAAGAAGAGTGTATTTAATGGAAGATTTTACCAAAATTGCAGAACCTCCATGAGCTCTATTACTTCGATGGTTGCATGAAATAACGTCATATCCTTTAATTTTAAAATATGTTTTATCAGTAAAATGTGTTTCTGATATAAGAAATATATCAATGTGGTGTAACTGCATAAAGGTTTCTGTTTCTCTTGTGTGATTTGGAAGACCATTGGCATTCCATATTCCTATACGCACACTTATTTGCATAATGTAGAAATTAGCTTTGTAATCATATTAAGAAGATTGACTAACATAGATTCTATTCTATCCATTCTATCCATCGAATTATTGCTGCTATTGTTGTTGTTATTATTTTGATTTTTTAATATTTCGGAGTAAGATTGGTTGTTAGCGACTTGATTTGAATTAAAGAAATTATTGTTGTTATTATTCAGCTGAGGGAAATCATTAGGTTTATTGGAAAAATTATTATACTGACGGTTATTTTAGGAATTATGGCCCTGTTGGAATCTTTGTTGGGCAATCTTTTCATAAATTTTACATCCTTCGTAGTTAGCCGTATGATCTTTTAAACAGTTAACGCAACGAGCTGGAGTACTGAAGTCTTTAGTACATTCAGTTGCTGAGTGATGTAGTCCACATTTTGCACAGGTGAATGGCCTGCGACAATACGATTTCGTGTGTCCAAAAAGTTGACATCTGTGGCATTGCACAATTTCATTCGTTTTTCTGGGAGCTTCAATAGAATCTATAGCATGGATAAAGCGTGTAATATTGAAAATGTCTTTGTTATTTGGCCTGGGTTCGAGATTTATATAAAACATAGATAAAGGTTCCTTCGTTACCCTACTACGAACATTTGTTACAAATCGAACTTGATATCCTATATGTGTAAGATCAGCTTTCATGTCAGAAGTTGGGGTGCTATGGTGCAATCCTTTTAAAACCACTCTATAAGAATTCTGTTGTTTTAATTGATACGTATGAAAGCTTATATTACGACCTTCTAAATATTTCACTAATGTTCTACAGTGTTTACCATTACCCTAACCTGATTGTTATATAAACATTTGTAACTAAAATCTTCTTTACTTATTTTATCAATAATATTAGTCACCATTTTACTTATATCTATGACATCAGGGATGTATATTGGCGGTGGTGGTGGTGGAGAAGGTCACATATGACGTTATTGTTTTATTGTTGTTTTTGGTTCACACAAAAATTAAAATTACATCACAAATGTGTTAAAACGAGGAACTTATGCAAACCAAAAATTGATATGACAACTAATTGGACCTCCACGTATGACATGTTTCAGTCACTTCTAATCTTTAAAGATGTTTGCGAAGAACATGTAGAATGCCCAGCAACAAATGAAGAGTGGGAAAGTACTGAGGAGATCGTAGAAGTATTAAAACCTGTTTATGAAATGACAATACTTCTACAAAAAGAACAGCTAACACTTTTTATAAAACTTGGCTGAATTAAAAAGCAACGATTAAATCAAAAGCTAATGACAACAACTTTACAAATGCTGTTATTAAGATCCCCGATTCAGAAGAACCTTAAATTCAGACGATAAAGAAAGCGCGAAGCAGCATCTCAAAATGTTAGCAGCTAAGTTAGTAACATTAAAAAAGGTATATATTTGTATTACAACTTGTAGTAAAACATTAAAATAAATCCACTAAAATGAAAACAATGGCCCGTCTTCAACGATATAAGTTATGTCAATAGATAAATCTACTAATCAAAGTACCCCATCTTTACTAAGAGAATCCTAGTCTCAATTGGAACTAGATACTTCTTCAGCGGATGAGTCGGATAACGAAACTTGTCGTGAAATTATGGCCGCTTCTGCTGATATTGAAAATTTTAGCCGAAAAATTTAGCTGACGATAAATTAGCAACAATAATGTTTGTTAAATTAAATCAAAAATTTTTTAGTTTCAAATTTTACCTTTTCTTTGAATTTTGATTTTTCTTTTTTGAGTATAAATTTTCTTAATATTGTTAACTTAAAAAAAAAATTAAATAAAAACTTATTTTATTTACATAAATATGTGTACAAATATTACTAAATGGAGGTTTTTTCACACATATAAAGGTTAAATTCGTTTAAATAAAATCAAAATACAGTTAAGCGCATCAAACATAAAAAGCAATTTTTGTAAAATTTAAAAAAATAATAATTACAGTGAAATTATTTTGAATATATTTTTAATTCATTTCTTATGCGTAACTATTAAAAAACAATTCTTAAATATTTATATTTATATATCTTAAATATTATATTTATATAATATTTTTTTTCTTATCCATATTATCATTTCAGAAAAATAATATCTATACTAATATAATAAAGAGGTAATGTGTGTTTGTTTGTTTGTTTGTTTGTAGGAAGTAATCTCCGTAACGACTTATCTGATCTTCCTGAAATTTTCACAGATTCTTACTGCGGATATCGGATATTTTAGCGGGCGTGGCACCTCCCATACAAAGTAAATTTTTAATATCATATATACTAAGTACTATGATAGAGAGAGAGCTGGGAAAATTTATCTCAGGTCATCTATTAATAACGTGAGTAGTCAGACAAAAAAATGGGCGGGATTGGACAAATGTGCGTGGCACCCATACACAAACTTAATATTAAATGTGATATATCTGAATAACTGTATTAGTGAGAGCCTTAGGACTTCGCATGAGCCCTTTCATAACGATTCGGAAGAGGGGTGGGGGCGGGAGGGGGAGGGTGTAGCGAAGCACACCGGGTTACATCTAGTTACTTATAAAAGAATAGTTATGAATTAAGAAAAAACATGAAAATTGCCGTGCGATAATTATGACTTATGGAATTCGTTATAGGACTTATGATAGTTAAGTGCTTGAGTTGGACACTCACAAATTAAAAAAAAAATTGAAACAAAGCGCACAATAACTGTGACACGGACAAAATTTTTAGTACCAGTAGAATACCGATCCAAAACATACGGCGGAAAATGTCATGCTATATGTTAAATATAACCCAATCTTATAACCCGATCTTAATCCTAAAGACCATTCTAAAGCGCAAAAAGGATATACCAAGATTCCAACTTCTGCAGCGCTTAATGTAAATTAATTTATTTGATATTAGTATTTCAATTATACTAATGCTTACCCCTTTTATACCTGAATAAGATTTGTTAAAGGCAGTAAACCTTATTTATATTTAACAAGTAAGTGTGTAAAATTTGGCTGGGTCGAATTTTTGATACCCTCCACCTGCACCGTATACGCAATATTACAACCAATTTTGAGTACGGCTATTACTATAAAACTGTTGTCGTTACTGAAATTTAAATATCGAATACCAATTAAATTTAAAGTTAATTGATTTTCTTGTTGGCCAGTTTCTATTATAATTCCTAGTTATAAAAAACAATGATCACGTCTTCTATAGAAAGAATTTGTTACTTTTTGAAAAATAGCATTATTTTTCTTTTACTAAAGTAGAAAACTGCTAACGAAATTCATCATATAACGCAGCCAGCCTTATAACACCCTAAGTTCGATCCCTATAAGAAAGTTTTGAGATAATGAAAAAAAAAAAAAAAAATCAACTGATTCTTGGCTAAAAACTTCCAGATATTAAAATTAAAAAAAAGCAAATTAAAAAATATATTTTTCTAAATTAGCTAGTAATTTTTATACCCTATACCACTATATGTTGCTTTGTGCTGCTGTTTGTAACAACCAAAAATATTTGACCTAGACCCATCTTTAATTATACCGATCGAATCAGAATCACTATCTGATTCGATTTAACGATGTCCGTCCGTCCGTCTGTGTGTCCATGTAAACCTTTTAATCAAACTGCAGGTTGCAAATATGAATATATTTTGATTGAACTTGGTATATAAGCTTGTATCGGCCATAGGATGAACGCTTTTGAAATTGGTGAGAATAAGTCCATGTTCAGACCTAGCCCCCATACAAATGACCCCTATGAAATCGACTTAAATTTCAATAAGATCCAAATTATCATATACATCTTAGTCAAATTGGGTTTGTATGTGTTTATTACATCCATTAACCAGTAGTCCAAAATGATCCCTATGGGACAACTCTTAGTCATCGGCCCCATATAGAGCTGCTTCTCAATCTTCACTTAAATCTATCAAAAAACAAAAACATTGCACTGATTCTTCTCAAATTTTGTTTGTATATATTTTTGCAAAATACAAGACACCTTACCAAACATGGTCAGGATCGGTCCATTTTTGGGCCTAGTCCCCATATAGATATAGCATCCGATATGAACTTTTTCATATCTGCAGACAAAAAAATTTATTAAAATCCCACTCAAATTTGTTTTATGCTTATTTTCTATATCCAGTTAGTTGGCCTATGAGGTAGGGTCTCTAACCGCATGGTATAGGGTATCATATAGTCGGTCTAGACCGACTATAATTTTCTTACTTGTTAATTTTGAATTTTTAAAATATAATTTCTAATTTTTAATATTTAATTTTTAATTGTTTCAATTTTCAATTTTCTTTGTTCATTTTTATTATTCTTTTTTCATTTCCATTTTTCATTTTTCATATTTCATTTTCATTTTCCATTTCTCATTTTCAATTTTAATTTTTAATTTTCCTTTTAAATTTTTAATTTTTCATTTTAAATTTTAAATTTTTAAATTTTCATTTTTCATTTTTAAGTTTTAATTTTCCATTTTTCATTTTCCATATTAAATTTTTCTTCTTCAATTTTCCATTTTTCATTTTCCGAATTCCATTTTTAATTTTTAATTTTTATTTTTCATTTTTTAATTTTCCATTTTGCAATTTTCATTTTCCATTTTACATTTTTCATTATTCATTTTTCAGTTTTCACTTTTGCAATTTTCAATTTTCATTTTTCATTTTTCATTTTCCACTTTTCATTTTTCGTTTTTTGTTTTTCATTTTTAGTTTTTCATTTTCCATTTTCCATTTTTCATTTTTAATTTTTAATTTTTAATTTTTAATTTTTCCATTTTTCCTTTTTCGTTTTTCATTTTTTATTTTCCATTTAAAATTTTTCATTATCCATTTTTCATATTTAATTTTTCGTTTTTCGTTTTCCATTTTTCAATTTTCGTTTTTAATTTTCCAATTTCCATTTTTCACTTTTCAATTTTCATTATTCAATTTACAATTTTCAATTTTCATTTTTCATTTTTCGTTTTTTAAATTTTAATTTTTCATTTTTAGTTTTTAATTTTTCATTTTTCATTTTCCATATTTAATTTTTCTTCTTCCATTTTCCATTTTTCATTTTCCAAATTCCATTTTTCATTTTTCATTTTTATTTTTCAATTTTTAATTTTCCATTTTTCAATTTTCATTTACTATTTTACATTTTTCATTTTTCACTTTTCAATTTTCATTTTTCATTTTTCGTTTTTCATTTTTAGTTTTTAATATTTCATTTTCCATTTACCATTCTTCTTTTTTCATTTTTAATTTTTCAATTTTCATTTTCCATTTTCCATTTTTCCTTTTTCGTTTTTCATTTTCCATTTTTCAATTTTCGTTTTTAATTTCCCAATTTCCATTTTTCATTTTTCAATTTTCATTATTCAATTTTCATTTTTCATTTTTGAGTTTCCATTTTTCATTTTTAAATTTTCATTTTTCATTTCACATTTTCATTTTACATTTTCCATTTTTAATTTTTAATATATTTATAACTTTTATTTTTATCCTTTTATTTTTATTAATTTTTAATTTTTAATATTTATATTTAATTTTAACGATAAAAGAATGTGTGGTACTGTGGCAAATGGAAACGTCCAGTATTAATATACACACAACATATACAACATATCTTAAGAAAAACAAGAAACACACTGAAAAATTTAATTTTTCAAGAGTTTTTTCAAAGTTTCATTCATAACTCGTGACCCCTTTGACAGACTTTGACGATTTTTAATACCAACTCATTAGGATGTCAGTAAACGACTTTGTATAAAAACGAACGGTCTAGCTTAGATATTGACGGCGTATCGTGATTTCCACAGACAGACGGATAGACGGACAGGCGGACAGACGGACAGACATCGCTAAGTCAACTTCCCTTGTTATGATGATCAAGAAAATATATGGTTTTGCGGTCTCCGGAATTTATTTCGATGCGTTAAAAACGGAATGGCAGTTTATCTTTATTTTCATTTTTAGGTGTACGAATACTCCTTCCGCCAAATGTATGAAAATCGTTTAGTAATTTATTTTATTTAGCATTGTTAAAACGTAATACTAAGCAAACATTGTTGCACTTTGAAATGTAACTGCTAATTAGTTTTGTAAGTAATGTTCTGTAATAATCAGCAACTGCAAACGAAAGAACTAATGAAAAGGTAATTCGTTTAAGTGAACAGAAAACACTCAATACTGTTTTTCTATCATTAACGATGCATTTATGTACGTAGTTAAAATCCTTTTAAAAAGCATTTCCTACACAAAAAATCTACTTGATGACACTCATTAGTTTCTTAAATGTTACAAAAAATTGCATTACACTGTCTGAGTGTTAATATTGGAATAATATACTAATAAAATAAAGAGGTAATGTTTGTTTGTTTGTTTGTAGGATGTAATCTCCGTAACTACTTACCTGATCTTCCTGAAATTTTCGTAGAGTCTTACTGCGGATATAGGAAGTACTATAGGGTACATTTTTTTTTTTAAATGTTTTTAATGGACGTGATTATGGCGATTTTCGTTTTTGCCGATTTTTGATTTTGGCGATTTTTGTTATTTCTGATTTTCAGTTTTGGCGATTTTTTGACTTTGACGATTTTTATTCTTTTTTTTAGATTCGATTTTGGAGATTTTTGGTTTTCGCTATTTTTGGTTTTGGCGATTTTTGTTATTTCGATCAAATTTTCTACGACTACTCATATTTCTAACTAATGTATTTGTCAAAAGTATAAATACTGTCATTTTGATAGTACCCCATATTTTTTTATATAGGAGGTGCCACGCCCACTCGTCTGATCGTCTGATCCCGCCCATTTTTAGGGCAACTACTCACATTAATAACTCGTGAACTCAGACAAAGTCCCAAGGTTTTTTCTGTTGTAGTACTCCAGTTATAACTATGATATTAGATATTCATTTTGTATGGGTGATGCCACGTCGACTGATCTGATACCGCCCACTTTTTCCGAGTACTAACGTTGATAACTTATAGACTCACACAAAGGCCCAAGGCTTTCACTATTATAGTACAGTCATATGATATTAAATACTTACTTTGTATGGTTGGTGCCATGCCCAATGGTCCGATCCCCCTCATTTTATCCGCAACTCTTCAAATTAGTTTAATAATGTACATCTACATAGTTTTAGAACTCTTGCTGTCGTAGCACTGCAGAATTATATTGTTACGAACTACAAATAAAAACTTTTATTGTTGGCTTAGAAATAAATTTTATAAATTATTTTTTAGAAGTCAAATAAACGTTTTAATCGAACAATTGAAAACTTCCTTGTAAAAGTTATATATAATCAATCGGTCTGCGATAAACACATACCAATGTTTTTGCTGGCTTATCGTAATTCACTGCATGAATCCATCGGTAAAACGCCTAGTGAAATGATGTTTGGTTTTAAAGTTCGCTTGCCATTAGAACTAATCTTTGGGCCACCTCCATCAGCATCGAATACAACTACAGAATATGGTAGTCACTTGAAAAATCGGTTAGAAGAAATTCACGAAAATGCTAGAGATAAACTTAAACTAACAAGTGATCGAATCAAACTTAATTACGACATTTGTTCTACATTTATAATTTTTAATGAAAATGATTTGGTTTGGCTTTATAATCCACAAAGAAATATTGGAGTATCGCCTAAGTTAACATTCAAATGGGAAGGACCGTACACAATAATTAAAAAAATAAACGACGTAATTCATCGAATCCGAAAGTCTCCAAAAACAAAATTTTAAATTGTACATATTGATCGATTGGCGGCATACCGTCGAGAAAACATTGATTCTTAAGGAGGGAAAAATGTTACAAACTATAAATAAAAACTTTTATAGTTGGCTTAGAAATAAATTTTATAAATTATTTTTTAGATGTCGAATAAAAAATAATAAAACGTTCTTTTAAGAAATTCAAAGAAAACAGTTGTTTCTTTTATTTATCCTACGTTACAATATGTTAAAATTAGATGTTAAAAATTCATTTTTGAAAAATCCAAAATAATATAGTCTATTTTTTTCCGGACAGGCAGTTACCTACTGTAAAAATTTCAACACGATCGTTTCAGTGGTGCAGTCTACTATAAACCACAAGCAAACGTACAAACATATATACAAAACTTAATTTTGATATATGGGGGATTTCATGTCAAGTCCACCAACTTTTGAAACCGATGTCTTCCGATCGGGATGAAAGTTGCACCAAGTTTAGTCCTATTTTTCAACAAGATCGGTCCAGATCTCTCTGAGTTAGAGGGGATCAAAATTTGACATTTTGGCCAAACAGGTGTTTCTTCTCATCCATGTAACTTATTACCTATTGTTCTTAGAAAATTTTCTCCCAAATAGTTTAGATAGCTATTTCTTCAATATTTCGGAAAAAAATACTTAAAAAAAAAAATTTTTTTTAAACTTTTTTTTTGCAAAATTAAAGCATTTTTTGCCTTTTTTTTCAAAAAGGGAATTTTTTTTTTCATAAGAATGCTTAGGATTTTTCCTTTAAGAGATTTTTGGTCGCTTAGTGGGATGGGAGTGGGGTATCTATCAAATTAAATGTTTTGTAACTCAAGACAACGGTTTTTCAATTTTTCACAAATGCACTATTTTGAATTTTTTCCTATTTATGTCTAAAACCTTACAAATAAAACTTTTACTGAGAAACTGGACAAACTAAACTTTCCGAAAGTATATAACATACCTAACTAAAATTTTATACCCTCGATACTGTAGTACCTAGAATATGTTAACCTCAGGAAAATAAATCGCTTTTTTTCTATAGAAATGTTGAAAAATTATTATTTTTTATTTATTTTTAATAATAATTAAATTAATGTATAATAATAATAATATTAAAAATAAAAAGATAAATAATTTATTAGAATTTAATCTTAATTGCATTAGATCCATTTATATCATAACTATTTTTATACTTAATTTATTGTAGCTGATGAAGTATTTAAGTCTTGTAAATTTTTAAATACCCAGTCTTTCATCCAGCTTTTTGTCGCCTTTATTTACTGCGTTTTTTTGTCAATCCTTTCTTGGCGTTACTAGGTTCAGCTGTTGATTTCGCTGCTGGTTTATTTGTTGTCTTTGGAAAGAAATCGCTTTGAATAGAGGCAGAAAACTTTTTCAACTTGAGTCTTCCATCGACAAGCGGTATAAAAGCATGGTATTGAGCGGTGCCATCGATTGTTACCGCAGCATGGAATCTGTTCTTCAGTATTTCCAATGTTTCCTGATGATCCTCTTTGCTACTAAAAACTATTTTAGTTTCTTTACAATAATTCTTTGCCCAATGGAATAAAGCAGTCGCATCTAAGATGCGATCTTGATGAGAGCACTGGAGGCTATACTTCGCTGCTTTTCATTTAAGGTTTGCTCCTTTACCATGAGCAGTAGGATGACAATGCCACTCAGCTGGCATTCCGAAATCTTTTTCATGAGCCATAAGATTTGCGAAGCTACTTTTGTTTTTAAAATGTTGACGACCTCCGTCCGAAACGTAGTATACCTTCTTTCCTGTAAATTTAGATTTTATATATTTTAGTATTATCTTCTGGTACTCATAAACTGCAACGGTATCATGTTTTAAATCGTCGGATATGATTGCCATACTTTTGTGTTCCAGTTTTTCATCTTTCATGTAGTAAATAACTACTGTGAATATAGTTGCTTGGTCGTTATTGAAGTGGAATGCTTGTATGGCATCCTGAAGAACATATTTATAGTTTTCTGCGAAATCATATGAAATAACGAATTCATATGAATTAACGAATTCTTCAAATCCTTGAAGAATGGCCATTTCTCTTTGACTAAAAAGTCATGGTTTCTAAAGTTTAGCAATCCTGTACACATTTCTTTCACAAAATCATCCACATTTAAAATGATTGTTTTCAATGTGCATCTGTCAGTCTGAATCCAAGAATCAAATTTGACCTCCTCTATATATTCTCGATCTAAAGAGTTGATTAAATTTTCTTTGATGAATGTGGTTTTCAGGCAATTGGTACATTCACCTAAGTGGCAAGAAGTTGTTGCATTAGGACACATAGTCAATTTAAGGCAATCGCGGTAATCGTGTAAATCTTCTGCCGAATCATCTATTAAATACTTTAAGTAGATTTCGTTCAACACCAGTTTAAGATTTTCATGGCAAATGCAAACGCATACTGTATGAGTTCCGCTGCTTTCTGCCAAAACGCAATGTTTTGGCCTCATTTGGGTTAATTTCGTGAAGCCAATTCTAACATCTTCGTGTTCAGATTGAAATGTTGCAAATAACTCTTTCAGGTTACAGATAACCATTCTCTTCTGTTATGTTATGAAGGTATGTTACATACCTTCGAAAAGGTTAATTTGTCTAGTTTCTCGGTATAAGTTTTACTTGTAAGCTTTTTCACGTAAATAGGAAAAAATTCAAAATAGTGCATTTGTGAAAAATTGAAAAACCGTTGTCTTGGGTTACAAAACATTTATTTTGATAGATATCCCACTCCCATCCCACTAAGCGACCAAAAAGCTCTTAACGGAAAAATCCTAAGCTTTCTTATGAAAAAAAAAAAAAAAAAAAATGCCCTTTTTGAAAAATAATTTTTTTTAAGTATTTTTTTCCGAAATATTGAAGAAATAGCTATCTAAACTATTTGGGAGAAAATTTTCTAAGAACAATAGGTAATAAGTTACATGGATAAGAAAAAACACCTGTTTGGCCAATATGTCAAATTCTGATCCCCTCTAACTCAGAGAGATCTGGACCGATCTTGTTGAAAAATTTTGTCTAAACTACTATCCAATAGGACTAATCTTGGTGCAAATTTCATCCCGATCGGAAGACATCGGTTTCAAAAGTTGGTGCACTTGACATGAAATCCCCCATATGTTTAGGATAGAATGAATCCAAGTTAGAAAGTTGAATTTAACACTACATAGACTGAAACTTAATATATAACCATATTGCCCAAAAATGTGTAAAGAAGTTTGTTTGCTTAACTTATGTTCGTTAGCTTTTCCAATTTATCACTTCTATTAGACATTTCCTAGGGCTTAAAAGAAATAAAACAAACAACTTATTAGAACAAATATCATTGAGTAAAAATGCGAATAACAAGTACTAGTTTAGCTTATTGAGCAGCTGCAATTTATTAAGTATCGACAATTTATCATGTACTTGTATGTTATCATGTGACAGTGATCGAAAAAAATTAATGCTGTTATTTCAATACAAAGCCGAACTGGTCTTATTAAAATTTTCCCAATTCAATAATAAGATTCATTGGATTATTTAAAAGCAGTCAAAATGACTGCTTTTGGGCAATATATGCATATCACATATATAAATACCGGAAATGAAGGAGAGGGAGGTAACTATAATTATTAATAAACGCGTTTATATAATGTACAAAAAGTCATAAAATTGTGTCAAAAATGACTTCTTTGGGCAATCTAATGTTAATAGTGCACAATTTGAAAATTGGATATTATTTTTAAAGTTCGCATAAAAAAAAATATTCAAGTAAGAAATTCACAGGCTGAAGTTTAGTACTACGGAAAACTTAACCTTACATGATGATACTAGTCAAAAATAAATTTTTTATCTTTTTTTAAAAATTTTCAGAACATATTGTTTCTAAAAACATTTCAAACATTTTCTCCAATTTTTAATTATAGTTTTTAGCAGAAAATGTAGTTATTGGACATACCCTATGGCGACACATGGTGAATTATCTCCTTAATTGGCTCTACGTCGGGTATTAAAATTTGATTGATTCTGTGAAAATGTTATGGATGTTGACCAATATCGTTATAGACAGATATTAAAATTTTATATCTGCGCAATCCATAAATTGATAAAATTCATTTGTTTATGTCCCTATATAATGAGATAGTTGAAACCATTATTGGTAATTTATTTACCGTTTTTAATGTTCCATGTTGCATGCATGGAAGTGATTTCAATAAACTATTATGTTTATTGTAAGCATATGTAATTGCTAGTTAATTCAAGTGGGATTCCATCAAAGATGAATTAATTAATTAATTTTATTTTGTTTTTTAATTTATACAAAATTCTTATTGTTGGAACTGTCTTTTTTAAAATCATTTATATGTGAATCCCATGATAAGCTACTTTGCACAGTAATCCTTAAATATTTCACTGAGGGTGTTTCTTGTACCGCTTGCCCATCAACATACACATTAAAGCTATTATTTATACTTAGTGCAGGTGGTCTAAAACGAATTAATTTAGTTTTGTTAGAGTTTATAAATTAATTAAATAATCCAATCTCACTAATTCAAATATTTACGAATCATCACTTTATTCGTCGGCTGGGGTAAGCCATATGTGTCCAGGGTCAACCAAAGGACCCTCAAACATCATGCAAGGAAAGTCGTTCAGTTTTATCCCTTTTCGGGTTACTTAATAACTTTATTTAAAATGTTTAAATATATATATATATATATATATATATGTATAGTGACAGCAAATCGTTGGTGTTATAGATGCTCGTCGGCAACGTAGCTGTTAGAGTAGACGGCGGCAATGGCTTCGGCAATACTGATAGCTCGGTAGATGACGGCGATGGCTTTGGCAATACCGACAGCTCGGTAAACGTTGGCGGTAGCTTCGGCAGTATTGGCGGCTCGGTAGATGACGGCGACGACTTCGGCAATACTGATAGCTCCGTAACCGACAGTAGTAGCGGCTCGGAAGATGACAGCGATGACTTCGGCAATACTGATAGCTCGGTAAACGAAAGTATTGGCGGTTCGGTAGATGACGGCGATGACTCCGGCAATACTGATAGCTCGGTAAACGTTGGCGATAGCTTCGGCAGTATTGGCGGCTCGGTAGATGACGGCGGTGACTTTGGCAATACTGCTAGCTCGGTAAACAAGTGTCGGCAGTATTTGCGGCTAGGTAGGTGACGGCGATGACTTCGGCTCGGTAAACGACAATAGTTGCGTCGGCAGTATTGGCGGCTCGGTAGATGACGGCGATGATTTGCTTGGGCCGTATTGGTGACTCAGTAGCGTGCGAGAATAACTTCGGCAACGTTAGACGTACGGCAGGCGACGATAATAGCTTCATCGGTGATGGTGGCTCGGTTGATGACAGCTATAGCCTCGGCAGGATCGACAGTAATCGGTAGCAGACAGCCGCAAAGTCGCTGGAGTAATCGGGAACAGACAGCCGTGAAGCTGCTGTAGCAGTCGGGAGCAGACAGCCGTGAAGCCGCTGGAGTAATCGGGAGCAGACAGCCGTTAATCTGCTGGAGTAATCGGGAGCAGATAGCCGTTAAGCCACTGGAGTAGTCGGAAGCAGACAGCCGTTAAGCCGCTGGAGTAATCGGGAGCAGACATCAGTTAAGCCGCTGGAGTAACTGGGAGAAGACAGCCGTGAAGCCACTGGAGTAATCGGGAGCAGACAGCCGTTAAGCCGCTGGAGTAATCGGGAGCAGGCAGCCGGTAAGCCGCTGGAGTAGTCGGGAGCAGACAGCCGTGAAGCCGCTGGAGTAATCGGGAGCAGACAGCCGTTAAGCCGCTGCAGTAAACGGGAGTAGATAGCCATGAAGCCGCTGCAGTAAACGGGAGCAGACAGCGGTGAAGCCGCTGGAGTAATCGGGAGTGGACAGCTGTTAAGCCGCTGGAGTAATATGTATGACAACCGGTATCGACCGTCTTTAAAAATTAATAGTTTACTTTTCGGTAATGTGTCCCCACGTCGTTTCGTATCGAAACTTCACCCCTTTCACTCAGCTCAATACTGCCTTCTTATCCAATTTAATTTATTAACCAAGTGAGAATTAAAAAATCATTATTATATAAATATACTTCATAATTCACTGGTTGGTTGGTTAGTTCTATTAATGTGTGGTTTATTGTGTATGTTTATGTTTAGTAAGCTGCTGTTATTGATGTACGCATATAGTTAATGTGGTTAGATTATTAATGTGTGGTTGCGGGTGTATATTTAGTTGTAGCTTGTGTTGATGTGATGTTGATTGTATACTTGTTTACGTTGTTAGACTGCTGGTGATCGGTGTTTAGTTTTGTATATTTATTTGCTGTTTTAATGATGTTCATGTTCGGTTGAGTGGTTGATTTATTACGAACGACGCAAGGAGAAAGTCATTTGCGTTATTACAAGAGCTTAATCATACTCGTAGGGATAGAACCAGCACACATCATCCGCAATTATATATGTAGTTTTTAATCCAAATTTAAGATTTTTATATATGTTAAATAAATTGGAAATAATAACGGACCCAATCCGCTTCCCTATGGCATACCATAATTTACGGAACCCGTAAAACTTTCTGCTTTGTTTATGTTTACATATTGTTTGGTGTTGTGGAAGTAACTTTTAACAAAAGAAGTTCTCGTCCTTGCACACAATAATACATTAATTTTTGCAACATTATTTGATGATCTGCTAAATCAAAAGCCTTAGTGAAACCGAAAAATATTTAGCAATTCCACTAGAAAATTCATCAAGCCTACACATACACTGTATCACGTTCAAGACAGCATCTTCAGTAATGCATCCTCTACGGAATCCGAATTGATATTTCTATAAGAAACCATTTCTTTCGAGGTGTACCAAAAGTTTATCACAAAGTATTTAGAAAAAAAAAATTATTTTTTTTACTAATCTGATTAATGTTGTCAAGCTTCCTATCGATAGGTTAACCTAGATCCTGAAATCTTCGAACTGTACTCAATACTATTCTGTTAATGCAATACTCGTCAGATATTATCCCCCTTTCTGTAAAATACCATCAAGTTCACATTACACCATTCAACTAATAAATCAAGTTCACGTTGAATGGTAATATGACCATTTATGTTATTGAATCTATGGAATAACTTAATATCATCTGCCTACATTACGTTTAAATTCGAAATTACAATCTATAGATCGTTTGCGAATTGTAAAAAAATTAACGGGCACAAATAACTGCCTTAGGGAATGTCAGAAGTAAATCTTACAATTTTAGATTCAATATTGCGAAACATGACCGTTTGAGGTCTAAATGTAATATAGGATTCAATCCGCAAAATAATAAATTCATGTATGCCAATGAGTCTTAATTTGAGAAGTAAAATATTATGGTCCACCCTATCAAAGTCTTTACTAAAAACGGTTTATTTCACATCCATCTGCTTCCAGAAGATTAGTAACTGTTGATCTTAATATAAAAAGCCATGTTAAGATGGAGACATAGTCATAAGACATAGTTGATAAGATAAATAATCAGCAACAAGTTTCTCTGTTGACTTAGGAATAACACTTAGCTTAGCTATTCCCCATTAGTGAAGTACATTCGCCTTACCACCTGAATTATACAAAGGTATAAAAATGATTCTTTCCAAAAAGTAGGAAAATAGGCAATTTGCAAAACACTGTACTTTACTTTTTTCATTTTGTTCTTTAATATTTTTAACAAGATTTCTTTCTGATGGTCCATGTGGCAAAACCTTTCTTCGCAAAATATGCTCATTTATTAGCTGATCTGCAAGTTCTTTTAGATAAAACCTGCGTCTGAAGTTTTGATTGAACCTCCAGGCAGGATTCATACCAGTCCATATGGCGTTGGAGTTATATGCTGATACATCTATCATATTTGAAAAGAATGCGATAGGCCATCGCCTAATCATGCGCTTACATGTGCAATTAGCAACTAGTTTGTCAAGCGCATCAACTCCAGCATTCGTTTGGTTGTAATGATGTATTATTTCAGGTTTTTTTTTTCATCGTCTCTTACATCGTCTGAGCGATGAAGAGAACTTAACAGGAGAACGTATTTTTTTTTATTTTTTTTGTTTTTTTTGAGTCATAGGATGCTATAGTTGTATCATTTGAAAACAAAAAATGTGAGTGCAATACGGGCTTTTTTCATATCTAGAACTTTTGATGGCAAAAAATTTTATTTTTACGGACATTGCCAACTAATGTAATACTCCGACAAAGTAGTTGAATGGCAAGATTCTATGTAGTAAAAAAATTATCACATGTGATTGATATCCCTTTGGGTGAGGGTCTGATAACGTTAGCACCACACTCTCACCTAAATTTAAAATATGGAAAAATAACAAATGTAGTACGAAGTACAAAAGTCTCACCTTGATTTTTTTCTGGCTTTGTATTTCTTGCTTTGCCTGTGTACACTTCCATATAGCAGGCATATTTAGTTGCGGAATCGCAAAGTGCCCAAATTTTTAAGCCATATGTGGCGGGCTTTGCACCGACCTCGAAATGGAACCAATTGTTCACCTGCAGTAACATTTTTATGTCGGTTGTAAAACACTTTGAGCTGATTATTTACTTGTTCCAAACGTTTCTTATCGGTTCTAGTTTGTCACGAAGTATTCTTTGTTCTCTATCTTCAGAGCTGTCAAATCGTAGACACTTTGGTATGCTCACAAATCGCTTGAGACTCATTGTTGCTCGAAAAATAGGTTTTCCGTTTTTTTCATTCCAGAAGCTAGTGGGATTCTGCATGAGTTTTATAAACTCCTGCCATTATTTGTAATCCAAGATACGCATCAAGCTCTATCATATCAATATATTGCCAGTTATTTCCATATAACTATACACCTTTTTGATTTGTCATTTGAATCACAATATTTTTTATGTCTGCTGATATAAACAAATGCAGTGAAGACTTTATATCCGTTGCTCTTTTGGTATGTCCAGGCTTATTCAATAAAATTAAATTTTTTGGTAAACTGGCTGTTTGAAGTGGTGGTTGTTCTCTCCAAACAACAATTTTATCCTTAGATAAATAGGCAGCTGAAGTGGTGTGATCTATGTCTACTGCATCTTCCACCTGCACGCTTTCAACGCTATTATTTAATGATGAATATGGCTCGTCTTCTGCATTGCTGTCTGTTGAAACATTTCTCCTTTAACACTACCATCAAAAATGTCATCAACTTCGTCATCCATTATTTGTTGCATCTGAAGATCGCTAAGAATCTGAAACAATTTCATTATGGAACAATCATATATTTGAAATTTTATTTTACAATACGTACTTTTCTTCTTTGCGCCGTTATGTTAAAATACTCAATTGTGAGGAATTACAAAAAAAAAATATATATATGTATGCATGCTGATCACCAAAAATAAAACTGAATTCGTTGCCGTATCCACATAAAACAAATTTCAAGAGATTCTCCAAGTCCCACCCACAGTTTGGGAATAAAAAAATTTTAAATGAAAAAATATTCAATGAAGGCGATTTTATTGATTATTTGACTGAAAAAATGATTGATCGATGATTCTGAATGAAGATGAACCCAATTCAATTATATTCAATAGGAAAAAAAATTGTAAAGTGGAATTAAACTTGCAATATCGCTTGTTGGGCCATATTGACCCAAGGGATATTAAGTTTTATTATTTTCTTTTAAAAGCATAATTTCCAGAACGGAAGCTTTGACACTTTGCACGACACCATCAGATCTAAGTGTGAGTAGTCAGACGAAAAATTGGCGGGTACACACCAATGGGCGTGACACTCCCCATGCAAAATATCTATTTAATGTCATATATCTGGAGTACTGCAAAATAGATCTTTGTGGCTTTGCGTGAGCCCATAGGTTATTTGTATGATTAGACGAACAAAAAAATTGGCGAGATCGAAGCAGTGGGCGTAGCACCGCCAATGCAAAGCAGATGTTTTATATCATATAACTCGACATTTGGCATGAGACCATCAGATACTAATGTAAGTAGTACAATAAAAATTTGGCGTGATGGGATTAGTGGGCGTGGCACCGCCTATATAAAAAATATGAAGTACTACGAAAGCGACAGTCTTTTGACAAGCACATCAGTTATCAATGTAATTTGTCGTGGAAAATATATCGCCAAAATCAAAAATCGCCAAACCCAAAAATCGCGAGAAATAAAAAATCTTAAAAATCAAATGGGCAAAATCAAAAATCGCTATAAAGAAAAATTGCTAAATGATATTTTAAGTTCAAGGCCAATAGTTAAGTGCTGCCAGATCAAATTTGGAAAATCCATGTTCTTCTCATTGGCAGCTACATGTATTTCCAGAGTAGGAATGCCGAAAAATCTGATAATTATTATACCGAATGAAAAAACAAAAAACATTGTATACCAGCAAGTATCGAAATAAAAAAATTTATACTGATAATCTATACTAGCATAATAAAGAGGAGGTAATCTCCGTAACTAATCATCTGATCTTCCTGAAATTTTTACAGAGTCTTACTGCGAACATGGGAGATGCTACGGGCTATATTTTTTTAAATATTTTTAGTGGGCGTGTCACCTCCTACAAAGTAAATTTTCAATTTCATTCTAAAAACTTAATTTTCACACACTAGGTCCCTTTTCTCGGAGAAGGTCACATATATTAAGCACTATGATAGAGAGAGCTTTGA
The DNA here is from genome assembly GCA_963682025.1 of Cordilura impudica. Taxonomy (NCBI): domain Eukaryota; kingdom Metazoa; phylum Arthropoda; class Insecta; order Diptera; family Scathophagidae; genus Cordilura; species Cordilura impudica. The sequence goes on along the minus strand of OY821517.1, from coordinate 282,095,769 downwards.
AAATTTGTCTCCGGTCATCTGTTATTAACGTGAGTAGTCAAACAAAAAATGGGCGGGATTGGATATGCACGTGGCACTCCCCATACGATTCGGGGGGAGAGGGTAGGAAAGCAACCGGGTAACATGTAGTATCTTATAACTAAAGGAAAAAATTTTACGTTTGAAAACCGAAATTGGGCCAAATTGCCCCAAGGAGTGCAGAAGTACATATAAGTACAATACAAAATTCGCTTATAATTAGTCCAACCTAATTTACTGAATAATGAAATGAGAAATCATCAATGGTTCTTGAGTTATAGCCGAAAACTAAGGAAACAATCATCAAGATAAGGAAAAACTAAAAGGGTAATAAAAAAAGTTTGGCCTGTGAACGCCAAACCCTTTGGAAGTTTAATTAGCCTAGTACTTTTACGATGAATGGTAGTTGTGCAGTGAAATTAATTTTTTTGACTGGGTGAAACTATTGCACTAAAACTCATTTCTTTTTGTACCATGATAATGCCCCGTTATGCATTGCATTTGTTTTGATTAATAACTTTTTTAAAAACAGTGTTAGGGATATGAGGTTTTCACGTAATTATAAATCGTTGGTAGTAGGATATGACGTATACATAACTCAAATCATTCTCAAGTCGACTTAGGCGGTTATCGGTATGTAAAATTGGTGCTTTATTTATTTAATTTATTTTCTTAGTTAAAGCAGATTCTTTTATTTACTCGTATAAATTTTCAGTGCCTGAAGCAGATTATTTACTTATTAATATTAAACTAAATGTAAAGTGGTGTAGTCGGGTTTCCATAATATTAATAGGCAAGGCGATTTCTTGCGACCGATTTAAGTTTCACAGTTTTACCCCGATCTTGACAAAAAAATTCATCACTTAAAAGATATTTTTTTTTAGCTGTTACCCAGATTTACAGATTTTCATCGTCTGGAATATTTTTTGGAGTTATGATCGTTTAAAGTTGCTACTAACACATATATAAAACAAGTAAGAAAATTATAGTCGGTCTAGACCGACTATACGATACCCTATACCATGCGTTTAGAAACGCTATCTCTTAGGCCCAACTAACTGGACACAGAAAATAAGCAAAAACCAAATTTGAGTGGGATTTTTATTAATTTTTTTGGCTGCATCATATCGGATTCTATATCTATATGGGTACTAGGTCTAAAAATGGACCGATCCTGATCATGTTTGGTAAAGTCTTTTGTATTTTGCAAATATATATATACAAACAAAATTTGAGAAGAATTAGTGCAAAATTTTTGTTTTTTAATAGATTTAAGTGAAGATCGGGAAGCAGGTCTATATGGGGCCACAGGGATCATTTTTGGACTACTCATTAGTGGATGTAATGAACGCATACAAACCCAATTTGAGTAAGATCTATATGACAATTTGGATCTTATGGCAATTTATGTCGATTTCATAGGGGTAATTTGTATGGGGGCTAGGTCTGAACATGGACCGATTCTCACCAATTTCAATAGCGTTCATCCCATGGCCGATGAAAGCTTACATACGAAATTTCATCAAAATATATTCATATTTGCGATCTGCAGTTTGATTACAAGCTTTACATGGACACACAGACGGACGGACGGACGGACGGACGGACGGACATTGTTAAATCAACTCAAAAAGTGATTCTGATTCGATCGGTATAATTAAAGATGGGTCTAGGTCAAATATTTTTGGTTGTTACAAACAGCAGCACAAAGTCATTATACCCAAACCACATAGTGGTATAGGGTATAATCATGCAATGCTATGTGTGTGTTTATTAAATTTATTAATGTGTTTGTGTTAATGTTTTCAGTTTGTTTTCTTCATTTAAAATGAGTTGAATTGTTTTTTTTTTTTTTTTTTTTTTCTTAGTTATTGATCTTCATTAAGATCAATAACACTATAAGTACATACGAGAGATCATAGTTCATTTATTTCTAATTAATATTTTTACAGTAGTATATATATTTATTATTTTTACAATATGTACAAAAATCTTTATGTAATAAATTACATTTTTTGAAATTAAAAATTAAGTTCTGAATGGCAGATCAAGTACATGATGTCCATTTAGTCTTCTGACTTCTTCGCTTTCATCTAACAGCGATATGGCTAAAGGATTAACATGATCGCTTAATCTTTGTAAATATCGTTAGCTATAATTTCCTATTTCAGTTTTTACTTTCGGGATATCAAGTTCATTGTGTATGGTATTGTTAGAAACAAACCAAGGAGCATTGACAATCATTCTTAAAGTTTTTGATTGAAATCTTTGAATAATTTCAATATTGGAATTTCTTGTAGTTCCCCAGAGCTCAATCCCATAAGACCAAACAGGCTTCAAAGTTGTTTTGTAAAGCACAATTTTATTTTCCAAACTCAATTCTGATTTTCGACCAAGAAGCCAGTACATTTTTTTTTAAATTTGTTGTCAACTTGAGTTCTTTTGGCTTTCACATGATCCTTACATGTTAGCCTTCTGTCTAAACACATGCCCAAATATTTTGCACTAGTTTTTTGTGGAATTTGTGTACCATTAAAATTTATTTTTGGGCAATCGCCTCGTCTTAGAGTAAACGTTACATGTGTAGATTTTTGTTCATTTACTTTGATATTCCAAGTAGTCAACCATATTTGTAAGTTATCTATTTCATGTTGAATTAAATTTGATGCATCAGTTGCTGAGTTGTTAGAGGATATAAATGCTGTGTCGTCCGCGTAGGTTGCAATGGTTATCCCATTAACACAAGGCATGTCAGAGGTAAAAATAGTATACAAGCCTGGCCCCAATACGCTCCCCTGAGGTATACCAGCTTCAATTTTTCGCAGAGTAGACATTTCATTGTTCACCTTAACATAAAAAGATCGTTCCTTTAAGTATGACTTAAGAACAAGGTAAAATGGAGCTGGAAGATAATTTTTCAGTTTGTACAGCAATCCCGCGTGCCAAACACGATCAAAAGCCTGCTTTATATCCAAAAATACAGCTGAGCAGTATTTTTCGTTTTCTAATGCATTAGTAATAATATTGACTATTCTATGGCATTGCTCGGGGGTTCCGTGTTTATGACGGAATCCAAACTGATACTCTGGGATTATGTTTTTGTTTTCTAGAATTGGAAGCAATCTCCGAAGAAAAATCTTTTCGAAAATTTTTGAAAATATAGCCAGTAAATTTATTGGCCTATAAGAGCTAACTTTGTTTTCTGGTTTGTTCGGTTAACGATCATTGTAATTTCGGCACACTTCCATTGAACAGGAAAATGGTGTAATCTGAGGATTGAGTTAAAGATTAATGTCAGGAAAATTACTGCTTTTTTCGGTAAAGATTTTGTAACTAAACATCCACTTTGTCATAGCCAGGTGATTTGGATTTATTAAGAATATTTATTTCAGTACTAACTTCAGTTGGAGTAATGTGAGCAATTGGAAGATCCATTTGGCATGCAGAGTCCAGAAAATTTATTATATGCGATTCATTTGAATTCAACGAAAAAGGTTTGAATGTTTCACTCAAATGATTTGCAAATGCAGTTGCTTTCTGAATATCTGTTCTACACCAAGAGTCGTTAGAATCTTTTATTGGAATATTTCTCTTAGCAGGTCTTTTCAAATATTTTGTTGCTTTCCACAGACTGTATTCATTATTCGGCGCATTTACATTAAGGTTACGAAGATATTCTCCAATTTCCTTGTTTTTGTATTTTGAAATACGTTCTTTGAGAAGCTTGGTGGCTAAATTCAAATTTGTTTTATCAGCTGGATGTCTACTTTGTTGCCAGATCCTTCGGAGTCTTCTCTTGTTCCTGATGAGTTCTCTTATATCTGCTGATATATACACATTATTTCCATTTGAGGGCGTTGATGTTGGGGTAGAAAGAAAAGCAGCTTCTTGTATAACATTTGTGAACATTTCCACTGTGTCATCTAATTCTTCTCCAGACTTGATAGGAATTCGCAGATCGATATTTCTATCAATCCAATACCCAAATGAACGCAGATCAGTTTTTGGTGTTAATATTTTATAATTTTTTGGAATAATTTCTATACATGAGCTTAAATTTATTATTATAGGTGTACGGTCTGAACTTAGGTCATCATTGTTTAATATATCCAACATGTTTCTAGGTATGCCATTATATACAGCGAAATTTAATAGATCCGGTATTTTTGCTGGATCAGTAGGCCAATAAGTAGGTATTCCCCCTGATAACGTTGAATAATTATGTTTGTTAATGCAACTATACATTTGTCCGCCTTTAGGATTCACAAGTCTGGAACCCCACCACGGGTGTTTGGCATTAAAGTTGAATTGTGAAGCATACCTTTTTTGGCTCTTTGTTAAATGAAAAATAAAATTTCCTAGAATTTGCACTCGAATTTCGAGTGCTGGAATCTTCTAGTTTAATTAATTAGTTTATTTAAAAATTGTACGAATTAATGTTTAATTGAATGAATAACTAATCATTGCTAATCATTTGTATGTCTATCAATTCTGGCTTATGAATGTGTTACTACTTCATGGCCATTTACCGTGTATATGAAATTGCAAAGTGCAATCTTGCTTTTTTTCTGTTTAATTAATTTAAATTTTTCCGCATAAATACAGACAAACATATTATTAAATAATATGTATCTGGCTTTCGATGACACGAAATTATTGAAACATGACACCCGTTAAATCTTTGATGTATAGTTTAGGATTGGATGTTTCCGTTGTTTCAAGAACTTTGTTGTATTTTTAAATCTAGAGAAATTTTGTATTATTTATAAAAACGCAACGTTTGGTATGAAACCTTAAATTCATAGCTCATTTTAGATTGTAATTCTACACAAAAATATGTTTCATTTGAATATGAACATCTAAATGGTTGATTAAGAATGTCTTACATTGAAAAAACATGGAAAATTTACATATCCTTATCCTTACAAATTATATATGTATGCAAAACTACATAATGAAATGAAAAAAAATATGCAAAGGAAAAAAATCATTATAAAATTTCTGAAATAATTCAGGTTCTACAGAAATTTCAGAGTTGTTGAGTAGTGTTATAAAAAGTCTTAGTTATATGGTATATTAAGTTAATCCATAAGTATCGTTCTTATAATTTCCTTAAGTAACAATTAAGACATGAGGAAATTTTAAAACAGATTGGAGTATTTTGTTCACTATATATTGAAGGTTTAAATGTTAACCCGGATAAAAATCACAGTATTAAATTTTATGTAAATAATAATATTGTAGTACAAATTGTTATTATTTTTAAGATCCTAGTGTTTTTCCAAAACAAATTTCAAATAAAACACCCTTCTAGATTCAGTCGTTTGTAACTTGTACAAGTATGTATTATATGTCTGCAATGACACTGTTGTTAAACAAAGAAATTTAAGTATTTCTTTCAAGACTCATGTACAGAGCTACCGATTTTATCTTGTGAATACAAATAATCGTAGGTAGCACCTGTATCTTTCATTTTCTCTTTTTTTATTTGTGTGTGGCAGTACAAGTAGATGGTCCTTGAACAGAGAAAATATATCATACAGTAACTTATGGAAAGTAGCTTGTTAAAACCAAAACCTATACATGTGATACAACAGGATCAAAAGTCTATGAATGCGTAAAGCTCTACGAAAAGCAAGGTAAGTTTGCCTAGCAACATTGTAAAATTTTTTATGGCGAGTGGTATGACACAAAAATATAAAAGGTTTTAACAACACAATTTCTTAAGAAACACAGTATTTGCTTTTAATTTGCATAACTATTCAAAATAGGTTAACAAATACTTGTGTGGTGGCCTAATGATTCCCAATGAAAATTTTGTAGTGCAAAAAGTAATTCAAAAACAAAAATTATAAAAGCCTTGTCACAACATAAATATGGGGCGTTTCATGTCAACTGACCCAACTTTTGAAACCGATGTCTTCCGATCGGGATGAAATTTGCACCAATGTTAGTCCTATTGGATGGTAGCTTAGACATAATTTTTCAACAAGATCGGTTAAGAACTGTCTGAAGAAAAGGGCATAAAATTTGACATTTTGGCCAAACAGGTGTTTTTTTCTCATCCATGTAACTTTATACCTATCTTTCTTAGCAAAATTTGTCCCAAATAGTTTATAAAGCTATTTCTTCAGTCTTTTGGAAGAATAATTTAAAAAAAAAAATTTTTTTTTGACTTTTTTCCAAAACAAAAAATTTTTTTGACTTTGTTTTCAAAAAACGCCCTTTCCTTTTTTTTGTTTGCTCAAAAGAAACCTTAGATTTTTCCTTTAAGAGCTTTTTGGTCGCTAAGTGGGATGCGCGTGGGATATCTATCAAAACGAAATGTTTTGTAACTCAAGACAACGGTTTTTCAATTATTAGCATATGCACTAATTTGAATTTTTCCTATTTGTCTGTTAGTGATTCTAAAACCATAAAACTAAAACGTATAGTTAGAGACTAGACGTTATGTAACACACCTAACTAAAATTTCATACCTTCGAACTGTAATACCCCGAATATGTTAACCTCAGGAAAAAAATCACTTTTTATACCTTATACCACTATGTGGTTTGGGTATAATGACTTTGTGCTGCTGTTTGTAACTACCAAAAATATTTGACATAGACCCAGCTTTTATTATACCGATCGAATCAGAATCACTATCTGATTCGATTTAACGATGTCAGTCCTTCCGTCCGTCCGTCTGTTTGTCCATGTAAACCTAATCAACCTGCAGGTCGCAAATATGAGTATATTTTGATGAAATTTGGTATATAAGCTTTTGTCTGCCACAGAATGAACGCTATTGAAATTGGTGAAAATCGGACCGTGTTCAGAAATAGCCCCCACACAAATGACCCCTATGAAATCGACATAAATTGCCATAAGATCCAAATTATAATACAGATCTCAGTCAAATTGGGTTTGTTTGTGTTTATTATATGCAATAATCAGTAGTCCAAAAATAATCCCTATAGGACAATCCTTAATCATATAAGCTGGTTCCCGATCTTCACTTAAATCTATCAAAAAACAAAAATATTGCACAGATTTTTCTCAAATTTTGTTTGTATATATTTTAGCAAAATACAAGAGACTTTAACAACCATGGTCAGGATCGGTCCATTTTTGGACCTAGTCCCCATATAGACATAGCATCCGATATGAACTTTTTCATGTATGCAGTCAAAAAAATTAATAACAAGTAAGAGTGTTAAATTCGGCTGTGCCGAATCTTTGATACGCTCCACCTCGGTTTGAGTATTGATGATAAATGTAAACAAAATATTGGAAAAATATGCATGCATTTCCTATATGCAAGCGTTTCCGGTTAAATGACATAACTTCTCGTTTAATTTAGTTTTTGCTAATTAAATAGCTCGCCCTAACATCCACTGCAAAGGTAATGGTTGTGTAGGGTGGCTATATGCATTAAATCGTGCTTTTTTGGTTTTTAACTGGCCAAATATTTCTTCATTGCGACCATATAAGTCGGATGGAGTAACAAAGTAATAACCGAAAAAAGCTATCTCAACTTTTTTTTCAAAAAAATATTGCCATATTTGGAAAACATAGAGAATAAATTTATAATATTAGATAATCAAATTAGGGATGCCAAACGCAAAAACCAAATATCGCAAAAATTTAAAGTAAAATAATTTGTTATCTTTATTTTCTGAAGAACTTCAAATATTCATCCAAAAAAATGTGAAATTTTATATATAAATAACATTCTCATCAAATTGCGTTTATCTATGTAACAATTTTTAGGTTCGCAATTCTTAAATATCATTTGAGGTTTTCTTAAATTCATTGAATTTAAGTTAATGTTGTCTGTAGTCCGATTCTGTAAATTTCAACGATCCGACAATGGCAAAATATATCGACAGCTATTGTTGTTTGCACTAAGGATTAAGTGATTCACTAAGTACATACATCTTAACGACAGTCGACAAATCTATTTTTCTATTTATCTAAATTGTAAACGAGTGGCATCCCTGTCAAAATAAGCGAAAAACACAGAGAAGAATAGAAAAAATAAATTACTTCGTGTTTGACAGGATGATTTTATGTTTATGTTTAATAACTTTATTTTTTTACTAATATTTCTGTTTATTTATTTGAAAATGAAATAATGAATTGAATATGCTATTTAATTTTTTTATTTATATAAAAAAGTTTTTTAATAGAAACAAAATGTTTTCAATATTTTATGATTTTTATTTATGTATGACATTTCAACCTAAAAATTTAAGTTTTTATCGATTGAATAAACAACACAAAATGGTTGTCGTTTAGATAACAACAACAGCTGACTTTAAAAATAGCGAATATCGTTTAAAAATTTTACTGATCATTTTGCTTTTCTTTTTTTAAAGATTCGACTATCGTTAAAAGAAGTTACTGAAAAGCTATTAATTTCTCCTGAATGCCAATATATTTTTTAATGTAAACATTTTTTATATGTAAACATATTTGGTGTCTTTTTTGGAATTTGATGCAATTGATGTCTTCTAAATTTAAAATTATTATTTCCGACGTTTATATATGATTTTCTGAAATTCAATTAAGATTTTATAATTTATAATTGGAAATTTTAGTTCCAGTTTTTAGAATTGATATTTTCTAAAATTTGAATGGAATTTTTAAAAAGTGCAATTTTGTATTTATGTGAATAATACTGCTTTAGTAATTATAAACAATTTTTAAAAATTAGATGTAATCGTAATCACATATTTTGTAGGTAAAGCAGAATAATAATTCTATATAACTATGTAGAGCTGTTTTGAAAGCAAAAAACTCATTGATGAACTCGGTAACTCTATTTTGTAAAGACAACAAAAAGTTAGTATGCCAAACATATGTTCATATTTGTAAAAGAATAGTGAAAAACATATGAAATAATAAAAGACCAGCCCGTGTATACTCTTAACATTGTTATGTATAATATCTATTTGAAAATATTGACATTCATGTTAAAATAGAAATAACTATGTATTGCAAAGCTAATTAGAACAAAAATTGTGGCGCCATCTACTGTGGCTTAGTCATGCTGAGCAAAATGAAGTGACACTCTGTTAATGCAAAAGAAATGTATTTTCCCCACAACAAAATATTGCAGAAATTTATGTAAATAAAATAATATACCGATTTATTTCTAACATGCAGTTATTATGGATATACATACATATTAGATCGCCCGAAATATATATGAAAAATGCAAAAGTGTTTTTTTCTTCGCTCCCCAGGATTTTTCTGGTAGGTAGGGTATGAAAAATAAGCTCCGTTAAAAAATTTGACCTTGTTAGTTGTTACTGTCCACCCGGTTTTGATTTTACGTCCTAAAATGGACCCTAAAGTGGTATACAAAGTAATCGACCTATAACTTTGAAAATAACAGGTTTCGGAGATCGGTTACGTATACCATATTTGTAGAGAATCATATAATACACCTTTTTGTAGTAGATTTCATCGATGTCCGTTTGACCATTTAAGCAGAGGCGGGCAATTTTTATGAAAATTTGTGAAATTGAATTTTTAAAACATCCATAACTTTTTTGTGAATGCAGATATTTTTATATGCAAACTGTCAATTGATAGAGTATTAAATGAAGTTTAAACTGTATAAAAATGTAACATTATTTTCTGCCCTTAAATAGGCAAAAAATAGCAAAAAAAATTAATGAGTAAAAAAAATATAAAAATTTTATTAAAAACAGCGCATATTTATTTGAAGTTATTTATTACCAAATACATAGAAAAGAAAAAACACACTCTACTACATGCCGTTACAAACTAATTGACAAACTTAGTATACCCTCTACGAAAAGTATACCTGAAAGTTGCAACTGTGTTGTCAAGAAAAAACATCTGTTTTTGTTTATTGCTTTGCAAACGGTAAAAAAGAAAGCACGTTTCCAAAAATACAATTTTTTGTTTGTTTATAAGTGTTTCTTTACAACAAAAATCGTGTAAAATTAAGATCAATGTGAATCCAGCATAAATAAGTAAAAAGAAAAATGGATAATACACCTAAAAGTGCTTATTTAATTGGTAGAAAAAAAAACATGCTAAATAAAGAAATGCTTCCAAGCAAAAAAGATATTCATGGAAGACTTTCATGGTTAGTCCAAGAAGAACTAAAAAGTGTAAAAGAAAGTGCAGCAATTATTGCAGAGGAGGTGAGTGATATATATAAGTCATTTGGAATTCCTACAAGAAGAAAAGATAAGGTGTTGAGTCTTATAGTTTCAAGTTATAAAGATTACGATAAAGTTCGAAAAAGTCGAAATAATCTTCGGATTGGAGTGGCAGGAGAAGACAAGGGATTTAAGGACTCCTTAAATGTTCTCTTCGATATAGCCAAAATTGATGCCATAGAAATATTAGAAAAAGGCAACAAACTGAAAGAGATCGATTTTCTCAATGGCCATCGTAAGTCAATTGCAGCAATGCGTGCCAAAATTTTACTAAACTTTGAAAATAATGCTGATACCGTAAGTATAAACGATGAAGATTTTGAAAACGAAAATGAAAGAGAACATGCTGAAACTAAATTCTCAGTGGAAACTGACTACGAATCAGAGGGATCTGATTATGTTCCACCAAAAAAAACCATCAGAAAAATATATACAAAAGAAATTAAACCTCTTATAAATGCTCGCATGACTCAAGCTTTAGACAGAATTCATGTAAGCAACAAAGGAGCTGCTATTATTATCGGTCAAGCGGCACACAATTTAGGCCATGATGTGCATTCGCTTCCTATATCTCCTGAGTACATAAGAACACAACGGTCAAACTATAGAGAACGCATTTCTGCTAACTTAAGGGAACAGTTTTCAAGAGCAAATACTTTCACGGTGCATTGGGATGCAAAAATTTTGGAGGACTGTACGGATGTTAGAAGCTTGATGTGCAATAGATTAGCAGTTATTCTTTCTTCATGTGGAAAATCCAAAGTTTTGGGAGTACCCAAAGTACTTAGACAAACTGGTGCTCTGGAAGCTTCTGCCGTGTATTCAGCTTTGAATGATTGGAACGTTGAGAATAATGTAATGGCGATGTGCTATGACACAACTGCGAGTAATACCAGTACTTCAATTGGAGCCTGTGCTGTGCCTAATGGAACTACTTGTAGGAACTGCTTTTAAATCCACAATAGAGCCAACATCTTCAGGTCCTAATATATTATTATTTAACAAATTTCGCAAAGCATGGCCAAATCTCCAGCACGATTGTTTTGAAATTGGGTTTTCAGATACGTGTGCTGCAGAATTTGTTTCAGATGATCTTCGTAGTGATTTAATTACTTTTATGAAAGATCAAATTCAAAATAAAGTCAAGAACGACAGACATGATTACATAGAAGTGCTTAAACTAAGTTTGCTGTTCCTTGGAGAAGAAATTCCTGGCTATAAAATTGCGAAACCAGGTGCTTTCAGTCATGCCAGATGGATGGCAAAAATTTTATATTCCCTTAAAATTTTCCTGTTTAGAAATCAGTTTGAATTATCAAGTAAATATAATTTTTATTTCTATTTAATTTGTCATCTATTTAAAAAAATCTTAAATGTGTTAAAAATTAATAAATTTAAAAATATTTAAATTAATTTCAGCACAACTTTTGAAAAATATTCTGCGATTCAATGTTTTCGTAGTTTCAATCTATATAAAAAATTGGTTTCTATGTCAATTGGCACAAAAAGCACCAGCCAATGATTTGCAACTTTTGAAAGATCTCGAGAGATATAAATCCATAGATGATATAGTGGCAACTGCAGTACAAAATAAGTTTCGAAACCATCTTTGGTATTTAAGTGAAGCAAACATCGCGCTTGCGTTATTTGACGACGAAGTTGAAATCAATATAAAAAGAAGAATGATACTGAACTTTAATAAAGAGGGTCACCCAGAAAATCCAAAACGAATTAACTTGCCAGTCAACGAGATCATGAGTGCTGAATTATGTGACTTCGTTAGTAATAACACTTATTTATTTTTTGAAACTATATTAAACCAAGATATCACTGGAGTTAATAAAAGCTTTTTAAAAGACGATCCAGTCACATGGAGTGAAAGCGAAGATTATGTTGCTGCTAGCAAAATTGTCAAAAGTTTACTTGTAGTAAACGATATTGCTGAGCGTGGAATAGCTTTAATTACACGATTTAACGCAATTTTAACACACCAAGAAGATCAGAAGCAATTACTTATGCAAACAATGGAGGAACATTTTGAAGCATTGCCATCAGAAAGTTTCTCTAAATCTATGTTCGTTAATTACCTTAACAAAACAAAACTTAATTAATTTTATTTTATGTCTCTTAATTTTTTTGAATTATTAATTTAATTTTTTTACTATATTTTAAAATTTTTTTTATGGGACGAATCGCGTCAACCAGGCCACATAAAAAGCATATAAAAGTATAGAAAAATAAAATAACATTAAAATCCAATTAGGGCCTTGTAATTAATTACCTTTACAATGTTGAATAACACATTTAATTCGGTTCACAGGTTCTTAAACTGCAGCATTTTTACTGTAGGGAAGTTTGCAAATTTGCAGGTTTTTCTTCAATTTTCCAATGCGAACAACTCCCGAATAATGTTACATTTTTATACAGTTTAAACTTCATTTAATACTCTATCAATTGACAGTTTGCATATAAAAATATCTGCATTCACAAAAAAGTTATGGATGTTTTAAAAATTCAATTTCACAAATTTTCATAAAAATTGCCCGCCTCTGCTTAAATGGTCAAACGGACATCGATGAAATCTACTACAAAAAGGTGTATTATATGATTCTCTACAAATATGGTATACGTAACCGATCTCCTAAACCTGTTATTTTCAAAGTTATAGGTCGATTACTTTGTATACCACTTTAGGGTCCATTTTAGGACGTAAAATCAAAACCGGGTGGACAGTATCAACTAACAAGGGCAAATTTTTTAATGGAGCTTATTTTTCATACCCTACCTACCAGAAAAATCCTGGGGAGCGAAGAAAAAAACACTTTTGCATTTACGGGCGGTCTAATACATATATAGAATATATGTATATTATATGCATTATTTAATATATGTATGTATGTATATATAAATATTACACACAAAAAATACAACATCAAACGTTATTTTTGTGTTTTTCTCTTTAAATAAATTAATATATAAATTTTTTTTTTCCTAAATTTACATTGTTTTTTTTTTATTAACAACTAGGTACATATTTTAGCATTATTTGCTTTAAATGCTGGTGAATTTTTACTCCCTTTATATTAACTCGTAATGTCTGCTTGTCGAAATAATTTTAGATCGATTTTAACCCCTTTCCCGTGACCCAGTCGATCTGAACCTTTGCAGGCAGGCTCGTGGTAATGACAGACATGATCTAGTGAATTTTTTTTAGTGATGCCAAAACAACGGAAACTTTTAAAATTTTCTACCAGAGTTGATAAAAAAACGTACAAAGTGTTAGTTTTTATTATATTGTTACAAAAGACTGCGCTTTTATTATTAAAATTTTATATAACTTTATTCTTTAAATAAATTGGCTCCCGAGAGGTATTTATGGTATTTTTTTTTTCTTTTGATTTTATAAAATTATATAACATCAGCTACCGGCTGTGCTGGTGAAATGATGATGGTTTTGTTTAGATGAGTTTTTGGTGGGATCAATGCTGCGATGACAGAATCTATGGAAGAAGTGTAAAAATTATTAGTAATTGTGCGGTGATGATAATTATGACGACTTCTCTTATTAAAATCCCAAACTTCACTGTGTTAATTTGGTTTTTAAGGTCTCCCCATCGCTGAATTTTGACCTTGTCTTCTCCTTGAAATCTAGTTATTAATTTATCTTATTTACAGATAAATTACCGAAATAATATTCAAGCACTTTTTATACCCTATACCACTATTTTTTTTTGGTTATAATGACTTTGTGCTGCTGTTTGTAACAACCAAAAATGTTTGACCTAGACCCATCTTTAATTATACCGATCGAATCAGAATCACTTTCTGAGTTGATTTAACAACGTCCGTCCGTCCGTCCGTCCGTCCGTCCGTCTGTGTGTCCATGTAAAGCTTGTAATCAAACTGCAGGTCGCAAATATGAATATATTTTGATGAAATTTGGTACATAAGCTTTTATCGGCCATGGGATGAACACTATTGAAATTAGCGAGAATCGGTCCATGCTCAGACCTAGCCCCCATACAAATTACCCATATGAAATCGACATAAATTGTCATAAGATCCAAATTGTCATATAGATCTAACTCAAATTGGGTTTGTATGCGTTCATTACATCCACTAATGAGTAGTCCAAAAATGATCCCTTTGACCCCAAATAGAGCTGCTTCCCGATATTCACTTAAATCTATTAAAAAACAAAAATATTGCACTGATTCTTCTCAAATTTTGTTTGTATATACTTTTGCAAAATACAAGAGTCTTTACCAAACATGATCAGGATCGGTCCATTTTTGGACCTAGTCCCTTTATATATATAGCATCCGATATGACCTTTTTCATATCTGCAGCCAAAAAAATTAATAAAAATCCCACTCAAATTTGGTTTTTGCTTATTTTCAATGTCCAGTTAGTTGGGCCTAAGAGATAGGGTTTCTAAACGCATGGTATAGGGTATCGGATAGTCGGTCTAGACCGACTGTAATTTTCTTACTTGTTTTTTTTATTTGTTCGTATAAGGTCTTTATTGTTTTATATCTCCTCATCTCTTTTTTTTCTTTCACCAAAAACCAGTTCGATACTCGTTTGTTCAAGTTAAAGTAAACACATCGAATCGTGAAAGAGATGTAACACAGGGATGTTATCAAACGGTTATCGTTGCCGGTTTTGTTATTCATTTATAAAATCGTAACATTATTTGTGAAATCCTAACAATATTATTACCACAACGAACACAAAAACAACAAGCCCAGCTATGACAACAATACAACATTTAGAATAACAACAAGAACAATATAGAAACATCATATTTTTAATTTTTTTTTTTAATTTTGCAGAGATTTCCCTGGACCTGTTACACCGATTTTAATGGTTTTTGAAACAGAAATCTTCCAATGAATTTGTTGAATCATCCTCACTAAAAATGATCGCCTTAGCTATCCTATTGAGGGCGTGATCGTGACAAGAACAACATAGAAAATTATATTTTTTCAAGACTTTTTTAGTTCTTTATTCAAATTTCGGGCCCTGCTTGAACGATTTGGACGATTTCAAACAGCAAACTTCTCAGGATGTTAGTGAATCATTTTTTATATCAACAAGCCCCGTAGCTGCCCGATTGATGCCGTCATCGTTATTTCCACAGACGGACAGATGGACATCGCTATATCAACTCCGGTTGTTATAAGGATCACAAATATATATATTTTATGGGGTCCAAATTTTTTTTTCTAATTATTACAAACGGAATGACAAACTTATATACATATACCCTCTGCACACTGGAGTGGAGGGTATAAAAATGCCACTCAAATTTGGTTTATGCTTACTTTCTATATCCAATTAGCTGGACCGACAAGATAGGGTCTCTAAACGCATGCTATAGGGTATCGTATAGTCGGTCTAGACCGGCTATAACGTTCTTACTTGTTTTTTTTTTATTTATTTGTAATAACTATAATAAAAAATAAATAATTTAATAAAATTTAATCTTAATCACATTAGAGCCATTTATATCATAACTATTTTTTTAATTAATTTATTGTAGCTGATGAAGTATTTAAGTTTTGTAAATTTTTAAATACCCAGTCTTTCACCCGGATTATTTATCGCCTTTAGTTGCTGCTTTTCTGCCAATATTTTCTGTGCGTTTCTAGGTTCAGCTGTTGATTTAACTGGTGTTGTAGGAAATCAACTTAAAGTAGTTAATAGATGATTTTCCAGAAGATTTACACGATTACCGCGATTGCCTTAAATTGACTATGTGTCTTAATGCAATAACTTCTTTCCACTTAGGTGAATGTTCAGATATTCATATCACTATATTCATCAAAGAGAATCTAATCAACTCTTTCATCGTGAATATATAGAGGAAGTCAAATTTGAATCTTGGGATCAGACTGACAAATTCACTTTGAAAACAATAATTTTAAATGTGGATGATTTTGTGGAAGAAGTGTGTACAGGATTGCTAAACTTGAGAATCCATGGCTGAGAATCCATGGCCTTTAGTCAAAAAGCTATGGTTATTCTTCAAGGATTTGAAGATACCTTTGTAGTTTGGTGAATTCGTTATTTCATATGATTTCGCAGAAAACTATAAATATGTTCTTTAGGATGCCATACAAGCATTCCACTTCAATAACGACCAAACATCTATACTCACAGTAGTTATTTACTATATGAAAGATGCAAAAGTGGAACACAAAAGCATGACAATCATATCTGACGATATAAAACAAGATACCATTGCATTTTATGAGTACCAGAAGATAACACTAAATTATCAAAAATCTAAATTTACAATAGAGAACGCATATCTACTACGTTTCGGATGGAGCTCGTCAACATTTTAAAAACAAAAGTAGTTTCAAAAATTTTATGGCTTATAAAACAGATTTTGGAATGCCAGCTGAGTGGCATTTTCATCCTACTGCTCATGATATTGGAGCAAACCTTTAAAGAAATGCAGCGATGTATAGCCTCCAGTGTTCTCATCACGATCGCATCTTAGATGCGACTGCTTTATTCCATTGGGCAAAGAATTATTGTAAAGAAACAAAAATAGTTTTTAGTAGCAAAGAGGATCATGAGGAAACATTGAAAGCACTGAAGAGCAGATTCGATGCTGCAAGGCCAACAAATAAACCAGCAGCGAAATCAATAGCTGATTCTAGTGACGCCAAGAAAGGATTGATAAAAAAACGCAGTAAATAAAGGCGACAAAAAAACTGGATGAAAGGCTGGGTATTTAAAATTTTACAAGACTTAAATACTTCATCAGCTACAATAAATTAAGTATAAAAACAGTTATGATATAAATGGATCTAATGTGATTAAGATTAAAATTTATTAAATTATTTATCTATTTATTTTTATTATTAATATTATATATTTATTTAATTATTATTACAAATAAATAAACAAATAATTTTTCAACATTTCTATAGAAACAAAAGTGATTTTTTTCTTGAGGTTAACATATTGTGGGTATTACAGTATTGAGGGTATGAAATTTTAGTTAGGTATGTTACATACCATCGGATAGGTTAAGTTGACTGGTTTCTCAGTATATGCTTTATTTTTAAGGTTTTAGAAACACTTACACAGTAATAGGGAAAATTCAAATTAGTGCATATGGTAAAAAATTCAAAACCGTTGTCTTGAGTTACAAAACATTTTTTTTTTATACATATCCCACTCGCATCCCACTAAGCGACCAAAAATCTGTTAAAGGAAAAAACCTAAGCTTTCTTTTGACAAAAAAAAAAAATTTGGTTTTTTGAAAAAAAAGTCAAAAAAATTTTTGATTTTGCAAAAAAAAAGTCAACAAAATTTGTTTATTTTTTAAAATTTTTTTTCCGAAAGACTGAAGAAGGAGCTATCTAAACTATTTGGGACAAATTTGCTAAGAACAATATGTAAAAAGTGACATGAATGAGATAAAACTCTTGTTTGGTCAAAATGTCAAATTTTGACCCCTCTAACCCAGAGAGTTCTCGACCGATCTAGTTGAAAAATGGTGTCAAAACTACTATCCAATAGGACTCACCTTGGTCAAAATTTCATACCGATCGGAAGACATCGGTTCAAATGCTGGATCACTTGCCATGAAACGCCCTATATATATACTTATATGCTGTGTGCTTGGCGAAAATTTCATGGAATCTTCAGAATAGCCTGGCGGGTGATGGTGTGAAGTCTGATTTTTGATACTTGGTCTGTGGGCGGAGGGGCGTGGCAAAATCCAGTTTTAATTATGTACTTAGATATCTCCTAAAACTTTCGGGGAGTTCGTGATTTACTTTTGTTCGATACTGTGATTAAAATTGATGCATTATAATAAAGAACAAATACAGAACAAAAATCAATTATCAGACTTCGCAGTGCCGGTTTGTTCTGAAGATTCCCTAAAAATTGAGTTAAAACCGGTCCATCCATATATATGTGTATTAAAATTTGATTTTGCCACATCCTCCGCCCACAGACAAAAAATTAAAAATCCAACTTCACAGAGTCTGAAGATTACCATTTTTTTTATCTACGAATGTGAGATTTTTAAAAGTTGTGATGGCACTAGCAAACTTAAATTGAATGTTACTTATGAAAACATTGTAAGATACGCTTATGGTCTCAGTAATTATAGAACTAATGGAGATTACGTCAATATAACTCCTTACTCTAAGAGAATATTTTGTGTTTTATACTCTTGAATATACCACTGACGATCATATTTATCCTCTCGTAGAGTTGTATGTAGTCTGTGCTCTTCATCCATCCAAGTTCCAGTTTTTGTGCCCTATACCATGCTGTGGTCAAGGTATAATAACTTTGTGCTGATGGGTATATCTACCAAAAATATTTGACGTGGACCTACCCTTTATTATACCGATCGGCTCAGATTCACTTTCTGAGTCGATTTCGCTTTGTTCGTTCATCTATGTGTCCACGTAAGTTTTGTAATAAATGTGAATAGAGTTTGATGAAATTTGATATAGAAGATGTTATCGGCATTAGAACGATCGCTGCTGAAATTGGTGAAAATCGGTCAATGTTCAGACCTAGTCCCCGTGCAAATGACCCCTATGATATCGACTTTTATTGTCACTAGATCAAATTTTTTATATATAATTATATTACAATTATAATTATATCTGAGACTCTCGATTTTTAGATTAAATTATCTTACAGATCCCACTCAAATGTGGTTTGTATGTGTTTTTGCAAAAAATAAGTGTCCTTACCAAATATGGTCAGCAGTGGCCTGTTTTGTGATCGACTCTCCATATAAATATAGTGCCCGAAATATTCTGTTTCATATGTGTGGGCTTGTTAATAGCCATCAAATAAAATTTGGTTTATGTTTATATGCTTTATCCAATAAGTTGGATCTTAGACCCTTTCTCCATGTTCCTAGTATAGGGTGTCTTATAGTCGGTCCAGGTGGACTATAATTTTCTTACCTGCTTCAAAGTGGATGACAATAAGACTTTCCCTTTCCCAATTGAGGTACGTATTTGTAATAGTTGTGTTTGAAATATTTACATTCACAAACGTCCTTAAGCGAATAAAAACAAGTAAACAAATTATAGTCGGATTATCCTGAAAAACCTTTTGCGAGTAGTTGAAGGATGTGCCGGAAACGGGAAGGATACAAAGAGCCTTATCCTCAAATAAGAACCAGAATATAGGTGCTCTCAGGATAGATGACTCACACCAAACTACATCCTTTGGGGAAACTCTGGAGCTTCTGCTTAGAACTCACTTCCCAGGATGTAGTTTTGTAATGGAGGAATCAATGGAAGATATCGAGACTAGAAATGAGAACATTATGATCAATTCTCTAGTTGAACGAATCATAACATATGAAAGTTTAAAATGGAGTGTAAACTCATTTAGACCATACAAATCACCTGGAACAGATGGGATTTTCCCAGCCCTACTAGTAAATGGTCCGGACTCGCTTAAAAGAAAACTGGTTCATATCTTCAGGGCCAGTCTTGCACTTAGTTATATTCCAACTAAGTGGACAAAGGTGAAGGTTGTACTCCTTCCCAAGGGAGGAAATAAACCTGTTGATAATCCGAAATCATATAGACCAATCAGTCTCTCATCCTTCATGCTGAAGATGATGGAGAAGATGATTGATCTATATATTCGCAATGAACTTCTGAAAAATAGACCGCTACATAATCTTCAATTTGCCTACCAAAGAGCTAAACCCACGATGACAGCTGTCCACAAATTAACTTCAATGATTGAAAAAACACTGGAGTTGAAGGGAGTAGCCTTATGTTCCTTTATGGATATAGAAGGCGCTTTTTGTGGAACGTGTTGTAACTTTTTCAGACCGTCATTCTGAAGATATAGTAAAAAATTGAGTGACCTTGTCGAACATTATTGCCTTATCTACTGCATTCTCAGCATTTTCAGATTGCCTATCGTTGCTGTTAAAGCTGTTAAAGGTGCTGAAGTTCAATGAACTGAAGCTTAACGAGGTCCAAATAAAGTAGATGCATCGCGGTCTTATATAAAAGAATTTAATCTCTGTCCTGGGCCCAAATCACCGCATTCGTTATCGAAATTTTTCGATCGAAATTATTTTTTTATTTTCCAAAATAAAATACTAAAAATAATTTTTCCATGTCACAGTTTACGAATTATGGCTCCCAATTAAGAGTAAAAGTGAAACTAGGTCTGATATTTGTCCGTCTTCTTTAAATATTAAACAAAATATGGAATTTTGATCGATTTTACTCGCTATCGAATGCGGTGATTTGGCCCCTGATGATTAATCTTTGCGGAATAGTGCAGCAATAATTCTTATTGTTATAAATGAATATGACTATTTACCCCATTGGACGAGAGCTTTCAGGCATGATATTTCAAACCAAAATTTTGAGTCCCATTCGAAGTGTGTGAAGTATCTATTTTTAAATGTAGTAAAATTCGTCATCCATAAAGCTCAAACAAATTTTTTGTTATATATTTTATGACTAACTTTTTTTCTCAGACTTTTGCCACCTATGATTTCTTGCTGGCTTACCCATTCCGCCTTGTATCTTTGACAAATACTGATGTTCGTATTTGCAACATTTTTGCTGGATATGCTTTAGTTTTGGTAATAAATTGTACATTTACCTTCTAAATTATTTTTCTGTCTGAACATAATTTCCAGTTCTTCGTGTTGTTTTCAACTCTTTGTAATAATGGATTTCCCTTACAATTGTATAAAGAATAATATTTACTTAGTTCAAATTCATTCACTTTTACTAAACATGAATCACTAAATACAGTTTTGAAAGTTTGTTGAGTATTTCGTTTTAAGAATTTCGATTTAATTTGCAGCAGTTTGGCCTATTTTGAATTTTATAAATTTTATAAGAAATACTTTTTATGTACTTATTTTCCATTAAAATCTTTTGTTTGAAATGTTTCTTAACGGCTGACCTGTTTTTGGAAATTATTTTTAACATTTCTAATGTTTTCTGTTCCTAAAATCAACATATGTTTTTAAGCGTTTCTGTTTTTATTGTTGTTTGTTACAACCAACTGTTTTATTACATTTACAAGATAATTATGCATTTAGCACTTTTTTATGAAGCGCTTTAATATTTTGTTTGCATAAAGTGTGATTATATTATACATAAAACTTGGCATAACATCATAAGGCTGCGTACTTATACGACCATGTAGATTTGTTGACATTGCTGATACTTATTATACTTACTGTACAAATTGACTAAAAGTATCGTGCATTGTGAACTTTAACTAAAAACTTAGAATTAACAAGACTGAAATTTATGTTGATTTTACGTCACCTTCACAACGCAACTCGTTAAAAGGTCTCAGGTCCAATCTATTTAGATGGTAATATCATATAAGCCCAAATGGATTAAAATTCTCATGTATTTATAGCCTGAAGGTGTGTTAAGGCCCATGATTGATGCAATTGTTATATTACATTTGATTGTGTATGTACTATATATATGAAAAAATATGCCATATTTATATGATTTAATAAAACATTGGAACCGAACACCTCCACTTTCAGCAGCAACATTAGTTGAGCTCTTAAAGTTTACAACTCTAAAGAAATGATTTAGAAAAATTGTTTTAAATATCTTAATAAACAAAAATTCCAAATACTTGTCGATTACAGTGTACTTTGCTCAAAATTATGTAGTTGCTTAAAAGTGTGACTATTTGTTATTCAATGTTAAAGGTAATCCTCTTGGCGTCTAGGTAATGTTAAAGCAAACATTGCTACATGTGTGTTCCAGACGGAAGCATGCTTATTTCAGACTGTCAACATTTTTTGTTGAGTTGATACAATGAATGGCAATGCTATGTGTTATAAAGCTACTCAGCTCTTATAGAATTGTTAGGGTATGTCTTTAATATTTTGTATTAAATGTCTTTTTAAAAACAGCTTAGTTTTGTAGCATGTAACAAAAATCTGCGTATAACCGAATAGTATTGTTGTTGTCAAGTTTAAGTAGCAGCAGCACGCACCAAATTCCGGCCTCTATCTCGCCGGCAAACGGGGAGGATTCTTCGCTACATTATGCTTGATAGTTACTAAAGGGGATATGCTACCAGGGAAAATTTTATTTTGGTACGTGCTTAGTATTCAGAAGAAAAGAAGAAGAAGTGAAAATAAATATTTATTTATGGTAGAACCGGCTGTCGTATCTCTAACCGAATGTCCATAGATGATAAACACATTTACCCCTCTCAACCATGATCATATACAGGAAAGCTAAAATTTGTGTAATATGATCCCACGGCTTTTAGAAATTCATAACTCAAATTTTATTTAAAAGATGGAGGAAAAAAAACATATGACCTATAATTAACATAATTATAAATCTAATCTCAACTTAAAATCTAAAATCAGCTTACTCTAAAATCTAAAAATGTGAAGTGAGCAATTATCTTTGACATATGAAGCATATAAAAAAAATTATTTATTTTGTAGAGAGAAAAAATATAACAAATGAAGTATAATTAAAAGAAATTTTGAATGACAAAAAAATGAAAAAGAAATTTTAAAGTTTACATATTACTACAATAACTACTAGGGTCGCAAAAATCGAAATAAAACGCTGAAAAAAAAATTATTAAAGGTCTGCATCCCGTTCGGTTGCCAAGGACAACAAAATAAAATATACAATATTTAAGAAAAAAAATTTGAAAAAAAAAAAATCGCGGAAAAATAATGTAGTTCCAAGAATAAACTTGGTTTATAACAAAAAAAATAGTTGATAATAAAAATTTATAAACCGTAAAAAAAATCGAAGGGAAAAACAACTTTTATAAAAAAATTCGTTATTAAAAAAAATTAAATTATCGAAATGTACAATAACAAAAAAAAAACAATCTAAATAGCTTGTAAAATTGATCATTTAATTCGGAAACGAATGCACTCATTTAAGGGCTTGGATGTTCAGTCCGGACAGAAACTCACCACTATACTCTCAAAAGAGAAGAGCGATGCTTCTTCTTACTTTCCGCTATTATATATTTTTAATATTAATCTTTAAATAATTTATTTTAATTGTCCAGGAACCATAAATAAATTAATATAAGTATTTTGTACCTATGTATATTCATCAATTTTAATTGCTGACAATGTTCTTAAATTAAAGCAACAGCAAATGATCAATTTTTTTTTAAGCCAAGTAAAATGCTCTGTTAACTTAACAGGATGACTCCATGAGAGCTTTCGTTATGTTAAGAGCCCAAATATAAAAATATTAAAATAAAGCTTTACCAGTGAACGATCACTGACCCACGGCAAAGAAATAAATTAAGACAAAAATGTTAAATACCAACTTACAGTTTCACAGTTTTACAGTCCCTCGATGAAAGATCTTTCATGCTGCTGGATGCTGGTAACTGAAGTTGATGAAGCTATTATGATATGTTGCAAATTTGTTTATTACACTTTGATAATTTTTTTTTCTCAATTTCGTGTTTTTTTTCCTTAAGTGATTCCAATATTTTCTGTTTTTTTTTTCACTTAATAAAAAAAAACGCTAAAAAGAAATCGCGGAACAGAATGGGTGATTGTAGCGCCATCTGGCGTCAAGTTAAAGCCACCAAATAACTTTTTTTTTGAATTATTATTTTTTTCCTTGATTGTCTTTATCTTATTTTTTTATATTTTTTTTCTTACATATGGTTATGGTTAGTTAGTCGATAGTGTGATTTTAACTTTAGCACAGGTTATGCATGGTAAGTAAAAAAAAATCATTAACATTTAATAATTTATTAATCAATTAATATATTTTTTTTTTGTTTTACTCTTTTTAGCACAATTGTACTAATAACTTGAGAGCACTGAAGAGTCTCCTTTTATTTTGATTTTTGCGTTACAAAGGGGTTAACTCACTTCAAAAAAAGGTAAGATATGTATATGATTACATTTACACTTAGGACATTTCAACAAATTCTAACAATTATTTTTTCCTTTATTTCAGGTAAACTAAGGATTCTTCGTTTTAGTTATTTAAACACTGGAATATTAAAAAAAAAATATATATAACACTATTTTGTTTTAAAGTGAAATATAAAGTGAAATTTTTCTCTTTAATTTTAATAGAAAATGATGTTAACGTGAATTTTTTTTTAACTTGAATCATGAAGACTTAATGATTTTTAATAACTTTTTAGGTGCGGTTTTTCTGATTCTTCTTCTTTTTCTTTTTAATTGCACTTTGGACTTTAAACTTTGCTTTAGACTTTCTAATTTTTCTACCCTGCACAATTTTTTTTCCGTTTCTTGCAATTTTCCCACTTTTTATTTTTCACTGACTGGCTACTATAGCTAATTTTTACTATTTACGCCCGATTTTAACACTTTTCACTTATGATTTAGTTAAAAAAAAAATGTGATTTTAATACTTTTGCTGATGGTGACGGTGGTGATAATGATAAGGGTGTAGATTTGCAGGTTGAAACTTTTGAAGAAAATGCAGATGATAAAGCGGTTGGTATTTTTCTGTAGTTTTACGTCGGGTTTGCGCAGAGGGTTTCCCGTTTCCAAAGAAAAATAAGTAACTGGTTTTATGAGCTTGACGCCTCCCGCTCATAAAACCAAGTTGTGAAATGCCAAGATTTTAGCCAAAAGCTTTCTTCAAGGGTTTTTCGGTGCTGAAATGGAAAACTTAGTCAAGGAATTGGTTTTTACATTTAGGCGTGTGCGTTTTATGTTACCTTTTGATAAAAAAAAACTATCTAATGAGAAAGTTACCGCCTATGGTAACAGCCAAGGCTATTTACGTTGTGAATGAAATTTTCTATTTAGGAAAAAAAAAATTTTAATTAGAAAAACTGTGGTTTCAATACATTTAGAACAAGGTGAACTCTCATTTGGTTATGTCTTTAATTGGTTTAAAGGCAACCGACACTCAGTTATGAGTTTAAAATTAATTGAATTAACCAAAATCCTTTTGAAATAAAAAAATGATTTTTTATAAAACCCCATAAATTAAATTTATGATTAACAATAAAAAATTTAAAGATCATAAATAAAATTTATGATTAAGAAAATAAAAGAAATCATAACCAAAAAACTATTTTGACTTACGTTTTCCTCAGACAAAAAAAAATGTTTCGCCAACGTTTAAAAAACTCTAGGATGGATTTTCAGCAAAATAGGACGGTTTCCATCTTGAAAAGCCCTTTTATACCTGTACAATCGTACAAAAAATTGGAAATATTGGAAATTTCCGTTTATTCAGCGGTACTTTATATACACACACAAAAAAACCCAATACCCTTAAAGTTTACCAAACGTCAAAACTTTTGACATGCACTGCCTTATCATTTTTCACAGCGCTGTTAAGTTAACGAAAATACAATACTCAAGTATTCACCATTATCACAAAAATATTTAAAAATCAAAATATTTTAAAATTAGATCTATAGAAAAAAAATATATATAAGTGCTACAAGCGCCTCTACAGTTTATTTTAGAAGAATTATTTTATTTCTCCATATTCCCATATTGTGTTTTTCTGTCATACGCCATATTTTTAATTTTGTTGATATTCTTTTATTGATATTCATTTTTTTTTACCAAACAAAAGCAATCTTAGGAAATTTTTTTTAAGTTCAATAAAAAAGATAACACTATGCAGCAAAAAGAAGATATTTTTATAACACCTGATAACCAGTATGTATATATCTTTTTTGATGGATTGTATTCTTCTAACAATGAAAACAATCTACATTTAAAATTCTATGGATCATTTATAAATTTTTTTAAGAGGACGCTTCTTCAGACGCTTCTTCAGAACAAAACAATAACTTTAGAACAAATAGACAAATTTGGTTATAAAAAACACCAAAAAGTTTTAACTTTAATTACATCCAAGTTTTGCAACTATAACAGAAGAACAACAAAAAACAGTCCAAAAGAAACTCTAATACTCAACACATATTTAGAAACCAAATCCTTTTTAAGAAAATATAAAAACGAAATTGTTGTGACCAAATCAGATAAAGGCAACAAAACGGTAATAATGTACCGAAAAGACTATGAAAAGGAATAGAAAAATTATTAGAAGACAAAACAACCTATAAAGCTATTCACGTTGATCTTACATTAAAGTCACAAAGAACAAACAATAACTAAGTTAGGGATTTATATAAGGCCGAATATATTTCGAAATATGAGAAATCAAAGCTGACATCAAATGCTGCTACAGCACCAAGACTGAACGGACTCCCGAAGTTACACAAAGCCATTATTACTTTACGACCTATATCTTCATCTGTAGAAGTTCCTCGCTACAACCTCTCAAAATACATAGGAATTTATTGAAGAGTATTATATTGGAAAAATATAATACAAAAAAGTCTTCGCAACCGAAACACAAAGTAGCTAAACTAAATCTGGACGAGGACGAGACTCGGATATCTTTAGACGTCGCACAGTGGCGCCATTTGATTTTTTTCGTTGCAAAAATCATATCTTTTGAACCGAATAAAATACTTGAACAGTTTTAACAGCATATGATAGATAACATTTCAGCCTATGAAACGAGCGTTTGGAAAGGGTGCTACGCTTTGTAGGGGCCTACTTATGGGTTATCAAAGTTTAAATTTGTAGAAAAATCAATTTTATGGTAACTAAAAAAAATTATTTTTAAATTTTTAGATAGTTTTTATTTTTTTTTTCTTCAGGGTTTTATGGTTTAAATTATTACCCAACAAATTAAAAAAAAAAATACTTCTTTTTTAAATTTATTTTTTCAATTTTCTGTAAAATATTCATCACCATTCGTAAGAGAAGGTATATCTAAAAGACTAATCATTTCTAAACTATAATCATTTTCTAACTCTATTCGTGACTTCACATGCCGCAGGGAAGAAATAAGTGGATCGGAAGATGCTGCCAACATTTTGAAGAGGTCCTAATTTTGCCTTATCCTTGATGCTTTGAATGTGTTCTGCAATCTATATTTTTTACAAAATTTGTTAAGAGACTCCTGTGCTTCTTCAGAAAGCTCTCCAATTGGCAAAGACTGGTACTCAATTATATCTTTGCCATGCGCCAATATTTTATGGATGGTCGGGGTCAACTTCTTCTGTGGATACATTTCTGCTAAAAGAGATGCAGTTTTCGATGCATTTTCTCCATATTTTGTTGAATTGATATTTTCTTTCCAGTTTAAAACATTCAAGATCGTTCCCAATCTTTTCACGATTTGATTGTCAATTCCAGTGATTCTAGTTACTGCCTCATAATTTTCAAAAAATCTCCTAGAAGTGTTTCCATCGTTTGAGTTACCGTATCCGTGCTTGGGACAGTCTACTTTTAGTCCAGCTTGTTTAAAAAAAGCACCCTGTATTTGCTTCTTTCTGATCTTTTCCTTATCCTTTATTGATGTATTTTCATCGAAGTTTTCCTCCTCTTGTGGTAGGGTATACGCCAGTTTTAGCAAGAACTCTATACACCTTATCCTTGCGTGCAATGGTGACATTCCATATTCGCAATTCTCCTCGTTTGTAGAATCGTTTAAATTACCAAAGTTCTTCTGACTCTTTTTGCAAATCGGGCATGACAATGTTGAGGTTGTTCCTGTCAGTTCGCTTATGACTTTTCCATCAAAAATGGTCAGGTGGAACTCGTAATTGCATTCAGTATATTCCTCTTCTCTAATTTGCAGCTTTGTAGGCTTAATCTTGCTTATTTGTTCTTCAATGTCCTTCACCGTGGTCCTTATGAGTTCTGCCGATTCCCTTGCAAACTGAAACATCATTGGTCGGCAATAATGCACTGATGACGGACGTGGATTTTTCCAGTGTAGGGAAACATCAGATGCCATAAACATATTTCCGTCCGCTATTGTAACGTCATCGGAAGATACCCTTTGCTTGTAAACGCTTTGGCCGGATGATCTAGCTTCCGTGAAAAACTTTGGTGTGGTTGACCTTCTAAACAGTTCAAATAATTTTAGATTGTTTAACGCCATGGTTTCAGTACTTGTTGCGCCAACTTTCAGTCGTAGACAAATCCAGGCATTATGCTTATTTTGCAATATATAGGCTTATGCTACCATGCCTAAAAATTTACCTATTCCCTGCATACATATGGATTTAGGCTGAATTATGCAATTTTGATATTATGTCTCGTGTTCTTGACCATTTGTACTCCAAAGTAATTTTTAAGTGAGGTGCGTACCTGCGAATTTCCATGAGTAGTTTTTTGTGCATCCTGTGTCTGTAACAGAATATTGGGAGTAGACTTTGGCAGAGGCTCGCAGGTAGACAACCGACTTAAAATGCAATTTTCAAACTATTAGATCAAACTACTGTCAGTCAAAACATGTAAGAGATGCACGCCATACAATTTCTGCAACCATGTCTTTTTAACCTTTTTTACCTCTAGAAGCCAAACGGGCACGTACGGGCAGATAAAACCTTTTGAATTATGTAAAGAAATAATCAAAGAATATGTTTTGCGAATATGGTAAATATAGAAAAATACAGATTTTTTTTATTTTCCGTCAAAGTTGAAAAATAGTGAAAAAACGGATAGTTTTTAAATAGTGATTTACCAGGAGAAACACAAAGCAAACAGTTAATTTTTTTATCATTATACATTTAATAAATACGTCAATCAACACAAACAAAAAATAAGGCGATTCGTTACCTATTTTTCGTGATATTACACCTGAAATCGCAACAAATTGACTAAAAATTGTGTGTTTTTTTGAAAACCGAAAGTCGGTCAACTTTGGACGGTTATATCTTCTAAACTAAAAATGTGATATTACTAAGAGTAGCATATTTGAAATCGTTGAAAAGTTTCCTATATTCAAAACTTCGTCGGCGCACATGAAAATTTTGATTTTTGCAACCTCGTTTGCTCTACGGGCGCCACTGTGCGACGGACGGACGGACGGACATCTGAAATCGATAGTGATTCTGATTCGATCGGAATAATAAAAGATGGGTCTAGGTCAAATATTTTTGGTAGATACAAACAGCAGCACAAAGTCATTATACCCAAACCACATAGTGGTATAGGGTATAAAAATACTACTGATGTATACGTAACATTTCTGTGTACCAATAAATAATAATCATATGCCCTGGATTTGTTATGATTTTCCATTCGATCAAATTATTCCCGCCCGCGGTCTAGCACACCGAAAGTTTGAACCCCTCTTCTATAGTTTTTCAAAGCAAATCTTAAACAGATAAATATTTTATATTAAACTTGTTGATATAATAAAAAAAAAAATATGCTATGCATTCAATTTTTTACCAGTTTTTAATAAAATAGCCATCAAAATCGATGTTTTTTTCTTTAATACTACAAAAACAAAACAAAAACATTTTTTTTTTCTGAAAATAATAAAAATTGACTTTGACAAACTTATAAACACTTCCTCTAAAAGCCTCTAATTTTTCATCGATAGTAACAAATTGGGATACACTGTAATATTTTTGGAATTTTTCTACTAACTACAACTTCTTCAAATAAATCTCTAAAAAGGGCTAGTTTATCTACGACAGCTCTTTCAGCTTATGTGGATATGTCATAAATCCTGAGACAACGTATTAATAAACAGAATCGATTCCAGCTCATAATCAATCGAAATAGTTCCGGAGATGAGCCACATGTTTTCCAGCAAAGATTAAAAGGCCTAAAAATGCTTCGATTTCTATATTGTCAATATTGGCATATTACGATAAAATTTTTAACA
Organism: Cordilura impudica; assembly: GCA_963682025.1. Taxonomy (NCBI): domain Eukaryota; kingdom Metazoa; phylum Arthropoda; class Insecta; order Diptera; family Scathophagidae; genus Cordilura; species Cordilura impudica. Next base: position 282,065,843 of record OY821517.1, on the reverse strand, counting down.
CTCTCCGGAAAAAATAATCTTCAAATTTCGGCTGTTTCCTTCAACTTTTCTACTTAACTTCTAGGCCCAGGAAGTTGAGTGACAATATTTTACATGATTTGAAGGAGGAGCTTTATTCCATCTAGTTTGTCCGTATTTTCCTCATCCAACTCCTTGACGTATTTTTATTCATTATATTCTTGCTCGGTATCATAAGTTTGTTCTTCCGTCTCAATAAAATCTTCCACCTCGTTGTCATTTTCATTCTCATATACAGAACTCGAAATTTCTTCCTCCAAGTGTAATCTGATTTACTCTTGACTCATTCTGATTCTTAAAATGTTCTATAAAACAATAAAATACACAAAAATAAATCAAAATAATAATTAACAAGCTAGTTTTACAACTTCACCAAAAGCTACACCTACACGCGTCGGTCTCGCAGACCAAATTTTTCAGCTAACAAAAAACTCAATTGTCTATCGATTCTAAAAAAAAAAAATATTTAACAAAAGTGTATGGGAAGGTTAAAACCGTTTTATTCTATGAGATTATATAAAGAAGCCAGGGGAACTATATAATTTTGTTATCGCATGAGATATATTTCATTAAGTTTAATGTAAATTTCATAAATTATTCAAAAGTAAATACTTAAATATTAATAATAATTTGTCATTAAATAAAAATCACGATTAGTGGTTGTAACAATCAATAAAAAAAATAATTCCATTGCATGAACAAAATGTCACAATTAATACAATCGAATTTATATAATAGCAATTACTATTATAACTGCATGAAATTACCCAAAATTTATATATAATTTTTAATTTAATTTTATTTCATTATTTTCCAATACAACATTATTTACAATCTTATAATTAAAGTAATGGATTTTTACAAGGTAATGATGAATAAGTATATGTATAAATACACAGTATACAAAATTTAATTAATTTAGTTTGTTCTAGTAGCCAGAAACGATTTTTTATTAAAGAGCAATGCGACGCTCTTTTTAGAAATAGAATTTTAGATCAAAAATACCGTTTGAAAAGGTGTTAGCACAAAAAAAAAATAACGGATTCATTGCAGCTACCGAATTTATTGTCAACAGAATTTGGGTGAAATTGATAACTGAATTTCAAGTTGGTGACCACAATTACAAAAGGTTTAATGGGGTCGTATTATTTTTTTTCAAAACCCTAGGCTATTAAGATAAAATATAGCATTCAAAAGTGGAGAAGTAATTAATTTTTCATAAAATAAGTTAAGAAAGATTACATATACAGAATGTTTCACAAAAATCCCATTTTTCTCGAAATCCGCAAAAATAATTTCTTTGTCAAAAAAATTCTGGATTAGGGAGTTACGTAAAAATTCACACTTATATGTACCTACTTAATAAAACCTTAAAGTGCTAGATCCATTTTTTTAAATTTTGTTTAAGAAAATTTTTTAAAACATATATTATTTATCAAAAAAATTTCCCACTTTCGAACTCAATGCGCAATAGGTTAGCAGCGTGGTAATAAAACCATACCTCATATCTGATTATTTATAAGTATAGAGACAAAAAAATATGGCAAAATATGGCTTTAATATATTTCTCAAAGGTGAAAAAAATGCTATAAAATTTCATGACCTATTTTTTTTTTTGCACAAAAGTGGTCTGGGGCATTTGCTATTTCTTGGCGGATTTTTATTCGATTTTGAATTTATATAGCTTTTTGGTTGCTGATAAATTTCGAACTTTTTATCTTTTTTTCGATCTTTTAACCGGTACAAATTGTTACTTCCTTATTATCAGCCCATCGACAAACGAATACATTGTATATTTGATCATATTGATAATCGGATTCAGTTTGTATTGAACTGCCATGAAGTATAGTCGATAGCGCAAAAATAAATAAACAACAACCACTATTCTCAAATCGGGAATTTACTTACGTTTTTTTGTTTTTTTTTTCATCATATAACAATACAATAACAATAAAAAGATATATCGGATACCATCAGCTACTAATAATCATCTGCATTTTTGCAGCATGACGGAATTAAGTAATTTAAGCAGCGAAGAGAGTGATTTGAGCTGGCAAGAATTTCGATCGCGACCAAACAAACGAAACAACTCAAATCATTCTCCTATTGGAAATGCTTCTAAAATTGGAAGAGAGACAAACAATAATAACTCAACCAATACTAATGTCAACAATACTAACAGATTTGCTGCTTTGAATGATGTTAATTACGATGTTACCGAAGAAGGAAAAAATGAACAAGAAAACATTTTGGTATCAAAGCCGCCACCTATTTTTATACCAAATGTAAAAATATGTATATCAGCAATGATTAAATCTTTCTTAAGGGTAACAAAAGCCAATGAATTTTCATTCAAAGCTCTTAGGGGAAGCCAAATTAAATGTATGCCAAAAACTATTGATGCGTATAAATCTATAGTTAACTTATGCAAGCAAAAAAAAATGTATCTTCCACACATATCAAATTAAAACTGAATGATCTTTTAGATTTGTGATTAAAAACTTACATTTCTCTGCGCCCATCAATGATATTAAGGAAGACATTGAAACTAAAGGACACAGAGTAAGACAAATAATTAATGTAAAAAGTCGAATTGACAAGAACCCACTTCCGTATTTTTATGTTGACCTTGAACCAAGTTCAAACAGTAAAGAAATTTATGAATTGAAACATATTAATTATGCATTAATAAAAATAGAAGCGCCACGGAAAGTTAATGATGTAGTACAGTAGCACAGATGCCAATAATATGGTCACACCAAGGCTGTATTAGGACCTTTTCATTATACCCTAGTCAGATATGCCTATTGCTGATAAAGTACTATTGGCTACTTTTGCTGATGACACAGCAATTTTATCGGCTAATACCGATAAGAACGACGCATCAACTAACATCCAAAATCAACTTCTAAATCTAGAGTTCTGGTATAAAAAATGGAAAACTAAAATTAATACAAGCAAATCAAACCATATGACGTTCTCTATGAGGCAAGATAATTGTCCACCAGTCAATATAAATGGGGATGTTATTGCTGATAAAACTTTTATTTAAATACCTTGGGATCCACATGGATAGAAGATTGACTTGGAAACAACACATCAAAGTCAAAAGAGAACAACTAAACATGAAACTCAAACGTTTATTCTGGTTGCTAAGACCTAAGTAAAATCTTAGTATTGGAAATAAAATAAGAATTGTAATGAACGATTTAGCAAATAAATATTGTCGTGAACTAAGTATGATACTTCTGCATTAAGTATTGTTTAATAAATTTTTCTAGCAAACTGACTTATCTTAGTATACCTTTATTATTAAAATTTTCTTCACGAATTTTTTTTTTCGATTTCATTTAATTATTGCTGCAAGAGTTAAAATGGTTAAGATACTTTTTCTCTAAACTAACATGCAAAAAGCTTACTACCTGGTGGGAGCTTTTAAAATTTTTAGTGAGGATTCGATATTGCATAAATCAAACACAAATCCTGAAGCACTTTTATTTTACAAACAATTAGTTATGAGTAAATATTTCGCAAAATAAAATTATTATTGTTAAAATTACTATATTTCTATCAAAGTGGATCGACACAAATGGTTGTTGTCTCCATTAAGATTTAGCTGCGTTCATTTGTTAAAGCTGGAGATTACACCTCTACACAAATTAATAGAGTTCTAGTTAAAGCCAATATTATAATATTTAAACACACCTTAGAGTCTCGAGCAATTCGTAATTAGTTCTAGCACTTTTCAACTTCCTTCTTTTCTGCGATACCTTTACGCAAACACCTCGTAAAATTAAATTGGTCGATGTTTCTTTAAATATATAGTCTACGAAGGCATCAACAGAAAAAACCTTAAATTCAGAGTGAAAGGACAAATTTTAAGAAAATTTTTATCGAAAAGCGTAAGTTGAAAATTAAAATATAGAGAGTGAACTATGTAGAAATTTACATATTTTCCCATAGCGAGGTATTCCAACATTCAGCTGGCTAACCTAAATATACCATTCTTTAAATTTGCTGTGGAAATTTTTATTCCATAATCACTTAAAAGTGAGACACCGCAATTGAGTAGAAGGTTATTGCAAGCGAAGGTGTCAACCGCAACACGAGGCTTGGGATCAAAGTCCACCTTAAAAAAAAAAAAATCTTAAAGAGATTACTACTCAAGCACAAGTGGCTATTCTACTTCAGGAACGTATTTAAACACTTGCTGGTAAGAAAAATAAATAAATCGAAAAGGAGGATTACTCCACAAAAGAATTAACCATTTTTTTGATAGGTACATCGTCATATGTGTCGGCGCGTGACCAAACGATGACCAGCAGTGGTTTGGAAAATTTTTGTGTTGATTAACAATACTGTATAAAAAAATACAAAATCTAGGTTGTATCAACTTCACTTAGCCAGGTGTACCATATACGAAATAAATAACTAAAGTACTTCTTATATTCCAGTTCCAATTTAGCATTGAGCCTAACAAAAGAAACAAAAACTTTTAATATTTTAAATCACAATACTTTCTCAGGGAAATATACAGAATACTTTAAAGTATACGTTTGTTTTCCAAGATAGTTTAGAGAAACATTTGATCCCCACCCACAATTTCATTAAGTTACAGGAGAGTAATTAATCAATATTCGTGCAAAATACTAAACCTTCATTCAATTTTATTGTACATATGGGAATTCAATGTAAATATTTAAATTTAGATTATAAAATCGAAAAAAATTTACAAGGATATGGAGATAAACTAGATCCTCTTTAATACAATCATTGTCAGTTTATATAACCAAAAATATTTGAACTAAAATCGCAGTTTATTCAATTATACCTAAACCAAAATGAAACAAAAATCAAATTCAAGTTAAGAAACAAAAAAAAAAAAAACATTATTCCTAATTATAACACGGGATAATGGCTGCAACCCATATATCAAAACAGAAAACCCTTTTGTATCTACAAACAGAGAAAAAAAAAGAAAAAAGGAAAAGAGAATTAAGAACAATTACTAATAATAAGTTAAATAACATAACAATCTCCTAACTATCTAGCATCATCGTTGGTTCAACATCATCCAGTTCGAGGAGGCCTCATCGATCTACGATAATGTAGGGTGAGGGTAACAACAACAATTTTTATACCCTATACCACTATGTGGTTTGGGTATAATGACTTTGTGCTGCTGTTTGTAACAACCAAAAATATTTGACCTAGACCCATCTTTAATTATACCGATCGAATCAGAATCACTTTCTGAGTTGATTTAACAATGTCCGTCCGTCCGTCCGTCCGTCCGTCCGTCTGTGTGTCCATGTAAAGCTTGTAATCAAACTGCAGGTCGCAAATATGAATATATTTTGATGAAATTTGGTATATAAGCTTTCATCGGCCATGGGATGAACGCTATTGAAATTGGTGAGAATCGGTCCATGTTCAGACCTAGCCCCCATACAAATTACCCATATGAAATCGACATAAATTGCCATAAGATCCAAATTGTCATATAGATCTTACTGAAATTGGGTTTGTATGCGTTCATTACATCCACTAATGAGTAGTCCAAAAATGATCCCTTTGACCCCATATAGAGCTGCTTCCCGATCTTCTCTTAAATCTATTAAAAACCAAAAATATTGCACTGATTCTTCTCAAATTTTGTTTGTACATATTTTTGCAAAATACAAGAGACTTTACCAAACATAATCAGTATCGGTCCATTTTTGGACCTAGTCCCTTTATAGATATAGCATCCGATATGAACTTTTTCATATCTGCAGCCAAAAAAATTAATAAAAATCCCACTCAAATTTGGTTTTTTCTTATTTTCAATGTCCTGTTAGTTGGGCCTAAGAGATAGGGTTTCTAAACGCATGGTATAGGGTATCGTATAGTCGGTCTAGACCGACTATAATTTTCTTACTTGTTATTTTATTAATAAGTATTTTCAAAATACCATAGAAATTACCAATAACAAATAACGTGTAACCCCGAGAAATAGATATAAAGCTCAGTAGTAAAGCCCTAAAGAGAGCGCTTAAAATACCAGAAATAAGAAAGAAAAAAAAAACATAAGAATAAGAAAAAATAATTACACACCAATGTAAATTTCGGCATATACTGCCATTCATACATTACTCGCTCTTCTTTAATAATTGTTAGGGCTTACTGTTGAATTAATAAATATTTCTGCACTTTATCGTTACCGGTTTTCTTTACTATAATTTAAGCGTTATCGTTTTCTTTACTATAATTTAAACGTTATCGTTACCGGTTTTCTTTTTTTTCTTTCTTTTGTTCTGAAACCGTTATCAAACGATGAAATAGTTTGGCTAAATCGTTAATCTTCGAAAGTGGGGTACTTTATAAGAAAAAAGAATAAAAATCTTTCTTAAATTAAGTTGTTTTAAATATACTTACATAGGTATATACATTTTTTTTTGTTGGAACAGGAGAATAATTGATAACATGAATTAAATTTAAAATATCGTAATCTTTAGTAATAAAACTATTTGAACTAACCTGTTTAAAATTATCTAAATTACGCTTGGATGAAATATGAGAACTACTGTAATTATAATTATTATATCACACGTTTATATTCAATTTAAAGAAATATTAACGATATGAATAAATTTATGCAAAAAATCATTATGAGTTGCTAAATTTGCGTAATTGTTTTCAATCATGGTAGGATAAGTTAGAGGTATCAAAAAATGTGGGATCCTAAAATCAAAATTTTCCGCCACTGGGATCATGGAAGGGAGGGTTATGAGGCGCTTGTTCCAAACACCTATGGAACATGGAATATGTTAAGGTCATATAATCAATTTTTTGTTTTAGTTTTTTTTTTTTCATTATAACCATAATGAAGCTTTGTTTTTATTTATTATGGTTATTCAGTCCAATCGAATAGTTAGAGTTTAAATTTAACAAGGGAGTCTTTATAATAAAAAGACAACGTAACAGTACTGAGGTTACTTAAAAAAAGGACACGAACTTCACCCCAACCGATTGTTAGCTAGTGATTTAATGGCTCCCGCAGTCTTTTTTTTTTTTTTGTTACCGAAAAAAACTAAAGCTAATATTCTTTTTCTAATGTTAGTTTTTCTATTCTTAACATCTTAAAACATTTCGCGAAATGTTTTACAAGTACTGTACATTACAGAATCTACAAAGCCATACTCAAACCTATATGGGTTTATGGAATTCGTCTATGGGGAAGAGCAAGCATTTCGAATAGAGAAATTCTTCAGAGGTTCCAATCAAAAACACTACGAATGATACTTGATGCTCCCTGGTACGTTGCCAATGACACAATCCACAACAACGCAAAGATTCCTTCTGTTAAAGAAGAAATACGGTATTATACTCAAAGATACATAGACAGATTAAACTATCACCCTAATGTTCTAGCAATATGTCTACTAGACGAAACAAATGAAAATAGGAGAGTTAAAAGACTGCATGTTCTTGACTTGCCATATATAAATTTAAATTTTTGTTGCTATTTTATACAAGTTTAATTAAGTAATATTTAGTGATTTTACTTAATGTAGTAAATACTTATGTTATCTATCTTAATCAAATTTACTTAAAATATATTCATTTATTAGATAGACAAGACATTATAAAAAAAAAAAAATTAATCGGATTCACAACGGTTTAATTGGTTTTCTGTATATAATGATGCTTTTCCAATTCTATTGTTGCGGATAGTTCTAGATGCACAAACTTTTTTCTCACTCAGTATATACTGTTAATTCCTTATGATTCCTTTAAAATAAACGAATTTTCAATAGAATTAAATAAATTTCTTAATGTTTTGGTTTTGTTCAATACTGTTGGTTTCCCACCGTTTGGTCAAGCAAAGTGTGAGAATTCATACATCAGCATAATTGATGACACGAGTAAAATATTTATACTAAATATTTTACTGCACGCGCTATTCAATTTACCAGCCAGACGGTATGACATTCTATGCTTCCATTGGCCAAGGTTGAGAAAATAACAGTATAGAACAAAACCAAGAAATATTTTGAATTCATATGCCAGCATAATTGATGGCACAAGCAAAATATATATATTAAATATTTTATCGCACGTACTATTCAAATTACCAGCCAGAGAGTATGAAATTCTATGCTTGAATTGGCTAATGGTGAAAAAATAATTTAGTGCAGGATAAACATTCTCCGGCTAAATTTTAATTTTAATTGTTTTTTATTGATTTGTATTAAGTTTAGTATATAAAGAACCAGAATTTCAATAAAAGTCGTCATTCTTTGATTTCCATAATTGACTGCATTTACCATATTTATTCTCTTGGTATACCACCCTAAGAAAATACTCTTATATACTCTAATTATACTTGTATACCACTTGGATAACCAAAAAAAAGGACAACTTCTCCCATCCTGGTGTGCCACCAAGATAACTTAAATTTCAACCTGATCGAGGCAAACGAGCCCTACGCTTTAACATATACATTAAATAGTATGAATCGTCGTAAAAAAATTATCAAAGTAAACTCTATGATGATTGGAGTTTTCTACAACCAAACTGATTTGGCGATCATAATTACCACTTGCATCTGAAAATGGTGTACAGCTATAGAAATACCCAGTTGCGGAGCAAACGCACCACAGCTTGTAACCAAACCGAGTTGGTTTGTTTCGTATTTACATTTTACATGAGTGGCGCCCAAAATATGTAAATCTTTCTTCATCGATCAACAGATCATCACTCCATATGCCAAACTGCATGCATTTTTTGTTTGCGATGTTAATCAATGGTCTAATCTAAGGAATAAACATTACATACATTTACCAATTAAACAATATCTCATAGTAAATTCTGTTTTTTAGCTTTGTGAGCTTATTATTTTTATCCAAATTCTTATTATTATTATTATGTAAAACTCATGCTTTACTCTGCTTTACAATATGTTGAATAACAGCCAACATTCGCGCTTGCGAACAGAAATGTTTGCCGTTGTCTACAACAACTACATTAGCGTTTTTTTTTTGTTTTGATTTTAATTTTTTCATTAATTGTCGATGAAATTACGTACTTACAATATTTATTTTTGTACAATGTATATATCTGAAGAGTAAAATAAAAAAAACTCTAAAAAAGGTGGTATGCAAAAATCATGAATGACGTAAATATGAGATATTTGTAAACACTTTTTTGTGTAAGTTATTTAAACTAAGAATATATATAATGTTTTTGTATCATAAATTTAAATATAACAGTACCATGAAGCAAAAGAATTTACAGCTCAAAATCAGTAAGTTTTTTTATTCGCAGGTGCGAACAGCGGCCGAAATTGGGTTAAGTATCCATAGTCCGTTTTAACAAAAAATTATTTAGTATTCTATTTTATGATGAATGTTGTTGATAAAATTGCTTTCTTATGGAGAAAAACTTTTTGATTTGTTAAACAGAAATACATAACAGACAAGTATTTATGCTGAATAAAGCCATTCAAAATCGCAATAATCATTTACACTGAACTTTTTTACGGATTTTAAGAACCGGACGCGGAGGGAGGGAAGGTTTAGGATTGCCTTTGGCATGGGCCTCTAAGTAACTCTATCTTAAACTAATTAAAACGAGCCAAAACTTATAGGATTAAGGATATATATATTTTATAAAGTCAAGAATAAACAAGTAAGAAAATTATAGTCGGTCTAGACCGACTATACGATACCCTATACCATGCGTTTAGAAACCATATCTCTTAGGCCCAACTAACTGGACATAGAAAATAAGCAAAAACCAAATTTGAGTGGGATTTTTATTAATTTTTTTGGCTCCAGATATGAAAAAGTTCATATCGGATGCTATATCTATATAGGGACTTGGTCCAAAAATGGACCGATACTGATCATGTTTGGTAAAGTCTCTTGTATTTTGCAAAAATATATACAAACAAAATTTGAGAAGAATCAGTGCAATATTTTTGTTTTTAGTAGATTTAAGTGAAGATCGGGAAGCAGCTCTATATGGGGTCAAAGGTATCATTTTTGGACTACTCATTAATGGATGTAATGAACGCATACAAACCCAATTTGAGTAAGATCTATATGACAATTTGGATCTTATGGCAATTTATGTCGATTTCATATGGGTAATTTGTATGGGGGCTAGGTCTGAACATGGACCGATTCTCACCAATATCAATAGCGTTCATCCCATGGCCGATAAAAGCTTATGCACCAAATTTCTTCAAAATACATTCGTATTTGCGACCTGCAGTTTGATTACAAGCTTTACATGGACACACAGACGGACGGACGGACGGACGGACGGACATTGTTAAATCAACCCAGAAAGTGATTCTGATTCGATCGGTATAATTAAAGATGGGTCTAGGTCAAATATTTTTGGTTGTTACAAACAGCAGCACAAAGTCATTATACCCAAACCACATAGTGGTATAGGGTATAAAAACTTGAACGGTTTTGTGGAGGATATGAAAACATACTAAACTATCAAAGCAACAGGAGTTAAATAAAAATAATTTTTGATTTAAGAATATAGGCTAGAGTAAAACAACGGTAGCCAGTTCCTCCTTGTATTAACTAAAATTCGACATTTTCTTTTCTATGGGCATTTCTATGCATTTTGCTTTCAAAGCAAAATCTGATATTCTTTTATTAAAAATTTTATTTTTTTGTTCGATAAACAAATCAGATAAATACTGTGTATTTCTATTATTTACAAATATGTTGCTCTGAAAAAATATATATATAAATATATATGCATATGTATATGTTCTAAAGATGTTTAGAAGATTAGTGTAATATATATACCTTTGTGTCAAATATCATTCAACGCTTATCGATTTCATGGCAACAATAAAAATGGGTACTAGATGTTGTTTGTTCCCTATTGTTTTCAATTTCTAATAGGATTATTAAATGCTACAGCATACAAATTTATCAAGTGTTTTTTGACATTGAATACAACAGCATTAAATCAACTTATAAATTTGGGTAGCAAATTGTCTGACACTAGATTGTGATTCAAGTTATAAACTTGAATGAATTGAGCTGTAATGGATTGTATCAGTTTTTATCATTTTCTAAGCATGTCATGTAAAAGTTAACTAAAAACGTGTTTTTATTGCTAAAAAATTATAACCCATTATTACAAATGTCTTTTTCCTACGCGCATTTCCATATATTACAAAACTGCTACTCATATGTGTCTTTAGGCATGTTCATGATGTAATGCAATATAAATATTTTGGTGTTTGCTGCATCACGCAATTTTCACTTCTCTGCAAGTCGTATTATTTGGCACTTGCAGAATATAAAAATTGTTGTGGTAAGGCACTAATTCGTATATTCGTAGATACATATCCATAGATATATTTTGATTTTGAAATTAAAAAATTATTTTAGCTAAAGTTCGATACCAACTATTTCACGATGGCAAATACTGTAATTTCTCGACAATATGTCATAGTCGTACTTTCTTTTTATTTTCAATTTAATTTATACTAATTATTAATTTGTATTAAAAATATAATCTTATGATTTTTATATCTTAAATATTGTAAATACATATTTTGAAAATAAAGAATAATAACTAACTAACTAACTACAGTGATTTCTCTGCCAGATGGTGTACTCGTAGCTAGTATTACCGGATCCTAGTATTTTTTTCTGTATTTTTCGTTAAGTTAACTAGCAAATCAGGTGAATTTAATTAAGTAGGAAAATTCATTCTTTCATCATTTTCCAATATAGTATTAATTTCTTCTATGAAAATGACAAAATTTGTTGATGCTAAAATTGCCATCAAAAGTAGTCATATAGGTAACGCTACCTGTTGAAAGTTTTTGTGCTTATAGTGAAGTATATTATTACACTTACCCCATTTATTACCGCCGTGTGTTTGAACAGACGTATATCATGTCCCGAATTTTGACTAAATATAAAACATAGATAAATATAAATAATTAAATAATTAAGAAATGGGGGATATGTATTTAAGGTTTAGTCTATTATCAAAAAAAATAAAAATAATTAGTTATTTATTGTTCGGTTTAAGATCATATATATATTTTTCTAAAGAAAGAAAGATAATAATTTTTGTAATGTAAGAGAAATATTGGAAAAAAAATTGAAGACAGCGCTAGATGGAGTAGCTACTTTCGAACAAAGCGACTTGTTCATCTTCAGCATCCTTCTGCCTATTACTTCAGCTCATGCTTAATCAACTATTTAACTCAACATTTGAATAAAATAAAAATAATATTTGTTGAAACGAAAAAGGAACTTTGTACCTTTCACTAAACTTTTTCTTAAGTTGATTTTGTAAGAATAAAACGACGATTGATTTACTGTATTCTGGTTGAATGTACATGAACGAATGTTAACAGTAAAAACGTTTTATTTTCTACATTTAAGTTCATTAGTTAGTTATATTAAAAAAAAAACAATGTTACAATGTTACAAAGAGGTCTAAAATATTAGTAACCATCAATGTAGTTACCATATTTTTAAATGGATGATTCGTTTGAATTTAAAGTTAATAAGAAATAATGAGTACAATATTATATTAAATAAATTATCAATATATTTTGGCCGAAAAATATTTTTGGATAACTTTCGCAAGCCACTTCCTTTGCAAAAGGGGGTTAAAAAATTTCCGAAAATATACTATTTTTAAGCTGATTGTATAGTACATATATAAGAATAAAAATTATTACATGTATCTTGGAGGGTGTTGCCAAATGTCCAAATAAGAACACAAGTTTACAAATGAATATACTTGACGCTAGGTGGCAGTAAATATTGGTGTGTGTTTCACCATTTGATGTTTTGTTTATACCAGTAGCACTTCTTTCCTTATAGAGATGACGTTTCCTTTGTATTACAAAATTTTATAGTATTATTTTCAATTATTTCACATTTATCTTTTTATTTTGTGATATTATTCAATTATTATTGTAAATAATAGTGAATTGTGTGAAATGTCGTGCCGAAGGTACAACACAAACACAGAATTACAAGACATCATTGATAACTAGAGCGATGATGAACGTGATCATCCAGATGGAAGAGCATCCGAAATTGAAACAGTTATTTGTTTGTAATAACATCGGTGATTCCCATTGTGAAATAATAGTAGATGACAAACTACATCGGACAGAAATTGTTGAGACGAATTAAACACAATCAATGTGACACAAAATATGGAAAAAGAAAACAAATATGTCGTTTGAGACAGACAATATAAATATGGGGGATTTCATGTCAACTTTTGAAGCCGATGTCTTCCGATCGGGATGAAATTTGCACCAAGGTTAGTCCTATTGGATAGTAGTCTAGATACAATTTTTCAACAAGATCGGTCCAGATTTCTCTGAGTTAGACTGGATCAAAATTTGACATTTTGGCCAAACAGGTGTTTTTTCTCATCCACGTAACTAATTACCTATTGTTCTTAGAAAATTTTCTCCTAAAGAGTTTAGATAGCTATTTCTTCAATATTTGGGAAAAAATATTAAAAAAAAAAAAAAAAATTGTAGACTTTTTTTTTTGCTAAAAAGGGCATTTTTTTTCTTTTTTTTCATAAGAAAGCTTAGGATCTTTCCTTTAAGAGCTTTTTGGTCGCTTAGTGGGATGGGAGTGGGATATCTATCAAAATAAATGTTTTGTAACTCAAGACAACGGTTTCTCAATTTTTCACAAATGTACTATTTTGATTTTTTTCCTATTTGTGTGTAAAACCTTACAAATAAAACTTATATTGAGAAATTAGACAAACTAAACTTTCCGAAGGTATATAACATACCTAACTAAAATTTTATACCCTCGATACTGTAATACCCAGAATATGTTAACGTCATGAAAAAAATCGCTTTTTTTCTATAGAAATGTTGAAAAATTATTATTTTTTATTTATTTTTAATTAATTAATAATTATTAATGTATAATAATAATAATATTAAAAATAAAAAGATAAATAATTTATTAAAATTTAATCTTTATTGCATTAGATCCATTTATATCATAACTATTTTTATACTTAATTTATTGTAGCTGATGAAGTATTTCAGTCTTGTAAATTCTTAAATACACAGTCTTTCATCCAGATTTTTTGTCGCCTTTATTTACTGCGTTTTTTTTTGTCAATCCTTTCTTGGCGTTACTAGGTTCAGCTGTTGCTTTCGCTGCTGGTTTATTTGTTGTCTTTGGAAAGAAATCGCATTAAATAGAGGCAGAAAACTTTTTCAACTTGTGTCTTCCATCGACAAGCGGTATAAAAGCATGGTATTGAGCGGTGCCATCGATTGTTACCACAACATCGAATCTGCTCTTCAGTGTTTTCAATGTTTCCTGATGATCCTCTTTGCTACTAAAAACTATTTTAGTTTCTTTACAATAACTCTTTGCCCAATGGAATAAAGCAGTCGCATCTAAGATGCGATCTTGATGAGAGCACTGGAGGCTATACTTCGCTGCATTTCTTTTAAGGTTTGCTCCAATACCATCACATGCTCCTTTACCATGAGCAGTAGGATGAAAATGCCACTCAGCTGGCATTCCAAAATCTTTTTCATGGGCCATAAGTTTTGCCAAGCTACTTTTGTTTTTAAAATGTTGACGAGCTCCGTCCGAAACGTAGTATACCTTCTCTACTGTAAATTTAGATTTTAGAAATTTTAGTATTCTCTTCTGGTACTCATAAACTGCAACGCTATCATGTTTTAAATCGTAGGATATGATTGACATACTTTTGTGTTCCAGTTTTTCATCTTTCATGTAGTAAATAACTACTGTGAATATAGTTGCTTGGTCGTTATTGAAGTGGAATGCTTGTATGGCATCATGAAGAACATATTTATAGTTTTCTGCGAAATCATATGAAATAACGAATTCACCAGACTTCAAATGTGTCTTCAAATCCTTGAAGAATGACCATTGCTATTTGACTAAAAAGTCATGGTTTCTCAAGTTTAGCAATCCTGTACACATTTCTTCCACAAAATCATCCACATTTAAAATGATTGTTTTCAATGTGCATCTGTCAGTCTGAATCCAAGAATCAAATTTGACCTCCTCTATATATTCTCGATCTAAAGAGTTGATTAAATTTTCTTTGATGAATGTGGTTTTCGGGCAATTGGTACATTCACATAAGTGGCAAGAAGTTGTTGCATTAGGACACATAGTCAATTTAAGGCAATCGCGGTAATCGTGTAAATCTTCTGCCGAATCATCTGTTAAATACTTTAAGTTGATTTCCTTCAACATCAGTAAATCAGTAAATCTTCTGCCGAATCATCTGTTAAATACTTTAAGTTGATTTCCTTCAACATCAGATTTTCATGGTAAATGCAAACGCATACTGTGTGAGTTCCGCTGCTTTCTGCCAAAACGCAATGTTTTGGTCTCATTTGGGTTAATTTCGTGAAGCCAATTCTAACATCCTCGTGTTCAGAATGATATGTTGCAAATAACTCTTTCAGGTTACAGATAACCATTCTCTTCTGTTATGTTATGAAGGTATGTTACATACCTTCGGAAAGGTCTAGTTTCTCAGTATAAGTTTTATTTGTAAGGTAAAAAAAAAAATCAAAATAGTGCATTTGTGAAAAATTGAAAAACCGTTGTCTTGAGTTACAAAACATTTATTTTGATAGATATCCCACTCCCATCCCACTAAGCGACCAAATATTGAAGAAATAGCTATCTAAACTCTATAGGAGAAAATTTTCTAAGAACAATAGCTAATAAGTTACACGGATGAGAAAAAACACCTGTTTGGCCAAAATGTCAAATTTTGATCCTCTCTAACTCAGAGAAATCTGGACCGATCTTGTTGAAAAATTGTGCATAAACTACTATCCAATAGGACTAACCTTGGTGCAAATTTCATCTCGATCGGAAGACATCGGTTTCAAAAGTTGGTGCACTTGACATGAAATCCCCCATATATAAATTGTATGCACACATCGGACAGAAATTGGTAAGACGAATTGAACGAACAAAAAAAAAAAAAAACCAATGTGTAGCTTGAGACAACGCATAAAGCATGTAACCCAGCAATAACTAAAAAACCCAGTGAGCATTTTATGAAATTATAAGATGTTTTTATGACGCGCTTTACAAATGAGATTTTTAACCACGCTTGAAAATGCTAACACAACAAACCAAGAAATCAACAAACACACAGACATACAGTTTTTATAATATTTTCTAGGACTTGATATTTAACTCTGAAAAAGAATTTTATATCAAAATGATATTCAATAATTCAAAAATGAAATTCTGTATGGAAAAAATTTAAAAGTTTAAATTTTGAAACCTTTCATCGTTTTAAGTTTTTTTTATTTGCCAATTTTCATGCTATTCTATTTTGTAACATTAAATTTGTCTAACGTGCTTCAAATAAAAATCTCAATTAGAATAACAATTTCAAATACAAATAAAGAAACAAAAATTTATATTTTTTCAAAAAAGTCTTATATAACACAAAATTTAAATAAATCTATATATCTGTGATCAAAAGCGATAACCGCCTAAGTCGACTTAAGAATGATTTGAGTTATGTATGCTGTCATATTCTACTAAAAACGCTTTATATTTACGTGAAATCACCATTTCTCTAACACTTTTTATCAAAAAGTTATTAATGAAAACAAACCTAAGTCGTAACAAAGCCCCATTACATTTATATAAACAGTTATTTTTCTCAAAAGAATGATTTTCGCCGATTTGAGTTATGTATGCTATCATATTTTACTAAAGAATCTTTATGTTTACGTGAAATCCCCATTTCTCTAACACTGCTTTTTAAATAGATATTAATACAAATATTTTGACCCAAGTCGTAATGAAGCGCTATTACATTTATATAAAAAGCTATTTTTCTCAAAAGCATGATTTTCGAGCTAGGCGGTTATTGCTTGTGGCCACAGATATATTAAAGAGTTGCGTGAGTGACTGACTGATTGACTGACTTACATAATCGCCCAGCCCAAACCGCTGCACCTAAAAATTTGGCATGTAAGTTCCCTTTACAGAGTGTAGATCCACTAAGATGGCATTTTTGGAAATTTGAATTTTTAGGGGATAAAAAAGGGTAAAAACGGCCGAAAAATGGCATTTTTAAAAAATCTTAAAAAAGAGGTCCGTAGGAGTATGAAATTTGGAACGTAGGTTCTTTTTGCGAGGCAGATTCGAACCAAATTAAGGATTCTTTGAAATTCGCATTATGAGGGGGTAAAAATGGGTAAAAAACGGTCCAAAAAGGGACATTTATCTATTTAATTTATCTATCAGGAATATCTAATTTTGAACGTAGGTTCCTTTTACGACGCAGACTCGAACCAAAATATGTATTTTTGGAAATTCGCATTTTAAAGGGATAAAAACGGCCCATAAAGGGACATTTTTAGACATGGTCCCAGGATTATGAAATTTCGAATATAGGTTCCTTTCAGGACGTACACTCGAACCAAAATATAAATTTTTAGAAATTCGAACCTTAAGGGGGTAAAAAAGGGTAAAAGCGTACCAAAAGGGAATATTTTTAAAAATGGTCCCAGGAACATAACATTTGGAATGTGGGGTCCTTTTGGGAGGCAGATTCGAACCGAATAGGGATTCGCACTTTAAAGAGCTAAAGAGGCGAAAATAAAAGGGAAACAAATTTAAATTTGATATCTTCTTAACAAATGAATCT
The DNA here is from genome assembly GCA_963682025.1 of Cordilura impudica. Classification (NCBI taxonomy): domain Eukaryota; kingdom Metazoa; phylum Arthropoda; class Insecta; order Diptera; family Scathophagidae; genus Cordilura; species Cordilura impudica. The sequence continues at coordinate 282,048,116 of OY821517.1, read as the reverse complement.
AGGAATATGAAATACAGTATGTGGATTCCATTAGAGACTTCAGATGCGATGAAAACTTTTGGAATTCATATTTTAAGGGGGGGCCAAATCTGTATACATGAATTTTGTAATACAGACTCCACCGAATACATTATATATCTGGTATCTTCTAAACAAACAAAAAAAAAATGTAAAATATAGTTTGTGGATTCCACAAAAGATAGAAACATCAAATGAGATGGAAGCTTTTGAAAATTCGGATGTTAAAGGGGGGGTGGGCAAAAACTGAAGTGTAAGAGTGTACCTTTTTGTATCCTCTTTACAAAGTAATTTGGGAATATGAAATTTGACATATAGATTCCACCAGAGACACATATATCGGAGAAGAATAAACTTTGTTTTAATTCGATCCCTTGGGGGGTGTAAAAACGGCCAAAAAATGAGAAAATTGATACTTTTCAACTGATAAATTTTCCTTTGAAAGTACATTTTCTTAAGAAAACAAGAAAGAAAATGATAGCTGGTATAGACCGATACCCTATTCCATGCGTTTAGAGAATTGGTCTTAGGTCCAACTAATTGGGTTAAAAAAAAAATCATAAACCAAATCTATGTCGAAAATTGGATCAATCCTGAACATTTATGGTAAAGTCACTTATATTTTGCAACAACATATACAAACCGAGAAAAAGCTGTGCAACATTTTTGTTTTAGATAGGTTTAAGTGAATTGTCCTACAGGGTTTATTTTTGGTCTACGGATTAATGGATGTAATAAACATACACAAACCCAATTCGAATGAGATCTATTTGGTAATTTGGATCTTATGGCAAGTTAAGTCGATATCATAAGGGTCATTTGAATGGGGATAAAGTCTAAACATGCACCCATTTTCACCAGTTTCAATAGCGTTTGTCCTATGGCTTGAGTTATATCTTTCCAAACTAAGCCATAGATATTACAAATAATATTATTTTTGAATAATTTTCGAAACTTAATGCATAAAAAAGTGGTACTTAAATAGAGTAGGTCGCAATACATTGGAAATTTTTACAAAATTCAAAATTTGCCAATTTGGTTTTTTAATAATTACACTTGGTGATAAAATTGTGTATTTCTTTTACGAAATTACTATTTGGTTTATTCTATATTGGAAGACAACACATTTGTTACAAAAAATACAACTAAAAAAAATAGATAAACGAAAATAAATATGTTTTTTAAGTGATGCCAAAACAGTGAAAACTTTTAAATTTCTTTACCAGAGTTGATTAAAATAATAAAAAATAGAAGAACCAGTGAAAAAACATTTTAAAAATTTTAACCGTTATATTAATATTTATAAATTCTGATATTTTCTTTCAATTATTATAAATAATGGCAAGAATAAAATATAATGAAGAGTTAAAATCTAGAATAATAAATGATTTTAGTGATGGCCGCAGACAAAAGAATATTTGTGAGAAATATTCTATGAATAAATCCATAAAATCGTCTGGCTAGCATTAATCTTGCGAATAGTGTTGATCAAAAAATTATATATTTAAATGGACCAAAAACGTTTAATCACTTCGGGAGTTTTACTATAATAAATTAATAGAATCGTTTGGTATAGAAATCATCCACCCCCCACGACCATGACCATCATATTACTCCACAGTGTTATTGTATAGTAAAGGTTTGCATTGTTTTGTCAACAGCATTAATACAAATTAATACTTTTAAGTTCTGTTAATTTTTTCTGAAGTAATATTAATATTTCTTCTTTGTTAAATAAATAAAACGTACAAATGTTTAAACTAATAAAAGATTCCATCCAAGTCGTCAAAAAAATATATTTTGTTAAAAGTTTCCATCGTATTGTCACTCACACTATATTTGTTATTGTTTTTAAATATTATTATGGCTTAAATAATTTATATAATAATTACAACGTAGCGGGTATACTGCTAGTAGTTCATAAAAACTACTATAGATTCATAAAAAAAATTAATTTGCTTAATGTAAAAATAGAAAAAACAAAATTTGAAAAAAAAAGTTAAAAATAAAAACATTTAACATATTAAATTCATTAAAAGTAAAAAATCAAAAAAAAAAAACAAAATTTGCAAAAAAAAATTAAAAACTAACAAAAACAAAAAAATATTGAATATGTTAGTTTCCCCATCAGTCCATAGAACATGATGTGGTTCATTCGCTTCTCCGCAAGCATATTCTGTTCTGGTATCATTTACCGCACATTATATGCTAAGGCGACCCCGTAGAAATCAAAATCGTCCTTCTTAGTTGTAATTTTTTTCCAATTTTGTGAAGAAAATCCAATGCGGTAGATATTAAGGAATGGCAAAAGTATCATCAGCAGCAGCGACAAATTCGTATGGAACAAGGCTCATAACGTGGATAAAATTGTAGTAGCATAAAAGTTCAGATATATCCATCATTCAGATATATCTACAGTTCTTCTCTATTTACGCGAACTTCTTCATGAAAATCAAGTAAGAAAATTATAGTCGGTCTAGATACGATACCCTATACCATGCGTTCAGAGACCCTATCTCTCAGGCCCAACTAACTGGATATAGAAAATAAGCATAAACCAAATTTGTGTGGGATTTTTATTAATTTTTTCGGCTGCAGATATGAAAAAGTTCATATCAGATGCTATATCTATATGGGGACTAGTCCCAAAAATGGACCGATCTTGACCATGTTTAGTAAAGTCTCCTATATTTTGCAAAAATATATACAAACAAAATTTGAGAAGAATCAGTGCAATATTTTTGTTTTTTGATGGATTTAAGTGTAGATCGGGAAGCAGCTATATATGGGGCCTATGACAAAGAGTTGTCCAATAGGGATCATTTTTGGACTACTGATTAATGGATGTAATATATACACACAAACCCAATTTGACTAAGATTTGTATAATAGTTTGGATCTTATGGCAATATATGTTGATTTCATAGGGGTCATTTGTATGGGGGCTAGGTCTGAACATGGACCGATTCTCACCAGTTTCAATACCGTTCATCCCAAGGCCGATGAAAGATCAAAAACCAAATTTCGTCAAAATATATTCATATTTGCGACCTACAGTTTGATTAAAAGCTTTACATGGACACACAGACGGAAGGACGGACGGACATTGTTAAATCGAATCAGATAGTGGTTGTGGTTGTATAGTTATATCATTTGAAAACAAAAAAATCAGAGTGCAATATGGACTTTTTCATATCCAGAATTTTTGATGGCAAAAAAGTTTTATTGTTACGGACAGTACCAACTAATGCAATATTTTCACAAAGTAGTTGAATGGCAAGATTATGTGTAGTAAAAAAATTATCACATGTAATCGTGCATCCCTTTGGGAGATGGTCTGATAATGTTAGCACCACTCTCTCACCTAAATTAAAAGTATGGGAATATAACAAATGTTATACGAAGTACAAAAGTCTCACATTCATTTTTTCTGGCTGTGTATTTCTTGTTTTGCCTGTGTACACTTCCATATTCCAGGCATATTTAGTTGCGGAATGGGAAAGTGCCCAAATTTGAATGCCATATCTGTCGTACTTTGATGGAGAATATTGCCTAAAATTACACCGACCTTGAAATGGAACCAACTGTTCATCTACAGTAACATTTTCATGTGCATTGTAAAAAACTTTGAGCTGTTTACTGCACTTGTCCCAAACGTTTCTCATCGGTGCTAGTTTGTCACGAAGTCTTCTTTCTTCTCTATTTCCAGAGCTGGCACTTTAATATGCTCGCAAATCGCTTGAGACTCATTGTTGCTCGAAAAGTAGGTATTCCGTTTTTTTTTTTTGATTCCACAAGCTAGTGAGATTTTCACCATGAAATTTTATATTTTACTGCATTATTTGCAATCTAAGATATACATCAAGCTCTATCATGTCAATCTTTTGCCAATTATTTCTATATAATTTTACACGTTTTTGATTTCTTATTTGAATCATAATATTTTTTATATTCGCTGATATAAACAAATCGAATGTTGCTCTTTTGGTAGGTCCAGGCTTATTCAATAAAATTTAATTTTTTGGTAACCTGGCTGTTCTTTCCAAACTGTACTTTTGTCCTTATATAATATGTAACTGAAGTGCTGTGATCTATTTCTACTGCATCTTCCACCTACACGCTTTCAACGCTATTATTTGATGATGAATATGATTCGTCTTCTGCATCGCTGTCGGGTGAAAAAATTTCGCCTTCATCACTATCATCCAAAATGTCATCATCTTCGTCATTCATTATTTGTTGCAACTAAATATCACTATGAATGTGAAGCAATTTCCTAACGGAACGCTTATTCTATATATTACAAATTTTGTTTTACAATTCTTACTTTTTTTCTTTGTGCCATTTTGTAAAAATACTGAATTATGATGAATTACAAACAAAAAAAAAAAAAATATATATATATATATATATATTTATATATGTGTACACGCTGATCACCAAAAATTAAACTGAACTCATTGAAAGAAAATATTGTAATGAGACAAAAGATCTAGCATCATCATAGCGAAATATTTTTTTTTTTCATATACAAAACGGGGAATCACCAATTGCAATTTGAATGAACTCTTTTGTGTACAAAGTTCAAGTGTTCAATGCGTTATAATATCAGCATAAAACCCACAAATTTTAAATCAAAAAATATTCAATGAACACGCTTTGATTGATAATTTCACTAAAAAAATTATTGATCGATGATTCTGATTGAAGAGATGAACGCAATTCAATTATATAAAATAGGAAAAAAAAATGGTATAGTGGAACTAAACTTACAATATCGCTTGTTGGGTCATATTGACCCAAAGGATGTTAAATGTGTGTAAATCGTGTTTTGAAATGTAGAGGGGGAAGGAAATATTTAAACTTTATTATTTTCTTTTAAAAGCATCATTTTCTTCCTTGTAATGGATAAATCAAAGTTTCACGTTCATATCTTATAACTAAAGGGAAAAATTTTGCGTTTGAAAACCAAAATAGGGTCAAATTGACCCAAGGAATGCAGAAGGGTTAATACAAAAGCAATTATGATTATTATAAATCAAATTAATCAAAAAACATCAAATTTTTAAATATAAATGAAAAATTTCACAAACCATAAGTCATAACAACAAAAAGGGTTAAGCAAATGTATAAATTACTATGTTTAAAATATAAATTTAAATTATCTTAAAATTTCTATCTTAACCTTGTGACACAAACAATGTATGCCACACAATTAGCTTCCAGATTCATTTTGCTATGTAGCAATTCTCTGTCCGGTATTGGTTCCCATCTCATCCACTCTTGCGTTGTCAGTTTTCTTGCCACAAAATCATGGTTTGCACATCCTATATTATATACGATTCTTGCCAAGACCCATCTTTTATTATACCGATCGACTTTCTAAATCACTTTCTGAGTCGATTTAGCGATGTCCGTCTGTCCGTCTCTGTGTCCATGTAAACCTTGTAATTAAACTACAGGACGCATATATAATAAGTAAGAAAATTATAGTCGGTCTAGACCGACTATACGATACCCTATACCATGCGTTTAGAAACCCTATCTCTTAGGCCCAACTAACTGGACATAGAAAATAAGCAAAAACCAAATTTGAGTGGGATTTTTATTAATTTTTTTGGCTGCAGATATGAAAAAGTTCATATCGGGGACTAGGTCCAAAAATGGACCGATCCTGGTCATGTTTGGAAAAGTCTCTTGTATTTTGCAAAAATATATACAAACCAAATCTGAGAAGAATCAGTGCAATATTTTTGTTTTTTAATAGATTTAAGTGAAGATCGGGAAGCAGCCCTATATGGGGCCAAAGGGATCATTTTTGGACTACTCATTAATGGATGTAATGAACGCATATAAACCCAATTTGAGTAAGATCTATATGACAATTTGGATCTTATGGCAATTTATGTCGATTTCATAGGGGTAATTTGTATGGGGGCTAGGTCTGAACATGGACCGATTCTCACCAATTTCAATAGCGTTCATCCCATGGCCGATAAAAGCTTATATACCAAATCTCATCATAATATATTCATATTTGCGACCTGCAGTTTGATTACAAGCTTTACATGGACACACAGACGGACGGACGGACGGACGGACGGACGGACATTGTTAAATCAACTCAAAAAATGATTCTGATTCGATCGGTATAATTAAAGATGCGTCTAGGTCAAATATTTTTGGTTGTTACAAACAGCAGCACAAAGTCATTATACCCAAACCACATAGTGGTATAGGGTATAAATATGTTTTGATGAAATTTGGTATATAAGCTTCCATCAACTACAGAATGAACCCCTTTGAAATTTGCGAAATGCGGTCCATGTTCAGACCTATTCTCCATACAAACGGCCCCTATGAAATCGACATAAATTGCCATACGATACAAATTATCATATGGATCTCAGCCAAATTGGGTTTGTAGGTGTTTATTATATCCATTAATCAGTAGTCTAAAAATAATTCCTATAGAACAATTCTTAGTTATAGGCGCCATATAGAACTACTTCCCGATATTCATTTGAATCTATCAAGAAACAAAAACATTGCTCAGCCTTTTCTCAAATTTGGTTTGTATATATTTATTCAAAATATAAGTGACTTTACCAAATATGGTCAGGATCGGTCCATTTTTCGATCTAGTCCCCATATAAATATATCACTCGATATGAACTGTTCCATATCTGGTTTGTTTGTCTATATCCAATTAATTGAACCGAATAGATAGGGTCTCTAAACCATGGTGTACTATATGGTATAGTCGGTCTAGACCGACTATAATTTTCTTTTTTGTTTAATATGGTGAATGGATTTTTCAACTTCATACATTAAATTCTTTGACGAGCTGTCCTCCAGTTGAGGTTTTTCGTGTTCGGATTGCTCTTTTTCTTCAACGTTTTCTTTGCCTTCATCTTTAACATTTTGAAGTTTAAATTGAGATGTTAGCTTTTGATATTGACGCTGTATTATATCTTGGATATATTTGGTCTCAACGTTTTTCGCAGACAATTTAACACACTTTTATTTTCAGTTAATGTATAATAATATTTCGAAAAATATTGTATTATGTATTACGCAGTAGACTTACTGATTACGGCATATATTTAACTTTACTTATTTGAAAGTAACTAAGGAATGTTTTGTTTTCGTTTCAATGATAGTGATATTACAACAATGGTTTTTTAATAAAGTTTTTAATTAACTCGTTAGTTAATTAATTAACATAATGAAGATAACGCACTAACGATATAATAAAAAAAAAATTGCACTATTAAGAAGTTTTTGTGTTTTTTTGAAAAACATTTATTTTTCCATTTCTTTCTACATCTTTCTTTAGAAAATATTCTTCCTTTGTCTTGAAAAAATAAGAAAACACTTTCATTGACTTTTGTCTACGGTCTGATAATTTTTAGCCATTGTTTTTAATAAAAGGAAGCTTTACTGATAGGTTACACCAGCAACGTCATATCTAAGAAAATAGATCTTACAGTCAAAAGTTAGTTTCAAGTAAAGGAAAGAAAAATAAAACAATCGATGTCTTTACAGTTTTAAATGTTTATCTAAGACTGTGTACAAAGATCTAAAAAGGACAACATATTGTTTGCCAGTTTTTAAATATAAAATAATCTGTTATAATCTTTTCCAAACGATTGCTTTAAGGGCGCGAGAACGTAATATAAAGCTGAAAAATTTTGTTATAAATAATAGGTGGAAGTATAAAATCAAATTAATGAAGTTAGCTAATAAGTTTAAAATGAATTACTTACTTCCAAAATATATGTACTTCTAAAATAACCTCCAAAATTACAAGGAAATTTATTCCTAGTTATTATAGCGGGACTACGGGTTACTTACTAATTTTATGGTATCAGTTACTGATATATTTGTTAGGAGAATTGTATTTTAAAACATGGTATTTGTCTACTTCATAAAATCATATTATATGGTACCTTTCTCTTTTGCTGTTTATGAAAACAACAAGAGTTAAAATGTTTTTTAAAGGCGCATATTTAGCAGAAATTTTTCTTTATTACAGCTTTTGTTTGCATAATTACAACTTATTTTAGTTTAATTCTAAGTGGTATTAATGGCAGCTGAATGTTTTGTTCACTATCATTCCTCCCTTAATGACATTGTAAAATCCAACTTCCAGTCATTTCTATTGAAGTTCTAAGCACAACAATGCAGCTTGATTACTTTGAAATTACAACATATTTTAAATGTTGAAATTTTGTAATGGAATGCGACGCCATCATGAAACAAAATCAAAAAAGGAGGTATCTTGTCATGATAAAAAATGCATCATTGCAAAAGCAGTAAATTAGCTGAAAAATGTGAATAAAATTTTCATTATTTGACCCAATTTTCAGCATAAAAAATAGCTTAAGAAATTTCTTTTTTACAGATTTACAAATAGATTTGCTAAAAAATTAAAGCTTTGATGAGATGATTAAAAAAGTATTTAAATTTTTGAAATTTATTTGTTATAAACGAAAAATTCATGCTTAAACACAATCTGAAATTTTAGTGTTCTGCGATGCTTAGATAAACGAATTTTATGTAAATTAGAAAATTTAAACTTACTAAAGATTTAAAGGTTGTAGGAAAAATCTTTTTCTTGATTCTTTTAGTCCATAGTTTTAGACACAAAAAAAAATTGGTTAAAATTCAGACACCAAAAAAAAAATTTCTAAGGTATTAAACATTATTGTTATTACATATTCTTAAGTACATTAAAATGTAACAGATTTTCTTCTTACCTACCATATAAACAAAAGTTATATAAAATGAAAGTATCCACAATACCGAAATACGCTACGTTTATCAATCTTAATTTTTATAAAATTTAATAAACTTATTCAATATCACAACTAAACTAAATCCAGAATATCATACTTCAGTACTAATAATTACTGATATCAACGTCTTATTCTACTTTAATAACATTCTTCTGAGAAAAAAAATTGTAAATATATTTTCTAATAAATTTCTGGTTAATACGATAAAGATTAAATTGTATTAAGGATTATTTTTCTGTTATAACAAAATAAAAAAAAATTTTTACCTTAGTTTGTTTTTTAACCGAAAAAGAAATTGCGATGTTTGCAGAAGCTTTATCTCATTGTAATTGTGGAAATTGCATTTAGGTCATATGAACTCAACATTGTCTATAGAATATTGAAACTGGGGTATAGATAACAACGGTCAAAAGTTAATACATTTTTAATAGTGGATAACACCATCGAATGCCCTCTCATATTTTACAACGAATACTTTCATTTCATTATACCCTATACCACTATGTGGTTTGGGTATAATGACTTTGTGCTGCTGTTTGTAACAACCAAAAATATTTGACCTAGACCCATCTTTAATTATACCGATAGAATCAGAACCACATTCTGAGTTGATTTAACAATGTCCGTCCGTCCGTCCGTCCATCCGTCCGTCCATCTGTGTGTCCATGTAAACCTTGTAATCAAACTGCAGGTCGCAAATATGAATATATTTTGACGAAATTTGGTATGTAAGCTTTTATCGGCCATGGGATGAAAGCTGTTGAAATTGGTGAGAATCGGTCCATGTTCAGACCTAGCCCCCATACAAATTACCCCTATGAAATCGACATAAATTGCCATAAGATCCAAATTGTCATATAGATCTTACTCAAATTGGGTTTGTATGCATTCATTACGTCCATTAATGAGTAGTCCAAAAATGATCCCGTTGGCCCCATATAGAGCTGCTTCCCGATCTTCACTTAAGTCTATTAAAGAACAAAAATATTGCACTGATTCTTCTCAGATTTTGTTTGTATATATTTTTGCAAAATACAAGAGACTTTACCAAACATGGTCAGGATCGGTCCATTTTTATTTTCTATGTCCAGTTAGTTGGACCTAAGAGATAGAGTTTCAAAACGCATGGTATAGGGTATCGTATAGACCGACTATAATTTTCTTACTTGTTTTATAATTTCATATTCTTTTGAATTAAATGTCTTTTATCAGCTTTGGGTCATTTGTGGGTCTTCTTATTTTATTTAGAAATATATAAATTTATTTTATACATAAAAAAAAATTTATAATAAAATTGCTTAAAAGTTGTTTTAATTTATATTCGTGAGCAATAAACAGATAATTGCACCAAAGATATATCACAATGTATTATTTTGGTCCCAGCAGCACTGAAGGGTTAAATAAATAAAAAAGTAACCGAATTATTTTTCTTAAATTCTAAAAAGTGGTTCATCGAGTTCAATAGAAAAACTCGTATTCGGTAATTTTTATTTAAAAATATCTTAAAATCCAAAGCTTGCCTTGTCTAATAATGGGTTAAAGTTCTCGGATTTATCCCAGATTTTAGGAACGGAAGTTTTTCACATTTGGTTATTATATTTAAGCATCGAATCTAAAACTTCAATAGCACTTACAAAATATTTGAATTTTTGAATAAATTGTTTTTTATTAGCTTGGGGTTCATATGTGGCCCCAATTACAAAAGGGTTAATGGGGTCCCTAATATTTTTTCCCGAAACCCTAGGCTATTAAGATTATTATATTTTATCTTAATAGCCTAAAAGTAGAAAGTGATGAATTTTTGATACAAAGAAATGGTACATTTACAAAATATTTTACAAAATCCCATTTTTCTCGAAATCCTCAAAAAATAAAATCCTTGTCAAAACAAACCTGGCACAGGGATTTACCTAAAAATTCACATAGTTAATCTATAATATACGTTTAATGAGACCTTAAAGAGCCAGATCAATTTTTTTTAAAATTTGTTTAAGAAAATTTTTCAAAACTTGAGTTTGTTTCAAAAGGAGGAGTTTTCAAAATTTTATCCAAAAAATTTTCCATTTTCGATCTCAATGGTTAATAGGTTAAAAAGGTGGTAATAAAACAATACTTTATACCTGAATACCTAAAAACAAAATATTGGCTTTAATTAATTTCTTCGGTTGAAGAAAATTGCATCAAATTTCATGACCCAGTTTTTTTTTTTTTTTGGCACAAAAGTGCCCTGGGGCATTTGCTATTTCTTGGCGAAGTTTTATTCGATTTTAAAGTGTTATAGCTTTTTAAAAATATAATACAACACTGATCCGAATTATACAACAATTTGTCAGAAAATTTAAACAATAGAACGAATTTTCGTAAAATCTGAGAAAAAGTCATATTTTCGCTATATAAACACACTTGAAATTTTCAATTGCGTTGAGGCATATCTAAATGTTTTTTGATTGGCCCAAAACTTTGTATTTCTCACTTTTTCTGCTACTCGCATATTTCTAGGGTGCAAGCGAGAGTTTGAACACTTTTTTTTTATTAAGGGCCACCGTAATGTACTTGTATCAAAAATATTCCTACGTAAATTGATATATGTTTGCGATTTTTCTTATTTATGATGTTATATATTTAACATTATTATAAATTTATATCTAAAAAAAAATAACCCAAAAACCAAATTTTTATTATACTCCCCTTTATTTCAGTGGACTCTCACCAATTTTCAAAGTTCTCCCTGTAATAGAACTTGAGATATTTGATACTGAATAATTATTTTGTATGGAAGGTGTCACCCATAATCCGATCCGATCGAAAATTTTGTTAGATTATTTTTATCGTCGCCGCGAGTTAACCTGAAAATTTCAACTCGATGGGGTTACGGGAAAAGGGCAAAAAAATCGATCCAAAATTTTGTCGGCAGACAAATATGCACTACAAGTTATAATAAAGGGAGTAAAACCAACCATAGAAATCAAGTTTTTATTATACTCCTTAACTTTTAATTATTTTACCATCATGTAATTAAATAACTGATTGACTGAGAATATCTATGTCAAAAATAAAAAATTTTTTTTGCTTTCGTCCTCTATTTTCATTTTACCGTATATAGAACAAACTCCCCACCCAAGTCTTCCCTGGCAGTCACAATCTATTGTAATTTCAGTCAAATATACAGAAACTCTATTCCCTTTTTCCTCATTCCCATAACCTACATTCCTGAAATCAACACAGTGCACTGAATTTGTAGGGGGCATCTCTGAGTGTTGGTTAATAATATTAAAAATAAATATAAAAAATATGTATACTCGATTTTGTAGTATTGTTCGTAATTCCGTTTGCTTTGCACATTAGTAGTATTCAATAAAGTTTTTGCCAATGTACTGTTTTCTATTGTATTTTTTTTTTTTACCATTTTATTTAATTCTCACAAGTGTAAATATGTCTCTTAAAATCCATTTCTTGCATTCGCATTCGAATTTCTCTCCGGAGAATCTTGGTGACGTAAGTTACGAACACGGCAAGAGATTTCCCCAACAAATTAAGACCATTGAGTGGCGCTACCAAGGATTTTGGGATGAAGCAATGGATCCAAAAAGCAACCAAATACAAAGCAAGAGCCACAACTATTTCTAACACACAAAAATGTCAAGAATGTATTGCAAGCAATAAATTGTTGAAAAAAATAAAATTTTCGGAAAATATGGGACTTGGATTTACTCACTCAATTGCTTATAACTTTGTCAGTCCATTTTCTTCCGGTTGGTGTTAGTTCTTACGTTGGGATATCGGATTTACGCAGATGAAGAGAAACCAGACGTTTTTTTTAACATTTTGTACTTTTCCGTCGGCACAGAATCACTGTAAAATAAGATTTTTTTGAAAATGTTCCCTATTTTTATCGATATATTTTGAATCGCTTTACCAATTAAAGATTCGATTATATATATGTATGTTCGTCATCTCAATACCTTGCGTTTAAATACCAAGACCGACCCAGTTGGACATTTCTAGCTGGAGATGTGATTTGTCAAGTGAAAAAAGGTCGAAATAATGAAGGAATGACAATATATCAAAAACTGTTTCATAAAAAAAATTGACCTAGATTTTCAAATTCAGCGGGAGTAAATACATAAGGAAATCAATCTATCATCAAATGTACATGAAAAAATGTCATTTTGTAAACTAGTGGAATTAGCTCATTGGGAGCAAAACAAAATAATATATTTGGTGTTTTAATTAAAGAATTTAATTATAAAATAACAGAATATTATTTATCAATAATAAAACATTATATTACAACTACTACTACAATTCATAAACAAATCTTGGACTTTCGTGGTTCCTGATCATTTGTAATATATTTTCCAAACAAGCCAAACAAATATGGAATCAAAATTCCAATGTTATGCGATAGTATTTCGAAATATGTTTTGAATGCAACTGAGAAAAGAAAACAAAACGTCTGACCTTCCATTATTATAATATTATGCCTAGAAACTATCACGACCCATACATGGTACGTTTTGAAATATAAACTGCAAAAATAGGTTCGCTTCTGTTCCTTTAGCCAAAAGCTTACTTAAAGACCTTACAAACTGACTTTTGTAGATATACTAGTGGAAATGAAAAACGCACGACAGGTTGGAACTACCGTGTTTTGCTATGATGGCCTTTTAACTCTTTTATCATCCAAACTTAAGCCATCTCAAATGGTCTACTTGCAGTTTTTCTGTGATGAAAAAGATACGATTAATGATGCAACCTGAAAGCCGGACATAATATTATATAATAATCAAACAAAGATTAGTCGATACTTTCGACCAAATGTGTTCGTTGACATCGCGCTCCAGCAATGGAATGCTGAAAGTGAAATTCATAAATTCTTACGTAATTTAGGCCCATAATATGATTTCTATATATGAAGTTAATATCTGCTACTTAACAAACCCACTGTCGTGCCCAACGAAGTCAATAATGATTGCGGTTTCCGTCCATGAAGAGTTCGAAATATGTTCAAAATGATATGTGTCAAATGTCACAAAAATTTAGAGAGCACAAAAATTTAATTTGTAACTCTTGTGTTATTAACTAGTTGAACTACGTAAAATATATTTAAGTTTAGTTTTCAGAACCGAATTAACGTCATTCGAGGATAATTTTTCAAGCCAAATGGGGTTTAGTTTTTAATTTTAATTTTATATAAAGACGATTTTATAATAAAGGAAAAGAAACAAGTAACTAATCTTAACATTCCATCCTACGTACGTCGTTCAGACGCATTGTTGTCTTCTCAGTACAAAAAAAAAGTTAGCAGGGAAAATACACAATCACACACAATATAATATTTAAAGTTTTCCATTTCAATAAATTTTATTCGGACTTCAGATATCGGCCCGTGGTTTGACTCATATTGCCATTTTTGAAAGCAAACTTTCATCAAATAAAACAAAGAATATATTTTCTGCTGAGGCATTACTATCCTATTTCTGCTTCAACAATAAACATCTGGCTCATAATCTAAGCCATTCCAATCAACATAATTTTCAGAGTCACTGGTAGTTATTTTTTTTTTCTAAGTCTCGAAATTATGAGGAGAATATAGAGACAGAATAGCATGCTGAAATAGTTAATCATAACTTCAGAAACAAGTATGATTGCTGTATTATTCCATGCAGATATCTATTTTTTTTATATCAGTCGGCTAAAGCATTTTATCTGAGTCGATTGGTATATTAAAATAATTTTTCGTAAAAGTTTTTTGGTACTTTCCAATATCTCCCTTAAACTGTATAGGAAACCACATGAGAGGCTTACGAACACAGTTTGCATTTGTGCTATACAAATTGAATGCTTTAATACCCTAGGTATTACGATGTTAGGGATTTATTAACGGCATTTCTAACAACTTGGAGTTTTGTGAAATATACGTTTATTTTTGGAAAGGAGACATATTAACATAAGTTACAAAAACAGATGATAGCTACTGCATAAGTGCAATTTTATATAACATTGATTCATAGATTTCCAAATGTACTATAATTTATAAACGCACCGTATATTATCGACTTTATGTTATTTTTTTTTTATAAGGGACAGTCTAAAGAAGTTAGGTATGAGTGCAGACATGTTCCTGATCATTTTAAAACTTGAAAATGATTTTTAAAGCAACAATTTTTATTGCGAATATTTTCCGCAATTACTTTACCTATTCAACCTACACCAATATGTGACACGGTTTAATGCATTTATGTTCTACAAAAGTACTACAAAAAGTACTTGTGCTGGACATACTATTTATATCACAAATAATATCATACAAAGGTGCGGCCGGCCAAATGCGTATCCACAAAATCCCTGCTAACCACTCAAAGTATTCTTGGAAGTTGTAAAAAATTTTTTCAAGTCGATATATAAGATTTCGAGATGATCACTGTTGGAACTGTTTAAAATCGGAGCATGCTCAAATTTCAATTTCACTAAACCCTGGTTATCGTAATTAATATATGACCATATTAATTTGGAACGTAGTCTTCATAAACCAGACAATATTTAGTCATATCCATCACATTATTATGACTCCCTGTATTCAAGTTTAGTTTCGTATTAGTTTTTATGAATAGACAGAGTATAATACCTCTCCCTTGTACTTCATTTTAAAATAATTTTTAAAAAAAGTACCTTTTTAAATTCAAATAGGACTATCTATAACAAAACATGATACCATAGTGTTTGTATTGGTTCACAATAAACGAAATTTTGACAATATATATAAAACAGTGGTCATTCTATAGCCAATATAAGCTTATATACTAATTTAGCAATGACTTTGAAGGTCTTAAAACAATATGTCAATTCACTTGTAACTACTCGAGCCAAATCAAATCACCATTCTTCTGATGTTCTATGAAAACCATAGAATTGATACTTTGTACTACTTTGTAGTTCTACTATTGATTTCTTAACTGATGGCAGTGCCAACTGGAAAGTTTGACACTATGTGTCATATATCTGCTGAAATACGGGTCTTCGGCATTATAGAATCGCAAAATCTTATACTGTGTGGAACAAGAATCAACAACTATCCCAATGTTCTTTGGATACTGTAATTGATATTGGTTCTATAATATTTGAATATAGAAAAGCGCCAGAGCGGTGGCAAATAAATTTTAATAACAACTATTCATCTAGGTGTCTTTCCAATAAAAGCTTTTATTGTTTTTTTAAATACGTTAAGTATTGGCAATATATAATTACTTATTTTAATGGATTACATTGGCCTTAACTTTCCTACAACAAATGCATAATTATAAATAAAATTTAAGGTTTTCATGTCATGTTATATATGTTTTAATACCTACTTATGGACTTTAATCTTCTCATGTATTTACGTTTATAATTCAACATATTTTACATAAATAAACGTATTATGTTGGCATGCCGATAAGCCAAATACACCAATGCATTGAATTTACATCTGATGGCTTCTTTAAAATCCTGCAAAAAATATGTCAAAAGCTGTTGACATAAATGTTGACAAAAGTTTTGCGGGTATTTGTAGGAAGCTCAATTTAAGAAAATGTATTTCTTAAAAATACGGAAATTTTTTAAGAATAGGAACTTATTAAGATAATTAACTTATTTAAGAAAATAGCTTTTTACGTAAATGTACCCTTTAAAGAAAAATGTTTCTGAGAAAAAGGTACTTTTTAAAGAAAAGTTACCGGTATATGAAAATTTACTTTTTTTAAAAAAATACCTATTTATAGAATGTAATTTTTTAAGGAAGAGCACTCTTTTAGAAAACATATTTTTTAGGAACAAGTACTTTTTAAGAAAAGGGACTGTTTTAAGAAACGAAATGTATTTTTGTTAGAAAATGTACTTTCTTAAGAAAATTTACCTTTTTATCATAAGCTATTTAGCAAATGCTTTTATTAAAGAAAATATGCATTTTGAAGGGAAAGTTACTTTGGAAAAAATAGGAGTTTATTAAGAGAAGGTACTTATAGTTCGTAAATAAAATGTTTTTATTTAACAAGGAGAAAAGGTACCTCTTAGAAAAAAAAAGGGATTTTTTTAAATTAAAATTCCAAAAAAAAAATTACTTTTTAAGAAAGGCGCATTTTTGTAAAAAGCTAAATTTTTTCGAAAAGTACCTGTTAAAAAAATGTTACTTTTTTAAGAGAAGAAACTTTGAAAAAGGGTAATTTTTTAAGAAAAAAACTAGCTGTTTTTACCCGGTCTTGCCGGGATCCAACGGCCCTTGACTTGAAAATGCAAAAATTTTTATAGGATTGTTTAAGTTTTTGGGGAATAAATAAATTTTTTATTTCAATTTAAAATTTTTTGATTTTTAAATTTTGAAGTTTTTTTATAAGACGCTGCGAAATCGCTTAAATTTTTTTTCAGTTTATTTATTTTGCAAACAGCAAATATAACGGAATTGTTTGAAAATTAAAGGAATCAGAACTTTCAAGAATTGAATTACTTCATTCAATAAGTGATCATCAATGAGCAGGGATGTCAAATTTATAGAAGTTTCAAAAATAGAAAGTGGATGCGACGTTAAAATTGTGCCGCAAGGTTGCTTTAAGCACCTGCTTATAATATGGCCTATGTGTGGGGCCTATTTGGATCAACAAAAATATTGCGCATACCTAAATAAAATCTATCAAAAGACTTTTCAATGAGCTGGTTCCGCGAGCATGTCGGGTCCGCGTCCGCTAGTTTGGCACCTATACCCGTGCCTCCGCGCTGTTTTCGCCAACTTATTTTAATCGCCAAAATATATTTCAGATCATTCCGCTATTTTAAAGAAGCTGTGTTCCGGGAGCGCTTTTCGTCCGTGTCCCCCCGCGCCGCATTCGCGCATTAGGCGGCCACACCCGTGCTGCCGTGCAGTAGTTGTCAACTTATTTTAATTGCCAAAATATGCTAGCTAAGCTGTGTCCAGCGCGCCGCTTCCGCGCACCGAAATGATGCTGTTGAAAAGAATACAAATTTTAAATGCATTTGTTGCAGGACAGATATTGAGACAGGTATGCATGTTTTCATTTAAATAAATATTTAGCGAAATTCATTAAATAAAAACTTTTAAAAATTTTAGAATGAATTTGGAGAGTAAATTAATTTTTTATACCCTATACCACTATGTGGTTTGGGTATAATGACTTTGTGCTGCTGTTTGTAACAACCAAAAATATTTGACCTAGACCCATCGTTAATTATACCGATCGAATCAGAATCACTTTCTGAGTTGATTTAACAATGTCCGTCCGTCCGTCCGTCTGTGTGTCCATGTAAAGCTTGTAATCAAACTGCAGGTCGCAAATATGAATATATTTTGATGAACGCTATTGAAATTGGTGAGAATCGGTCCATGTTCAGACCTAGCCCCCATACAAATTACCCATATGAAATCGACATAAATTGCCATAAGATCCAAATTGTCCAATTTTCAATGTCCAGTTAGTTGGGCCTAACAGATAGCGTCTCTAAATGCATGGTATAGGGTATCGTATAGTCGGTCTAGACCGACTATAATTTTCTTACTTGTTTTATTTAGTTTTTAGGAAAATTGGGTAATTTGTTCATATCTTTTGGGGGACCTTTAAAAATTTCAATAGCGAACAAATATACCAAGAACAGAAAATGAATTATATAGAAAAAGTGGGCGTAAAAGTAGGCGCGGCCGGCAAGGAGCTGGAGTGCAGAGATCGTGCCTACCAAATTTCAGAGAAATCCGTTTAAAAATAAAAGTTTGTATAGCGAACAAATATACCAAAAAACAGAAACCAAATTACATAGAAAAAGTGGGCGTAAAAGTAGTCGTGGCTGGTAAGACCCATACGGTGACCTTCCCTAGAGCACAGGGACCCTGTGTACCAAATTTCAGAGAAATCCGTTGAAAACCAAATATTTTTATAGCGGTCAAACAAACAAATAAACAAACAAACAAATAAACAAACAAACAAACCAAAAATGGATTTTAAAAAAATTACTTGAGAAAAGGTACTTCTCTAAAAGAAGTTACTTCTTCAAGAAATGATATGCGATGCTGCTTATTGTATTAATATGTAAGTAGACGTATGAGTAATAATGATATTCAATTATTTATTAATCATACGTCATTACAGTATCACTCAGTGGCTACATGTTTACTAGGGCGGGTCGATTTAAAAATCGCCCAACTGACAAGGAAATCGTATTCTAGGGATCAAAATAAGAAACTTTGCCGTGGAGCCATACCTCCAAAACGAATTCTAGTGTCCCGACTTTTGACCTGCCTGTTTGTCGGTCTCACTTTGACCCATTTAGAGTGCCCCAATCGAGTCCAAATGTTTGATCGACCCCCAATAACTTTAGAGGGCCGACCCACCCATGCCAGCGGCTCA
The DNA here is from genome assembly GCA_963682025.1 of Cordilura impudica. Lineage (NCBI taxonomy): Eukaryota > Metazoa > Arthropoda > Insecta > Diptera > Scathophagidae > Cordilura > Cordilura impudica. The sequence goes on along the minus strand of OY821517.1, from coordinate 282,028,909 downwards.
CCCCCTGGAACCCCCTGGGGGTTTCCCATATAAACATTTAAAAAAATCACCATTTTTTGTTTAGAATTGGGCTGACTATGGTTGATTTAATATTAAAATTAACACTCATACGTGTAAGTATCTGCTAATAAATAATAATCCGCTAATAAATAATAATCATACGCCTTGACTATGTTATGTTTTTCAAAAAGATCTATCGGATAAGGGTAAATAACTTTTAGATCACTCCGTGACTCTGCTTGACTACTGCAAAATCAATCTGTAGTCACAACAAGACTATGGGCCAAGTTTCAGATCAATTGCTTGAGGGGAATGGGGTTGCCCCATGGCAGACCGACAGTCAGACAGACAGGTCAAAAGTCGAGACATCAGAATTCGTTTTAGAGGTATAGTTCCTAAGGCAAAGTTTCTTATTTTGATCCCTAGAATATGATTTTCCTTGTTACTTGAGCAATTTTTTGCCTCCCTACAAATTGACACGCCCTAATGTTTACATTGTTTAAGTGGAAAATTATTCTGCCCAAACATGACTAACTGGTCATATCTCTAACAATTTTATCCTCAAATTCTAAGAGAAAAACAATGAAAGGTAATACTGAGGTAAAAATTTTATATTAGAAAATTTTTTTTCCATAAAAAAATTCTTTATTATTAAATCGCCTTAAACTCTTTAATATAACATATTTATTTTCTTTAATTTATAGAGGTCAGCAGTTATAACTAATTTTAGAGGCACCAAAATGCTTCGTTGGATCTTATGTCCTGCTTAAAGTAAACGTTAAAAATCAGTGAATTGATTTCTATTCACCAGCAAATGTAAAATTCAAATAATCAGATCTCTAAAAACGTTTTTAAGTCACATACCAAAATTGATTTTACTAGTGAATTCGCCACCTCAAAATTATTAAAATCCATTCATCCACAAACCAGATACAGAACTAAATTTGTTAAATAGTGTTTTTTATCAATCAAGCAATACATGCTGCAGTGTTTAATACAAAAATGCTGAGGTCAGATGTAAATTCTAGATGGAGACTCCATCGAAAATATTTAAAAAGCTTTTTAACCAACCGTCGCAAAAATAATTGAGTCTAGTAGCTAGTTTAGATTAGGTTAGGTTAAGAATAGGAGCTATGTATACACATAGGATATACACCGAAGTCAGAAAGTCGGATTGTTATACACTGTACATCTCCACTTTCATCTGGTTTTCAACCCCTTCATAAATCTCGAAATTCTGTTTCCACCTTATTCCCCTAAAACTCTTCAGGCAGGGTAAGATATCGTTGAATCGATGTCTGATCCTTGTTCTCGCAAACGCAGAACAGTAATAAGATAATGTTCTAGAGTTTCGTCATATGAGTGACCGATTCCGCCCGCCCTATACCGTATAATTAGGTGAGCCCTCAGTTGCTAGTGTCCAGTGAGAATTCCAATTACCCTAATAAGTTTCCCAATATTTTTCTAACTTTACCCACATCAGTTTCCTCCCAAATTGATACATGGGAACTGGACGCCCCATCTGCTACTTTCAATTTGAGAGACTTGAAAGGTTTCAGGTTTTCCGAATTGACTCTTACCGCGAAAGAACCCTTCCTGGCCGGGTCGTCAGCAATCTTATTTCTCATTACACAACTGTGTCCTGGGATCCAAACAATTTCAATTCGGCTCCTTCTGGATAAGTTTTCAATCTCCTCCTTGTTCTTGACGATAGTCCTTGATATATATCTGCCCGAGTATATCGCCCTGATAGCCACTAGACTGTCCATAAGCAATGTCATGTGTTTTGGGACAATATATCGAATACGTTCCGTTATCGCGCCCAATTCAGCCTGAAAGATAGAGTTGTGGTTTGGAAGACCGATGTATTTATCATTAGAACCCTGGAAGGTTTTCTAGAATATTCCCATTCATCCAACTTTTCTCAATGGTATCCGTGTACTGCAGAGTGTGTTTGTCGAAACTACCATGATTTTCTCACAGCTGAGATCTACTGAATTATAACCCGGTATTTGGTGCAATATTGTTTGGTATCTAGTCATATCGGTGATATGTTCTCCTGTTTCTGTTAATCATGGCATGCCCAAAGCCGTCTCATATTTAATTCAAAAATCGATTGCATATATGAAGAGAGTAGTCTCTAAAGCCTTCGTAGATATAGTCGGTATTACACCACTGGTATGCAGCAGAGGCGCTGTATCTTTTGAAATGGTTTAGTGTAGCACTTCCTATTCATTTGTCTCTACATGACTGCGGTTGTGTTAGTTAAAATACCTCTTTTGACGCTTTCGTATAGCCAATGTGTAATCCTCAGATTTGAACCCCCCATTTTTTACCTATAGTTCTTCTACAAGTGGCGCCTATACGCTGAACTTTTGCAACACTACGCTCGATATGGTTCTGCAAAGTGAGCTTTTTATCGAGAATCACCCCGATGTATTTCACCGATTCTAATCATTTTGCCCTGGAAGTGGGGTTCATCAAAGTCGATTATTTCGTTTTACTAGCAACTAGCAATAAAAAAAACTTAGATCCGCCAAGGCTGACGATCTGATGCTTGAAGTAGAAATAAACTTTTATATATTGAGGAGAAGTTTTGGTAAATTGACAATGGATAAAGTTCGATGCATACGGTTCGTTAATTAGATAATGAATTTGCCTCTGTTTAAGCATACACCAGAATATGCTACGCCGATTGATATTTCTTAAAAAAAATTTATTTTTTTTTTGACCATTTGTCTTCCCACATAAAATTATTTTTTTTAAATTATCTATTTTTAAATTATTATTTAAAAAAAATTTTTTTTTTTTTAAATTATATATTTTTAAATTTTTCTATTACCTCATACTCTCTGTCTGTCGGTCTGTCGTTTGGCAACCCTATTCCCCCTTGTCCAATTGATTTGAATCTTGGTCCCTAGTCTTTTTGTGACTACAGATTAATGTTGGGGTAGTGACGCACAGTCACGCACAGTCACGGACAGTTACGGAGTGATCAAAATATCATTTCACCTTATTTGATCGATCTGAAACTTAGTCCATGCACTTGCCGTGAAAAAAGATTAACTTTGACTTAGTCACACACAGTCTCACATAGTCACGCACCGTCACGGAGTGTTTTAACCCCCACTTCCCCTCATCCGATCGATCTGAAGCTTGGTCCATAGACCTGTTGTGACTTAAAATTAATTATGAAATACTCAACCAAAATTACAAACAGTCACGGAGAGATTCAAAACTCATATGCATAAGGAAAGAAGGAGTTTTAATAAAAACTTTGTTTTTAGGGTTTAGATTATTTTAAAACTATTTTCTTCCTAAATATTTGCTGATATGAGGAAAACTCGAAACAGCTAGAAAACTAAATGTACATTTATTTACGCCAACAACTGTTTAAGTTTGCTTAGTCATCCCTTCAATTAAAAATTGTAAAAAGTAGTATTCATTTGTTGTAATGAACGCCATTCATAAATTATGGCAATTATAGATATGAAGCATTACAAATTAAATGCCACATACACGTTCCATGATGTACGTACATATAATAGGAAATACCCATTAATGTGGCAATTATTTTAAGAGGCATATCCTGATACTGTTATTTGTTCGAAACAGTCATTATTAAGTTTTAAAACAAGTTTTGAGTTTGAAAGTTTAAGACGTTTAATGATAGAAAATATAATTTTATTGTAATGTAAGAGAAATAAGGAGAATTATTTTCCTTTTGATTTTTTTTCTAATTTTATCTACCTGATCGAAAAATACATAAATTTTCAGAATTTTACTAGCTAACAGTTTTCTAAAATGAGATAAATCCGAAACTTAACTGTGGACCTATGGAATTCCCATATTAGGAATTGGGAAACGGCGTTGGACAAACATTTTTTATGACTTGAGAGCCAACAAGGTTTTATTTATAAATATTATTTTTGCCTTTTAAGTGAATAAACCATAAAAAAAGTGCCTCCCTTTTATTTATACATCCAATTATACTACACATAATCAATATTATCATTCCTCAATGTGTAATGTCCAATACCGCATGTGTATTTAATAACTGTAATAATATTCGTATTAATGTAAAAGACAATTTTTTCACGACAGAAACAGCAATTAAGATTAATTACAAAATAAACAAAAGTTTTAAAAGTGCATTGAAAGAATTCGTATCCAACATTAACACAACAATACAAAACATATATCTCGGCTGGCTCGAGCTTACTGCACGAGTCTTATGACATAATGCTCTCATTAATTACGTGCTCTGTCGCAGTTAGTATTTTTTCCAATACAAATATATCATTTCATTTTCAATATTAAATTGTTCGTCTTTTCGAAGCTTAAATATCTACGGAATACATTTAGAAATTCTTAAACAATCTGCTTAATTTTCTGGCAAGATATTTTCTCATTTGCCAAAAAAGTAGTATATTTCGTATATTTTGAGGAAGTTCCTTAAAACTTTTTAAACATTTAGAAAAAATCCCATACATATTTATTGGATTAAAATATTGTATTAAAATATTTGTGTACCGTGGGAAAATTTTGTTTGTGTATCTATATATAAAAAAATCAAACGCTGTGTGTTAGCCTACCTAAAACTCGAGAACTGCTCGACATATTTACAAACCGATGTATGCATTTGAAAGGTCTACTGACGGTTTAAAAAGAACGAAATCGAAAAATGTCAACACATATGCATTTAACACACACTTTTGTGATAGTGTGTTTTTCCAATATAAAATGTGTGAATTCATAATTAAATTTATTTTTATTTCTTTTTATGACAGGCGCGGTAACTGACAATAAGATAAGCGCTATGAATTATTACGTGTATCGACTAATTTTTCGACAATATGGATAGAATCATATTTTGCATTTCCATAATTTTTTGCATCAATACGTCATTGAAACTGAACGTTTAAATTATATCAGTTATAACCAATCAAAACTACGTTCGGAAGAATACATTCATTTACATGATGCTATAAACAATGATGTGGATCCTAATGATATTGGCAATATGGTGATTTAACCACCGCACAGTGGACCATTTGACGAGAAGGCGGTCAAAAATCTATAACTTTTGATTGGATTGGAATTTTGATATGCGGTTTTTCTTGTTTTTGGCCTTTAAGTTTTGCTATAAAACGTAATTCTTGACCGAAAATAAAAAAAGTTACGGAGGGTTTAAAATACATTTTCATTTGTAGTTGAATTTTAGTACAAAAGTGAAGTGTTAAAAGGTAAAAAAAAGGTTTTTTCTAATATAAAGTCTTATTTTTTCAGTTAATTTACAACTAATACTTTTTAACAATTTTTAAGTTAATTTTTTCAGAAAATACCAAACTTTGGCCCCCGTAAACTTTTTAGTCCTAATGTGCGCAAGGCCAAAATGTTGTTTTTTTTTTTTCAAAGATCCCGAGCTTAAATATAATTTATTAAGCAGCGAACGTAAAAGTTACCTTATATTGGTTCAAGATAGAGAAGTTTCAATGAAAAACTCGTATGTTTTTGCTTTAGTTAAATTTTTTTTGTATTGTCTTTTTAAATATTTCTATATCAATTTTTATGGTAAATTTATGAAATATAACAATTTTTATTGTAAATTTACAAAACATATAAATTTTTAAATTAAGAAAATTTTTTAACTATATAAAATAAAGTGTAACTTATTGTTAGTGTAATGAAAAAGTACTTTAAATCAATCAATTTTAGTAAAAATTTCTTCTAAATAGCCTTGATTTTCATCTTCTAGCAGTTGTTTAGCTTCTTCGTCTAATTCAATAGAGGTAGTTTTCCCTTTTTGACGAATGTTGGACATATATGGATCTGAAGTGCACAACAAAATAGTGATAAGGTCTTAATTAGTACGACATCTGGACATTTTGCTTGTGTTGTGCTCGCGAAGGAATCTGTAGTCTTTGTTCCTTTTTTCTTGCGCTTCTTCAGATAGATCTCCTATTGGTAGCATATTGTTTTGAATTATTTGTTCCCTATAATACAAAATTTTATGAACTGTGGATGGCATATATCTCCAAGAGTATTTTTCATTATAAAGTATAGCTTTTTTATTGGCGTACTCTCCAAATATTTTTGCATTTATCTTTCTGGTGCATGCTAGAACTTGTAATATGATTTTGAATCGTCTTATTAATTCATGATCTACACCTGTGATAGATGCTGCAGTTTCCGCATCGGAAAAAAATCTCCTTGCAGTATTTCCATCATTTGTGTTTCCTTCCCCTTGTTTTGATTGGTCGATTACGAGGCCTAGCTGTAGATAGTTTTGTTGAATTTGTTTTTTTTTTGCTTTCTTTTTTCTTCATTTTCTTTGTTTTTTTCTCACTGTTTCGCCTAACGGACCAAATTCCAAATCATAACCCAATTTAAGAATATGCTCCATGAAACGTATTCTAGCATGAAGAGGGAGCATTCCAAATTCGTAGGCTTCCTTAAAACTATCGTCTTCTGTTGGGGGTTGGCTTAATTTACTTGATGTCTTTTGGCATATAATGCAGCTTGACGTTGACTTTGTTCAAGTTAAAGCTTGTGCAACTTTTTCATCAATCATTGTGAGACACATTTTAAAATGTACTTCAATGTCTTGGTCATCAAATTTAAATATTACTGGTTGAAGTTCCTTAATTTGATCTTTTATTTTTTGAACTTCTTCAGTTACGACATCTTTGGTTTCCTTTTTGAATGCAAATTTTATTGGTCTGCAATACTTTGTTGGTTTCTTTGGTTTCCTTTTTGAATGCAAATTTTATTGGTCTGCAATACTTTGTTGAAGAAGGAATTTCATTTTTCCATATATCAATTTCTGTTGCTCTACTAGTTGACGGCTCTAAGATGCTATACCTTTTTGTTAAGCGCAATGGAACGAAAGATGCCATAAATAAATTAGCATCTGATGAATTGCTTGTATTGTTTCCGACCAGAGGATCCATCACATCTCCATTTAGAAATTAAAGTAATGCTGCCATTACCAATTTTTTTTAAATGATCAGTATCAAGAATATTTAGCAATCGTTCTGCAGTATGTTCAAGGAGATCTTGCAATTTTATTTCTGCTGATGTTGAAGTGACACCAATGGCAGATTGTGAAATTAAGCATTCTTTTTTGGCAGAAACTAAATCTCGATACTCTGGAAAAATCCTACAATTCTTTTCATTCCGCAATTCCTTATATTGATTTCTTGGTCAATATCAAATCCAAAAATAGGACGACGCTTCTTTCGGCGTAAATTTTTTATCATCAATTGGTGTAGGAATGCTTTTCAAAATCCTCTTTGTGCGCCTTGGGCTCGCTTCTACTATTTTTTCAATTATTTCAATTTTATTTTTTTTTATTTTGGGTTGGTTGAATTTGGTGCAAAAATGAATCCTTAATAATTCTTTGAGAAATTTCTTCATTGATATTCTACAGCTTGCGCCTTCGAGATCTTTCACTACATCCGTAAATTGGTTTTGCTGGTCGACCCTTTTTTCCACTTTCGTTGACAGATGTAGACGCACTCTCAAAAATAAGTTCCTTTATTAACCAGCCTTGGTAACGTTTGTACATTTTTGCCTTGCTATGAGAGCAGTGTACCGTCTTTTCAGACTCGATGCAAAATTAGTAATTTTTCCAGTTACAAACATCACCTCAAACTTAATATATCCTAACCACATAGTGGACAACTTTTGTATTCATAAATTTTGCAGAAAATATCTAACCTTGGGTCGGAAAAATTGTTCTCGTACACACGGGCGGAAACTGGCGGGTGCATAATGGGGTATAGGAGTACAGGGGAGGGTTCGGACTATAGAAGAGTACAAGATCTTTTCTGACTGCTTTTGACTGGCAGGAGTTATGCTCTATTAAGTAGGAGATTTTCGGAAAATTTTGACCTTTTTAAATTTCGGAATGACTCAGTGATTTTACATTTTTAACACTAATAGTACGGAAGCCACAAAATTATACAAAATTTATTTCACTTCAAAATCTTTTAAATCAAAAAAGTTACAGTCATTTAAAAATAAAAATTTACAAAGAAATTTTTAATTTTAACAAAATTCTGAGAAAGCCCATTTTCGAAGACCCTGTACGCTGCGATATAGTTCAGGTAGAGTCGCAATTTTTTGGCTCCCGAGGTTTACTAGTATTTACTTTCAAATGAATAACATAACTTTAAAATCGGTAACAAAAATAAAATTATTTTTGGCCACCTTCTTTTGCTTATGTTTTTTAACTACTTTAAGAGATACTTTTCATTCTACTTGTTTTATTTTCTACACAGTCAATTTAAACGGCAAAATATTTGGAGTGTATAACTGCTTACTTCCTCTCTCTTTTTAAGCCATTTAATATTTTAGTTCACTCGATTATATATTTACCAATTGGAATACATTACATGCCACGAATATTTTCTTATCTGTTGAATAATGTTTTCCTTCTGTGACCAATTATTTTAAAACATTTTAGCATTTTAGGAGACAAAAATATCCTGTTTCCGTTTCTTGTTTTTTCCGCATAACAAAATACATTGTTACTACTGTTTTCCTTTTGCAGGATATTCATTATTACATTTTAGTTTATATCCTTGTTGTCTTTGTTTGTAGAAATGTTTGCTAAATTATTAATTTGTCTTCTTCAGTTAATGGCAGAAAGCTTTATTAAAATTGTGTTAAAATGTGTATATAGTTATTTAAATTATTTTCGAAGAACTCAGTAATTAATGTGATTAGATTTACATAAAAAATCATAGAGTGTATGAGTAAAATAAGCATGGTCATGCACATTAAATACTACAACTTTAAACTAATTGCAATTTTCAGGTATTGTTTCATTAATATCTAACACACTTAATATATTGTTTTCGAATTTGTTCCAATTGGTTTTTTTATAATTGGATTTTAAGTCAGTTAACTCTTTAAAAAAGGCAAGTGAATAATCCTTTTCATCATTTAGAACATTGATTTGTAAAGTGTTGTGATCGCTATCATATTCCAGGATTCGGAGACAATTTAATATATTGACTTCTTTTTGCATAGCTAGACGAGAGTCAGCTACACATACATATATCTATGTATGAACCACAACGAGGATAAGGTGTGACAGAAGCATATAAGCTGCATCTTAACATAATTTCATTAGATGACAACCATTCTTTTAGCATATTCCCTTTCGTATTGTATGAGGTATTCCCACAATCCATATGCTTACAGTGTAGGTCTCCTGCTAGTATGTAATAATGGTAAGGATTATGCAAATTTGAAGTTTGAAAAAGTTGTAGCAATTCAGCTTAAAATTACTGAAGTTTTTACCTGAAGGATAATAAGATGATATTACGAACAAAAATGGACTGGATAACTATGGTATTTTTACTATGCATATTTCTAATATATAGAAACCATATTTGAGCAAAATCTGTGCAATATTTTTGTTATACCTCATACCATATGTGGTCGAGATGTAATGACCTTGCACTGATGTTTTTAACTACCAAAAATATTTGACGTAAGCCCATCTTCTATTAAACCGATAGACTCAGAATCACTTTCTGAGTCAATTATTGATGTCCGTCCATCCGTGTGTCTATGTAAATATTGCAATCTAACTACAGGTCACAAATGTGAACATATTTTGATGAAATTTGGTATGTTAGCTTCTACCGGCCATATGATGAAAGATATTGGTTCAGTTTATCCTCAAACCTAGTCCCCACACAAACTACCATTATGAGCTCGACTATAAGTGTCATAGGATCCAAATTATGATATAGATGTTGGTCACTCGGATGTGGGTTTGTGTACGTTTATTACATATATTTATCAGTAGTCCAGAAATAAACCATATAGGACAATTCTTGGTCATAGAATCCATATGAAGCCAATTCCCAATCTTCACTTAAATCTATCAATTATCTGCAATATCTCTCAAAATTTCATAATTTCAAATAAAGAAAAAAAATCTCTTCCAACAATAAGTTTTAATTGGAGGAAGAACATATTTTGTTGCTGACATTTAACATTATTTCTTAGTGGAAAGTGAATTGAAAAAGTGTTAAGAAAATTACTGTTATATTTAACTTATATACAAGCAGCTTGTAAAGGTGGTTCCTCAAAATTTTATATCAGGATGCTTAGCGTCTACTGTTTCATTACCGTTTATTTTTAGACAAGTCCTTTTTTTAAAAAGTGTGATTGAGAAATTTAAAATATATCCATACTGTTATTTATAAGAGAAATTTCAGTTTCGTTTCTATGAATTAGACGCGCATCGTCATATCATCTTCCTGTTGTTAAATCGATTTGCATAATTTGCTCATTAGCACGCCATTACACTCACATAATTCTCCATCAAATCATACTTTCTAATTTATACGTTAAAATTTTTACATGTTTACAATAGTGCTTTCATTATTAAACGTACGTATTTGAAACTAGCTCACCCGGCCAACGTTGCTTTGCCATATAACTTATTTCTAGTGAATATTTTTGTTGTTAATTATGATGAGGTATGTTTACCATGTACGGAAGGTGCCATGTTTACTGGTTTGGTTCCGGCTATATCTATCACGACTTTTTATATTACTAACTTATGTACTTCTACAAAGTTTCAGGACACCTTGCTATCACGGAGGTCTAGATATATGATGCTAAACTTTTATATATGTGGGAGGTGCCACGCCCACTTCACATATTAAAAAATATAGCATATTTTTCTTTCCTGATACAAGCTTGCTCATTGTGAACGTTTCAAGAAGATCGGTCCTATGGTTTAGCCAAGTCTTAATGCCAAACTCATAAACCCAAAAACACACAAACCCACAAACAAAACAAATTTTCATTATACCCTATAATACTATGTGGTTTGGGTATAATGACTTTGTGCTGGTGTTTGTAACAACCAAAAATATTTGACCTAGACCCACCTTTTATTATACCGATCGAATCAAAATCACTTTTTGAATCGATTTAACTATGTCCGTCCGTCCGTCCGTCCGTCTGTGTGTCCATGTAAACCTTGTAACCAAACTGCAAGTCGCAATATGAATATATTTTGATGAAACTTGGTATGTAAGCTTTCACCGGCGATAGGATTGAAATTGGTGAGAATCGCTTCATGTTCAGACCTAGCCCACATACAAATGACCCCTATAAAATCGACATAAATTGCCATAAGATCCAAATTGTCGTATAGATCTTAGTCAAATTGGGTTTGTATGTGTTTATTACATCCATTAATGAATAGTCCAAAAACGGTCCCTATGGGTCAACTCTTGGTCATAGGCCCCATATAGAGCTGCTTCCCGATCTTCACTTAAATCTATCAAAAAACAAAAATATTGCACTGATTCATCTAAAATTTTGTTTGTATATATTTTCCCAAAATACAAGAGACTTCACCAAACATAGTCAGGATCGGTCCATTTTTGGACCTAGTCCCCATAAAGACATAGCATCCGATATCTGCAGCCAAAAAAAATAAATAAAAATGCCACTGAAATTTGGTTTACGCTTATTTTCTATATCCAATTAGTTGGGACTAAGAGATAGGGTCTCTAAAGGCATGGTATAGGGTATCGTAGAGTCGGTCTAGACCGACTATAATTTTCCTACTTGTTTTTATGTATCGATGATTTAAAAGTAAAAGTGACTTACTGCATTTTGGCCGAAAATGATATTTTGGGTATTGTGAGTATAAAATTCAATGAATTTTAACTACGTTCAACCATTCTTATACTTTTCCTTATTTTTACTGATAATTTAAGTATAGTAAAACTCACTAAAAAAATTTTTGTTAAATGGAGTAACAGGTAAAAGTCAGCATTTCATCATTTTCTACTTGTTGCATGATTGTCAGTTAGCGACTTTTACCTTTAAAGAACTTATTTATTTTTTGAGCAAATTACTTACATCTAGAGATTGATGTAGATTTAAGTGTTCTTTCACTCTCTTCATCTTCAATATTAAGGGAGTAAATTTATTATACCCTTACCACTATGTAATTAGGGTATAATAACTTTGTGCTGATGTTTGCAACTATCACAAATATTTGACCCAGGCCCATCTTTAATTAAACCGATCGACCCAGAATCACATTCTGAGACGATTTACCGATGTTAGTCCGCCCGTCTGTCTGTGTGTCCATGAAAACCTTGCAATCAAACTACAGGTCACAAATATCATCATATTTTGATGAAATATGGTCGGCCATAGCATAAACTCTATTGAAATTGTAGAAAATCGGTTCATGTTCAGACCAAGCCCCATACAAATGACCCCTATAAAGTCAACTTAAATTGTCATAAGATCCACATTATCGTATATAACTCACTCGAATTAGGTTTTTGTGTGTTTCTTACCCCCCATTAATCAGTAGTCCAGAAATAAACCCTATAGGACAATTCTTAGACATAGCCCTCATATAAAGCTGCTTCCCAATCTTCACTTAAATCTATCAAAAACAAAAATATTGCACAGATTTTTCTCAAATTTGGTATTAATATGTTTTTGTAAAAAATAAGTGACCGTACCAAATCTTGTCATGATCGGTCCAATTTTTGATCTAGTCCCCATATAGATATAGCATCCGATAAGAACTTTTCTGTATTCGGAGGCAGAAAAATTAATAACAATGGTACTTAGGATGTCAGTATATTTAAATTTGTTTATGCTTTATTTCGAAAAGTTTATCACTATCCACATCTTATACCTATTGAGCTCAACCAAGGAATGATATTAAATAATCACCATGAATGTGAGGTGACGCGCCTACTAGTAAGATCCAGCATTAGATGTCAACTGTTGTGTATTAAAGTAAATAGTCTTACCAAGTTTCAGGACTCTTGCTTCCACAGTAGTCCAAATATGTGTGGAAAATTATTTACTCTGTATGGGAGTAGCCACGCCTCATTATCTTATCAAATAAATTTGCTTGTTTTAGAACGCTAGCTCATCCAAAGATTGGTTTAAAATAGATTGAAAAACTTGTACGGTGCAGTCCAAGAAATAGATAGCAAAGCGAGCTAATAAAAAAGGAATATACAAATTTTTCTAAATACAATTTTTTTGTATAAAATTAGCTACATGAAGTGTGATCGGCATTAAAACTATCTCTAACAAAGGTCACCACGTTAACCTCCTACACATGTCCCAAATGTTTGAATAATTTGTGTATTCAAAATGGCTTACACTTAATAGAAAAATTACCTCAAAAAAGAGGAAAAATGAACTAAGTTGAATGATTTTTTTTATAAATAAATTGTTAATCTATGTAAAGTTTTTTTTTATTAATTTTAGATTTATAGCCTTTAAGAAATTTTAGACTGGTAAAGAATTAAGAAGAAAATCACAAATAAATATTTGTAAATTTTAAATACTAATACAAAAAAAAAAAAAAAATCAATTTATATTAAATGTTGTAGTAACTTGTAGAATATCCAGTAAGCCTTAACCAACTTTTAAGTATCCTCTATAAATATTTTAAATCGTTTGAGGTTGTTTTATGCAGACGAATTCTGTACCAATAAATGGTATACATTTCGCTTTCTACGTGCCTTGCTAATAAGTTTTATTTTAAATATTTTGAGAACGGTATCTTCAATGAGGTCTTTGCCGAAAGATTCTTTGTTTTGCTACTGCTAAAATAGTTTTCTTTTCGCACTCAGTTGTTTTTGTGGGATGACCAAAACGAGGACTTCACAAGCTTAAACTGAGAGGATCCGAGCTATTTCAAGAAAGTATTTACCCTCATTTGTAAGCTTTAGGATAATTTTTCTCTCGTGAAGTCTAATCAACTTTTGTAAACAAGTTTGTTTGCGATAATAAAATCGATGGAATAGACATGTAATTGTAAACAAAATATCTGGCACTTATATTTTCCCTACTGCTTTATGAGCGCTGTAAGCAAAAAATGCGGTAGAAACAAGTGAAGCCCCCAATGTTTCAATGGTAAAATTTCGTAATTAAAAATTTATTATTCAAATTTTGTTACTATTTAAAAATTTCATCTTTCAGTGTATATTCTACTATCAAATATATATCTTTATCATAATAATCCGTAATAATGTTTATTGTATCCTCCAGTAATCAACGTACTGAGCCGTATCGGACCTAACTCCCCTGTGAATCTAACTGCGAGTACGCATTTTTAACTGTCTTTAGGCATACAATTAATTGATATTTTTCCAATATTTGGTTTTTCAAATACAAAGCTACTTGGAGCTGCTTCGGAACAAGTGGACATTAAAAAATATGATCGGATATGAACTATGTCATTTTGTACCTAGCCATGCATAATATAAAGTAGTTTAAAGTTAACTGGACTACGAGATAAGTTTTCAATCCTTTAAAGTAAAGTGCCACAAAAAATGTGTTTTATCAATATTAAGAGAAAAAAAATAAATGAAAAGGAAAATAATTTTAATTCAAATAACCGTTTTAGTGTTTCGTGGGTCGCAGAGTTCCATTTTAATATATTTTTTTTTATAAAATTTTTCTTGTAGTATGTGATATCACATCAAAATGTAGACATAAAGTAGTATAATGGAAAACAAGTAAGAAAATTATAGTCGCTCTAGACTTGGTACCCTATATCATGGTTTAGGGATCCTATCTCTTCATCCCAACTAATTGGATATAGAAAATTGCATAACCCAAATTTGAGTGTCATTGTTACTAATTTTTTTGGCTGCAGATATGAAAAAGTTCATATCGGGTGCTATATTTATTTGGGGACTGGGTCGAAAAATGTACCGATCCTGACCATATTTATCAAAGTTACTGATATTTTGAAAAAAATATATACAAAGCAAATTTGAGAAGAATCTGTCTGATATATATTTTTTTATAGATTTAAGTGAAGATGGGGAAGCACCTCTATATGGAACCTATGACAAAGAATTGTGCTATATGGGTTTTTTTGGACTACTAATTAGTGAATATAATTGACACATACAAACCCAATTTGAATGAGATCTATATGATAATTTGGATCTTATGGCAATTTATGGCAATTTATATCGATTTCATATTTGCGACCTGTATTTTGGTTACAAGTTTTACATGGACACACAGACGGACAGACGCACGGACATCGATAAATCGGCTCAGAAAGTGATTCTGAGTCGATCGGTATAATAAAAGATATGTCTAGGCAAATATTTTTGGTAGTTACAAACAGCAGCACACAGTTATTATACTCAAGCCACAGAGTGGTATAGCGTATAATTAAATGGTACATTTTATACATGAAATAAAATTAAACTTAAAAAATATATTATCTAGAATAAAATATATCATAAACAAGTTAGAAATTATAGTTGGTCTAGACCGACTATAAGATAGCCTATACCACAGTTTAGAGACCCTATGTCTTCGATCTATATTCGATATAGAAAATAAGCATTAACCAAATTTGAGTGACACTAACACATAGTGGTATAGGGTAGAAAAATTAGCTAAATTATAATATACAGTATGCAAAATCCGTATTCATACACCCAAGAAAAAATGGAAAAACCGTCTTTTACTCACAAACGAAAACCAGAATCTGAATCAATTTACATTATTTATTTTACTTATAAAATAAACAAGTAAGAAAATTATAGTCGGCCTAGACCGACTATACGATACCCTATACCATGCGGTTAGAAACCCTATCTCTTAGGCCCAACTAACTGGACATTGAAAATAAGCAAAAACCAAATTTGAGTGGGATTTTTATTAATTTTTTTGGCCGCAGATATGAAAAAGTTCATATCGGATGCTATATCTATAAAGGGACTAGGTCCAAAAATTGACCGATCCTGATCATGTTTGGTAAAGTCTCTTGTATTTTGCAAAAATATGTACAAACAAAATTTGAGAAGAATCAGTGCAATATTTTTGTTTTTTAATAGATTTAAGTGGAGATCGGGAAGCATCTCTCAAAGGTATCATTTTTGGACTACTCATTAGTGGATGTAATGAACGCATACAAACCTAATTTGAGTAAGATCTATATGACAATTTGGATCTTATGGCAATTTATGTCGATTTCATATGGGTAATTTGTATGGGGGCTAGGTCTGAACATGGACCGATTCTCACCAATTTCAATAGCGTTCATCCTATGGCCGGTAAAAGCTTATATACCAAATTTCATCAAAATATATTCATATTTGCGACCTGCAGTTTGATTACAAGCTTTACATGGACACACAGACAGACGGACGGACCACTATGTGGTTTGGGTATAATGACTTTGTGCTGTTGTTTGTAACAACCAAAAATATTTGACCTAGACCCATCTTTAATTATACCGATCGAATCAGAATCACTTTCTTAGTTGATTTAACAATGTCCGTCCGTCTGTCCGTCCGTCTGTGTGTCCATTTAAAGCTTGTAATCAAACTGCAGGTCGCAAATATGAATATATTTTGACGAAATTTGGTACTTTATCTTTTATGGGCCATGGGATGAATGCTGTTAAAATTCGTGAGAATCGGTCCATGTTCAGACCTAGCCCCCATACAAATGACCCCTATGAAATCAACATATATTGCCATAAGATCCAAATTATCATACAAATCTTAGTCAAATTGGGTTTGTATGTGTTTATTGCATCCATTAATCAGTACTCCAAAAATTATCCCTATTGGACAACTCTTAGTCATAGGCCCCATATAGAGCTGCATCCCGATCTTCACTTAAATCTATCAAAAAACAAAAATATTGCACTGATTCTTCTCAAATTTTGTTTGTATATATTTTTGCAAAATGCAAGAGACTTTACCAAACATGGTCAGGATCGGTCCATTTTTGGGCCTAGTCCCCATATAGATATAGCATCCGATATGAACTTTTTCATATCTGCAGCCAAAAAAATTAATAAAAATCCCACTCAAATTTGGTTTATGCTTATTTTCTATATCCAGATAGTTGGCCTGAGAGATAGGGTCTCTAAACGCATGGTATAGGGTATCCTATAGTCGGTCTAGACCGACTATAATTTCCTTAATTGTTTATTTTCTTTCTAATTTCTTCCTTCACGTTTTGTTAGTTCAGCATTTTAAAGTCAGCTTAATTGAATTTCGGTTGTCTAATTCTAAAAATTTTGCGATGGGTCGAAAGTCAACAGAATTATCAAATGGTGTAAGAAAAATTAAAGTTAATTTTTATTTTGAAGGGAAAGCGCTGCGCGAAATCGCAAAAAAAGTCGATAAGCAAAAGCGAATTGAATTTGGAAAAAAAAAAATATCAACATAAAGCATTGACTTCTGGAAAAGGGTTATTTTCTCAGATGAATGCAAATTCAACATTAAAACATCTGATGGGCATGTGAAAATTTGGCTTGAACAAAACACGAGTCTATCCAGGCATAACCTTCTCCCCACATTTAAATACGGTGGAGCCTCGTTGATGGTGTGGGGTAGTTCTGCTGCAGCAGGGGTAGGAAATCTTCATTTGATAAATGGAATAACTACTCCGAAGGATTATATCAACATTTTAAAGAGTAATTTAAGGCAAGGCGCAGAAAAATTGGGATATTTTTTTTAAATGTACTACTTATGACTTTCATTATGTAATCACTTTTGAACTATAAAAGAATTATATTCTTATTATTCTAATAACGCAATTAAATAAAATAAATAAAAATAAAAAATATCCTCGGGACTTCAAATTCCAACAAGACAATGAACCCAAGCACAAAGTGATAGATGCAGGAGCATTGGCCAAAATATCTTAAAACTCAATCGCAAAGTTCAGATATAAACCATATTGAGAATTTATGGTCGATTTTCAAGATAAATTTGAAATATCATGATATTAGAAACGTAAAGGATTTAAAAAACGCGTTGAAGACAGAATGGACCAAAATGTCACCAACGATAGCAAATGAACAATCGATGCCAAGCCGACTAAGAGAGGTTCTTAAGCAAAAGGGATATCCAACAAAATATTAATAACATTATTTTTAATAATTTACAAGAGGACCCCTGCTGCTCCGCTGCATTATATTATATTATATTAATTTTTATAATATAATACCAAAATTTTCCAAGAGAAGTTAACGTACAGTAATGCCAAAATATGCCAAGAGAAGTTAACGTACAGTAAAAGTAAAGTTGATTGTCCACGCATAACTTTCCTCAAACCCAACGAATTTGCCAAGAGAAGTTAACGTACAGTAATGCCAAAATATGCCAAGATAAGTTAACGTACAGTAAAAGTAAAGTTGATTCTCCACGCATAACTTTCCTGAAACCCAACGCATTTAAGCAGTTAATAGCTCAAAAGAAGGAGCTTGATCCACTGAGTGTTCTTAGACCTATGCCAACAGCCTACGTTAATTAGAACTCTAGTTATAGAGGTTTGAGAGAAGAAAAATATTGAAAAAAATCTTGAATGCAAAATTTATTCATAAATTCTTTTAATATATAAGATAAGATTTTTTACTTTATTCACATTTGTTGTTCTGAACGAATACGGATTTTGTTAAATATAATAATAATAATACACCACCCAAATTGCTAACACCGTAATTACGAATAAGAAAAAATCGCCCAAATTACAAAAAACAACAATCGTCAAAGTCAGAAATCCTCAAAACCAAAAATCGCGAATACAAATACCGCCAAAAATAAAAATTTCCAGAACCGGAAATCGCGAAAAACAAAAATCGCCAAAATCAAAAAATCGCCAAAACCGAAAATGGCGAATAACAAAAATCGTTAAAAACAAAAATCGCCAAATCAAAAATCGCAAGCAACAAAACTCGTTAAAGGCAAAAAGCGGCAAATCAAACATCGCCAAAAACCAAAATCGCCAAGCTCAAAAAAGCAAAATATAAGAAAAACCGCCAAAGTCAAATTCACCAAAACCGAAAATCGCGAATAAAAAAACCGCCAGAATCAAAAAATGCCTAAATCAAAAAATTCCCGGAAGCGAAAGTCGCGAATAACAACAATAGACGCCAAAATCATAAATCGACAAAACCTTAAATCGCGAAAAAATCGCCAAAAACAAAAAATTGCAAAAAAAAAAAAAAAAAAAAAAACAATAATCACCAAAGTCAAAAATCGCCAAATCTAAGATCAGAAAAACAAAAATCGACAAAAATCATAAATCGCCGATATAAATAAAATATTATTCTATAAAACCAGTTTTTTATTTCGTTATGATGGGTGTAGCGAAGCGCATGGGCTTCAGCTAGTTGCTTATATTATTGAGTTCAAGACGAAAAAATGGCGCAACCCTTTCGAAGAGACCAGACTATAACTTTCGTTCCTGGTTTTAATTGTGAGTGGGCTTAAAATCACATCTACACTTTAGTTATACCACATGAAGAATTGTGCTGAATAAAACTAAATTATGAAAACAGTTATTTTATTTTAATGCCATTTGTTTTTTTTTTTTTTTTTATCAACAACTTCATACCAAGTATAACAGAATCAAATAAAAGTATACCCATTAAATGGCGAATTAATAAAATTAATTTTGAGTGATAATATATGAATGGAGAAATTTTTTCATTAGTTTAAATTAATTTATTCAATCGGCTGAGTCAATAATAATAAAACAAAAATTGAAAATAAAAAATTTTTATTGCAAAAAAAAGAAGAAGTAATAAATAGTGCCATTTTTCTGGTCCGGAAAAAAAGGAAAAGTTTCAAATATTATCATAAGCACAAAAAAAATTTTAAACTTATGTATAAGTGGTAGAAAACCAATGTACATAATTTCTTAAAATTACTTTTTTGTAAATTGAGTATTCTGAGAAAAAAAAATCAATATTTATGTTTGAATTACATTTGTTTCCTTTGTTCTGCACATTACTGTATAGAAAAAGAAGAAAGATTGTGCTTTTTTCGCAACATGAAAACTATTAAGAGTTGTTAAAAAATGTCTATCAAAGTTTACAAAGTATGTACTCGTAATAGCTGTTGCAGATGAAAAGTAATCAACAACTGTTGGTATGAATCAATTTGTTCTCATTTTGTTTTACAATCTATCACAGATTTAGTGGTGTGTTAGTGTAGTCGTTGTGTTTGAAACATTTATAGAAAACCACAAAGACAAAATTTATTTACTGACCATTTAGATGCGGTATTTGTAAGAAGATAATAATAACCTTCCCCCGTGATGTAATATCAACATTATTTCACTAAAAGTTCCATCGAAATAACTATTATTGATGAGTATAAACATGTTTTAGAGTTACAAAAATTATTTTTAATACCATTTGAAGCAAATTTGCGTATGGTAGTGTTGTGTAGGTCTCAGGATAGCTATACATTTATGCGCAGCTACAATTCGCATCTCGATCACAATTTACGATATCCAAGTTTATAAGCACCGACATCAATAATTTGAATTAGGAAGTGTTCATTATTCGATTAACAAAACTAATATTGTGTATCCAGTAATGTATTTCTGGTAATTTGAGTCCATAGTTATTAAAATATGGTAGATGGTTCGCGGATTTGTGATATCCAAGTTTATAAGCATCGACATCAATACATATAACCCCTAAGAGACCGATTAAAATGGTCATAAGATTCTGATTGCCATGCATAAACAGAACTATTTCATAAATTTTTTTCATATGACAATCTATATATTAATACGTGAAGGTTAAATTTCAGTTCCCTTTTTAAGCAATATGCGGTTACGGAGGGGTGTGAAAATTGGCATAGTTATAGCTCATATGAAGGAGAAGCTGATGATGATAAAATTATACAATATTAATACAATTAAAATTAAATACAATTCCCACAGCAATGCAAATGGCTTTTGTCGCTCGGAGAAAAATTTCTAATACCAATAAATAAAGAAAATTTTTCACCAATTAAAATTATAGCGGACATCGAACAAGCTATCATCTCACTCGGTACAGATAGAGAAAGAGAAGTGGCGAGAGTAAGAACCAGCAACAGAGTTTCAACTTACAAAAATAAAATCAGAAATTCGGAAAATGAAAAATTTATATTAGCAGTGTACAAAAATACAGTGGCATTTTTAAAGAAAAATAAAGACATTATTGTCGTTACAAAAGCAGATAAAGGAAACAAAACTGTGATACTTTACAAAGAAGACTATATGACAAAAATGAATCAACTACTGGATGACAAAAATACATATAAGATGATGAGAGAGGATCCTACACGAAAATTACAAACTAAAAATAACAACATAATCAACGATTTACATAAATCAAAATTCATAAATACCCGGGAAAAGAACCAACTTCATAGTTCAGCAGCCCAAGCACCAAAATTATACGGACTTCCAAAAATACACAAGGATGGTACACTATTAAGGCCAATATCGGCGTCGCAGAAGGTCCCATGTTACAATTTAGCTAAGTATATAGGAAAAATTTTACAAAATATGGTCTCCGATGAATACAATATTAAACATGCCTACCAACTAAAAGAAAAACTTTCCAACATTACACTAGACGATAACGAGGTTTTTATATCTTATGATGTTATTGCGCTTTTCACCAACATTCCAATATTCACGGCGATAAATATAATTATGAGAAAGTGGGACATTATAAAGGAAAAAACGAACATTCCAAAAACACAATTCCTTAAAATATTACAATTTTGTTAAAAAAAAGACAATAATTATTTCAAATTCGACGATAAAATATACAATCAAACTTTTGGCATGCCTATGGGAAACCCACTATCACCAACAATTGCAAATATAGTATTAGATGATCTGCTAGATGAAACTAAAAAACAATTAAATAAAGAAAACATAGAAGTAAAAATAATACTAAAATACGTAGATGACTTTTTGGCTATAATTAAAAAAGATGACAACACCAAAATTCTAGAATTTCTCAACAAATATCACAACAAACTGAAATTCACTTCGGAAATGGAGAAAAATAATTATTTACCATTCTTAGACGTAAAACTTCACCGAAAAGACAACAAAATTGCTTTTGACTGGTACAAAAAACATTTAGCTTCAGGGCGAATTATCAATTTCCATTCCACACAACCCAAGAAAATGGTTGTTAACACTGCCACAACTTTATAGAAAAAATTTTAACAATCAGCGATCCTGAGTTTAAAAATAAAAATATTGAAATAATAAAAGAAATTTTATCCAAAAACAGTTTTCCAAAACAAACAATTAACACACTTATACAAAATTACACCTGCCCGAAAAATAAAAATCAAACAAAAAATCAACAAGATGACAACCCTGAATTAAAAAGTTATTTCTCAGTTAACTTTATTCCGTCGCTCACAGACATAAAAACAATGAGAACGATCATACCAAATACAAACACACAATTTGCTCACAAATCAAACACCACACTGCGAACTCTTTTCTCCAACACAAAAGGGAAAACAGCGAAAATGGAACAGAGCGGCGTTGTGTATCAAATTCCGTGTAAGGGGAATGAAGAAAACGGGGAGCAGTGCAATATGTTTTATATTGGACAAACAAAAAGAACATTATAAACACGGATAGCAGAGCACGAAGCTGATATAGAAAGAAGAAAACAAACAACTGGATTGGCACAACACATGTATGAGAATAACCACAGAGCGGATTTCACCAACATAAAAATTTTAGATATTGAGAGGACGGAAAATAAAAGACTGACGTTGGAAAGCCTTAGGATACAACAAAAAGGAGAGTTTTTCTATGAACACAAAAGAAGATAAAAACGACACAAATTCTGTTTATACTTTAGTATTGTAGCAACTGTGATATTAGTGTAGTAATTCTTTGTGCAAGTTTTATTTATTATATTTTTTTAATTTTACAACTTTGACAACCGCCTTTTGGGATATTTATTTAATTAATACTGGACGACCATTTCCGATGTCAATTACAATTGTGAAATAATTTCCATAATAATAAAAAATTAACCCTGAAGAAGTCGGTATAGACCGACGAAACGTTGGGAAACTAATGAAATAAACTTCGTTTTATTTGCATATTCAAAATCGACCAGTAAGCTCGAAACAACAATTAATAGATAAAATTTATGTTTAATCTGCCTTAAAAAAATATCAAATTAAATTAAATAAAATAAAATATTTATAATAATTTGTTACACCCTGTTAATGCGAATGATTTAAATTATATGTCAGACGCTCTGTGTTGAATTGCAAAAATTTATTAACATACCTTTAGGCTCATTTAATGATTCATATATTTGTTATATATGTAGATTAAAAAAACATTGGAAGACAAAAATTGAATCAAAAATCTATATATTAATATGTGAAGGTAAATTTTTAATTCCCGTTTTAAGCAACATGCGGGCACGGAGGTGCGTCAAAATTAGCATAGTTATAGTTTGTATAAAGGAGAAGCTCAGAATGATAAAATTTGTGTTTTGTCTGTCTTAAAAATATATTAAATTAAATAAAATAAAATATTTACAATAATTCTTTACACCCTGTTAATGCGAATGATTTAAATTATATATCAGATGCTCTGTGTTGAATTGTGAATTGCTAAAATTGAAGACAAATATTGAATGAAAAAAATATATTTCCTAGAATTTACACTCGAATTTCGAGTGATGGGCTACACTAGTATTATTAAGTATAGTAATGAGCGTTCCATTTTTGACCTAGTTCCCATTTAAAAATGGTATCATATATAAACTTTTTCACATCTGTATGCGACTAATTCATAACAATGGTAGTAAAATTTTGTTAACGCTTATTTTCTATATCCAGTTATTACCTCAGTAAAGTTGGATACAAGGCGCCCTCCTGAAACGCATGGTGCATGGTATTGCATAGTCGCTCTAGATCAACTTTTATTTTCAAACTTGTTTTCCTTTTTGTTTTTTCTGATTTTTATTTTAGCAATAATGAAAGGAGCTAAATGTGTCAAGTATATAAACTGCATAACTTTTCTTTACAAAGACCAGGAATCACATAATAAATATATATGAATGTTTATTTAAATAAAATAACACTTCAACAATAGTAATAAAGCATTATAGTTGTTGGATATTTTAATAATTTTATTATTTTCTCTTCAGCTAACTCAACCCGCAGGAGATGGCCCTTGCTTATGCAGTGCATTGTGTTACTATCCGGCAAATAATGCGGAAAAAAGTTAGCGTGTTTTTAAATGTTTGATTTGAATTTCTCAAAATCTTAAGTATACGCTATTACTGGCAAGACAAACCATATTCTATTTAAAAGCCGGATACTAAGGACGAAAAAAAGGAGTTTTGAAAACTGGTTAAAGTGTAGTAACATTATATGGTAAATATAGCTATACAAACCAATAGTATAAAATATATATATTTTTTTAACAATATGTTCAAAAAGTTTAACTAATATTTTTAATAGTTATTCACTGCTCCGCAAAATAAAATTTTTTCCGAGCCCCGAAATTATTCCTGCTGATTATTATGTAAAATGATCTCCTGAATCCGAATATCGCAAAACACTACGCGAATACCACAAAACACTACGCGTTTTACTTTTTATATTCCTCAAAAGTACTACTCTATTTATGAATAAAGAAAAAAAATGCTTTTTGGACGGTATATTGAAAATTCTGTAATTTATCAGCGAAAATGTTGCAAATTTAAAACTGTATAATATGGTTTAACGAATTGCGATCTTATTAACATAAATATATATATTTTTTTAATTTTCCCAAAACAGAACTAAAACATTTAATCAGTCACGAAAAAATCGTTATCATCATAAGATTCGTCATCATCATTATCAAAATCCCTATACTACCCGAAAATGTCAACATATTCCTCGCCTTGAAACAAATGTTTTGCACTCCAGAAAAATCTTTACTGAGACCGCAAGAATTTTTTTTGTGTCGTTTGCTCGTGTCTATTTTTTTAATAAATGTTCCACACACATAGCAAAAATTGTAAGTGTTTACTTTGAACTTGTACATTTTGCTTATTTTATAAAATTTATTTATGTAAATTTTGGTTGCAAAAATGTTGTTCGATTAAAAATTTTCGACTAAAAATTGTTTGCTTTGATTTTTTTATTTTGATTTAAACACTTGGTTTCTTTCTTTAACGTGTTAACTTCGGAAAGATAAGACATAAAGAAGAGAGAATTGATCAAAACAAAGCTTTGCTATAGATTTTGTGCATTGTACAATAAATTTTAAATTTTTTGCTAAATTAATTTTTTATTTCTTTCTCGGATTCAGAAAATGGCAACAATGAAAAAAAGATGGTATGAAAAATTCAGGTTCAGAATTCAGCTCATCATATCTTCTACAAACGTTGACCGATTTTGATAACCTAGTTCAATTTACAAACATGTTTTTATTGCAAACAACTTTTTGGAAGGAATATTTACCGAGATATCGCGGCAAAATGGCACAATTGCGGTTTTTGTGGAAAGAAACTCGAAAGTCCCATATAACCCAATTTTTAGAAATTCGGACCCACATCCGGGTAATTTACCATAATTTTAATGGCACATTAAGGTAACTTTCGGCTTTTTCAGTCCAAAATCTATAAAAACCGACCCCAAACTTTCTTAAATTTGGAAATAAATAAAATTAGACACATCCTTATGAAGAAAGAAACCAGAGAAAGGGAATTTTTTTGGAAACATGCCATTGGGGCCATTTTTGAGCATGTATAAGTATTCAGATTGTAAAACCTTGTTCCGGAGAGTTACATGGTATTTTAAGAGCTTCATTTCCTCTGAAGAGGGTATGCAAAAAATCCCAATTTTTTTAAAGTTATTGTCGAAAAAGTAAAAAAAATACGTTTTTTCAAAAAATTTTTTAAAGAAAAACTCCCGCAAGACATGATTTCTTCTTCATCAAACTGTCGGCTACAACTTTCGTAAAGTCGGTTTAGGAATATCACCAAAACTGAATGAGCTGTTTGCCCAAAACTAATGGTGCCTTTTCCTGTTGGTCACACCCAATTTCAAAAACTTTGAGGGTCCAAAAAAAAGTGCTTCTAACTTAGACAAACGCACCTAGGAGTTTACTCAGTTTGGGTAGCACTATCGATTCCGCATAGTGTAGCTGGTTGTTTTGAATAGTGTTAAAATTTGTCGCACTGTGTAATATATTATAAATAATTTCGAAATTCATTGAAACAAAAAATCAATATTCTTGTCAAAATGAGATATCTTCACTTAATTGTGAATAAAAGCGGAAGCATCCATCGATAATCACGATCTACATCTCATTTTGTTTACAAGCTATGTAGCTTTAAGCGAAAGTATTAAGCTTTGAATTTTTTTTTTCTTTTTGGATTTTTCATGACTTTTAAGAACAAAAAATTAAAATTTTTTAGGCAAAAAAATATTTTTTTTCATAAATTTATTTATATCTGCGAAACTGTTGATTATGTAGAGAAATGGTAAGAGAATAGATGAAAGGCATGGTAATTCTTAAGTTTTCTAAATTTAGTTCAGCAAAATCGTTCTTGAGTTATGACAAACAAAAGACTATAAGATAACAAAAAGGGGAGGGGGGGGGGGCGGTCCGGGAAACGGTATGCAATGAGGACAAATGGGTGTGATATTCGGAATCAGGAGGTTATTTTACATGGGAATCAGCAGGAATAATGCCGGGGCCGTTTTTCTTACAGAACAGTGTAATCATTCAAATAATTATTAAAAATATAATAAAAAAATTTAGTAAAAAGTAGAGTAGCCATGGCTACTGCCCTGCCCTTTGATACTTAGTTACCACCATGCTGTATTTTAGCAACAACATTAATATATAGTTACGTTTTTCATATACCACTATATGGTCAAGATATTATGAGATTGTGCTGATTTTTATAACAATCGAATATATTTAACCCAAACCCATCTATTAATATAGCGCTCACCTTAAAGTCAATTTCTGATCCGATTAGGCGATTTCCCTTCGTCCGCCCGTTTGTCCGTCCTCTTTTCTGTCCATCTGTGGGTTTACATAAACCTTGCAATCAAATTACTCATCGCAAATATGAATGTATTTCGATGAAATTAGGTAAATAAGCTATTATCGGCCGTTGGACGAGTAATGATTAATCAAAGTTAGTTTAATAAAAGTCACTACGAACAAAAGTATGAATCAAACTATTGGAAATATAATTTAATGTGAAATATTTCAGTATGGTTGCCAATGTTGGTAAAGGTCGTTTTTTAGAAGTTCATATCTTTGTATTGGTAACACTGCTTCAAAATGATGGTTATGATCATCAAATTTTTCTGTCACTTCGTCCATTTTGTGCTAGTTATAGTCGTCCATCAGAGCATCTAATTCGAATATCTATGGATCATTTTCACAGTAAATTTACTCTTACTGATAATATGCATCCCGATGCTACACAGTGTGCACCAAACAAGCTGTACCCAGTGTAAAGAAATCTTTGAATGATGCTGAAGCCCGTGAATTCATTAAACATTGCAGCAATTGGTTGTTAGAATTGATTAGATGTTTGATTTTTCATACAAAATTTATTCTGCGATGTAGGTAATTTTTGGTGGAATGGATACGTAAATATGCAAATGTGTAACGCTTTATTGGACGTCGCACGTTTGAGCTGGGATATCTTTTTTGAATGTTCTTCTTGAATCTGCCCATCGATATCTCTTTTGGACTTTTTGATTTCGGTTCTTATGTTTCTGGAATTTATCTCCAAAACTTAGTTTTTACGAAAAAAAAATTCATTTTTAATTTTTCCCAAAAACGGCTATAATATTAAAAAAATTTTCGTGCAGAAGCGATTTTTTTACTAGAAAATTATGCATTTTTGGAAGAAAATTTATTGAATAAGAGGTGCTCAGAACCAATCATGGAATGCTCACAAACTTTGTAACAGTTGTTGTATTTATTTTAAAAAAAAGAGCGCAAAATTAGGGTTTTTTTTTTAAAAATTTTCCGTTGAGAATATTTGTTTTGATAAATACTAATAACAAATTGTCTGCGTGAAACTGCGGAGAAAAATTTTTAATTTTTCACTTTTGTGGATATATTTTTTTTTTTTTTAAATTCTGACATATATGAAACGTTAAAAATTTTTCCCCGCAGTTGCACGCAGACAATTTGTTATTAGTATTTATCGAAACAAATATTCTCAACTGAAAATTTAAAAAAAAAAAAACCCCATTTTTGCGCTCCGCAGGGTCACATATGCGCGAAGAATCATTTTTTTTTTTTCGTAACAGCCACGTTTTTGAGACAAATTCCAGAAAGCTGTGAGTAGAAATCAAAAATCCAAAGGGAGAGATCGGTGGGAACATTCAAGTTGAATATTAAACAAGTAAGAAAATTATAGTCGGTCTAGACCGACTATACGATAACCTATACCATGCGTTTAGAAACCCTATCTCTTAGGCCCAACTAACCAAAACCAAATTTGAGTGGGATTTTTATTAATTTTTTAGGTTGCAGATATGAAAAAGTTCATACCGGATGCTATATCTATATGGCGCCTAGGTCCAAAAATGGACCAATCCTGATCATGTTTGGTAAAGTCTCTTGTATTTGGCAAAAATATATACAAACAAAATTTGAGAAGAATCAGTGCATTATTTTTGTTTTTAATAGATTTAAGTGAAGATCGGGAAGCAGTCTATATGGGGCTAAAGGGATCATTTTTGGACTACTCATTAATGGATGTAATGAACGCATACAAACCCAATTTGAGTAAGATCTATATGACATTTTGGATCTTATGGCAATTTATGTCGATTTCATATGGGTAATTTGTATGGGGGCTAGGTCTGTACATGGATCGATTCTCACCAATTTCAATAGCGTTCATCCCATGGCCGATGAAAGCCCATATACCAAATTTCATGAAAATATATTCATATTTGCGACCTGCAGTTTGATTAAAAGCTTTACATGGACACACAGACGGACGGACGGACGGACGGACGGACATTGTAAAATCAACTCAGAAAGTGATTCTGATTCCATCGGTATAATTAAAGATGGGTCTAGGTCAAATATTTTTGGTTGTTACAAACAGCAGCACAAAGTCATTATACCCAAACCACATAGTGGTATAGGGTATAAAAAATCCAGCTCAAACTGTTGAACTATATGAGGTGTAGATTACAATTAATTTACCCTAAGAAATTTTGTTTGAACGAGTAATTTCACATAAAGTTACATTGACCACAAAGATCGTGTGTTTTAATCCCATTGGCTTAACAGTCACTCATCTGCGCTAAGAAACCAAAGACAGCTATACACCTGGAAAGTAACATTCGACGAGTTATTGGAAAAATATGGCTGCAAATGATGTGAAAATTGTGTGAAAATTATAGTTACAGATTGCGCTATATACTCGACAGCCGTGGCTGCCACATTCATATATAAACAAAATTGCATAAAATTATCTGTGTAATAGAGTCAGCTTAATTGATATTAAGAATATTTTTCTTTATTTTTTTTTAATTTAAAGTTCACTAACAATATAAAGAGTTTCTTTCAAATTACTAAATTAATTTTTTACAACACTTTGAAAATAACTAGTAGTTTAAAAAAGCTCCTGTCAATGGAACTGATATCTATGCTTTGGGTATGTGCAAAATTTTGCGGCATTCTGCATCTTGTTTAATTGACATTTCAACTCAAATTTTTTTTAAATATTTTCATGCCCTATACCACTATACGGAGAGGGTATAACCACCATTAATATTTTATCTAGACCCACTTTTATTATACCGATCGACTCAGAGTAACACTCTGAGTTAACTTAGCTATTTCCGTCCATAAATTTTCCGCTCTATGTATCTATACATCAGCTTGTATATCTGTGTGTATGTCCATGCCCTGCAGGAAATGTCAATAGTGAAATTATAGTACTTTACTAGTGCTATCGCCCCTAGTTCTACTGACCAACTATGTCCTAACCAAAGTAATCTGTTACTGACATATAACATAGGCTTGTCATTGAAAATCTAATAGTAGACTTTAACATTTTTGACGAGGTAGTTCTTTTATGATCATATGGACACATTTGAACCAAGATTCGCTAGTACATTTTAGTGACCCTGGTCTACAATTTTATAAGGCTTGTGGTAATGCAATTAATCATGTATATATGCTCATTTTCTTCGAGACTGGCTAAACATTTCACTATTTTAAATTAGCAAATAATTATATATAGCTAAAGGTGCATAAGAACTATAAATTGTATATAACAGTCTTTTTTTGGTAAGCCTTTCTAACTATTATATAAAATTTTAATATTAAATTAATACAACATACATCTAATAATTATATTAAAGCTAATTCTTGAAGATTTAAGCCTTTAGAATTATTTCGGCTCTTTTGTTTAAAATATTTTTTTTTGCCGCTGAAAACTGTTCTCGAAGTGTCTGGTGAATTATTGAATATTGAGAGAACATCTAATAATTGACGAAAAAAAGTTTATTTCATTAACCGTACTCCTACCTCGAAAAAAAAACTTAATAATCCTACCTTTGTGTATTTTTCTACTTATTCTATGTTTTTATATGGAACGGTCGTGTAAATAATTAAAACGTTTAGAGTACAACTATTTAAAATTAAAAACAAGAGTATAATTTTGTTTTTTCAATTGCCTATTCTTGATCTCATTTAAACTCACGTGGCAGGCAATCCAGCCTAAAACAGGAATAACAAGTAAGAAAATTATAGTCGGTCGAGATATATAAAATAAGCGTAAACCAAATTTGAGTGGGATTTTTATTAATTTTTTTGGCTGCAGATATGAAAAAGTTCATATTGCATGCTATATCTATATGGGGACTAGGCCCAAAAATGGACCGAACCTGACCATGTTTGGTAAAGTCTCTTGTGTTTTGCAAAAATATATACAAACAAAATTTGAGAAGAATCAGTGCAATATTTATACCCTATACCACTATGTGGCTTGGGTATAATGACTTTGTGCTGCTGTTTGTAACTACCGAAAATATTTGACCTAGACTCATCATTTTTTGTTATACCGATCGAATCAGAATCACTATCTGATTCGATTTAACGATGTCCGTCCGTGTGTCCGTCTGTCCGTCCGTCTGTGTGTCCATGTAAACCTTTTAATCAAACTGCAGGTCGCAAATATGAGTAATTTGGTATATAAGCTTTCATCGGCCGAAGGATGAACGCTATTAAAATTAGTGAAAATCGGTCCATGCTCAAACCTAGCCCCCATACAAATGACCCCTATGAAATCGACATAAATTGCCATAAGATACAAATTATCATACATCTTACTCAAATTGGGTTTGTATGCATATATTACATCCATTAATGAGTAGTCCAAAAATTATACCTATGGTACAACCCTTACTCATAGGCCCCATGAAGAGCTGCTTAACGATCTGCACTTAAATCTATCAAAAAACAAAACTATTCTTTTCAAATTTTGTTTGAATACATTTTTGCAAAATACAAGAGACTTTACCAAACATGATCAGGATCGGTCCAATTTTAGGCCTGGTGCCTAGTGCCTAGTGCTTATTCTTGTGCATTATTCCAACCATGGTCAATATGTTTTGTAGTGTTTTTTGATCCAACTCATAAGATATGAAGAAATATTCATTGTGACATTATGACCTTTTAGGCCCTCGACCAGATGCAATAAAACTCGTTGGCCTTGATTTTTTCTGGAGCAGCTTCAGAAGCTTTCCCAAGATATGGTTGTATTTTCCAGACATAGAAGATTTTTGCACTCAAGTAGCCAAAATTCCAAATATCTCTCTGGTTTGCTTTGCATAGGTAAACAACCTCCATGGAAATCAGATATCTGTTCGTCTACAGCGACGTAAGGTTTGAAATGCATTAGTAACATTTCAGATCACATATCCCACAGATGACGAATTGGACCAAATTTATCCACAGATCTGTTTTGTCGACGACATATTTTATCACCGAAGCGAATAATTTTGGTTAAGTACTCAAACTGTTTTTTCGACATAATTTTTCTTAAAGTAGGCGGACCGACAGTGATATCGAACAGCTTGTTATTCATATATATTCAATAACATTCAGCACGGACCATATAATATAGAGGATGTGAAAACTGGTTCTATTTATATTAGAATTCTTTCTATAGTCCATATATAATATGTTCCAAAATTTTTTTGGTTCAGCAATATTTCTAAATATTTGGCTTCATAAAAATAGGCTTCACAAACATCTAGCTGTAAGCCTGCAACATGGCTATCCTATTAAAATTTTTGGCTTGAACACAGGCCAACCAGTTTGCACATCCTCTATATTATATGGTTCTTGGCTCAATGAGCAAGAATGGTTCAGCAGCTGTAAAACCAAAATAGAGAATGATGCTGAAGAAATTCGACTTAAGTGTCGCCTTATAGATTTCAATCGATTTTCTTCTCTCACCAGAATCAAGCGCACATTTTCCTGATGCTTCGGTTTGCCAATGGCTGTCTTCTTTGAATGACCCATCAATAGTTCATGGACTTACCGCTGCTGAACTTGCTGAATCATAAAAGCGATTGATTAAGCTCGCCCAATCAGATGGTAGCGAGATCCAGTGCCTCAAAATCTTCGAAAGCATCCCGAAAAGCAGATGTTTATATCAGCTTTCAGCCTATATTGCAGATGATGGGATATTGCATATATATGGTCGAATAGATGGAGAAAGTTTTTTGCCATATTGCTCAAGAAGACCTATAATATTGCCGCAAGATCACAAATTAACAAAGCTTGTCGTATTATTTTACCACTGTGAAATGAAGCAACAGAACAAGGAGGCTTCTATGTGTGAGATCAGGAAAAAATATTGGATTCCTCATATCAGGCGAGTGCTGGAAAAGGTCGAGCCAAGCCGTATGGTATGCAGAATCAACAGTCACACCTCTAGTACCTTTTATTTGCCAGTTGCTCAAGCATCCCCTGGAGCCATATACAAGCCCATTTAAAAACACAGGACCAGATTATTTTGGTCCGATTATTTTGGTCACCTTGAAATTGCGCATGATCTTTCTACTGACTCATGTATTATTGCGATGAGAAATTTTGTTAACCGCAGAGGAGTTCCTGCTCGCAGACCTAATAATGGCAAGAATTTTTTCGGGGCTAATGAAGAAGCCAAAAGATTTTTAGAGGTGTTCGAACTAAGTCGTATTCAATATGAACCCTCAGTAAAAGGCATTCCATGAATTTTTTACTGCCTTCTAAATCCATATGAAGGAGGGGCGTGGGAACGTATAGTACAGTGCGTCAAAAGAGTATTGCCGCAAAGTGTAAGATGTGACTCCCAAAGAATATGTTCTTCAAGCCCTTTTAATAGAAATGGATAACATAATTAATTCACGACCACTGACTCACTTGCCCATAAGCGCGAAAATGATGAGCCCCTCACACCAAATCACCTTTTAGTTGGTTATGGCAACGTCCCAGAAACAGGAAATTGTGAGTCTGAAGAAGAAGAAATGGGTACTTGAGTATCTACTTATCCTAAAAAGGCGAGTCAAGTGGTGTGAAAGTACAGCTCCAATCAAGGAGCATGATATGGTTTTTATTTGTGACCCACAACTACCTCGTAAGCAATGGCGACGTGGCGTGGTGATCATAGTGTATACTGGTGTTGACGGTGTAGTTCGTCGGGTGGATGAAAATACTGCTAGTGGTATACTGCAAAGAGCAGTTTCAAGGTTGGCGATATTGGGCTTGGTTTATGGTGAAGCTGGAAGCTCCACGTAGTAGGGAGTGTAATGGAGCGCCCTGTATTTCAATTGGTTTCCTTTTTGTTTCACATGTTCGATATTGTATGTCTTTGTCTTTTTCTTTCGTTCTGCTTTCGCATACTTCTTCAAATTACTCTGCTGCAATGAGTAAA
The DNA here is from genome assembly GCA_963682025.1 of Cordilura impudica. NCBI lineage: Eukaryota > Metazoa > Arthropoda > Insecta > Diptera > Scathophagidae > Cordilura > Cordilura impudica. The sequence goes on along the minus strand of OY821517.1, from coordinate 281,995,128 downwards.
AAATAGAAAATTAAGTAAATTAATATCCTAGTTCGTTAGTTGGAAATTGAAAGCTGAACAGAGTCGATGCAAAAATTGCGATAAGCATAATTTATACATTTTTTTTTATATATTGTGTTTATTAAACACGTTTTGTTTTAGAAATAAACGTTTGTATTCTCGCTAAATAAATTGACTTTAATTTTGAGAAGCCGTTAAACAGCAGCACCATTCAGTTTCCAACAAATATAATTAACGTTATGGCAGTGATTTATCTATTGTTTGACCTGGTTATCTTAGAAAATAGAATCAGGTATGAACTTTTTAATATCTGCAGAGTGCAAATTAATAACAATGTCATTGTTTTATTTTTAATTTCTATATGCGATTATGCCATGGGCAAATTTGGATCTACGACCATTTCTCCAAAGTCGTATTATTGGGTATCATATTGCCAGTCTAGAGCGACTATAATTTTCTTAGTTTTTTATTTTTCAATGCAAATACCAATACTAAAACAGCAAATTATATTTTTCGTGTAGTTAAAAAAATTCAATATTTTGCACCTGTACCTCTAAAGTGAGTCAACTCAAAATTTACAAATTTTCAGTACAGGCAAATAACGTTTTTTTTTTTAATATTTAATATAAAATTGAAAAACAGTTGTTTAATTGTAAAGAATTGAGAATAATAAGTAGCAGTAGTTAAGAAGAAGTTGTAAAGAAGCTACTCTTATAACACAAAGAGGGTTACAACTGCATTTTTTTTTCGAAGGACTAGAAAAATCGATGTAAGATTTTTACAGTGGATAGCTATCACCTACACAGTGGTTTTCTTGCAAAAAGTGAAAATTGAAAAATTTTGAGTTGACTCATTTTAGTGGTACAGGTGCGATATCTAAATAGGAAATGAACTATAAAAGTTTATACAGATTTTCAACTGCTTAAAAATAACAAAATGCTTTGTTCAAAAACGGGATAATCCGGCCAAATGCGGAGTAGTTGGTCATGTTATTCATACGTAGCACACAATATATTTACGGCCATTTAATCTAAAGGGGGATTAAAATAACTAACACATGTTAGAAGCTTTTTGCAGGGCTAGATGAACTATACGATGCCCTATTTCAAGAGCTTTAAAAAGCGTCTTACTTCCGACCATACTAACTCACATCATTAAAGGAAATAAAAACAAAAATTAAAATAATTTTTTTCGGACGTGCAGATAGACGGTCAAATGAATATCTTTAAAGAAAAAATCAGGGAATCCTCATTCAAACTTACTGGCGGAATGACGGTCATCATATAAGTGACTTTGAAGGTGATTCTGAGTCGATATAAGTCAGTTATTTTAGAAGTACCATCAGCCACAACTTCTAGCACACTCCACAAAATGGACCGTTTAAATACAATTTCAATAATTCTGAATATTGAAGTATCGCTAGAACAGTAAAGTTCTACTTTTGTAAACAAATACGTTTAAGCAAACACATGCTCAAGAACTGATTTGAAATAATTTAACCAACGGGTGGTACATTTAGGTACTCAACGTGTTTTGCACACATGATTGTTTGCACAAGCTCGTCCACTAAAATAAATTAAAAACTTAGTTCGTGTTAAATGCAACCACATCAATTAACATGAGTTGTGTTACTGAGTTATAGAGCTATTCAAGGAATTAATTGATTTAAAAAATAAAGTAGAATTTACTAAAGCAAATAAATAGCACAGTATAAATGATTTTATAGGTCATTTCACTTTTAACAAATAACAGTGGAGCCTTATACTAATTTTGAGCATTTTGCAGATCGAAGTAGAGAAAGAGTGATTTCTACATCTCTATTGCGTTGGCTAGTCGCATCGTCCTCTTTCACAAAAGAGCAACAATCGAACACAAGATGTGTCTTCGGGAAATGTAGGCTGCAACAATTTAAAAATTTTAAATACGTACTTACTAAAATAGAGCTGCTGGTCATATAAGTGTTTATACCCTATATCACTATGTGGTTTGGGTATAATGATTTGTGCTGCTGTTTATAACTACCAAAAATATTTGACCTAGACCCATCTTTTATTTACCGATCGAATCAGAATCACTATCTGATTCGATTTAACGATGTCCGTCCGTCCGTCCGTTCGTCTGTGTGTCCATGTAAAGCTTGTAATCACACTGCAACTCGCAAATATAAATATATTTTGATGAAATTTGGCACATAAGCTTCCACCGGCCATCGGATGAACGCTGTAGAAATTGGTGAGAATCGGTCCATGTTCAGACCTAACCCCAATACAAATGACCCCTCTGATATCAACATATATTGCCATAAGATCCAAATTATCATACAAATCTTAGTCAAATTGGGTTTGTATGTATATATTATATCCATTAATCAGTAGTCCAAAAATGGTCCCTATTGGACAACTCTTAGTCATAGGCCCCATATAGAGCTGCTTCCCGATCTTCACTTAAATCTATCAAAAACAAAAATATTTCACTGATTCTTCTCAAATTTTGTTTGTATATGTTTTTGCAAAATACAAGAGACCTTATCAAATATGCTCTGGATCGGTCCATTTTTGGACCTAGTCCTCATATAGATATAACTTTTCCGATATGAACTTTTTCATATATGCAGCCAAAAAAATTAATAAAAATCCCACTCAAATTTGGTTTATGCTTATATAGGGTCTCTAAAGGCATGGTTAGGGTATCGTGTAGTCGGCCTAGACCGACTATAATTTTCTTACTTGTTTTTGATTGTTTTTGTGAGTCCTTATTCAATACTTGCATTAAGTCATCTATTTTTAAAAAGTACTTCTTTAAAAACTTCCCTTTATTTGTTTTCGAAGGATTCAATAAATTGTGGTACTGAATTGTAAAATATTTGTACACAGTACACGTTTTGCAGGGCAACTGAAGACCCTCGAAAAGAATTACATACTTTGGAAATGGTCCCAAAAGTGTTTCGTATTTATACAATTTTTGATGCCATATTTAGGGACAAATTAAAGGTATGTGAGGCACTTACTTATTATGCTTATTTGCTTATTATGGCTTGAATGCCATTATGCAGATATGATTGCGGCTTCGTCGTACCCTGGTCCTCTCAACGTATTAAAATCAAAGACTAGGTTTTTGACTGTCGCAGGTAAAGTTTATGAAATTTCTTCTCCTGTTGTTTCATTTATATCGGCAGCATTAAAAAAATATAATAATCTAACACATAAAACCAAATTTTTTATTAAAACTCTTTCTTTTCTTATGGATATGAGTTTTGAATCTCGCCGTGACTTTGTGTGACTTTTTTAAAATTAATCTTGGTCACAACAAGTCAATGCACCAAGTTTCAGAATGATTGGATAACCAAGTGCGTGGCTGTGCGTGATTGTGTGTTAATATGTCAAAGTTAATATTTTCTCACAGCAAGGCTATCGACCAAAATTCAGGTCGATCCGATAAGGGGAAATGGGTTTTAAATCACTCCGTGACCGTGCGTGAGTATTAGTGACTATGCGTGACCATGTCAAAGTTAATTTTTTTACAGCAAGTCTATCTACAAAGTTTCAGATTGATCGGATAAGGAGAAATGGATTTTAAATCACTCCGTGACTGTGCTGACAGTGCAAGACTGTACATGACTATGTCAAGGTTAATTTTTTTTTCACAGCAAGTGTATGGATCAAGTTTCAGATCGATGGGATGAGGGGAAATGACATTTATATCACTCCGTGACTTGCTTGACTATGCGTGACTGCCCCAAAATTAATCTATAATCACAACAAAACTATGGGCAAAGTTTCAGATCAATTGAGTAAGGGGGAATGGGGTTGCCCCATTGACAGACAGATAGAGAGGATGAGTTAAAAGAAAGAGTTTAAAAATATTCATTAATTTGAATCGAACTTTTGTCAAAAACTCGAATGTACTCTTTTTTATGTCAGTCGTTTTATCAGCTAATATACAAAAAAAAGAAAAAAAAAACAGCATCATTGACTTCTTTGACGATATTTTTTTGAATTTATATTCCAATTATATATACTAGATCATTTTGTATAAATGCAATAATATGGGAAGCATTGTTTAGTGCTTCTTCTAAACTATTTTTAAATACTTCATTACCTTTTGCCATATACCTCAAAAGAGCCTTAAAGTTTCCATCATTTCGGTCGGTTCTGGAACTGATGCTTATTATATATTAACTAGTGGATTGTGTGGCGCCTAGGCGCCCGTTTATTTTGACTTTAACAAACAAATTTTTTTTCCCATTTCAAAATTTTCCTATATTTTATGTATTTAAAAAAAAAAAAATCGGAAAACAGTTGTAAAAAAAAACAAACCAAAAACTTCGATTTTCAAATGAAGTTTTGTAAAAGGTCCTTTTATGTATATTTTCGCATAAGTTTGCCAGTAGCCAACCTTTGCTTTATATTTTCTGCTTCTATACATAGAAGTTTTTAATATTATAAGATTTTAAAAAAATATTTTATTTTGATAGAAACTCGGTAATTTTAGTCTTAATAATTTAATAATTTAATTTATGTTTTATAACTTTTTAAAATGCATCAAAATAAGTAAACTTATTCAACTAAAAAAAGTTTTTAAACCTTTCGGACAAAACAAACAAAAAATACTACGGTTATAACGAACTTAGTCTATAACGAACTAATTTGGCCGGTCCCGCCGAGTTCGCTATAACCGAACTCTATTTTATTGTAGAAAAAATAGAATAGTATAGAAAAAAAAACGTTTTAGAGCAAGGTTCCTAAAAGTTTCTTAAGGGGGGGGGGGGGGGGGTTTAAAGGTTTTAAAAATTAATAATAATAATTAATTGCATAATTCTTTTTTGAAGACATGAATACACGTTATAGCATAACATTTAAAGAATCTTTGAAAAAAATTTTGAAATAAAAATTTAAATAAATAAGTCCGTGACAGCCAATATCCGGAGGCGTTGTTGTTTTGCGGTGAACATCATAACTCATTACCGGACCATGTGAAAAAAAAAATTGAAATGCGTTTAAAAGGTGACATGTTTCCTGAAGTAGTGACGAAGAATTTTTCAATTTTTTTTTGCAGCATTTTGAAGTGAAAAACGGTTTTTGCTATACAATTTCGGGAATTTGTTGTTAAAAAATGGGGAAGAAAATGGAATTAAAAAAAAAACTTCGTGGTTACCTGAAGATTTTTGTGTAGATATAGTGTATAAAATTTCAAAAGAATCGGTGAAAAAGATGTTCATGGACTTCGAACATTTATTTGCGAGAAAATCGGTTTTAAGTTTTTTAAAAACTGATTTGTATACTATATACCGTCCGGTCGCTGGAAACGCTGTATCTTTTTAAGTTTTGCTCTGATTTACTTAAAATTTTGACACAACACTCTCGACATGTTGTGCATTCAGGAAGAGAAATGCAAAGAAAGGTTTTAAAACCTACCATACCACCCCTTAAGGAAATGCAAACACCAATACACCAATGTACACAAAAAAGAAAAAAATATTTCATATTTCATCATACATGTAAACTGAAAAAAAGAGAACTATATTTTTTGCAAAGTTATCTCTACATCCAAAAAAGAAAAAATAAAAAATGCGCGCGTATTAGTTTTACTTAAAAAAAATCGCTTTTAATTCTTCCATGATAATTTCAATAAATTATTCAAATTAAAATCTTAAATATACCTTTTTACGTAATTTATGTTTGTTCAAATTTTTTTAAAAGCATATTATGCAAAAATTAATATAATGAGTGAAAAAAAAATTATTTTCCCACCTCTCTTCTAAAATTACAATGTAATTTAATTATGCAAAGTTATAATAATTTAAAATTTAAACTTAATATTGCACTCTTTTTTCAAAGGCTTTTCAATACAGAGCTATAAACGAAATCATACGTTGGACAACAACAAAATCGACATTGAAGATCTCTTTTTTCTCAAATATTTATCAAAAAAGCATGCTCTTTGGTAAGTGCTGGCCATCAATGAACTGAGCGAAAGTACTCTTAACAATACAAAACAATTTTGAGATGAAAACCAAAACAGACAAACGAATAAGTTTAGTAAGTGTTGCCAATTTTGACAACTTATTGTAATTTCGACGATTTTGCAATTTTGCCAATTTTGACAACTTATTGAATTTCGACGATTTTTCAATTTGTTAAAATGATTTGTTAAATTTGTAAAAATGATGACTGAAGATTTAAAATTATCAGTAGTATAAAATTACGATTTCAAGGGTTACCAATTAATGGGTTGTTTATCGAAAATTGATAGTTTTTGTTCAGTGTAAATGGAAATTACAAAGTATGTATAGATTTAATTCTGGGTCAAGTCGTTTCAAAACGGAAATACCTTGAATAGCATCTCTATTTAAGATTTAAGTTTCAATTACGGCGATACTTTAAATCTGTATTATATGTTTCAGCTATAGATACATGTCAATAAATTTATTTAGTTGACTGGTGTGTTAAATTTTTTTCGTTGAAATTTCATCATTAATACATTTTTTTATATAGAAATAACCAATGCTGTAATAATATTCCTAATATTAATGATATAAATAAATTTGATTGTTTCCTTTTGTAATATTTTGTAGAGTTTTATTTTTATTTTCATGAAAATTTCTTGTTTTAATAATAACGATTTTGGCGATTTAGTTTCCAAAATTGTCGATTTTCAGAAGATTTTATTAGCAGCACTGGTTGGTAACATAAAAGAGAGAAAATTGTGTGTGGGTTTGTATAAAATGAGAAGGATTAAATTTTGTTTGTGTATTTCGCATAGCTTTGTAGGGAGTGCTATGTGTATTATTTCAGCGTTACAGAATCAGTCAGTCAGTCAGTGAGTCAGGGATCAGCGTAAATATATATAAGATAAATTGAAATTACAACGGTATCTCTAATTTCGAATAGCACTGTAATCAATTTTTGAAAATAAATTATTTATTTTAAACCTAATTCAACTTTTTACCCAAAAAACGTTTTTTTTTTAATAAATGTGTATAATGCCCTCATTATAAAAAAAAAATATTATAAAGTATTTGCTCTCATTTTTAGGTGCTTTTAAATTACTCTAAAAATTTAAAGAAGAGTGATGATATGGTGTGAAAGTGTATATGCAATTAAAAATTTTCTAATGATTTTGGGGTCCAGGCCTCCTGGCGTGACCCATGTTTTTTTAAGATCAAAGTCTATATATTGGAAAAGTATTTTAATCACGAACTTCGTTAATTTTATATTTATTTGTAATTGTTTAGCCATGTATTATTTAGCTAAGCAAAGGAATATGATATCAATTAGAATAAAGAATTGATAGTTTTAAAAAAATATTAATTAATTAAATTAATTAATTAAAAATTAAAATTGGCATAACTAAAATAATCTTTAAATCAATGCTCTTTAATTCTAATAAGAAAAATGCATAAAATGTCTCTTAATTTTTATTTTCTCCAAAATATCTTTTTCAGTCAACAGGTCATATAAAAAAGGAAGAATATTATTTTTTTTCTGAATCCTTACAAATTCTTAAATGTTCGTTTTAATTTAATAGATTTGATTTATTCAAATAATTAAAAAATCTATTACTCTGAATGTTTATTTTAGTCATATACCAAAAGAAAACAAATAACTTGGATAACCTAATGCAATGGCTAAATAGACGTGAATGCTGCTTCAACAATTTTAATTATTATTTGTGATTCGAATGATTGTGGCCTGAAAATATTTTTTTAACATCAACTATGAAGCAGATTATAAATGCTATAAATGCCATCCTTTTTTTTTTTTTGCAATATCAAGCCTTTTCAAAAGACTCCACATAGACAAGGAAATAGCATTTATCAACAACTAGAGCATAACAAATACAAAATGCGATTTGCACTGTCGTAATATTTTAAGCCATTTCTTTTATAAGACACACAATGCAAGAAATGTTGAATAAGTTGAATAATTTTTTGTATTACTTGCCATATAGATTTTGTAAAATACATGTGAAATATCAGCTTTAAAAATTAGAAATATAATAATATAATCCATAAATACAAAGCTTTTATTAAAACCCTTTCTTTCCTTATGCAATCTGGAATATCTCCGTGACAATTTTTAATTTATTTTTTTGTTACAACAAGTCTGTGGACCAAGTTTCAGATTGACTGGATGAGGGGAAATGGGGTTTAATTCTCTCCGTGACTATGCGTGACTGTACGGGACTACCCCAAAATTAATCTGTAGTCACAACAAAAAAAATATCTCAGATCAATTGGATTAGGGGGAATGGGGTTGCCTCATGGCAGACAGACACACAGATAGAGAGTATGAGTTAAAATAAAGAGTTTTAAAACTTGAAGTTCTATAAAATTAAGAGATGCGTCTTCTAATTTTCCTACATCACTTGCATACATATACAAAATATATGTAGTTACTGATTTATCACCTATAGAAAAGGTCATATAGCGTTAAACGTGAAACGAATGCGTATGAGTATTGCGAAGTAATAATACCCATGGGATAGAGTTGTATTTTTTTGACATACTCTCTAAATATATGAGATCTGTGTGTATCAAATATTTAGACTCATTATAATTAAGATCGAGTTAGAGATAGAATATTTTTATACCCTATACCACTATGTGGTTTGGGTATAATGACTTTGTGCTGCTGTTTGTAACAACCAAAAATATTTGACCTATACCCATCTTTAATTATACCGATCGAATCAGAATCACTTTTTGAATCGATTTAACTATGTCCGTCCGTCCGTCCGTCCGTCTGTGTGTCCATGTAAACCTTGTAATCAAACTGCAGGTCGCAAATATGAATATATTTTGATGAAATTTGGTATGTAAGCTTCTGTCGGCCATGGCATGAAATTGGTGAGAATCGGTCCATGTTCAGACCTAGCCCCCATACAAATTAACCCTATGAAATCGACATAAATTGCCATAAGATCCAAATTGTCATATAGATCTTACTCAAATTGGGTTTGTACGCGTTCATTACATCCATTAATGAGTAGTCTAAAAATGATCCCTTTGGCGCCATATAGAGCTGCTTCCCGATCTTCACTTAAATCTATTAAAAAACAAAAATATTGCACTGATTCTTCTCAAATTTTGTTTGTATATATTTTTGCAAAATAAAAGAGACTTTACCAAACATGATCAGGATCGGTCCATTTTTGGACCTAGTCCCCATATAGATATATCATCCGATATGAACTTTTTCATATCTGCAGCCAAAAAAATTAATAAAAATCCCACTCAAATCTGGTTTTTGCTTATTTTCTATGTCCAGTTAGTTGGGCCTAAGAGATAGAGTTTCTAAACGCATGGTATAGGGTATCGTATAGTCGGTCTAGACCGACTATAATTTTCTCACTTGTTTTTATTTAAATTTTTTATTATATGTAAATGGGAGATTTCATGTCAAGTGCACCAACTTTTGAAACCGATGTCTTCCGATCGGGATGAAATTTGCACCAAGGTTAGTCCTATTGGATAGTAGTTTAGGGACAATTTTTCAACAAGATCGGTCTAGATCTCTCTGAGTTAGAGGGGATCAAAATTTGACATTTTGGCCAAACAGGTGTTTTTTCTCAACCATGTAACTTATTACCTATTGTTCTTAGAAAATTTTCTCCCAAAGAGTTTAGATAGCTATTTCTCCAATATTTCGGAAAAAAATACTTAAAAAAAAAAAAATTTTTTTTTAACTTTTTTTTTGCTAAATTAAAGCATTTTTTGCCTTTTTTCAAAAAGGGCTTTTTTTTTATTTTTTCATAAGAAAGCTTAGGATTTTTCCTTTATGAACTTTTTGGTCGCTTAGTAGGATGGGAGTGGGATATCTAAAAAAATAAATGTTTTGTAACTCAAGACAACGGTTTTTCAATTTTTCACAAATGCACTATTTTGAATTTTTTCCTATTTGTGTCTAAAACCTTACAAATAAAACTTATACTGAGAAACTAGACAAACTAAACTTTCCGAAGGTATGTAACATACCTTCATAACATAACAGAAGAGAATGATTATCTGTAACATGAAAGAGTTATTTGCAACATTTCAAGCTGAACACGAGGATGTTAGAATTGGCTTCACGAAATTAACCCAAATGAGGCCGAAACATTGCGTTTTGGCAGAAAGCAGCGGAACTCACATAGTATGCGTTTGCATTTACCATGAAAATGTTAAACTGATGTTGAAGGAAATCAACATAAAGTATTTAACAGACGATTCGACAGAAGATTTACACGATTACCGCGATTGCCTTAAATTGACTATGTGTCCTAACGCAACAACTTTTTGCCATTTTGGTGAATGTACCAATTGCCCGAAAACCACATTCATCAAAGAAAATTTAATCAACTCTTTAGATCGAGAATATATAGAGGAGGTCAAATTTGATTCTTGGATTCAGACTGACAGATGCACATTGAAAACAATCATTTTAAATGTGGACTATTTTGTGGAAGAAATGTGTACAGGATTGCTAAACTTGAGAAATCATGACTTTTTAGTCAAAGGGCAATGGTCATTCTTCAAGGATTTGAAGATACATTTGAAGTCTGGTGAATTCGTTATTTCATATGATTTCGCAGAAAACTATAAATATGTTCTTCAGGATGTCATACAAGCATTCCACTTCAATAACGACCAAGCAGCTATATTCACAGTAGTTATTTACTACATGAAAGATGAAAAACTGGAACACAAAAGTATGGCAATCATATTCGACGATTTAAAACATGATACCGTTGCAGTTTATGAGTACCAGAAGAGAATACTAAAATTTCTAAAATCTAAATTTACAGTAAAGAAGGTATACAACATTTCGGACGGAGCTCGTCAACATTTTAAAAACAAAAGTAGCTTGGCAAATCTTATGACCCATGAAAAAGATTTTGGAATGCCAGCTGAGTGGCATTTTCATCCCACTGCTCATGGTAAAGGAGCATGTGATGGTATTGGAGCAAACCTTAAAAGAAATGCAGCGAAGTATAGCCTCCAGTGCTCTCATCAAGATCGCATCTTAGATACGACTGCTTTATTCCATTGGGCAAAGAGTTATTGTAAAGAAACTAAAATAGTTTTCAGTAGCAAAGAGGATCATCAGGAAACATTGAAAACACTGAAGAGCAGATTCGATGCTGCGGTAACAATCGCGCAATACCATGCTTTTATACCGCTTGTCGATGGAAGACTCAAGTTGAAAAAGTTATCTGCCTCTATTCAATGCGATTTCTTTCCAAATACAACAAAAAAACCAGCAGCGAAATCAACAGCTGAACCTAGTAACGCCAAGAAAGGATTAACAAAAAAAAAAAAAACGCAGTAAATAAAGGCGACAAAAAAGCTGGACGAAAGACTGGGTATTTAAAAATTTAGAAGACTTAGATACTTCATCAGCTACAATAAATTAAGTATAAAAATAGTTATGATATAAATGGATCTAATGCAATTAAGATTAAATTTTAATAAGTTATTTATCTTTTTATTTTTAATTTTATTATTATTATACATTAATTTAATTATTATTAAAAATAAATAAAAAAATAATAATTTTTCAACATTTCTATAGAAAAAAGCGATTTTTTTCCTGAGGTTAACTTATTCTGGGTATTACAGTATCGAGGGTATACAATTTTAGTTAGTTATGTTTTATACCTTCGGAAAGTTTAGTTTGTCTAGTTTCTCAGTATAAGTTTTATTTGTAAGGTTTTAGACACAAATAGGAAAAAATTCAAAATAGTGCATTTGTGAAAAATTGAAAAACCGTTGTCTTGAGTTACAAAACATTTATTTTGATAGATATCCCACTCCCATCCCACTAAGCGACCAAAAAGCTCTTAAAGGAAAAATCCTAAGCTTTCTTATGAAAAAAAAAAAAAAATAAAAATGCCCTTTTAAAAAAAAAGGCAAAAAATGCTTTAATTTAGCAAAAAAAAAAGTCTACAAATTTTTTTTTTTTTTAATATTTTTTTCCGAAATATTGAAGAAATAGCTATCTAAACTATTTAGGAGAAAATTTTCTAAGAACAATAGGTAATAAGTTACATGGATGAGAAAAAACACCTGTTTGGCCAAAATGTCAAATTTTGATCGCCTCTAACTCAGAGAGATCTGGACCGATCTTGTTGAAAAGTTGTGTCTGAACTACTATCCAATAGGACTAACCTTCATCCCGATCGGAAGACATCGGTTTCAAAATTTGGTGCACTTGACATGAAACCCCCCATATATTTATTTTTGATGTGTAAACATCTATACGCGCAATCACAAAAACAGCGTAACTCATATCGGTGTGAGCTGAAGCAAATAACGCTGTGTGACTTATGATTGTATTGGTGAAAAAATTGTGATATAACATTGTTTTTTTATGCCACTTTTTTAAAAGCGTCATCTATGTATCACTTATATACGTTTATATTGGGATATTTTTAACGTTTTACAGCAAAGGTGTAGTGTGTTTGACTAGTCATAACTAACATGCCTTCTGCATGTATCTAAACACTCACATTCCGTTGAGTTATATGTCCACACTCATTATAGCTGGCTGGCCTGTAAACTAACGAGCCAGCTAAATCCCACGGTTAATGTGTGAATGTGTGCGTGTATGTCATTTTATTTTAGAGTAGTTTAAGTTGTAATAAATAAATAAAGAACAGACTGTTAATAATAGCTCTGACGAGCAGTCGCACAAGCGGCTGCTCAAAACTAAATAAAAAGTGTTTTTAATTGAAGAATATAAAAACATATATAAAAACATATTATATGGCGATCCTGCCAGGCCACGTCCTGAGAAAAGGACATCAGGACGTGGCCCATAAACAAATATAATAATAAATAAAATAAAATCAAATAAAACTGTGGCGTGAAAATAAAAGCTGAGAAATATAGTGTGATGTTACTCGTACTATCGAATATAGTGATGTTTATGACGACGGGTGTTGAAAACTAAATCAACTGCGAAAATACATAAATTAAAGAAAATTTAAATACATTTAAAAACATGAGAAAATGTATGCAAAACAAAAAAAAAAAAAACTTTTAAACAATGCAAAAATTTAAAAACATATACATTTATAAACAAAATTTTATAAACAATAATGTCAAAAATTATTACAAATTTTAATGAAGGAAGATATCAATGATCGACTCATTGATCGGTGCGGCCAAAGCACCTCGACAGCACCAACAGCAGCAGCCGCACCATCATCTATAGCTAGAAGTGAAAATTCGTAATTTAAAGTTTAAAGCACCTCGACAGCACCAACTAGAGCAGCCGCACCATCATCTATAGCTAGGTAAAATATTTATTGTTAATATGTTTAATATGTTTAATATAATATTTACAATAAAAACAGAAGTGAAAATTCGTAAAGTAAAGTTAAAAAAAAAAAAAAAAAAAAAAAAAAAAAAATTATTTTTTTAATACTAATTAAAAGAGAAATTAATTTTAATAAGAAAATTTGTTAAAACAAAAAAATAGATTGTGAATAAAATAAAAGAAAAATATACCTTAAGCCGAACTATATTCACCCTTCAAAAATATATTATTGGAGAGGAAATATTTCATAAAATTTTAAGGAAAAGAACTTGAAAATTCGAAAAATTTTATAGTGCCTACCAACCACATCCTCATGATGAATTAGGGAAGGACAAAAATTCATGAATTTTTTTTTTTAAAAAAAAAATTTTCTGGAAAAATTTTGGAACATAATTCATAATTAATGAAATTGAGAATTTTGGAAGGAATAAATTAGCTTTCTAACACCAGGAAATTTTAGGATCGTAAAAATAACGATCCACACTAATAGTTTATTAATCTGGTAGGTAGAGTAGTACAACGGTTCGTATCAATAAGGAAAAGTTTTATAAGAAAGCCTACTGGTTTCGTCATGGGAAAGAGGAAGAACATTCATGTTATCTGGCCAATATTTTCATGATAAATATGTAATATGAATTTTTTTTCTCTTCTCTATTTGCGAAGTCTATGGATGATCGAAAAGACTTCAAACTCTTTATTTGTTTAATTCTGGAAAATCTGTTTAAAATTTTTTTTACTGTAAAATTACTTCTGACATTTTCCAAAACATTTAATTTTAAAAATTTAATTTTTTTCCTTATGGAAGGAACATAAGGACAGATTAGAGAAGCCATTTTTTTATCACTTGGTCAAACTCGAATTAGGGAATAACGTCAATCGAGATAAGGGGAAAGACAGAGAGAAAGGGAATACGTAAATCCTTTAATATTTAATAATTTTAAGGCTTAAATTCTTTTTTAAATACAGTGCATAATCCATGCAGGAAATTTCGCCATTGGGAAACTTTGATGGTTAGAAGTCAACATCATCTACGCGATACGTTTTATTGTTGTAATCAGTTAATAACTGACAGTTTTCTAATTTATTGTGATATCAATATAGTGCTGATCAGTGATGATTAGAAGTCAACATCGTCTACGCGATACATTTTATTGTTGTAATCGATTAATAACTGATAGTTTTCTAATTTATTGTAATATCATTACAATGAATAATAATATTTACCACATTTTACTTTAAGTTATTTTTCAATTGTCCCGGTCGCAGTGAAGTATCTATCCGATACTCTGATTATTTATTCACTGTTAAGTCCTTAAACACCTTATGTTTAATGTTAGTTTGCTGAGCAACTCAACTCAAAATTGTTTCGGTAACATTAAATGAATACCTCCAATATTTAAAGGAGAAGAAAGGAAGAAAAAAAAAGAAGGGGAAAAGGATACGCAGAACATCCTGCCATACGGCACATGGATTACAATTTTTTTGAATAATATTTTCCTCTGAGTGAAGACCTCGATTGACCCTTCCAAATACAAAAAAAAATAAATATGCGACTAGAAGAGGCGATGTAGTGCCCAAAAATCCGAAGAGCACAGCAAAATGTTTCCTACATTTTGCAAGATAACAATAGAATAATATATTATAGAAAAAGTGCTGACTTGGTTATTAATAGAAAATTGACTTAGGCCACTGTTTCTACAGCTTGAAAAAGTAGCTGGTAACCAAAGTCTGACACTAATAAGCAACAGTCTAAGAACATGTTAGCAAATAGCCCATAACCCCCGGGGATAGAGACAAATGAAGATAGAAATGAATATAATGAATATATAGGTAGATAATTAGATCCGGATCAATAAATGTCCATGATGTTAATGGGAAATTGACTGAGGTCAATTATTCTCTAGGTTGTGATATAACCGACATCAATATATGGCATTAGTAAAGTTGCAACTAGATAGATAGAATATGAATATTAAATTATATGAAAATGGGTATAATAATAATAATAGACTAAAAAGTGCTCACACCTTAATGGTGAAATTAATAGGAAAATATTAAGAAAGTAGGAAGAAAAATTAATGACCAAGGTGATGAGGAAGATAAGAAAGAGAGGCAATAAGTACTAATAAGTATAAAATATAAATGATTTGGAAACTAGTGAAATTTATCGTGCATATTTGAATTGGAAATTGAATGAAGATTGGCCGAAAATTTCTTTTATGATGTTTCCAGACCTTTAAATATGAATTTGATTTTAATGTAATTTCCTCCTCAATTTTTAAAATAATTTAAACTATTAATACCAAATTTTTATAATGACTTATGAGGTATTGAAAAGGGAAATTAAAGAATTTTTAATGAAAATTTTTTTTATAATTTTAAATAAAATATATTATATATTATAATTTTTATTTTTAATAATTTTAAATAAAATATATTATATTTTTAATGAAAATTTTTTTAATAATTTTAAAATAAAATACAGATATTTTTATATATAAGAAGAAGAAGTTAAAATGAAAGAGAAAAATAAAAACTTTTATAAACCTCTAAAAAGAAATGGAGAAAAACATAGGAATTACAATTATTTTTAAAAATTAAATTAAAAAATTTAAATATTTAGAAAATAGGACTTAACATAAACAAAACTAAAAGTAAAACTTAAATTAAAATTTAGAAACGAAAAATCTAAATAAACTTTATAATTGAGACAATAACATAAAATTACAAATTAAAATTATATTTAATGTTTTTCTTAATCTATTGCTATGCACTACCCAGATGTGACTACCATATTTGATATATATTTTTTGATGTTTACCTTACTATGGAAATATGAAATTAAAAATGTAATTTGAAAACCTATACATTAAATTATATTAATAATAAATTGAAAATTAAAAATTGAAAATTAACAATTAAAAAAAAAAAAAAAAAAAAATTGAAATTAATTTTTAAGAGGAAAGAAGGGGGAATAATACCCTATACACAAAAAAAAAAATAAATAATAATAATAATATAAGAAAAATTTTAATGTTAAAAATAAAATATAAAATAAAATATTATATAAAATATAGTAATCTTATATAAAAGAATGATCAAGCAGTTATTGATCATTCTTTTTTCCGAAAAAGGGAGGTGTAGTGTGTTTGACTAGTCATAACTAACATGCCTTCTGCATGTATCTAAACACTCACATTCCGTTGAGTTATATGTCCACACTCATTATAGCTGGCTGGCCTGTAAACTGCTGAGCCAGCTAAATCCCACGGTTAATGTGTGAATGTGTGCGTGTATGTCATTTTATTTTAGAGTAGTTTAAGTTGTAATAAATAAATAAAGAACAGACTGTTAATAATAGCTCTGACGAGCAGTCGCACAAGCGGCTGCTCAAAACTAAATAAAAAGTGTTTTTAATTGAAGAATATAAAAACATATATAAAAACATATTATAAAGGGTTGTTGAATTAGCTGAAACAGTTCTTGCTATAAGTGATATATAGATGACGCTTTCTGTTTGATTTTAAAAAATGACAATTTATAATTACTAGATGTTTACACATCTTCCCTGTGATCGGACTCACATGATTTTTTTATACCCTATGCCACTATTTGGTCAGGGTATAATGAGTTTGTGCTGATCTTTGCAACTACCAAAAATATTTGACCTAGACCCATATTTTATTATACCGATCGACTCAGAATCACTTTCTGAGTCGATTTAGCGAAGTCTGTACAACCGTCCATCCGTCCCTGTGTCCATGTAAACCTTGTAATCAAACTACAAGTCGCATATAAGAATATATTTTTTTGAAATTCGGTGTATAAGCTTCTATCAGCCATATTATGAACTCTGTTGAAATTGGTGAAAATGGTGCAAGTTCAGACCTATGAACATACAAATGACCCCTATGAAATCGACTTAAATTATCATAATATCCAAATTATCTTACAGATCTCGCTCAAATTGTACGTTTCTTCCATTAATCAGTAGTGAAAAAATAAACCCTATGGGCAATTTTTAGTCATAGCCCCCATATAAAGCTGTTTCCCGACCTTCAATTAATCAAAAAAACAAAAATATTACACTGATTTCTCTCAAATTTGGTATTTATATATTTCAGCAAAAAATAAGTTAACCTGTGTTCAGGATCGGTCAATTTTTCGACCTAGTCCCTGTATAAAAATATCATCCGATATGAACTTTTTCATATTCAAAGTCAACAAAATTAATAACAATTCCACTCAAATTTGGTTTATGCTTATTTCCTACATCCAATTCGTTGGGCCTAAGAGACGGGGTCTCTAAACGTATGGTATATGGTGTCATATAGTCGGTCTATACTGACTATAATTTTCTCATTTGTTCTTTTTTCGTATGTCGAAGAATGAACATAGCAGGTTCAACGGTGAATGGAAAAATGGTAAGTGGATTCTGGATGACAGATTTTATCTAATACCTAGATGTGTACAGTTTTTTAATTTGTAACAAACTTTGAACGACTAGCTGGTGGACCAAACATATATTGTCTCATTTCATCTCTGTAAATGTCAAAAAAAAGCCCCATATTTAACACTAATGCTATCAATGTTATTTCAGTTACAGTTGAGTCAGTCATTTGATAAACACCCCATGTATATTTTTGTCCAAAATGGAGTTATACATATTAAATTGTTGGTTAAGGCTTAGCAAATCCAATATGCATAAAACAGTTCATCTGCACTTACTAACCATTGGTGATGCCGCATTTGAAATTCTCCCTTACTTTGAGAAACACCTCATCTCCTGGATTAGCTGGGTTTTTTTTTTATTTCCCTAAAGTTTACTTTTTTGGATACGAGGAATTTACAAAGGGCCGATTCAATTTGCTTTTTGTTGTGTTATAAATAGAATGCACAGATAATTTAAAAATACCTACACTTGTGCTTGAGGCTACACAAATAAAATATAATTACTGCCATATACATTATTCTCATGCACGTTTTATGTTAACTTTAAACAATCAAAACTTAACCATGTGAGATAAATAACATCAACATCACCCGGTGAACATTTTATATTTAACAGTTCTGTTTTCTATGGTTTTGAGCATTATAAGAAGGAAAAAGATAAATATTTTAATTTGTTTTTAATGAAACTTAGTGGTAACTATTTTTACCACTTTGGTTAACTAATTTCCAGCCAGCAGTTGAAAAATCAACTAGTGAATTTTGAATTTGATGTAGGCAAGAGGGAAATGGATATAACTTTAATAGCCAGCAAAGCAATATTTATAAATCTTTGTATACTAAAGTTGTTTTATCTTTGTTTTATCTGCAGTCGCATAAAACTATTTTTAAGAAAAAAATCTAATATTTAAAAAAATATAACAACAAGAAAAAAATATTGTTTTAATTTTTGAATTACGATTTCAGCATTTCGTGGTTTAGTTGCAGAATTATGGGAGCCCAGAAAAAAATGGCCAATTTTTCGGCATCACAGCTCGAAAAAACTTCGCATCAATACAATAAATTTGGCACTACATATGTATGATAACCAGTGTAAAGTATTGGGTTTTTTATGGAATTAGACATAGAACTAGGAGTATATTAGTTTTGATTTAAAGTTAACTGAAACCACCTAAAATGTTAGGTTTTTATTAACAGTTAGTTAATAAAATTTATGGAAAATCACCAAAAAGTAAAACAAATGGGAAACTTTTGTTGTTAATTACTGTTACCACCTAAATATTATATTGGAAAACTTTACAAAAGAATATGGAATTCAGGTTCATACCAATGCTAATGAGTCTGTGCAGAAAAAGTTTTTGCTACTCTGTCTACGTGATTTAGATTGGGGCTATGACGACTTACCATCATATACTAATAGAATAAGGCTTACCAGACTTCGAACTATTTAGAATAGGCAGACAATAGTGGGTGTTGCCTTTGTATCGAACCTTACGAATGGTAAGTCTACTCGGAGTTTCTTTTATCAAACTTAAATGTGAACATACCTTGCAGATTCAGAAGACAAATTAATTGGCTTCATTTAGGCCATTTTACAACTAACTATGCTACTTCTTATCCTTTCCGCACAATCTGTCGGGATTATTATGTGTTAAACAATTACGTTAATTTTAATTGTAATGTATTGAAAGTAAAGCATGACATAATTAACTATCCCAGTTAATTATTTTTTGTTGCTTATATTAAACTAGCTGCACCCGGTCCGCTTTGCTGGCCCCTAGTAAAGATTTAAAATTTTATAAAACTTTTATTGTACAATGTTTTTATTAGTGAAATTATGTCTATTATATGCATGAAATTAATTAGCAACCTTTTATTGCAATGCTCTCTGATAAATAATATATTTTGTTTTGCCTTAATTCGCGAATATACACAAATAATGACGATGGTCTACCAACACGTGAGCATCCAACGTATAATTTTCCATGTGAGAAACATGGTGTCTCAAGATTTAATCCGCAGACTTGCAACGATTGACCTTGAGATTTATTAATTGTCATAGCAAATGCTAGAATGCGTTTAAAGTTAAATGGCATATCTGATGGAATGATTCGTATACGTGAAATTAGTACATTTTCACCTTTGAATTTTCTAGTTAATATAGTTGCTTCAATGATATTGTTGTTAACAGCCAATCTAGTACCATTACAAAGCCGTGGTTGATTTAAATTGCGTAAAAGGATTATTGCCACACCAATTTTTAGTTGTAGAATGTGAGGTGGAGTTCCAGGCAAATCATGTGAATTTAAAAATTCTGTTGGGTACTTCACAATTTCATGTGGATCCATAATACAATCAATCGATTTGTATGTTTTTCTTTGGCCGTTAATTTTATTTAGAATATCAATATTAATGTCACGGACATCTTTGTTTTTGGCTGCCAAAATAGCGCGATCATTTAACCATTGATGATTCTTATAATTATGTATGATATTGGGGTACACACTTGAAATTAAATCTTCTTTGGATTCATTAGCAACACAAAAACTTTCAGGTAATGTTATCATTCCTGTTGTATTGTATATAACAATTTTTCCATTTCCAATATCCAATAATTGGTTAGAAAACAATTGTGCTGATTGTTCATTTTTTAAATGTACGCGCATGTTGATAGTAAGTTACAGTTTTTGAACAAAATGCCACAAGTTAGATGATTTTAAACATGTGCTTAATTCATCTGCTGGTGTTGATCGTGTAATAAGTGGTAAAGTTTGCGTAAATCACCTGCCAATAATATAATAGCACCGCCAAATATTTGGTCGTTATTACGTAAATCTTGCAATGTTCGATGCAATGCCGCTAATGACTTTTTATGTGCCATTGTGCATTCATCCCATATAATAATCTTGCACAGTTGGATTACCTTTGCCATTGCAGAATTTTTCGAAATATTGCATGTTGGTGTTTCTGTTAGTTGCATATTTAATGATAATTTTAATGCAGAACATGCCGCTCTGCCACCATCGCACAAAGTAGGCCATTGCCAATGCTTTATTACCATTTAAAGGTATTACTGCTAAAATAACTGAAATTAAATATGTTTTCCCAGTACCTCCGGGAGCATCTAAGAAATAAATTTCAGCAGTTCCTGCATTACCAGATTGCATAATATTGTCGTAAACGTGGTTTAACTGTGGATTCATGTATTGATATCGTTATTTTTTCACGTTGTATTTCACGATTAGATAAGTCTGTAATGGCTCTATTAGGTGAAGGCATTCCCAATGAATTTAAAACTTTATTTACCATTATTAAACAAATATCCTCAATGTCAATTAATGCTTCGTTATACATATCGGGAGAATATTGTAATTCAATATCTTCATTAGCATTACGTTCTTGATGTAAAATATCCTCTGCCATGGCGTCTTTATATTTTTCCAACAATTGCAATGGATGTGATGGAAATAAACAATTCTTAATATCAATCCACTTCGGATTGCAAGTAAAAGTTGTAAATAAATCAGGGCGGCCATAATTTCGAACATATTTTATAGCGTCTTGTGCATACTCATGCATGTGTCGTGGACTTCCGGTATAAGTAGCTGGTAGAATTGCTATGCGACCAATATCATTTATATTGCCATCATTATTAATTGCATCACGTAGATGAATATATTCCTCCGATCGTAATTGTCGTTGGTTAAGCCGAATGAATAAAAGCCTTTTTGTTTCTATTTTTGCGTACATGTCCACTATGTATTGGTGATACAATTGCCGACATTTCAAAATATTATTTTCTATATTCTCTCGAATCATCAAACTGTACGCATAATAATTCATGCAACTAATCTTTTTGTTTGTTTCTGAACCTGTAATATTAAAATATATTTTTGTTGTAATAGTTCCCCTAATGTTTTGTAATAAAAAAAAAAAAAAAAAAACAAATTTGCCAGTAGCTGGAATAATTATTTTCAATTGCAAATGATACCTATCCTCTCCTTTCCAAAACAGTATTAGGTATTGAAGCGCGTTATAAGATCGATGAGTTTCAGAAACACGTTTCAAATGATCATTACGCCGATGTAAAATAATATCTCTGGCTTCGAACTGATCACAATAATTACAAAGGCTACTTCATTTATTGTTGGTGCATTGAAACGTCTTAAGTGCTCTCCTACTGGTGTTTTATCAGTTTTTATAATAATTTTGTGATTGTCGGATAGCATTTCTTCTATTGCAGTCTTAAATAATTTTACTAACTCATTATGTTGATCGAATAAATTCTGTAATGACTGCACTATGTCATGGCGTACTCCCAAAGTAATTGCGCATCTGGTGTTTATTTCATCTTCAGAATTGTCAAGAGAATATATTTGAAGGAATTTATGTTGTCGATCAGGAATTGGTAATAATGAATCTGCATTGTGGTATATTTTACCCTGAACTTTAAATGTTGGTATGAAATTATCAGCAGCTATTCTGTAATCATCGAATGACTTCATTTGGAAACAACTGTTGTAAATATTTTCTAATATTATTAAGAAAATGTTTTTATTGCGGCGTTGTCCCAGATACCATTGTTTCTATTGGTTCGGGTGGTTTATTTAGTTCTGGCAATTTCAATTTACCATTAATGCAACACAACCCAGTGGCTTCTTTTTTTACTTCAGCACTTTATAATGGGCACATACTTGATCCATGCTACCAATATCAATATTGTTATGTGAATTCTAATCAACTGTTGGGTCATAGTCAAATGCCAGACGCATAAATGTAATTCAATTAGTGCTATGAATAGCTGTTCTTGCTTGCCTGGTTCTTAGACGTTGTTCCTCATTTCGTAGCTCGCGTTGTGTCATATATAATTTTGTTCTTCTTGACTTTGTTGTAATGCGTAATGCGCGTACACGACTTGTTTGTCATGTATTGAGACCAATATTTCCACGTGGTCGTGGCATTTTGATTAAATATGTAATTAATTTATTTGAAATACAAAATTTGAATATATACTGACATGTACGTGTATATATTTTAAGTAATCAATTAAGAAAGGGTATACACCCGGACGATCGTTAGTGCGTTTTGCTTTGACATGTTATTTTTCTAAGCTTAATAATATTGGTTTTAACGTATTTAATGGCTTTTAAAAACAAATATATGCAGAAACACCTAACAAAACCAATAAAAAAAATTTAAAAAAATATCACGAAATTTATCGGAGAAACGCGAAGCTACACAGAAACACGACTCACGGTCCATATAATATGCGTATAATTTTTTTTCAAAATCGGTGGAGTACTTTTTGAGTTTAGCGGTTACGTACAAACACGTCTCTTTTATATGTATAGAGATTTGTCTCTTACTTAATATCAGCTTATGACATGATTCTGTAGCTAATATATGACCTCACAATTTACTCGTAAGCTCTTGTTTGGAATCCGCCAAGGCCCGGATACTGACATGTATATAGTCTGCACGTTAAGAGGACGTGGTCCTTGGTCAGCCGGGGTGGGTAAGTGAGTGGTTGGGTCGTTCGTTTCAAAAAGAAAAGGGACCGAAAATAGCAGTTATTTTGAATTTTATAGCAAAAAGGCATAAAAGTAAATGTCGGCGGATTTTGGTCTTTGTGAAGTGGTCTTTCAGAAAATGCCTTATTTTAAATTCTTTGTTTTAACTCATACTCTCTGTCTGTCAGTCTATCTGTCTGTCGTGGGGCAACCTCATTGCCCCTGATCCAATTGACCTGAAACTTGGCCCATAGTCTTGGTGTGACTACAGATTAATTTTGGGGTAGTCACGCATAGTCACGCATAGTCACGCACAGTCACGGAGAGATTTAAAACGGATTTCCCCTCATCCAATCAATCTGAAACTTGGTTGAATTACTTGCTGTAAAGAAAGATTAACTTTGACATAGTCACGCACAGTCAAGCATAGTCACGCACATTTACGCACAGCCACGGAGTGATTTAAAACCCATTTCCCCTTAGCCGACCGATCTGATACTTGGTCGAAAGATTTGCTGTGAAAAAAGGTTAACTTTGACATAGTCACGCACAGTCACGCAAAGTCACGCACAGTCACGGAGAGATTAAAAACTCGTATGCATAAGGAAAGAAAGAGTGTTAATAAAAACTTTGTTTTTATGGGTTAGATTATTTCTAACTTTTATTTTTATTTTTTCATTTTTTCGAGGAGCAATAAAAATTATTATTACGGTCCCTAGTTCTATAAAATCTCATCGCGATTCGCGTATGACCCCATGAAACCTTCTTCGTCGGTTGAATTATTGCTGCACTGACAACACTAGAAACAGCTTTCAACTTTTGAATGTTGAAACGAAGGAAAATCAAATTCATGGTTCGTTTTATTTCTTTGTCTACCAGAAAAACGAAATGCTGTTGGATGGAATGGAACCATAACTCCGTATCGAACCACAAATCCAGCGAGCATATACACCATGTAAACCGATATGACTATAAATCAAGAAAAATGACAATTATCTTTATGTAACAAATTATCAAAAAGTGAAACTATTGCAACTCTCTTGAAACGCAACGGTTATGAATTAATAGTGCAAAAAATCGGGTAGTTCCACAACTCCCTGCTTATTTTTATTTATTTTATTTTGAGTGATGAAAGTGCACCTGTATATTTATTCAATATTAGCGGTTGGAAATTGGTTAAGTTGCCATGAGTTTAATGAGCAATTAGCATTAGTTGCTATTAAGTTATATCTAAAGTACATATTATGCTTGTTTAATTTAAACACTCTCAACAAAGTCACACACAATATATTTCACTTAAGTAGTAAATATGCTTGTGTACTCAGCAGCAGATACACTGTCTGTTAAATTAGGCGACAGCAAAGGTTATAGCATAAAACTCCATAGAAACTGTCTTTTGTTTTTCAGCTTACAATTTTTGAACTTTTCTTTTTTAATAGGTTTCTCTTAAGATCGTGAAGTACTTAATGATTTTTATGTAGTTTAGCTTTAATGTTGAAACATCCTTCCAATAAGAAAAAAACTTTGTCCTCTGAGACTGACCAACAACAAAATAAACTGGATGAGTTTGCATATAATTTTCCTTCCATTGGCAAGAAATATGATCACATTTTTGGCAAGCTAGGAATTCGTAGTAGTTCAAATCCAGTTTATTAGATACTGAATACTTTTATTTTCCGAAAACGGTTCTAGATTTAAAGGAGCGAAGTAAAATTTTTACAATTTCTTTCATAACTTCAATGCTATTCTGAGTTCTCCCTGAAGCAATAATAAAATTTCTTCAAATACATTCAAAGGTAATTTGATGCTTAAACTAGAATCTACTAAACTGGCTGGAATCAGTTAAACATATGACGGTGCAAATATATATTTGAAGCTTAATGATAAAAACAGGTAATATCCTTTGATAGAATATTTAAAATTCATGTTAGCTTATCACCGAAGAGTTTTTACCATACCCAATACTCGTATTATTGCTACAAAAAGCTAGAAATTACTTTTATGCGAACGAAAGAACGCAACACTTCCAAAACAGAAGAGAGAAAGCTTTTAGTGACTTTTGTTGTTTTTACAAGTGCAACTGCAATAAATATAATAAAGTTAGATTTATGAGAATTTTTAGGTAAGTTATTTTCTTCCTATCAAAACAGTTATGCATATAAAAACAATTAAGACTAGTTAGAATATTATGATCGACCTAAGCCGACTATAGGATACCCTATGCCATGAGTGCAATGAAATGGTTTTAGATCAAACTAATTGCATATAGGAATATAAACAATAACCAAATTGGAGTGGTTTTGTTATTATTTTTTTGAGCTGATCTGAAAAAATTCATATCAGATGCTATTATTATCAGATTGCATAAAGTATAGTTTATCAATAAATGATTTAAACCTGTGTATTCGTGATAAAGCTTTCAAAGTATCAGCCACTGCTAACTCCAGCCTATGATTGGCACAGTGCCAGATAATGATTGACGGAAATTCATCTCTTAATAATTTACAGACTCCACTCTTTCGTCCTAGCATTACCGTTGCACCATCGCATGCCACACTCACCAAATATGTCCTTAATATTTGTTTCGTTAATCCATACGATTATAAACATTCTAGTAAGCCTCGAATATTCCATTTGCAGTAGTACTTTGGAGTTCCATCAAATCTAAATAAAGATTAACAGGAGAAATTTTTAACAAGCTCTTTCTTGAAATAATTAAAATCAATAAAAATAAAAATTAAAAACATAATAGTCAAAATTCGATAGAATACGGCATAAAAAGAAATAGACAAAACTTAGTTAAATAACAATAACAACACCACATATTTAAATAAGAAAACAAATATTTTAAAACGAGTGCATACTCCCTTCTTTTTTAACAACAATTCCCATTTAACAATAACAACACATAGTAGTCTTGTTTCAATAGATTAAAGCAGTGACACAACTTAGTTGAACAACAATAAAAACACTACATATTTTAAATAAGAAAACAAAAATCAAAAACGAACTTATTTTCTACTCTTTTTACAACAGCATCCATTAAACAATAACAACACATAGCAACAAAAATTAAAAACGAACAATCAAGTGCATACTTTCTACTATTGTAACATCATCACCCATTTATCACTAAGATCACATAGCAGCCTATTTGCAAATTTAATAACATCCCAACAAACAAATTCGTAAAAGTAATAAATTTATAAAAAGTTTATAATCAAATCTTCACGTTATTATGGATTGCTTAAACACTAATTGTATTAATATCGGAAATGAACGTATGGTATCCTGCTGGTTGTGTTTAGGAAACTACCATTTGAAATGTAGTGGCCTTAAGTCACGCGATGCAGATGCTCTGGCCGATCCTGCAAAATTCCTGCAATGGACTTGCACTCGCTGCAGAAAAATTAATGTGGAATTCTACAATTTTTTCAAAAATTCTAAATCAGAGTTTGATCAACTTAATGTGGACTTTCTATCACTGCAAAGAAAACTTTCTAATTTTGGTGAATTATTCACTAAATATACAAATTTAGATAAATTTGTTAATACACCACTTCTTTCATCTCCAAAACGTAAAAAAACAGTTAATAGATCCCCAAATATACAACTAAGATCATATTCTTCGAGTGCTGCACCTGTCAGCTCAATTGATAACGATTCATCATCTTTACCGTCTGCGTCCTCTAAATTTACAGCTCACACAGATGTAGCTACTGGTACTGTACCAATAATTCACGAAAATGTTACACCTCTTAATTATGGTCAAGTTTTAAATTCTTCTGCTCCTGGTTTAAATAACAATCAAATTATACATAACCCGCTGAGAGTTATACCTCCAAAGAAAACTATATTTGTATCCCGCTTAGCTTCAGAAACTTCAGTTGAAGATTTAGAATTCTATATAAAATCTAAAATCGATTCGAATGCACTGATTTCAACGTATAAGTTCAATTACTCTCAACCGAGAACTATCACCTCATTTAAAATTATTGTCCCAGTTGATCTCTTCGATATTATACTTAATCCTGATTTTTGGCCCGTTAGTACACTTGTCCGTGCATATCAATACAAAGAAAATCCAAGAAATGCTGTTCATCTTCCGCTAAGAAATTTAAATGCTCCAAAAAACTAACTACTCTTCATGATAACCAAATATCTATAATTTACCAAAATGTTCGTGGCATTAACACAAAAATAACGTCTCTGTTTAAACACAGCTTTGATTTATCTCATCATGTTATTGTTCTTACTGAAACCTGGTTAAAAAGAAATGTCTTCAACGCTGAGATATTATGTAATAAATTTCATATTTACAGACTTGACAGATAAACTAAAACAATTGGTGGTGGTGTTCTATTTGCTGTCTCCAGTCAACTATCATCTGAAGAAATACGTCTTGATTCTTTACCGAATATTGAAATTATTGGTGTTATGTTAAAACTAAATAAAAAAAAAGTTTTTATTACTTGCTCCTACATACCTCCTGATTCTGATCAATCGATTTATAGTGAACATTTTGAATCAATAAAATCAGTTGTAACAAAGGCTAACCATGAAGATTCTATACTTGTTTTTGGAGATTTTAATCTGCCGTTAATATCATGGACATTTTTAATTGATCTTTTTACTACACTCCTACGGTGTCAAATGAAGATAACGATAATTTCATAAATAATTTATCGGACTTGTGTCTTTTTCAAATTAATGGTGTTCATAATGATCATGAAAGGATTGTAGACTTAATTTATGTTAATGAGCCAATAAACTACTCTTTATCTCGCGCAGATCCTGTTACTTTAACAGAAGATCGTTACATCCTACCATTGAATTAAACTTGAATTTGCCATTTGTTTCAAAGTGTAAATAAAATAACTTAAAAGTTGTTTGTTTCAAAAGAGCAAATTACAACGATTTAAATTATTAATTCAGTAATACTGATTAGCTCCAATTATTATCTATTACATCTGGTTCTCGCACATCAATCGATACAACGATCAAGTTATTCTACGAAACTGTTCTATTTTATATGAATGAATGTATCCCGAAGTTTACTGTTTTCAACCACTCTGGCCCTCCTTGGAGCACTATACAATTGTCGAGACTTAAAAACTTAAAAAATAAACGACACAAAAAATATAAAGTGTCTGGTCAGAGTATAATATTCTAAATACAAAACTTTATAAGAATTACATGGAAACTATGAAAATAAATTTGAAGAGAGATCCAAAATCATTTTATAAATTTGTAAACTCTAAAAGGAAATCTACTGGATATCCAACTGAAATGAAGTATATTAATGGTGAATCCCGTGATGATGCAGTTATTAGCGATATGTTTGCTGATTTTTTTAGCACAACTTACTCTGATGTTCAATATGATATTTCAAACATATATCCATTTCCAGTTATGGAACATCAATCAATTTCATTTCCTTTTATAAAGACTTCGGATATCAAAAATAACTTAAAAACATTCAAGAATTCAACTAACGGAGGACCTACGGTATCCTAGCTGCATTTTAATCAACTGCGCCCAAACTTTGGCTGTTCCATTATGCATTTTATTTAATTCATCCATTAAACATGGGTATTTTCCTACATTATGGAAAGATTCATATATTATTCCTTTATTTAAATCTGGAAACAAGTCGAATGTAGCTAACTATAGAGGAATAGCTAGGGTGTGTGCTATTCCCAAACTATTTGAAAAATGTTTAACGGATAATCTCTGTCATCAGGTTTCTTCTATAATATCACACTCACAACATGGTTTTCGTAAGGGGTGCTCTATTTCAACTAATATTTTACAACTTACAACTTTGGTAAATCGGGGTTTCGTCAATGGGCTACATACCGACATTATTTATACTGACTTCAGTAAAGCTTTCGATAAAGTAAATCATGATCTTTTACTCAAAAAATTGTACTTGATGGGCTTTACAGCAAACAGCATAAGCTGGATAAAATCTTACTTGATCAACAGAAATCAACGTGTTTATTTTAATAATACTACTTCAAAGAATATTATAGTTAAATCTGGTTTGCCTCAAGGAAGTCATCTTGGACCAATTTTATTTACTCTTTTTATAAATGATCTACCAAGTATAATAAAAGCCTCAAATGTTCTTATGTATGCTGATGATGTCAAGATTTTCTTAAGCTATACGAATTATTGTGAACAAATTCACCTACAACATGATCTAAGTAATTTTTATAGATGGTGCCACATAAATTTAATGGAATTAAATTTAAAAAAATGCAAACACATGCACTTTACTAGAAAATTAGGTGAATTTGGTTGTTACAAATTTGGAGATTACAAGTTGGAGGAAGTAAATAAAATCCTGGATCTGGGTGTTCTTTTATATGCCAAATTAGAGTTTGTTCAACACATTTCGATGATAATTATTAAAGCGCGTGGTGTACTGGCCTTCATTAAAAGATGGGCAAAGGAATTCGATGACCATACAGTTACCAAACAACTATACATCTCCCTAGTAAGACCAATTTTAGAATTCGGGTCTGTTATTTGGGATCCACTATCTAATATTCGCAGTGCAAAAATTGAATCGGTCCATAAGCAATTTCTCCTTTTCTGCTTAAGACGTTCTTATCCAAGTTTTGTCAATCTGCCATCATATACAATTAGACTTTCTCAAATTATACTGCCGTCTTTAAAAAGCCGAAGAACAATGCTTAATGTTATGTTTTTATTTAACTTAATTCGAGGCGACATATGCTCAAACTTTCTTATGGACAACATCTCCATGAACGTTCCGGCACGGTCAACACGTTTCTACACTCCACTGTTTATCCCAATCTGTCGTCAAAAGTTTGCCGATGCTGATCCATTTAGAAGAATTTGCCATGATTTCAATGATCTATACAATTTAATTGATTTTTCTTTAAATGATGATATTATTAAACGCAATATTATATTATTTTTAAATACATGATCTCAAATTTTTGATTTAAGGATTTGTATATATTATATTTTTTTTCTTCTCTGTATTATACTTAACAGTCTGTAAGGTTTTACCATAGACTTAATAAATAAAAAAAATAAAAAAAATAAAAAAAAAAAAAAAAAAAAACTCATTCCATGGCTAGCAAGGCACATTCTAACGTAAATTATTAATGTTGATTTTTTGCTAAAAGTTGTAGACTCGTCGATAATTATTGATATTTTACTCATGGAACTAATTATTTTGGCCACTAAAGATTGCGGATGCAAAATTGTGCCCATATTTATACCGTTAAGTTCTTGTGAATCTATTTCCATTTCAAAATTATGAAAATATTGATTTTCTTTTGCAACTTTGTATGCAGTCCGAAACATATGAAAGGTTATTTTCTTTTCAACAACCAAGTTTTTGTGTAGAATATTTGGAAGAATTTCTTTTTCGGCCTTCGTAACTAACTTGCATGCAGCTGTGCGACCGACGCTTTCCTTGTGCTCAAAAACTTTTTTTCTCAAAGATGTTAATTGTTGAGTTCGGTTTTCACCGCTACTGGTACT
Organism: Cordilura impudica; assembly: GCA_963682025.1. NCBI lineage: Eukaryota > Metazoa > Arthropoda > Insecta > Diptera > Scathophagidae > Cordilura > Cordilura impudica. The sequence continues at coordinate 281,964,344 of OY821517.1, read as the reverse complement.
TCATTGTTGACCTACTCTTTACTAATTCGCATACCTGATTTTTTCTCAATATTAAGACTTCCGATTTTTTGCATATGTTACAGCAAAATTTCCTACATTCAATAGTAAGCCAATCATGTTTCTTGGTAAATTCATTCTTTTGCTCCAACGTCCAACAATCTGGCCAGTCATTGCATGTAGAAGTAGAGGAAGATGTAGAAGGTAACGTTGTGTCACAATGAGAACAAAGTGTTACCTTTTCTGTTTCAGTTGGAATATATTCGGGTTTGTCTTCTGTTGTCCGCGGTCTTTTGTTTGAATTTGAAAAAAAAAAACTTGTAATTTTGATCATGTTGTCCATAAGGAATTTAAAAGAGAACTATTATATAAAATTCAAATTAACTGAGATCATTAAAAATATACATATGAACAACCGCCTACTCGGTTGAATTATTTTTTTAGGACTACAAATTAAATAGAATTCAAATTAACTGAGATCATTAAAAATGTACATATGAACAACCCGCCTACTCGATTGAATTATTTTGTAGGACTTTTCTATGATTTTTAACTTTATAATTTTTGAAAGGGAAAATTTTAAAAAAATGTAATAGGTAATTTTTTTTTTTTTGACTTTTAGAACATTAAAAATAGAAAAATTGGAGCTAAGTTCCGGTTTATGTATATGCATATTTGCAGCTTGTAATTTGATTACAAAATTTACATAGGTTCACACATACACGGACAGAATGATGGACGGAAAGAGGGACAGACGGACATTTCTAAATCGACGCAGAAAGTGTTTCTGAGTCGATCGATATAATAAATGGCGCAGCTTAAATAACCAGCTGATTTAGAAAGTTTTTCAACAAAAACATGTTCACTTGAACAATAACTCAAAAACAAATGAGTTAAATTTTTCTTATCGGAATATTATTTAACCAACACAAGATAAACCAGTGGTAGCCACTATTTTTTTTTTTTTACAAGAGATCAACTTTTGAATTAAAGGATTTTTTTTAAGCCCGATAAAACTTGAAATTGTAAAAGTAGTACAAAAGATTTAATTTTAATCAAAAAATTGTTTTATATGAAAATGATTTCGGGTATATGTGGACAAGTCCATTTGTCGAAATCAACTTAAATAAAAATTTTGATTTCGTATACTTGTCAAATAAAACAAAACATGTAGACACTATTTAAAAAGAAAAAACTCGAAATGTTACTGGGTACAATGTGACGCTACAATAATATCTGTACTAAGCAAATCTGATTTCTAAATATTTTCATCAGTAAAGTTTTGGCAGAAATTAGATTAAAGTAAATATTGTACGTGAAATTTGCTAGAGTTTATTTATTTATTCTTACATATTTATTGATCACGTTCTTTATATTTTTTTCTTTTTGTAATTTGTTGGTAACACGTTCAAGCAGCATTACGTAGTAATAAAAATTTTAATCAGAGTTTACTTAATATAACCATACACAGAAAACAGATTCATTATGGCTACCGAATATAGTGCCAACTGAATTGGGAATGGATTTTGGGGTTCATTAAATCAAAAATTGTCTTAAACGTTTGAATTCAATATATATTTTATTCATCCATTTGTTATATCTGTGGTTTTCTGGAATAACCGCGTATGTCGATTTTTGCCAGTTTTGAGTTAACGATGCCAAATATATTAATTTTTAACGCTCTTTACATGTGTTCAATTTTTTTTTAAATATTGACCATTTCTGAGCTTTTTCTTTAAATAATGACGTAACTTAAATGTTTATTAAATAAATTTGCAGAACTATCGACGTATGACAACCTACGTTTGATCGCTGACAAATTATTTTCTCAGAAAACGACACATAGCGACATATGTTGTTATTAATGAAAAAAAATGCAAAATAATTTTGGATTATAAAAACTTGTGTTTATTTTTGTTATTTTTTGTCACTATTATTCTTGATACGTTGTTATATTCTCATCATAAGTCCCGTTAACTTTTTGCTGACGAAAAAAAATCCATTTTTCAAGCAACAACAACTTATGTCTACATGGATGGTTGCATTGGTAGTTTTCTTTTTCAAAGAAAAGCACGTTTGTCGACATAAGTTGTTTTATCTGCACACACTTTAAGTGTTATTAACATACTGTTTTTTCGTCCTTCTCTAGGATCTATTCCTCTGAAGATTTTTGATTCAGAATTTTATACAAAGTATTTATTGCCCATATATACAGGACTGTTAAATAAAAAGCTCTGAAAACTTTATATTGAACCTATAATTTCAAATATAACGTTTTTTGGCTCCCCTGAACATTTTGATTTTATGACATACGCAGTTATTCTAGAAAACCACAGATACTAGTGTATAGTTTAATAATTTTTCATCCGCGTAATGTTTTTTATTTCATTGCGATGTCCTTAATGAGACTGTTTTGGTTTAAATGTCTATAATGAGACTGTTTGTGTGTGTCTTGTATTAGGAAATACTGTGCTATATCATAGCCTACATATTCTAATTGTTAGTGACTTTCAAATATGTATATTGTCCGTCTGTCAAAGCCAACAATTCGCTAAACCTAAACTCTGTATTTTAATACATCAAAAACTAAATATAGTTCAACTGTTGCGTTCCACTGACATTAATTATACCCCTATATCCTTCTGTGGTCAGAATTGAATAAGTTTGTGCTGATATTTGTAAGTGCATAAAATATCTGACCTAAATTCAACATTCATCAGACAGGTCAAATTAGAGCCTTTTCTTAACCGATTCAGCGATGTCTGTCCGTCCATCTGTATGTCTGTCTCGCTGTCTGTCTGTCCACGCACACCTTGAAATTATACTACAGGAAGCAAACATTAATATATTTTCATGAAATTTTTATACCCTATACCACTATGTGGTTTGGGTATAATGACTTTGTGCTGCTCTTTGTAACTACCAAAAATATTTGACCTAGACCCCATCTTTTATTATACCGATCGAATGAGAATCACTTTTTGAGTCGATTTAACAATGTCCGTCCGTCCGTCCGTCTGTGTGTCCATGTAAGCCTTGTAATCAAACTACAGACCGCAAATATCAATAGATTTTGATAAAATTTGGTATTTTTATCGGCCGTAGGATGAACGGTATTGACCCCTGAGAATGACCCCTGAGAAATCGACATAAATTGCCATAAGATCCAAATATCATATAGATCTCAATCAAATTGTGTTTGTATAATAATCCCTATAGGACATTTCATAGTCATAGGCCCCATATAGAGCTGCTTCCTGATCTTCACTTAAATCTATCAAAAAACAAAAATGTTGCACAGGTTTTTCTCAAATTTGGTTTGTATATATTTTTCTTGCTATCCTACCATACTTGTCTAAAGTGCTTGAAAGGTTATTGGATCAGCAAATTGGAAAACATGTCAAGAATATGGGCCTACTCTCAGACAGACAATCAGGCTTTCGTCCTAAACATAGCTGCATAACTGCACTCATTGATGTGTCTGAAGATATTCGTGGGTATATTGATAGTGGTAACATTGCATTTCTAGTTAGATCATTCGAAGGCATTTGATACTGTGAATCATGAAATACTCTGCATGAAGCTAATAACTTTTTTTGGTTTCTCTCCTTCCGCAACTCATCTTATATCGTCTTATTTAGAAAATCGACAACAATACGTTAACGCCAATAATAAAATATCAAATGTGTTTCCAGTAAAAAAGGGCGTTCCGCAAGGTTCGATTCTAGGACCACTTCTTTTCACTCTATATATAAATGATTTGCCTAGGCAACTTTCGTATTGTAAAGTTCATATGCATGCTGATGATGTGCAACTTTATGTTTTAGTCGTTTCGATGAACTAAATAACTGTGTTGCGAACCTAACTGTGGATCTTAATCGAATTCAATTATGGGCTCTGGCAAATGGGCTATGTCTCAATCCTTCAAAGTCTAAATGCATCGTTATTACTCGAAGATCAGTGCCTTCCTTTGTTATACCAGATATTATGCTTAACCGTTAAATTACTGAAATTACGCGGAAAACCAAAAATCTTGCAATTATTTTCAATAAAGCTCTCACCTGGTCTGATCATATAAATGTCGCTTCGGGAAAAACGTATTCAATGCCTCGATCACTGTGGGAAACTCAACATCTTACACCAGTCCATGTACGAGTCCTACTTGCAAAAACCTATCTAATTCCAACTTTGTTGTACGGATGCGAACTATTTGCTAACTGTGATTCTATTAGCTCTAGAAAATTAACAACTACGTTTTATTCTATATTACGACACGTCTACAATTTGAAAAGATCATCCCACATAACACCGTATGCACGAAAACTTTACGGTGTGAATTTTTGCGACCTCTTGAAGATACGATCATTGATACTGATGCATAAGATTATATTTACACGTGAGCCTACATATCTTTTTAATCGAATATCCTTTTCTAATTCAAGAAGAAATAATTCTATAATTCAAATAAGACATAAAAGTTTGGTCTCTGAATGGCAGTTCAGTTCTATATACACTGCATACGTCTTTGGAACTTGCTACCGCCAACATTACAGTATTTAAATAACGGAGGACATTTTAGGAAACAAGTTTTCCAATTTTTCAATACCATTTAAATATTGTTTAAACTTTGCTTTGTTTTGAATATATGTATGTAAAATAATTTTTGTTATCTTATTTTTATACAAATTATAAACTACTAGCTGTTTTTACCCGGTCTTGCCCGGAATAAAAAGGTCTTTGACTTGAAAAATGGTTCACTATGCTTACCAGGCGCTGAGTACTTAGTCCCCAATTAAAAAATTCCCAATAAGATGAACTTTCTCCCCAAAAATTTGTATGGGCAGTAAATTCATTTTTTATTTCAATTAAAAATTTTTTGATTTTTTAATTTAGAAGTTTTTTATAAGATGCTGCAGCAAAAAGGCTTCAAAAATAAGCGGCGAAACTGCTTTAAGTTTTTTTTTCAGTTTATTTATAAACATCAAATATAACGGAATGGTTCGCAAATTAAAGGAATCACAACTTTTAAAAATTGAATTAATTCATTCAATAAGTGATCATCATTGAGCAGAGACGTCAAATTCAAGTTTCAGAAATGAAAGACTAATGCGACGTTTAATATTGTGTCGCAAGGTTTCTTTAAGCAACTGCTTATAGTATATGTGTGGCCTATTTTGATCAACAGGTAATTATTTCACATACGTAGATAAAATTTATCATACGACATTTCACTAAGCTGTGTTCCGCGAGCGAGTCGCGCACGATTCCGCGCGTTTGACAGCCAGACCCATGCTGCCGTGCAGTTGTTGTCAAATTATTTTAATCGCCAAAATATATTTTTCAGATCATTGCAATATTTTAGCTGAGCTGTGTTCCGCGAGCGCGTCGCGTCCGCGTCCGCGCGCCTCGCGCCGCTTCCTCGCAGCTACTACCCGTGCTGCCGCTTAGTTCTCGTTAACTTATTTTAATTCCTAAAACATATTTCTTAAAGCATTGCGATATTTTAGCTGAGCTGCGTTCCGAGAGCGCGTCGCGTCCGAGTCAGCGGTCGCGCGCCGCGTCGCGTCCGCGCGCCTCGCGCCGCTTCCTCGCAGCTACTACCAGTGCTGCCGCTTAGTTCTCGTTAACTTATTTTGATTCCTAAAACATATTTTTTAGAGCATTACGATATTTTAGCTGAGCTGTGTTCCAAGAGCGCATCGCGTCCGCATCCGTCGCGTCCGAGTCCGCGGTCGCGCACCGCGCGCCGCTTCCGCGCGTTTGGCAACCATACCTGTGCTGCCGCGCAGCTGTTGCCAACTTATTTTAATTGTCAAAATATATTTTTCAGATCATTCCGATATTCTAGATAAGCTGTATTCCCCGTGTACATAGCTTCCGCGCAACGAAATGACGCTATTGAAAAGAATACTCATTTTAAATGCATTTATTGTTGGACATATATTGAGAGCAGTATGCAAACGTTTACTAAAATAAATATTTAACAAAATTCATTAAATAAAAATATGTAAAAATTTAAGAATGAATTTGGGAGTAAGTTCAATTTTTATTTCGATTAAAAATGGCGAATTTGTTCATTTTTGTGGGTACCTTTTTTTAAGTTCGGGCAATTTGTTCACCGTGTAGTTATTTCCCTGTAAACCAAATTTCAGAGAAATCCGTTGAAAAGTACAAATTTGTATAGGGAAGAAATATACCACACAACAAAATATGAATTTTATATGAAACTTGGGCGTAAAAGTAGGCGTGGTCGGTAAAAATCATATGACGACCTTCCCTGGAATATGTACTCAATTTCGGAGAAAGCCATTGAAAAATTAAAGTTTGTATAGCAATCAAATAAAGAAACAAATAAAAGGATAAAATAAGTTTTTATATCATAGAAGTTGGCGCAAAGTAGGCGTGGCCTGTAAGAAGCATATGGTGACCTTCCCTATAGTATAGAGATCGTGTGACCAAATTTTAGACATCCCTTGAAAAATAAAAATTTCTATAGTGCACAAATATACCAAAAAACAGAAAATTAATTTTGTATAAAAAGTGGGCGTAGAAGTAGGCGTGGCCGGCAAGAATCATATGGCGACCTCTCTGGAGTACAGAGATCGTGTGTAGCAAATTTCAGAGAAATCCGTTTAAAAAAAAAATTGTGTAGCGAACACATGTACCAAAAAACAGAATAAGAATTGTATACAAAAAGTGGGCGTAACAGTAGGCGTGACCGGTACGAAGAACATGTCGACCTTCCCTGGAGCAGAGAGATCGTGTGTACCCAATTTCAGAGAAATCCGTTGAAAAATAAAAATTTGTATAGCGAACAAATATACTAAAATACAGAAAATGAATTGTATGTAAAAAGTGGGCGTAAAAGTAGGCGTGGTCGATAAAAAGTATATGGTGACCTCAGCTGGAGTACAGGGATCGTGTTTACCGAATTTCAGAGAAATCTGTTAACAAATAAAAATTTCTATAGTGAACAAATATGAATAAAACAGAAAATGCATTTTACATAAAAAGTGGGCGTAAAAGTAGGCGTGGTCAGTAAAAAGTATACGGCGACCTTTCCTGGGGTATAGAGATCGTGTGTACAAAATTTCAGGAAAATCCGTTGAAAAATAAAAATTTGTATAGCGGTCAAACAAACAAACAAACAAACAAACAAACAGAAAATGAATTTTATATATATAGATGTTATATTTTCATTAAATACTGTATCACGTTATACCGATCCTGTACTTTAATTATGAGACTCCTAGTCTTGTTATGCAGGAAACCAAATAAATAAATAAATAAATAAATAAATAAATAAATAAAAAAATATTTTTCTAAATATAAGTGGACTTTAGCAAATATGGTCAGGAATGGGTCCATTTTTCGACCTAGTCCCCATATAAATATGGCATCCGGTATGAACTTTTTCATATCTGCACCCAAAAAAATTAATAACATTTCCGCTCAAATTTGGTTTATGCTTATTTTCTATATCGAATTAGTTTGACCGAAAGATAGGGTCTCTAAACCATGGTGTAGGACATCGTATAGTCGGTCTAGACCGACTATAATTTTCTTACTTGTTTATGTAAGCTTTCGTCTTTAGATTGCTATGTGTGCTAAATGCTGTATGTTAAATTGCCATAAGATCCAGATTATTATATAAATTTCCACTAAATTTCCTGCGTAAGTGTTCATTATACCAATTGAGAAGTTGGCGAAATAAAACCCATAGAATTATTCTAGGTAATAAATCCCATATAAAACGACTTTAACGACTTTAATCTACGGAAAAACAAAACTGTTAAACAGATTTAATAAAAGTTAAGCTTGTATGTGTTTTCGGAAAAGAGTTACTTTATTAAGTAAGGTCATACTCGGTTCATTTTTAGACCAAGTCCCCATATGAAATTAGCACCCATATCAACTTTTTGCAGGCAACAAATTCATAGCAATACGACTCAAATATTATCTTTACTTATTTTTAAAACTCTCTGAACTCCTGGTATATGGTATTGAATTCTCAATCTAGACCTACCACAATTTTCTTACATTTGGCATGACTATAAGTCTTGGGTTTGATGCTGCCTATATTTAGTTCAAGTGTTTACATGAACAAGTTTTAAGCCGCACGCACATTTATGGCTCTCGCTGTCATGGTATTTAAGATTTTTAATGACAAAAATATACCTTGTAGGGGAGCTGCTAAGTTTGTGTTTATTTTTACTCTTCTTCTGACATTAATACTCTATGAACCAACACATAGTTTAAAGACTCTTGCTTTTATAATACTGCATATATTTTACTTTTTATGGCAGGCGTTACGCCCAGTAGTCCAATATCGCTCATTTTAAGCACGACTGCTGGCATTTATATATAATCAACATACACAAAGTTTATCAGTTTTGCTATTATAATATTCTAAATATATGATGATATATATTTGGTTTGTGGGAGAGATGCCACACCTATTTTAAGCATAACTACTTAAACTGATAACTTAAAAATGCAAACAAAATTTAATTTTTCTGTTCTGAAAAATATTATTTGTTTCTCCGTTTTCGACGTATACACAAAAATCATTTGGCTTACCAACTTTGAAGCAGTTTACTTAAAACTGACCATAAGCAGGTATGAATTTTCCAAGTCCAAGCCGCAGAGTTGCATTGACTGACATTGAGTTTTGTTGATTGTTATTGCCTATGCCTGATGAATTTCGAAATGTAATCGTGTAAATGCAATTGGACTGAATAATGTAACCCAATATTTACCTGGTAATTAACGGTTTAACCTTATATAATTTTTGTGCATATAAATTTCGAAGCCGTATAATTGGTGATCCAAATTTCAACAGTAAATTATATATTGGAAGACTTGACATGTCAAGTGAATATAAAAACTCAGTTTAAATGGTCACTCCTTTATCTGGTGCTAGCTCTTTATCAATTGAGTTAAATGAAAATGAAGGAGACTACAATTTCGTTGCTGTCGATATTTCGCTTTCGCTCAGCCATCGAAAATAGTCGTATAAGAGAAGTAACGCCACATGATGGAATCTTTTATGATTATACAAAAGTTTATATAAATTGAAGGCATTGAAAACTACATTTTCGATTGGGTATACAGTTAGACAAAACTTTCATTTTTATTGTATATTATACCTTGTGATTTTGAGCCAAATCGGCCAATAATCAAAAATTTTCGGAAAATGCGACTCCAGGGGGTTATCTAACACAATGAGTAGATTTACGAAAATACAATATCACTAAGTGTCCGCCTAATCTTCACATAATCGCAATACGACTAATTTATTATTAATTCCACATCCCTTTATGCATACAATAAAGCTAGCTACATTAAAAATTTTCATATTAGAATTTTTGTAACATTGGATGCGGCTGTTGTCACATGAGTTATGACCTTAACAAAATACGCGAGTCACACCCGCATGTAGATGTAAACAAAGCGACACAATAAAAAAAAAATTTTTTGCCAGCAGTAACGGAATTTCCATTTAAAGCTAAAACGAATGTTATTATGTGAGACAGAAAATTAGAGAAATTCTTTTTTTTTATGTGCATTTGTATTGAATTACAATACTTCCTTTATGGAGCGCGGCGAATGTTAAAGACCAAATACATAAAACATGAATATAAAAGTGTCTGCGTATTGTTAGTAGTACCAGGCTTTGACACCCTGGTGCAAAATCATAGCCGCACAAAATTTTTCTGTAGCTTTAATCTTCAGAGTTATATTTAAAGAAATTTAATGATCGCAAATTTAAAGCAATATTAACACTACATGTGTCCAAGAGGTTTTCTTAAACCAAATTCATTTTATTTAAAAGTTTAATAATATTTTAATCAAATTTTGTTTTGGAAACATTTTGCGGTCACTTACGTAAATCTCTACTATAGCACCTTCTTCCTGAAAAATAGCAATTTGGCCTTTTTCAATATCAGACAAAAAATAACCGCGAGCCAGTTGGAAAATATGACTTATGTGTAGTAAGCAAATTTTATTTAATTGTCGCAAACAAAAACAATAACCAACAGTTGACTTAACCGTTTGCTGAGTAATATTGTTTTAAATTAATTACGCAGCAGCCAAAAAAAATATATATTTGTTTTAATGGTTATAAAACAAAACAAAAAATATTCATTGTTGCTTCTCTTTTTAATTTTTAATGCTCTTTCAGGAGGGATGAACATTTTTTCCGAATTTTTTTGTAAATGTAGTTAGGATATCGCTAAAAAGATCATGCGGCTATATTATCACACTGTAGTGTATATGTATGTAGGTGTACGTTCTTATGTGTGTTACTAGTACCTAATATTTACTACATCCTTCATCCTGTACAAACGTGTGCATGACAGTTATGTTGCGTACTCTTTTGCGATGTGTAGGTAAACACGTTTGCTGACGTGATTCTAACTGTACAGGCTATCCATGAAGTATTTCTGAATTTTCAATACGAAATACTGCAGCAGAGTATTTAAAGCTAAATCTGAAATAGGAAACCAATCTCAGGAACTGTGCTGCATTATAAATTATTTTGTATAAAATTTTTGTGATTATTTTAAATAAAGACATTACCTGTTTTTAATAGTTTAATTGTATATTTATGTAAATTTTGCGCGAGCTGTGAATAGGAGTATTTCGCCTGAAATGTTTGTAGGTCCATAAATATAGGTCAGTTGGCTAGTATGAACGAAATATTACATTACAATCTTGTTGGTGGTTATTTAAATTTACTAAAAGAACGAAAATTAAAATATCTTAACATAGATAAACACATTAATAGGTAGTCATAAAATTTCAATAGTTTAAGGAGTAAGGATATTATGATGTAGGAATATTATAACCGATATGTAATATAAAATATTTGGTGATCAGCAGGATAATGATGAAGGTCAGCAGGTTTTGTTGTAGACACTAATTTATTATTTTATTAACACTTATTTATTTATTTTTACTCTTATCTTAACTACCATTAACTACTAATTTTACTTGTTAACTACTCCTATTCTGACATTGATTTTTGATTGTGATTTATGACTACATTTTATGCTTATCTTAAAAATAAAATATTTCCATCTTTATACTAAAATTTATTGAGTGCAACATTTAGGTAACCTAGTAGAATTGATATGTGTGTCACACGCCTGTGAATTACATGTGCCAAATATATTCTGGGTGGTCAGTGTGACAAGTACACACGAACACCTGTGTTTATGTTTTAAAACTTCTCGACAGCATATAATGGAGGACCTGCTGTATGCACTACTGTTTTCCTCAGATCCTCCTATATCATCTTTATCTAAAGCTACTTCCAGTTTTTCCAAAAAATATTTTTTTAGACGAAGAAGTTAAAAATTTTCTTTCTTGTGCTCAACTGCAGGATCCATGTTCAAACACTGATAGCTCAGATTTTGAATAATTTCTATTAACAGTTGATATTATTAGTATTTTTATATATAAAGATTTCCTAAATTTAAATCAAAAAGAAAAAAAATACAAATAAAAAATTAAAAATATTCAAATATGAGTATAATCTATTTTAATTTAAATCATATCAAAACATCGAAATTTTGGATTAAAGTGTTTCGATTTGTCCGATACTTGGCAAATATATTATGGGATATACAAAAAACTATTCCTGAATGTATGGTGCCGATCGGAAAAGAAACAGCCGAGATATGAATTTAAGTCCGCTAGATTTAGCGTTTCACCCACTGTATACAGGTCGCAAATATGAATATATTTTGAAGATATGTGGTATATAAGCTTCTATAGGGCTATTAAAATTTGAAAAATCAGTGCCTCATACAAAAGCCCCGATGTTATCGCAATAAATTTTTATAAGATCCAAATTCGGTGGTTTTCTGGAATATCCGCGTATGTCCATTTTTGTCAGTTTTGAGTGTGTTAAATTAAAAAAAAAAATATTGACCATTTCTGAGTTTTTTTTATTTAAATAACGACGTTACTTAAATGTTTAATAAATTAGTTTGCAGCACTCTCACCGTACGTCTACCTACGTTTGATCGCTGACAAATTAATTTCACAGAAAATGACACATAGCGACATACTTTGTTATTAATGAAAAAAATTCAAAATAATTTTGGATTATTTTTCAGTTTATAACCACTTATAAGAACTTGTGTGTTTATTTCTGTTATTTTTTGTCACTATTATTCTTGATACGTGGTTATATTCCCATCCAAAGTCCAGCTAACTTTTTGTTAACGAACAAAAAAATTGATTTTTCAAGCAACAACAAGTTATGTCTACATGGGTGGATGCATTGGTAGTTTTCTTTTTCAAAGAAAAGACATTTGTGGACATAAGTTGTTTTATATGCACACACTTTAAGTGTAATTTACATATTGTTTTTTCATCCTTCTCTAGGATCTATTCCTCTGAAGATTTTTGACTCGAAATTTTATATAAAATATTAATTGCCTATATCTACAGGACTGTTAAATAAAAAGCTCTAAAAACTTTATATCGAGCCCATAATTTCAGATATAACGTTTTTTGGCTCCCCTCAACATATTCATTTTATGACATACGCGGTTATTCTAGAAAACCACAGAATTGTCATATATATCTCGTTAGAACTGGTATTGGGTATGTTTATTATAAGCATTAAATTCTTAGTCAGAGTCTACATATAAAGCCGCTTCCCGAACTTCACTTAAAGCTATCAAAAACAAAAATATTGCACAGATGTTTCTCAAATTTGGTTTGTATACATTTTTGCGAAACAGAAGTAACAGTACCCAATATGGTCGGTATCGGACCATTTTTCGACCTAGCCCCATATAGATATAGCACGCAATATGAACTTTTTTAAATCTGCAGGCAAAAAAATTAACAAAAATTGCACTCAGATTTGGGAAATGCTTATTTTTCATACCCAATTATTTGGACCTATACAAATTGTCTAAAAACGTGGTTAGGCTATCGCGTATTCGGTCTAGACTGACTATAATTTTCATATATACTTTTATTATCATATAATTTAATTGCCCAAACCCAAGTTTTGTAGTGAAAATACCACATTCTTTTTTTACTGCCGCACAAAAAATACTTCAAACATATGTTAAAAAATCTAATAAATAATAATCCAGTAGCCACGTGCATAGTAGCACAACTTCGGTGGTGGCATCACAACTACTTAGGTCCACGCAATAGTACTTCATAAATTAAAGTAAAATTTTTTTCCGATTCCAGAAAAATATATATTGGTACTTATATGATAAAAAGGATGTGTGAGGTATTTAATTGAAAAAAAAAAAAAAAAAAAAAATGTGAAAACTATAAAAAAAAGGAGTAATACACCATGAAACAAAAAAAGAGGAGAGACAAAGACATTTTTGAGTTGAATAACCGAAAATGTTTTTTTGCAAAAAATTTTGTTTGTGCAGGCATTTATTCCATTTTTTTTATTGAGAGTTTAATAATTCAGTTAATTTTTACCGGATTGTTCAAATCAAAGCTGCGTTTTGCTCATAAATAAACAAAATTTTATAATTAGGTCATAAATGTTACGGTTCCTAAATAAAAAAAAACATCTCCAAAGTTGAAAAATAGAGAATATTTTTAAACAAAGTGAGTTTGTTGGAGGAATACGCACAGATGTTAGATTAGGTTAGGTCGAAAGTGGCTGCTAAACCAAAGGAAAAGCACACTTAGACTATGGGATCCATTGTGATACCACGGGACGAATAGGTGTTCCCCTCAGTCCCCACCGTAGAACCCTGATATGTGGAATGTCCACATTTGAGAGATCAGAGAGATCGTGAAGAAACGGCGATCCCAATGTTCGTAGTCTCGTTCTGGAGAGCGCCGGGCAATAGCAAAGGAAGTGCTCTATGCTCTCCACCTCCTCCACATCAATGCAGCTACGACAGAAGTCATTTGACGAGACCCTGAGGCATTCAGCGTGTCTCCCTATGAGGCAGTGCCCAGTGATAGCAGCAACTACTGTTCAAATCTCCCCACGGGGGAGTGATAGTAGCGCGCTAGTGCGCTTATGATTTAGAGCGGGCCAGATCTGTCTCGTGATTCTGCACGTTGATCCATTAGCCCATCTGCTTTCGGTTATGCCAGCGGTGTGAAGCCGAAGTTCCAGCCTGCAAGATTGCAGGGGTATACCAACACATTCCAAGTCCGCTGGAACCCGTAAGATAGTGCCCTGTCTTGCCAACTCGTCAGCGTTACAGTTTCCCGGTATATTCCTGTGCCCTGGGACCCAAATGAGTCTGATGTCGAACTGCTTGGCCATCTCATTTAAAGACGTGCGGCAGTTAAGGGTGGTTCTTGTTTTCAGGAACATTAATTCCAAGGATTTTACCACGGCCTGACTATCAGAGTAGATGTTGTAACGACGAGTTTTCCTCCGGTTGCTAGGGTATAGCTCGCGGTGGCCAGGGTCGTTGCAGAAATTTGTTTTCTACTGAGACAGAGAGTGAAAAAACGTTGGGTACGGTTTTAAGGTACAGTTATTCGTATATTGAGATCTTAAAACTACAAAATACACTTAAATACGCCGGGGTGGTTCCGTGAGATCGGTCCGGGACCTCGGACGACAGTCTTCGCCAGACTGTGGAGACTCGGTATCTCTGGTGTCGGATTGTTCGAGGTGGTTAACTCTCCGGCGGGCACGTCGGACCGGAGTAAGAGTGACCTAAGTCGGCACACTCTCCGCAGGACTCGTTGGGCTTGCAGGATTCGTTGGGTGTTGATTCAAGAGTGACCTAAGTCGGCACACTCTCCGCAGGGCTCGTTGGGCTTGCAGGATTCGTTGGTTGTTGATTCAAGAGTGACCTAAGTCGGCACACTCCACCTGTGGAACGAATGATTAGTTACTTACCTAACCTCTGGGCTGTGCAAGGTAATTATGCGGTGAGAGTGATCTATGTTGGCACACTCTCCACAGGACTCGTTGGGCTTGCAGGATTCTTGATATAGTGAGCCAAGAGTGACCTATGTCGGCACACTCCACCTATGAAAAAGGATTAGTCCTTTACCTGTCCTCTGGACCTCGCAGGATGATGGGTGTAGTGAGAGCGACCTAAGTTAGCACACTCTCCGCAGGACTCGTCGGGTGCTGATTCAAGAGTGACCTAAGGCGGAACACTTCACCTGTGGAACGAATGATTAGTTACTTACCTAACCTCTTGGATGTGCAAGGTAATTACACGGTGAGAGTTACCTGCATCGGCACACTCTCCGCAGGACTCGTTGGGCTTCGCCGGACTCGAAGAATTCGTAAGACTCGCAGGACTCGAAGGATTCGCAGGACTCACAGGACTCGAAGGATTCGCAGGACTCGAAGAACTCGAAGTATTCGCGGGACCCGCAGGACTCGAAGGATTCGCAGGACTCGAAGGGTTCGCAGGACTCGCAGGACACGCAGGACTCCAAGGAATCGCAGGACTCGCAGCACTCGATGTATACGCAGGACTCGAAGGACTCGAAGTATTCGCAGGACTCGAAGGATTCGCAGGACTCGAAGGACTCGCAGGATTCGAAGGATTCGCAGGACTGGAAGTATTCGCAGGTCTCGAAGGATCCACAGGACTCGAAGGATTCGCAGGACTCGCAGGACTCGAACTATTCGCAGGACCTACTAAGGATAATGAAGTGACCTAGGACGGCACACTTCGTTCAGCGAAAGGGTTATTAGCTTGCTTACCTTGTTACTGCTGCCACGGCTACTGCTCTACTGTCCCGATTGTCCTCATGACCGCCTTTTATACTTGTGCCTGACGGCTGGTGACAGCTGACAGCTGACAGCTAATTACCAGTATCATACGATCGCCACTTACGGGATCAGAGGGTGATCCCAAAAAGGAATTTACAAGTCTACTCAATAATTCATTTTATTTGTGCAATTAAACATAAAATATAAAGTACGATTCAATCAAAATAATAAAAATAAAATAATTCAAATAATCCTAATGGATTGTGTGGGCCGAAACGATGGCACAGACTTCGGTCATCACAATGTTGACTGCGGTTGTAGACAGAATGGTCCAACCCAACCAGTCAGCAACTTCCTTTATTGCCAATACCTCTGCCTGATAAACACTGCAGTGGTCTGGCAACCTGCGAGCCAGATTTAGTCCAAGCTCCTTTGAATAGACTCCGAAACCAACTTGACCACACAATTTCGATCCGTCAGTATAGAAATTTATCGAACGCCTGCTACCTGGAACCCCCCTGACCAGGATTCCCTGATCGGTATCAGAGTTTGGTAGTGTCGTTCGAATACACTCCTCGGAGTGGTGTAATCCACGTTTAATGGTAAGTTCATGTTATTCAGGATCACTCCATGGCCACAATTATGACCACGCCATTGTATTGTGCTTCTTAGTCTAAAGGCCAATGAGGCCGCGACTGCTTTCCTAATACGTGCAACGGTTTTAGGTATAAGAGTATGTTCACGGCATCCGTAGATGTGGTACGAAGGGCACCAGTGATACACATGGAAGTCATTCTTCGCCCTTTCCTCCAAGTTCCGTCTGAAGTTCAGCTTCCTGTCCAGGAATACTCCAAGATACATGGCTCCATTAGAGAAGGCGATATCAGCACCGTAAAGAGAAATAGGGTCGAAGGTAGGTATCTTATACTTCCTCGTGAAAAGAACAAGTTCCGTTTTGGTCGAATTTACCCCCAGACAGTAACTACTTGCCCAGCTAGATAGTATAGTGAGAGCCCTCTGTAGAATGTCTCTAAGTGTGGATAGAAACTTCCCATTTACGGTTATGGCCACGTCATCAGCATAGGCGACCACGTTGCTGCCTTGTCTCTCCAACGAAAGTAGCATTGAGTTCAGCGCTAAGTTCCATAGAAGTGGTGACAGAACGCCTCCTTGTGGCGTTCCCCTGTTCACGAATCGGAATATTAGAGTCGTTCCCAATTTAGATGTTATCCGCCCGTTGGCAAGCAGATTTGCAATCAGTGAGATGATCACGGAATTCACTCCTAGACTAGATAGTGCCGCTAATATCGAGTCCGGTGTGACATTGCTAAAAGCCTCTTCTATATCCAAAAAGGCTGTCATGGTGTATTCTCCTATCGAGAGCGATTTCTCGATGGTACTCACAAGCTCGTGAAGAGCTGTTTCGGTTGACCTTCCCTTGCTGTAAGCGTGTTGTCGTGTCGACAGCAGTTTAGGATCAATAACTCTTCGTAAGTAAGAATCTTGCAAGCGCTCCATTGTCTTCAATAAGAACGATGATTGACTTATTGGTCTGAAGTCTTTTGGGATAGTGTGTGAACTTTTTCCAGCTTTTGGAATGAACACCATTTTCGTCTCCCTCCACTTCAGGGGTATATGAGCTAAGTTGATACAGCGAGTGAAAAGCCTACATAGCCAAGGGGAAATGTAGTCCGACACGTGCTGCAATTCAGCTGGACTGATACCGTCAGGTCTTGGAGATTTGTAAGGTTTCAATCTTCCAATCGCCCAGTTCAGTGTTGGTATGTTGACTATCTCCGAAGCAATATCCGTCGTACTAGCGGCTGATTATCCTGACGCCTGAAGCGACGTAGGGGAGTTGCCCGGAAAATGGGTATCCAGTAGCAGGCTAAGTGATTCCCCACTAGAGGTAGTCCACACCCCCAATGGATCTTTCAGATAACCTAATGTGTGAGGGGTAGAAGCCAGAACCTTTCGCAACCTGGATGCTTCGGAAACGTCTTCTATATTATCACAGAATTTTTTCCAAGAATTACATTTTGCCATTCTAATCTTCTTCTTGTAGGTCCTAAGCTTCAGCTTGTAGGACAACCAATCCTCGTCCCCTCTTGAAGACTTTGCCTTGTTAAAGAGTTTCCTGCAAGAGTCTCTGCCCAGTTGCAGCTTGCTAGACCACCATGATGGTTTCTTCTTGCACTTTGGCCTTGCCGCGGGGCAAGAAGCATCTAAAGATTTGTTAAAAACCGTCGTAATATGATCCACCGGACCATCTATGTCCTCGGAATTACGCGGTTCGTCAGGCGAAGTAGAAGTGCAGCCGTGGCGGCTTTACAGTGATGGAGATTTATCTGTAGGAGCCGCATCATCTGAAGCTGCCTGCACATCCATCTCCCTCACCGTGATTTCGGCCTCGTCCTCCGTGCTATCAAGGAGGTCATCTTCGCCACCAAATAGGCCAGAAGCGTCCCCCAGCAGTTCGGAGTCGGATGTTAAGCATCCTTCCTCCATGGCTGTTTGGGAACTCTCCTTATCCTGGACCTCACCTGTGTTCCTCTCCCCAGCAGAATTTTCTACTGGTTTGGTGATCTCCGTTATTGGTCCTTGGTCGCCCTTGAAACTATGCCGTTTGTCCCGGTTAAATGCGGGAGGGATTCGACATTGAGTAGTATTACTACCTGTCTCCGGTTCCCCTCTGCATCCCCAAATCTACCAATCTTCCAATTGTGTGTTGGAAGGTTAGGATTGCAGACCTTCAGCATCCTTAACACGGATCCAGCGTCCCCTGGAGTTGCCGGAATCCAAGCATGCACTCTAGGTCGGGACGGATTTTGCTCCCGGCCATAGCTCTCCAAGTTTGCTGACGGCAGCCTTATATAAGTCTATTGATCGTTGATCAGCAAAAGCTATCAACTTTGCGCGGCCTTGATACCAGCCTGCGCCGTGACAGGTTGGAGGTGGACCTGGCATGTCCTCAAGGACGGTGAAGAAAACTTCGGCTAATTTAGACTCCACATAACTCCACTTGTCCTTGGCGATAGTGCCATCTCCATCTCCCCTGTTAATGATTGCCATTACAATGTTGTCTTTGACAACCTGGCTAAACGACTTCGGCACAGCATTGCCGGCCACCTTAGTACGTTTAGGTAATGGTTTCTCATCTGGCGAGCGCAACCTTTTAGGCGTCTTTGAAGTGTCCTGATTGCTATTACTGCCAGGAACACTTGTCTTAGCTGAGAGGTCCTGTTCTTCAGTGACCTTCTTAGCCAATGTGAACGATTCTCTCTGTTTTTCAGACAGCGTCGCTGGATTTAATTTTCCCAACCTTTCGATGATTTTTAGGCACAACCTTCTCTGGTTGTACCTTAACTTAGACGGACAGACTTTGTTACCTCCTGTCTTGACAGACATAGATCCCTCCTTAGCAGCTGTCCCAAGGTGACAGGATTTGATCGTAGCCACCATGGGTTTGCTGCCAGTGCTGAGGATTGAATTCGGACCGACAACGGACCCCAACCCACTTGAGCTTTGACCAGAGGCCGCAGCGTTTTTTACTTTGCCAGACTCCTGGGTCTTAACATTTGAGCAGCTGCTAGCTGAGCTAACGGCAGACTGTAAGGCAGAGCCTCGAATTTTGTTTTTTTTTTTTTTTTTTTGTATTACAATTTGCTTCCATTTTGGTACCACGAGTGTAGGGAAAGAATGTCAGCCGGGTCATAGCCCCCAGTAACGCAGTAAGGGCGGCCCACTGCCTCTACCTACTGGCTGAGGTGCCCAGATATCAGCGAGGCTCCGCTAAAATACAGTCGGTAACCCCTGACTGCAAACCGTCCGATGAGCACAGGTCGCGTAACACTCCGGATTAGGGGTGAGTAACCTTTGGTCGTGCACCTTCGAGGTTCTAGACATGGCCCAGGATCGGGAAGATGTACTGAGACAGTAAAACCCATTCCCTTACCTGCCTCTTATAAGGAACCGCAGTGCACTTAAGCCACCGCATCGCGACAAGATTGTTACTCGTGGCGATAGATGTCACAATATTGCTAAATATCGTGTTCATTTCTTCCAAAGGCCTAAGTTTCTTTTTTCTAGGTCCGCTGAGAAATTCAAAATCGGTTGATATTCAACAAAGTTTCTGGCTTATATATGAAAAAGGCCCAAAAAAGCGGTTTTTTAAGGTGGAAACACAACTGGGATGAACAACGAATTTCGCACAGCTCGACGAATTTGTCGGCAGCAATTCGTTGCGTAAATTCGTCGAATGAAATACAATTACGACGAATTCACATAACAGATTTAATGTCATTTGAATTTGATTATAATTTATATAAATAAATATTGAAAAAATATGAATAAAACTTTTAACTTTGTACGAGTTATTACAATTGTAAAGATCATGTTTACGATGGTAAAAGCCTTTGTTTTTGTACGGCAGGGTTTAATTTTTTAATTCTGAAAAAATTACATAAATTTTCATTAATAAATTAATTCTATGTCATTTTTGTTTACATGTTGTTGTAGCTGAGAGTGTGACCATATTTTTTAAAAATAAGCACTAAACGAAAAGGAATAAATATTAACAAAAAAAAAAATATGTAAAAGAAAATTATATAATTAAAAATAAATTTTATTTAACTTATAAGTTATAAATAAAATATAGAACAATTCTTAAAGACAAAAATAACTTCATTTGCTAAAACATTTGAAAAACCAAAATAAAATGCGGCCACTCTACACCAATTTATTCGTCGTTCGTCGGTGTAAGAAATAGAAATAAACATATCGTATAGTTCGTTACGCACTACGTATTTCGTTCAACGCACTGATTGTGTGCATTTTCATATACACAAATGTGTTTTATTTCTGACGACAAATATTCGGAACGAAAAATTCGTCGTTCGTCCCAGTTGTGTTTCCAACTTTACCCGTAACGCAAGATTTTGTAGGTGTTTCGACAAGACCTATCAGAAAAAAAGTAGCACATCCCAAATATATTTCTCTGTCACACAGTGTTGTCATTATATTTGGTGTATATAAAAATTTTTTCAGTCCCACTCCTTAAATATGTTTTGGCTAGAAGTATCTTATTTTTGAGAGAGGGCAAGTAGTCCGTAGAGTTCATGTATGTATGAACACATTAATGTGGTTCGAAAATTTAGAATCTTATTAAAAGTTACACCAAGAGTTTTTGTTGTTGTTGAAAAAAAGTCAGTTCTCTTGACATTAATAACAATTTCATTCTCAAGCTGTGGATTTGCATTTCATTAGCACATTGGCAGATATTTTTACCTACTAGAATTTATTTATTAACCTTTTGCTGGCGACCATCGATACAGTTGAATAAGATCATGGTTAATTTTTGTCTATTTGCATCTATCGACTGAATTGGTGTGCTCGAAAAGAAGCGTACATCGTCAGATGACTTGTTATTCACGTAGACAGATTGTGTGCAGTTTGTGAGGTAATATGGTCATGTGCTCAATATGTTCTATAAAATTCATTCAATATATTTTTTTCATATATATGCTCTTACTGAACTTAAATTCACATGCATTGTTTTCATAACACAAGCACAAAAATTTTAGATTTTTTTTATTTGTGTAAAATATAAACTTTACTTAAAAAATGACATCTAAAAGATTATCTTATGGAAATTGCCATCAGAAATAATGGCAGCGTTTTTATCAAAGCATCAGATATCCACAAGTTTTGTCTTTTTTCAGCAAATACATACAATATGTAATCGCTTATAATATATTCATATGAATAGACGATAAAATACTTAACATAAATTTAAATAAGAAATACGATGAAAATCCGGAGACCATTATAATCCAGTAACAGCATAAATATAGAAATAAATATTAACAATATATATATACTAAAAAAGCAAATGATAGCAGTATGTCTTAAACGATAGAATCTACTTTTCATACAGTGTTTCTTTGGTTATTTTTGAGTCAACCATTTCATAATAGATTACAGTAAAGATGGATATATTATTCAAGTGACAAGCGATAGAAAAATAAAACAGTGCTGGGAAAAATACATACAAATGAATGTTTAATGTAAAATTGTTTAAAAATACCTACATTCAAATAGCAATGTGAAAGACATCTTCATTTAAATTTTAAATGTAGGGGAGATGAACAACAGGTTATTTAATTATCTTTTGGAAATTGATATATGAAAACAAAAAGCTTCACTTTATCTTTAAACATAAATTGTATGTGGTGAAAACAACTTATCAAATATTGTAATTGTGAATAACACTACTCATCAAATTAATTTGTACATAAATTGTCTTAATAACCCAAAAGTAAAAACAAATTTTTCTATTTGCCGTTTTCTCAATATCGCGGTTTAATAAACTATATCTCTTATCCCATTTTCTTGTATTTCTTGCTTAATTTTGCAAAACTTAACTTTTAAATTACTTAAATTTTAAAAAGGCTACAAATTTACACAAAACATGTAGGACAATTATGGTCTGTCTAATATATATTCTACACCATGCGTTTCAGATCCAACTAATTGGATAAAAAAGATAAGCATAAGCCAAATTTGAGTGGCATTATTATTAATTTTTTTGCCTGCAGATATGAAAACCTTCATATCGGATGCTGTATTTACTAGGGGCTAGGTTAAAATATGAAGCGATCCTGACCATATTTGATAAAGTCATTTATCTTTTGCAAAAACATATGCAAACCAAATTTCTGAAAAATCTGTTTAATAATTTTGTTTTTGATAGATTTAAATGTGATCTAATCTTCGATGTTTTGTGAGGCCTCTAGTAAATTTTTCTTTAACGAAAAAAAATTATCTTAAAATGAAATAAAAATATTTATTTTTTTGAAGATAACGGTTTAACATAACTAAGGCAATAAATAATACCGAAGATAATTATATACAACCATGGAAGGTACACAACTATGTAAATTTTTTGTTTTGTTAGATTTATAGTCATTTTTCAGACATATTGCAATTACTACTGTAATTAATATGCAATTTTTTTAATTTTGTTTAAATGGTGCGTGGTAGAGAAGAAGAAAGCATATATTTCAAAAATTCATAACTGCACTGTATTCTTAATCGGACCGGTTTCTGGCATTTCAGCCTTCATCAGCGATTTATTGAACATTGTGATAATTGTTATGTTTTAATTGAATAGGTTGTTTCTATATGAAAATTTTTTCTACTTAGGGCGGCCGTGAGGTTTTGAACCGTGAACTTCACATACACTCGTACTTGCACTTTTTGGTCAGCGCTTTAACACACTCACCTAAAGTCAGGCCTACGAGCAGTGTGGTTAGTTTTCAGTTTTCGTACCATACAGCTTTACTTTGTATTAATTTCAGAAGATACAACTCTGTCCAAACAAACAATCGTTATTTTTGAATTTTTGAATATTTTTTTTGCATTTATACTTCTAATTTCCACTATTCTCAGTTTTCGTAAGAGTTGTCATATGTGATGTACGGTTTTTGTACATACCTACATATGCACTTTACATATATTTGAGATGACGCTGTGAAGCGAAGAAAATTTTTTGTTTTGTTAGATTTATAGTCATTTTTCAGACATATTGCAATTACTACTGTAATTAATATGCAATTTTTTTAATTTTGTTTAAATGGTGCGTGGTAGAGAAGAAGAAAGCATATATTTCAAAAATTCATAACTGCACTGTATTCTTAATCGGACCGGTTTCTGGCATTTCAGCCTTCATCAGCGATTTATTGAACATTGTGATAATTGTTATGTTTTAATTGAATAGGTTGTTTCTATATGAAAATTTTTTCTACTTAGGGCGGCCGTGAGGTTTTGAACCGTGAACTTCACATACACTCGTACTTGCACTTTTTGGTCAGCGCTTTAACACACTCACCTAAAGTCAGGCCTACGAGCAGTGTGGTTAGTTTTCAGTTTTCGTACCATACAGCTTTACTTTGTATTAATTTCAGAAGATACAACTCTGTCCAAACAAACAATCGTTATTTTTGAATTTTTGAATATTTTTTTGCATTTATACTTCTAATTTCCACTATTCTCAGTTTTCGTAAGAGTTGTCATATGTGATGTACGGTTTTTGTACATACCTACATATGCACTTTACATATATTTGAGATGACGCTGTGAAGCGAAGAAAATTTTTTGTTTTGTTAGATTTATAGTCATTTTTCAGACATATTGCAATTACTACTGTAATTAATATGCAATTTTTTTAATTTTGTTTAAATGGTGCGTGGTAGAGAAGAAGAAAGCATATATTTCAAAAATTCATAACTGCACTGTATTCTTAATCGGACCGGTTTCTGGCATTTCAGCCTTCATCAGCGATTTATTGAACATTGTGATAATTGTTATGTTTTAATTGAATAGGTTGTTTCTATATGAAAATTTTTTCTACTTAGGGCGGCCGTGAGGTTTTGAACCGTGAACTTCACATACACTCGTACTTGCACTTTTTGGTCAGCGCTTTAACACACTCACCTAAAGTCAGGCCTACGAGCAGTGTGGTTAGTTTTCAGTTTTCGTACCATACAGCTTTACTTTGTATTAATTTCAGAAGATACAACTCTGTCCAAACAAACAATCGTTATTTTTGAATTTTTGAATATTTTTTTGCATTTATACTTCTAATTTCCACTATTCTCAGTTTTCGTAAGAGTTGTCATATGTGATGTACGGTTTTTGTACATACCTACATATGCACTTTACATATATTTGAGATGACGCTGTGAAGCGAAGAAAATTTTTTGTTTTGTTAGATTTATAGTCATTTTTCAGACATATTGCAATTACTACTGTAATTAATATGCAATTTTTTAATTTTGTTTAAATGGTGCGTGGTAGAGAAGAAGAAAGCATATATTTCAAAAATTCATAACTGCACTGTATTCTTAATCGGACCGGTTTCTGGCATTTCAGCCTTCATCAGCGATTTATTGAACATTGTGATAATTGTTATGTTTTAATTTTCACCACACGTTGACTTCTATATAATCGCTGGTTACACTTCTTTAATTAATGCATTTCCGTTATCCATCTGAATGAATCGATACTAAAAGAAGTGTTTCGTCATTGTGTACCTTACATTGTGAATTAAGTGAATTACTTAAACTTCATAAAATCTTTATATACAATTATTAAAATTGTCAAAGTACAATTATATTTTCTGTAGGAATAAATTACTAACGTCGGTTAGTTAATTTACACGTGGGGATATCCTCCTGATATCCCGAAATCTCTTCAGTCGCTTAATATTTTATAATGTATACTCCGATTAACAACTGGTGGCAGCAGTTGATTTGGAACCTTAAAGGAACCCGAATTATTTCCAATCATTCATATCGAACAATTTTAAATCCGTGTTTCGTTTGACTATTGGTGCCTCAACATCAAACAAATATTAAATAAAAAGTACCTATTTTGAAAGAAGAAACAATATCCATGCACAGCAGGATATCGCTCTTAAATCTAGCCACTTAATCATCGTGGTGGATTGCCTATCATCGCATTCTTATATCAGATTTTTTATTTTTATTTTATTACGTGCATTTTGAGGTTAAGAACCGAACATACCTAAAATTTTTGTAGGGGTATAGCAGATTAGTAAAAATATTAATTTGTCTAAAATCTCTGAAAAAAAAAAACAAGAAGGAGCAACAAATTAACGTCTCGTTAAAATATTAAACGCTTTACGTACGTCATCATTGGGAACCAAAATGTTAGCGCTAACATCGTGGGATCTGCTCGATAAGCGTAAGTAACAAATTGAATTAAAACATATAATATTATTTAAAACTAGTTTATTGCTCTTTCAAAGAAAAACAAAACATTTGCAATATGTACTATATATATAAATATAAATTAAGTCGAATACTCCGCTCACTATATATATACTGTCATTTTGTTGAAGAAATTTACTTTGTAGAACTTCTCCATTTATAGTTGTACATACATATGTATATATAAAATTTAAAATTAACTTGATTTTTTTTGTCAAGTAAACGTAGGTAATATATTTAGCTTTTAGTTTTCTTTGCTTATATAATGACGTGGTATTTTTGTTAATAGATTTTACATACCTACTTATTAGTGTAAGGTATATTGATTTGGTTCAATTTCATATTGTTCCTATGAAGAAATATCATGTATTGAATAGTTGTTAAAAGAAGTAAATATGGAATAAAAGAATATATAAACATGTGAAAATGAACTTGATCGGCTAAAATCTCATATGGAGGGCATGGAGATTTATTTTAGTATATTCATGAATGGTTGGGAATGGGAGAGTATACGGGACAAAAACAACTTCTCTCATACATACTTCTCTTCAAAAATTTCTTTTGTTGTTAGTTCCTTTTTTTTCGTTACCGTATCCAAAACAAAAGGGATTTGAGTTCAATAGTTTAACCCTTTTCCATCCCCCAGAAAAAAAAAAGATTAAATAATTAGTGAACATAATACATAAGTGCATGATTAAGTTTTTGTTGTCAGGCCCTTGATATTTATTTTGGCATGCAAGATCCCACCCGTATTTTAACCGACGAGCTATGTTCTGGTATTCAGCAAGCATGCACAATTGCATGTCATGTCAGGAGGTCCATTACAGTTTTGAAAATGGTGGATTTCCTTTAATTTCTATTCTATGAACTGTTGTGTTTTTAATAGGTTTAAGATAGTTAGGTTCATTAGTTATTGAGGGGAACTCATCTAAAATATATAAAAATTTGTTTTTTCGATGTAAAATTTTAAGGGAATGAATTTCTGATGTTCCCAAGGAAGCCAACATTGATGAATTTGTATTTGAATCTTTAATAAGTTTTTGTTTTATATCAATGACAATACCAAAATATTCAAAAAAAATCTGCACCTAGGATCGGATTAGTAATGTCAGCTAAAAACAAGTAAGGAAATTATAGTCGGTCTAGCCCGACTCTAAGAGACCCTATCTCTTCGGCCCAACAAATTGGATATAGCAAATATGCATAAACCAAATTTGAGTGGCATTTTTAATAATTTTTTTCGCTGCAGATGTGAAAAAGTTCTTATCGGATACTATACTTAAATGGGGACTAGGTCGAAAAATAGACCGATCCTGACCATATTTGGTAACGTCACTTATACTTTGAAAAAATATATACAAACCAAATTTGAGAAAAATCTGTGGAATATTTTTATTTTTTGATAGATTTAAGTGAAGTTCGGGAAGCAGCTCTATATGGGGCCTATGACTAAGAATTTTCCTGTAGGGAGTATTTTTGAACTACTGATTAGTGGATGTAATAAACACATACAAACCCAATTTGATTAAGATCTAGACGACAATTTGGTTCTTATGGCAATTTATGTCGATTTTATAGGGGTCATTTGTATGGGGGCTAGATCTGAACATGGACCGATTCTCACCAATTTCAATAGCATCCTATGGCCGATAAAAGCTTATATGCCAAATTTCATCAAAACACATTAATATTTGCGATCTGCAGTTTGATTACAAGGTTTACATCGACACACAGACGGACGGACGGACGGACATCGTTAAATCGAATCAGATAGTGATTCTGATTCGATCGGTATAATAAAAGATGGGTCTAGGTCAAATATTTTTGGTATTTACAAACAGCAGCACAAAGTCATTATACCCAAACCACATAGTGGTATAGGGTATAAAAATAAATTCAAAAGTACGACCAAGTCCTAAATCAATTGTTAATAATTTAGTACCAAATGTTTTAATAATGGAAACATTGGCTGCTGAAAGGGTTGTATCTGAGTAAGCTTTACATTTATAAAATTTTGACAAAGGAATAACAGATACAGCTGCACCGGTACCAACTAAATTTTTAATTTATTTATGGTATCAAAGACAAAAAGACCACGTGATGATTTTTTAGTGATTCCATTATTTGTCGTCGCAATAATGGGACATTTTAGTTTCAATTTTGACCATGTGTGGATTTGAAATGAAATGCAGGGAGAAGTGCATTTTAAAGCTTTTTTTTTTACCAAATTTCTGATGATACCAACATAAAATTTTTCTATTAGGTTTACTATTATAATTGATGGTTGTTCCAACAGACTTTTGGTTTCTAGTAGAATAATTGTGGTTTTTAATTTCTGATACATCAAGTGATAATTTATCAAAACTTTCAGCTAAATTAGATATTACCTTAAGTAATTTTTCGAATAACTGATCTGGAGATAAATAAGGTGTTAAAGTGTTTACAGAGGATATTTGAGTTTTAGTTAATAATTCATATATTTTGTCAGCTAGTGTTAGTCTTTCATTAAAAGATATATTATTCGATACAGAGAAATGCACTTGAATGGTAGGTGGAAGTTTACACATCCATAATTTAATTAATAAATCATTGTTTATTAATAAATTAGATGTTGCAATTGAACTTAAATCGCGAAAGAACTCAGATGGTCTTCTGTCTCCGATTTCAGATTCATTAAGCAATTTTTCGAAACGAATGTCTTCCTTCGTTGAAAATCGCTCCAGAAGTGTCTTTTTAATATGATCATATTTGTTATCTTTTGGTGGATTATGAATAATATCAACTATTTTTGACAGAATATCTTCCGGTAAAGAAACAATAACTAGTTGATATTTAGTAGTGTCATCTATGATGTCCTTAAAATTAAATTGTGTTTCGGTTTGTATAAACCAAGTCTCTGGACAAGAAGTCCAAAATTGTGGTAACTTAATTCAAACATTTGTAGGAATTTGCATGTGTGATGTTTGGGTATTGTAAGGGGACGCTTAATTAATAGGTGGAGATTATTGTGTATCATGAAATTCTGAAAAATCTTCATTTAAATTCGATTGTGTATTTTGTTGCATGGAACGTGTGTTAACCATTTTTGAATCGAAAAGAAGGATATGCATATATTACGGGTGACGGATTCACAAGAAAGAAAGAATATTTAATCAAATTTAACAAAATATTAAAGATATTTAGATAATTAATAAAGGTTAAGATTTTGAACAGAGTGTATTAAACTAAAACAAGTAAGAAAATTATTGTCGGTCTAGACCGACTACACGATACCATATAGCATGGTTTGGAGACCCTATCCCTTCGTTCCAACTAATTGCATCTAGAAAATAAGCATAAGCAATATTTGAGTGGCATTTTTATTAATTTTTTTGGCTGCAGATATGAAAAAGTTAATACCGGGTGCTATATTTGTATGGGGACTAGGTCAAAAAGGGACCGATCCTGACCATGGTTGGTAAAGTCTCTTGTATTTTTCAAAAATATGTACAAACAAAACTTGAGATGAATCAGTGCAATATTTTTGTTTTTTTATGGATTCAAGTGAAGATCGGGAAGCAGCTCTGTATGGGGCCTATGACTAGGAGTTGTCCCATAGGGATCGTGTTTGAACTACTCATTAATGGATGTAATAAACACATGCAAACCCAATTTGACTAAGATCTATACGACAATTTTGATCTTATGGCAATTTATGTCGATTTCATAGGGGTCATTTGTATGGGGGCTAGGTCTGAACATGGACCGCTTCTCACCAATTTCAATAGCGTTCATCCTATGGCCGACAAAAGCTTATATACCAAATTTCATCAAAATACATTCATATTTGCGACCTGCAGTTTGATTACAAGGTTTATCGACTCAGAATGTGATTCTGATTCGATCGGTATAATAAAAGATGGGTCTAGGTCAAATATTTTTGGTAGTTATAAACAGCAGCACAAAGTCATTATACCCAAACCACATAGTGGTATACGGTATAAATATTCCGTAAGTGAATTAATATAAACTAAATGCAATTGAACTTATCTGTTCTTATTTTGATTTTGAATATATAACGGCAAAAAAAATATTGGTTGAACTAAGTTCAGATATGCAGTTTTGATGAATGATGATTAGTTAACGACTTGTGTTGTTAGTTGAAGAATTTCTTTGTTAATAATTTTTAATCTCGTACTAATCCAAAATAATTTAATTGTTGTTCTGACATCAGCTTTGATTTGATATCCCGTTTTCCAAATTGGATATAAATTTTTTTTGAATAATTTAATTTTTGATCTGACGGCAGATTTGATTGAATATGCAGCTTTTAAAATTGAATATGTAGTTTTTCGGTATGCGGATTTTTTAAATAGAATATTTAATAATTTTAGATGAAACCAAATACGTATTTGTAACTATATTTTTATTTTTTTTTAAGCAGATTTGCCAACAAAGTTGATAATATATTTTTATTAAAAAATCAAATCAACTTCTTCAATTGAAATATAAATTTTATTATGAAAATTTTTAAAAACAATTTTGAAAAATGAAAACATATAATACATACAAACTTGATAAATATAAATATACAAAGTTAGAAGTACAAAGTAAATAACATGACCTGAGACACTGCATACACAATACCTCTTTATGATATCAGTATAGATATGTGATATCAATTTATATAGATAAGATATCTCTTAAATTTCATCATTCTTTCATTTAACAAATGCTTTTAAAACAACACCCAGAATATCCATTTCCCAAAGCTCTTTGTGCATATTGTTGCACCCCATCTTCCTTGTTAGCTTTGTATTGGAATTCCACTTTAATCAGTTCTTTATGATTATTATTATATGAGATTG
This sequence comes from Cordilura impudica, assembly GCA_963682025.1. Taxonomy (NCBI): domain Eukaryota; kingdom Metazoa; phylum Arthropoda; class Insecta; order Diptera; family Scathophagidae; genus Cordilura; species Cordilura impudica. The sequence goes on along the minus strand of OY821517.1, from coordinate 281,934,006 downwards.
CCCATTTTTATTGTATTGGGTTTTTAAATTCACATTTTCATCTTTCAAGTAAAATTCAATTAATACTGATTTATACCTGAGATATCTATAATATTAATAGGCTAGGCGATTTCTTGTGACTGTTGTTTTGTTCTACCGTTTTAACCCGATTTTGACCAAACGTATACTATTTGAAAGGTATTTATTTTTAGCCGTTTTGCAGACTTACAGATTTTGAATTTTTTCTTTATTCAGAGTAAATTGCATTTAAACTTGCTACTAACACATACATCAAATTATACAATGCTTTATGCGTGTTTGTTAAATTTGTTAATGTGTTTGTAGTAAAAATGTGATTGTGTATTGTGTTGATTTGTGAATTGGCTATAATGGTTTTGCATACTTTTAGGGTCTTAATTTAATGAAAAAATAAAATTTCCTAGAATTTGCGCTCGAATTTCGAGGGCTAGAATCTTCTAGTTATATTAATTACTTCAATGAGTCTCTTGATAGAGACAAAAACAACAAACAATAAGGATTAATCTCTGCAATTTTATTAAGGTTTAAGAAGATTTCAACTTAAACTAGACAAATATGTGTTACTTAATGTTTTTACTTGAATATTCAAAACTTTCAATTGAATCAGCAAATGACAAAATAAGTGAAACCAAGTAGTACTCACATTTTTATTTTTTTTTTTTAAACTAAAATTGGAATATGTTTGTCAGCCTATATTGAAGCAGTGTCTAAATAAAGTACATAATCGAATAACTCAACAATTTATTTGTGTCTCACTTTCTACGTATAATCAATATTTATGCTATACGAAAACACGTATACGCTCCATAAAATAGTCATTTAACAAATATGTATTTATAAATTGGATTATACGTACTGCTTTGGAAAGCTGTTTAAACTCCAAAGTACTTACAATAATTTATTGTCTTGTAACAAAAGTATCAAATAACATAAAATGCAATGATTTCACATGGCATTATTATGTTGTCATCACTTTTAAACAGGCAATAACTTTTCAAGCATTAAGTAATTTATAAAGTAAAGCAATATACACATTATGATACGTTCTTCCTGAACTTGTCGGTATATATAAACTCGCACATATACTTAAACTGCCTGTGGTATTTTAATAATTTAACATATGAGTTCTTTATGTCTGAAAATAACATTATCATACATTCTCCTAATTTATAAATCACATGAGGTTAATGAAGGGCTTTCTTAGTGATGAGCACTCAAACCGGGTAGAATTGCTTCATTCCTAGTGTTAGGTCAACGTATAAAATTAAAGTTTATTTTATTCTTTATATCTTTCGCTAATTAATTCATTATTTTCTAACTTAATATTTTTTATAGTATTTTCATAATTTTGGTCTACTGTTACCACTGTAATTTATTCGCATAATGATTCACAATAACCACTGTAACTTATTTATTTGAAATGTCCCGTTAGTTTTGATGAATTATATTTCTTTGTCTCTTGTGTTAAGTGAATGAATATTACACATTAAGTTCATTTTAAGTACATACAGATGTGTAACATTTGTACTAAAGAGAAAACAACAACATATACAAGCATTATCTCTTATTAATTTGAGTTACATTGTTAGGGCTATTTTTAAGTTCGTTTAATAAAACATAAATCATTGCTAAAGTTGAATTAAACCGAAAGCGTTGGTTTATTTTCTTTTCGTCATATTCACGGTCACAATTTCTACATACATATGTACATATTCACATGTACAATTAGCTGCCCCAAGAATAGTAAGAGACTTGTGGAATCCAATTTTTTAGTAAAGTTGAATCGTTCCATGAGTTACCGGTGGAGAAAACCCTCTTCATCGTGAACTTTGGCGCCCAAAGTGGGGCAACTTATAAGTAATTTTAAAATCTTTTCGTGGTGCGGACCGTGAAAAATTCTTAAAAATTTTGTCGTTGAAGTACATCTTTCATCATAAGTGTACTGGTCGTTCTAAGTGAGGTGGAAAATACATTAAAAAAACCTTTCGTTGGTTATCAAAAGTAAGACTCTAAATAGAAATACATTTTCGTGAAAAATTAAAAAAAATCAAAAGACAATCTTGTCCAATATAATAATATAAAATCTAGTGGTGCATCAAAAACATTTTGTAAAATTTTGCTACAATGATTTTAACAAGTTTACTGTTCCTTAAATTAAAAATTCTTGTGGTTCATAAGAAAAATAGAATTCATAAATTTCACCGTATATTCCGGTTTTTATATACAAGAAACATATACATTTTTCGTGCTCTCGAGGATTCTGTACATAGTGTGTAATTATCTCTACACTAAATTTTTGCGTTCAGTACATAAAGCTTGTACATAAAGCAAATATATAAAATAATTTTCACGAAAAATTTTGGCGTCGGTTACAGTGCCCGGTAAATTTGAAGTTTAATTTTTGGTTAAATTTTTCTGACGATGACATTGGAAAAGGTCAAGCAGCAACGGGCTAATACGAAGAAAAGTATTTCCCGTATAAAAAATTACGTTGAAGCCAATGGTAGGGGTGAAGGGAAGACACTTTCGTCTGCGGAACTGAAGTGCCGTTTGGGGATTTTGGAGTCAGATTTTAAGCAAATTTTGTCGTATCAGCTACAAATTGAAAAATATGACCCAGATGACAATGGTAGACCCAAAATTTAAGAACTGTACATCACAGCGAAAATTAGTATACAGTCGCAGCTTGGCGAGGATGTTCATAATACAACGGCATCTGATTCTACGATTTGTTTCCCTGTTGCCAGCCACAAATTGCCCCAGCTCAAGTTGCCCACATTTAGTGGCAAGTATAGTGAGTACAAAAATTTTATAACGTCATTCAACCAGCTTATTGATCGTGAATTTGGCCCATCGAATATTTCACAATTCAATCATTTGCTCAACTGCCTTTGTAGTGTAACCATGTTGTCATACCATAGGCACAGCGAACACTCACCAACTTCGACTGTGTAGCATGACAAATTGGCAACACATTTTGAAGTTGTCATGTTACAAATGTCGAAGTGGGTCACAAAAATATTAACCGCTTGCATAATTGTATGACACATGTAACTTAAGCTGATAATAAAATGTTGAGTAATCTAGGAAATTACTCAATACTAGATAACGTGATTAATTCTCATAAGTAGTATATAAGCCAGAATAAATGTAAAATAAAGGCAGACTATTATTAAAAACTGAATGGCACTTGTCTTTATTTGTAGTAATATTCTCAAAATCTTTTGCCAGTTCTTTTGAACGCCTACTAATAAGTTGAAACCCTTTCAGCTGTATAAATATAATTAAGGGCTATAGGAAAAATTTGCTTTTACAAACTACGAGCAAGGATATATTAAACAATATCCTTCACACCTTCAAGGCCAAGCATTGGAAACCGTCAAAGATTTCCAGATTACAAATGAATTTATCTAAAGACTCTGGAAAGGCTAAAAACACGTTATGACAATAGCTCGCTGATTTTTATGGAAAATATCACCACTCTTTTCAGACTTCCAGACATGTCCAAATACAATTGTAGTCAATTACGCAGTCTTGCTGATAATGTTTCTCCTCTTTAAAGCTCTCGTTTGTCTCTCGCCTCATCTAGTGTCTTCGCAAATTCAATGCTGATATACATAGTGATGGAAAAGGTTGATGATGACACTAAAAGAAAATGGAAAGACACCTTGGACTTTACTAAATTACCGATATGGGATGATTGTTCCAGGGTCCTCGAAAGACGTTGCCAATTTTGGAATCGGTTGACACCAGCCATACACATGCAGCCCCTCGTAAGAATGATCATCAATTCGGTAAGCCCAATTTTAAAAATTCAAAAGGGTTGCGCAAAGTCTGATCATACAATTCACCGTTGCCCTCGTTTTAAAGAGATGAGTGCAGTGCAACTTTTTGAGAATATCAAACGACTAGGCCTTTGTATAAATTGCTTTTCAAAAGGGCATCAAGTTAACAGCTGTTCTTCTACATTCAAGTGCAAATTTTGTTCTCGCCTGTACCACAGTTTGCTTCATCGGTCTCAGCCAGCTTCTAGGCCCTCGTCCCCAGTTGCTGAACCAGTTCAATCTACATCTCATGCTGCCTTGAATGAATCTTCAGCCTCGTTCCATATTTGTGACAAATTTCGTTAAAAAACAATAGGTAAAAGTTATATGGATTAGAAAAAACACCTGTTTGGTCAAAAATCAAAATGTCAAATTTTGACCCCCTCTAACTCAGAGAGTTCTGAACCGATCTTGTCGAAAAATTGTGTCTGAACTACTATCCAATAGGACTAACCTTGGTGCAAATCGGAAAACATCGGTTTCGAAAGTTGGATCACTTGACCTGAAACGCCCCATATATGTATTATGTCCTGTGATTCCTAAAAGAAGCAAAGTGCCGCAACGGGTTCTCTCCAATCGGTCATTCTTGATACAAGGTTTTTTATTTTACTCCAGCTTATACCGCTTTGAGTAATTTCAGCTTCAAGTTGCCGTCTTTAGTTGTGCGACGGTCGCCCAACTCTTCGTGTGTTTCCATGCTGGTTCCAATCTATAGCAGCCTTTGCCATGTCGCCATATGGTCTACGGAGCGTGTGAACAATCCAGCGCCATCTACAATGTAGAGTCTCAATGTGGATTGAGCGTTGGTGTGTTTGCTCCAATAATTCGATATTAGTAATCGTTAGGCCACAATATTTTTAAGATTCTTCGCAGACAGCGGTTGATGTATCCTGTTAATATCGTGCGATGTCGTGGTCCAGGATTAGCAGGCATAAAGGAAAACTGATTTCACACAGGAATTAAAAACTCTGTTCGTAGTTCGTTTCGAAATAGTAGTAGACTTCCACACCGTTCGTAAGATACCAAATGGCTATTTACCCTTTGATATTCGGAAGGATAAATCATCGCTGCAGCCGACTGTTTTTGTTAGTACGCTATCTAGATAATAGAATGCGTTAACTTCTTCCAGCTCAACAATTTTGTGTTGTTTCGAGTGTTGCAGCGCATAACCTTAATTTTCTTTATGTTTATTTTTAACCCTCTTTTGAAGCTTCGTTCTCAAGGGATTTGAGTTTATCTGATGCGTATCGATAACTATTCCTTCATATTCCAGGCTCTCCAGATGTTGGCTGATTCCCCATCTTATAGCTCTATCGTCTGCTGTAGCATTACGGACAATGATGTCAAGTACGATGTTAAATAGAACGCCTTTTCGAAATCTATAAATATCATGTAGAGGGGAGATTGCCATTCGGCTGACTGCTTGATGTGGTCGACGCAAGATTTGTGTGGGCGGAAGCCAGCCTGTTCTTGTCTGAGATCTGGGAGTACAGCAGCTCCTACCCTTTTGTTTATAATGTGCGCAATCACCTTGTTGACTGCGCTAAGGACCGTGATGCCTCGCCAGTTATTGCATTCATTAAGGTCGCCTTTTTTTAGCAATACTGACTATGCTAACTTCCTTTAGATGTGAGTCGAGATCACAAGTGTGCCAAAAGTTCTCGATATGAGGTAGAAGTAATTATGCTGTGGTTCGAGAATCAGCTTTTAACATCTCTAGGCAATGTTGTCAACTCCAGGGGCTTTATTATTCTTAAAGGCATTGACAGCATTAATTATTTCTGTAATTTCGGGGAATTCTATGGAAATGTCTTTTCTCACTCTGTGGGTAGTGCAGTAGCATACTCTTACGGGATTGATTGTTGTATTGGATATCATGCTAGAGTAATGCTGTCTCCATACTTCCAGTTGCTCACCTTTGGAAGTGCGTAACACTCCATTGCTCTTCTTCAATGTTTTGGAGTTCAAAAAATATTTACCTGTAAGTTTTTTGTGATAGCGTATATATATATATATGGACCTATGTTCCTCAGATACTTTTTGCGCATCACTAGCAATTTTTACATTCCACCTTCTCTTGCCATTCCTGGCGCTCCGCTTTACTCACTTATCGTGATGCATATAGGCTTCTGCTAACGTTTTCATCTCACCACGGATTCTAGCTCTATTGAGATTTCCTTTAATGTCTCTTCCTTCCAGGATTAGCTTCCACATATCATCAGACATTCACTGAATTCATTTTGGTGTTGTGAAACCTATACGTTCTTTGGCAGCATCATTAAAATCATTTTTGGTGTTTTGTCATTCAAATGGGCGTCAACTTTGCAGGCCTTCTACGTAGCTGTGAAGGATTTGATGGTTTTTCAAATTTTGCACATCATATTTGCGTTTTACAGATTCGGGCTTGTGAATACCCGCAATTTTTAACCGCACACTACCAACTACAAGATGGTGGTCTGTAGAACAGTCTGCACCGTGCTTGGATCGGACATCAAGAAGACTTCTGCGCCATGACCTGCTAATAGCTATGTGGTCGATTTGGTTTTGTGGGGAATATGGTCCCTGCGATCACAAGATTGTTGTTCCTGTATTCTTCCTCAAAGAGTTCTCCATTTTCCATCATTCACAATGCCATGACTTCCCATTGTAGTTTCTCTGCCTATGTTAGCTGTGGCTAATTGCGCGTTGAAGTATCCTATAAGTAAAATTATGTCACCGCGCTGTATTAAGGACAAAACTCTCAGATGTTTCCGTTGAGGCATAACACTGAACGCAAGTAAGGTTTCTAGCCCTAGTGCGGAACCTTGCTGTGATTATTCTATCACCACTATGATTATTCTATCGCCATAAGGTTTCCAGCTTAGCAGAGCGTTTCGGGCTTCTCTGGATAACATCATAACCACTCTACTGGATCTAGGTTAGTCGGCGGGTTTGCCGGAATATAATAATGTAAGGTTTTCGGAGGCATTGAATTCTCCTGCCTCTGGCCATCTTGCTTTGCACAAACATAAAAGTAGCAAGTTATAGTTGTTGAATTTTCTACATACTTGGGCCAGTTTAAATGAGTCTAGGAGTATGACACGTCCCACGTTTCAATTCGTGTATTTGGTTTCATGCTGAAGGTCGTCACCATGAGGATCCGTTGATTGATAAACGTTATGGTTTTAGTAATAATCAATGTTTAAGACAAAAATAATGATTAAGCCACCTTTTCTGATCCTAGTGTTGCGGCTGCCAACAACATCTAGGCAGGTTGGCCGTAAAACGACAAAAGAACAATTGAGTTTCAGAGACTGTTTTCAGCTGCATGTCACCTAATTACCTGAGACGCATTGATTGGGGTTAGCCTGCCATTAAGGCTACTCAACAATGCGCCTTCTCACTCTAGCTGCAGTCACATGGGCGCCTGAGCCGCATTACCAGGGGATACTTGGTGTAAAACCGGAAGTAGTGAGGTGCTTGGGAAATTCAGAACAGAGGAATCGCTTCTTGCCATCCCCAAGTGGATGACAGACAGATAGCTTTCAACACAAGTGCACCTCTGTGAAAGATCCCGTCCTCCATACGTATAATATTCTTTTTAATACTTTTTGTTTCACATATATTTTTAGCTAAATGAACTTTGTTTTAACTTCACAAACATTATTGATCTTAATTTTTCATTCGATAAGATACACCGTTGTTTATATAAATTGCTTAACAATGTTTATAATAACTTAAAAATATTTGTTACAAAATAATTTTTATTGACAAGAAAAAAAAAAATATTTCTTAAATATAAGTGTTACAAGACAACGAAAAAAATTTAAATTGAATTTTAAAAGTTTATGACCAACGATGTTTTTATGTTGCCAGTAACAGTTACAGTTCTTAAAAAAGGGCAACTTTTTCGATTCCTAAAATCTTGATAACAATTACACTGTGGAACAAATTCAGGTTAGCAAAAGTTAGGTAGATTCTGAGAGAGAGGGGTGAAAATAGAGGCTAAATGAGAAGACCAGCATCGCGGCGTTTGTTTATTCGAATTTTGCAGTCAAATGCCGATTTTCAGCATATTGTTTATATGGTTTTTTGGCTATAACTCGTCGACTAATTGATATTCAGAACTACTGGCTTCATTTTTGAAAGGAAATCATTTGCTGGCGAAAGTAACAGCATATCGAAAACGCCAAAAAGAGTTAGAAAAGTTCCTCAATGTGAATGAAGCAAAAAATTTCGCTTATTGTAACGATATTGAAAAGTTAATGGAGACGTATAGGGTTAACCCATATAAAAGATGATTGGCATTTATTCATCGATAGTTCACTAAACAGCTTAAAAGTTGTGCTTTTACACAAGACAAATAGAATACCTTCTGTGCCGATTGCGTATAGCACTGACTCTAGTGAAAATTTCGATAATTTGAAACACATTCTGGAAGTAGTCAAATATAGCGAACACCAGTGGCGCATTCGCTGCGACTAAGTAACGCCAAAATTCAAGAAGGGGTTGTTAATGGTCCCGATATACGGAAACGAGAGAGTCGTCAAGATTTTGACTAAGTTCTGACAGACCGAGAATTAAATGCATGGCTCGCATTGAAAGCACTCATTAAAGGACTTTTGGGTAAAGAATGCAAAGACAACTACAGGCAATCTGTTGCAAACATGTTGGCAGCTTTCGATGAAATTGGGGTTAATATGTCGTACAAAATTCATCTCTTGCATCAGCATCTTGATCAGCTCGCTCAACAGTTGCCAACTGAATCTGATGATCAAGGCGAACGTTATCACCAAACTGCATTTCCATTTGAAATAAGGTAACAATAGAGTGTGCATATTTTGAATTCCTAGATTTTTCTGATATCTTTGTCAGAGTGCACAATTTAAACATGTTAACGATTGAAAACTAGTTTCATTTCAGGTACAGAGGAAAGAATCTCCAGATGCAATACTCGCTGAAATTTGTTGGTGGTATAAAAACACCTTTGAACAAAGGAAGACGAGGAAAAAGAGGAAGAAGGGGAAGACAAAGATGAATTTCCAGAATATCTGTTGGACGAAATTATCGACCTTTGTGATGATGATGACGATGACCAAGATATTAGAGAGAGCAGTGATGTTGATCCACAGCCGCCTGCTAAACGTCAACTGGCCAATCATTAATTTAATTTATTTAATTTTTTTACTTAAAACTTTTAATAACTAACATTTCAAAAATATATTTTTGTAATTTTTTTTTTCAATGTTTCTTCAAAACCAACACTGAACAAAATTGGTTCATAAAAAATGAGAAGTAAATTAAACTTGCTGGAAAACGCAAGTTTTGTATTATTGTTGTTTTATTTTTAAATGAAATTTATTGAAGAAACTGAGAAGCATATTATAGATCAAACAGAAAGCAAAAAAGACTTAGTTTTGTGGGAAATATTTTCAAAAAGCATGAAAAAAAATAATTTTTCCAACATTTTGCTTCATAAGCACCACAAAAATTTTCTAAATCAATTTTCTAAAAAATTTTAATTGTTGTACAGGTCCCTAGCAATAATGTGGCGGATTGAAAAAATATCAATTAGTCGACGAGTTATAGCCAAAAAACCATATAAACAATATGCTGAAAATCGGCATTTGACTGCAAAGTTCGAAGGTCGATTAAAAAAAAAATTCGAACTAACATAAACAAACGCCGCGATACGGCTCTTCTAATTTAGCCACTATTTTCACCCCTCACTCTCAGAATCGACCTAACTTTTTCTAACCTGAATTTGTTCCACAGTGTTATTTTAGGTCCTTAACGAGATCAACATACTGTTGTTAACACACACGCAAAAAAGATTCATTATATCTAGTCAACTTTTTGCCACACAAGTGGTAATGAAGCTAATAACCGAATCTCCAATTGGTTAAGACTACTATGCAGTTAGCAAATCTTTTATCAGAATAAAAATTTATTAGCTTCTAATTAGTTTATCTTGATACAACCGAAAATACCGCTGCTTAACTTTATAATAATTAGGTTCGTGAATATTTTTTCTATGTGAAAATATTTTAAAGTTGACATTGGTTTTGATTATTATATGGGGCCTAGGCCCAAAAATTGTCTAACTTCAGACATTTGCATTAAGAAAGTTCACTCATGTGTTTCAAAAATAAAAAAAATATATAAAACCAAATTTTAGTAAAACATATTTTAATTGTGAGTCTTGATATAGATTTAAGAGGATATAGGGACACTACACTCCCCATGTGCGGAATAATGATTTCTGAATAAAATATACACCCAAATGTATCTAATAGTCTGGATGTTTCAGCAATTTAGCTAGGGAAGGTAACTTTTGTAAAAATGGTAGGTGTAAACATCCAGCGATTTTCAACAATTTCAATTGCGATTATCCCATGGCCAACAAAAGTTCATACAGCTTATGTTGTCAATATATATTTTCATTGGTAACCTGTAGTTTGGTTAAAATATTTACGTGGCGAATTAGATAGACATACGAATGAACGGACATTGCTTAATGAACTCAAAATTTGTTTTAGTGAAATAAAATTCCGGTCCAGTTAAATAACTTTGGTAGATCTTAACATCCACGAATACTTATTGTGCCTTCTCCACTTAGTGAGTAGAACAAGCAACAATCATTTATGCCTCAATGCCGATTAACCTATGCTCTGAATGTCTGTTTGTCTTACACACCACACATTATTGTTCCTATATTATACTCCCCAAAATCGATAATTATCAGCACCACTTCACTGTTTACCTTATATGTGGCAGCCACGTACTAAAACATTTTAACTTTTCACTTTCTTAATTAGGTCAAATGGCTTTATAGTATGTGATTTAACCATGTTTATGTCAAACAGTCACCTCTGTTGTGAAATAACCACATGTTTTATATTAGTGTTGCTAATTGTGTATTAAGCAAACCATAACACATAAGCCTTTAAACGCCTTGAAATATGCAATAACATGAATACTGCATATATAAGAAATATTAGAATTGTTTATTTGTTCTTCAATTTAAAGAGAAAAAGTTATAAGTAAAAGGTATTTGTTGGTATTACCGTATCACTTTGACTTTCTTATTTCTGCAAATGGTCAATTTCTCTTTTAAATTAAAAAAACGTTTCCTAAAGTTACTTTGGTACTCCAGCTAAGGACTAGAAATTAAAAAATAAAGACATTTTACTAAAAACACTGAGTTTAGTTTAGTTAAAAAAAACACCTAAAATTCTGCTGCGCCGAATCTTTTATACCATTCACCTGTATTTAAATTCAATATTACTACAAATGCCAGATACGGCTACAGATAGATATCGTTGCCGATATTTAAGGTTTAAATTTGAATGCCATTCAAATGCCATTCAAATTTTAAGTTTATTTTTTTTAATTTGTGACCAATATATATTTTAGAATCTCGTAATAAAAACCTGTGATGGTTTTTTCTGTGGAAGAAATTAATTTAATTGCTATCTGAAAAAATGCATTAAGTTTAATGCAGCTGGCGTTATAATACACAATGATTGATCTCTGTATTAATGGTTTAGCAGTCTAGGAACCATAAGATAATTCACACAATTTTCTAATGAGGCTAAACCCATCCGTTAGCGAGAAGGTCCCTGGGGACCTTTTTCATTTGCAAACTGAAATTACTTCTATTTCGGCCAGGACAAGGTACCCCAAATGTTAACCTGTTTTCCAAGAGAATTTTGTCATAAATCGTTTAAAATAAAATTCAAGGCAATATGCCCTATAGTTTAGTTTTTATTGAGGTTTAAAGGTGAGTAGTACGGGAACGCATGATAAGGTTCATAGGGACCTTGTAGTGAAATTACAAGAAATCATTCAGACATAAACTTTATTTTGCCTTCTTTTTAGCTGTTTTATTGTTTGAACACATTTTAAACGAGTTCGTCGAATTTAACATTTGTTGTATTACCTTCTAATACTAATCTCTATTTGTAGATATACGCGGATGTTGAAGCTAGAACACAAGTAGGCAACGAAAAGGGTATAAATGCGGTTATAGTTTCGTTAGTAATTATGTTAGCATAAAAAAAAAAATATTTTAATTTATATATCAATACTTTAATTAATAAACAATAATAAAATAACAAAACAAAAATTTTAAAATGTCTTTTTGATAGAAAATGTCATATCAACAAAAATAGGTCCCTACGCACCTTGTCATGCGTTTAAGGGTACCAGAAGTGTTGCTAGACGGAGAGTTAACTACAATTTCAGTTTTGCCTTATATCACTAAAATATCTGTGGACACAACTGATAACCGCATAAGTCCACTTACGAATGATTTGAGTTATGTATGATATTACGTTCAACTAAAATCGCGTTATTTTTACGTGAAATCCCATTTTCTCTAACTAACACTGTATTTTAAAAAGTTATTAATGAAAACAATCTGACCTAAGCCGTAATAAAAAGTTCTTTTTCTCGAAAGCATGATTTTCGACTTAGGCGGTTAATGCGTGTCACCACGTATATAAACGTTTTTAGTCCGATTCACAAATAATTCAATTATATAAAAAAAAGGGGAAGAGTGTTTCTAGTAAAAAAATGAGTTATAGATAGTGGGTTTAACATACTCTGGCGGCACAAAAATTTGACAAAAAACATATGTATTGTCAATTATACATATATATCGAAACTGCAATAAGCTAGGGGTATCCAAAAACCCAGTTACGATTTGATATTGCCTCCATTTTTCTACTAAATTGCTGACAGCAAAAAAAAAAAAAAAACATAGAAATAAAAGACTAAGCAAGAGCATGGCACCTTCAACATATAGTGGATTTTTAACATCTAATTTTAACATTTAATATCTGGAGTACTGCAACAGCAAGAGTTCTGAAACGACATACATATACATACTAAAGCTGAAGAGGCATGCCACTCACTATACAAAGTGAATGTTTAATGTCATATATCCAGAGAACTCTAACAAATAAGGTGTTGGGACTTTGTTCGAGTTCATGGGTTATTAATGTTAGTAGTCGGAAAAAAACTAGGCGTAGTACCCCTCAATCAAAGTAAACATTTATATAACTAGAGTACTATAATAATGTAAGACTTTCTGTTAGTTCATAAGTTATCAATGATAGTACTCAGAAAAAAATTGGCGGTATCAGATCAGTAGATATTTAAAGTTATATATGAGGAGTACTGTTGTAGTGAAAGTCTTGGGACTTTGACTGAGTTTATGGCTTATTAATTGTTAGTAATCGGACAAAAATGGATGAAATCGGGCTAATGGGCGTGGGACCCTCATACACAGTAAGTATTTAATGTCATGTATCTGGACTACTGTAATTTCTAAAACCCTGGGACTTTATGTGAGTTCATAAGTTATTAATGTGAAGAGTCGAATAAAAAATGGGCGGAGTCGGACTAGTAGGGTGTCACCCACATTCAAAGTAAATATTTAATATCATATAACGGGAGTACTATAATAGAAAAAGGCTTTGTTTATGTTCATGAGCTATTAATGTGAGTAGTTGCCCAAAAAATGGGAGGGAGCAGACCAATGGGCGTGGCACCTCCTATACAAAAAATATCAAGTATTGTGAAAATGACAATCTGGAAACTCTTGACAAGTACATTAATTACCAATGAAGTAGTCGTGGAAAATATGGGCGGTGTGGCTAAAATTAAAAATCGCCAAAACCGAAAATCGCGAATAAAAATATTGATAAAATCGAAAGTCACCAAATCAAAAATCACAAAAACAGAAATCGCCAAAATCAAAAATCACACAAACCAAAAATCGCGAATAACAAAAAAAGCCAAAATCAAAAATCGTTTTTTTTTTTCAAGTTTATTTATTTACAATAATTATAATTATACTATAATAAACAACTAGTAATAATAACATTTTGAATATACAATGTCCCTTAATCGGGCTCTCGAGTATTATTAATATAATAAAAATTTAGGTTTTACAATTAATATAATTTTCTTTATTTTAAATGAAAAAATAGATAATTGATAATTGATTTTTGCAATGAAAGATTTTTTAAAAAACATTGCTTTTATAACAGAGGAAATAGTCAAGGGTTAAAATAAAAAAAAAGCAGGGGATATGTTGAATTATGTAGGTAGCCACCAAAATGTCTTGGTATTTAATTTTTTTATAAATTTTAAATCTTTATTTGATATGCTGGTATCATATTTTATGATTGTGGTAGAAGATTGGGATGCCATTTTTATTTTGAATAATTTGTTTGTTGTCGAGGTAAATAAAAGCCTCAGGTGGTACAAACCCCGTTTTAAGGGAATCAATTATGTATCTTTCATTTATGTAGTACGGTGCCATAATAAGATTATTTTCCGTACATTGAGTACAGTTTAAAATATTATTTCTAATTAATTTTATTATAAAATTGTCTATTCTAATAATATTTGCACTGTTGTATAATATCTTATTAGAAATGTACTTAATATAATTACTTTCTGAAGATCTATATAATGACGTACATGCTCTCGAACATTTCCTTTCAAAAACTCTGATCTTTTCCATGTATGATGGCGATATGTTGGACCATATTGGGCAACCGTAGGTTATGGTAGGTCTGACCAGTGACTGATACATTATTATCTTTATTCTAGTTTTAATATATTTGGAATGAAACAATGGCCTATATAGGAAATATGCATTTTTTGCTTTTGTAATTATTTCTTTAACATGATGGTTAAGGTATAAAAATTTATCTAAATAGATTCCTAAGTATTTTACAACATTCTTGTTTTGAATATTACAATTTGATAAATTTGATTTTATTCCAAACTGTTTCCAGTATTTTCTTATATTGTAATTGCATTTGTTAACTGGGGGTCTGAAGAGGATAGATTCACACTTTTGTGCATTTATTTTCATATTCCAGTCAATTGTATATTGTTCTACTATATTGAAAGTATTTTGAAGATTTTGGTTAATAAGCTCGATTTTGCTTTCAGCATGATAAATGACAATATCGTCGGCAAATGCTATAATGCTGTCGACTTGCTTTAGCAGTTCTAACATATACAAATTAAAAAGAATAGGCGAATTTACAGTTCCTTGTTGTAATCCGTTGACTATCTTAAACATTTTACTACTTTTTACGTCCTGATGATAAATTATAAAGTTTTTTTGGCATATCATATTATATATCAAAATAATCCTATGTAATGGGAATTGATATTGGCATAGTTTAATTATAAGACCAGGAATCCATATACTATCGAACGCTTTCTCCATATCAATAAGGCAAGCTCCTGTACATATTTTTTTATTCCAGTTCCAATTGATGTTTGATGTTAGCAAATGTATAGCGTTAGTTGTAGAATATTTATATTTGAAACCAAACTGTTTTTCACTTATTAAATTTTTATCTATACAAAATTTGTTTATGATATTGTTGATACATATTTCAAAGATTTTGCTTATATTGGGTAATAAGCTTATGGGGCGCATGTTTTTGATATTACTAGTATCATTGTTTTTTTTTTTTTGGTAACATTACCACTTTTGCTGTTTTCCATTTATTTGGGAAATAAGAATTATTAAGCATATTATTAAATAGCTTACAGTAGTCGAGAATAATAGACTGGGGAATATTCTTTAGAACTATATTTGGGACATTATCAATCCCAGAAGATAGTTTATTTCTCAAATTCGAGAATATGTATAAAATATTTGACTTTGTTATAAAGAAGTTATTGGATTGAGATTCATCTATGTTGTCAGACAACAAGTTACTGCTAAAGTTAGTTACGGTGGTTCGATTACTTTCGAATAAAGTTTTTGTTTCAATAAACATATTGAAGGATTCAATTACTTTAGTATGTATAATGTTTTCCTGATTAATTTCTTTGTGAGAATGAATTTATTGTAAATAGCTACCTATGGTATCTAAAATCTGTTCCTGTTCTTGTACAATAAAGATATTTAGATTATCTTTTTCCAAGTTTTGTGTATCAATTCCAGCATTAATCAACAAATATTTAGAATCTTTGGGGATTTAAAGTCTTTTAAAAACTGTTCGTATTTATTTTTTTGTACAAAACGCACTATAAAAATAACAACAATATATGTATGTTAAATATTTGAACGAAAAAGTTTTATTAGTGTAACACCGATGAAATGCATTGATCTCTGCTATACGTCTATCACGCATCACGGTCGCGATCGAACTCCCCAATCAAAAATCGTTTAAATCAAAGTTTTCCAGGACCGAAACCGCGAATAAGAAAAATTTTAAAAAACACGGCAAAATCAAAAATTTCCAAAAACCGAAAATCGAGAATAACAAAAATCGCTAAAATCAAAAAAACACCAAAAATCAAAAAAGCAAAAAACAATAATCGCCAAAATCAAAAATCGTCAAAATCTAAAGTCACAAAAACCAAAACCGACAAAATCAAAAATGACAAAAATTTTCTACAAAACGTTTTCCCAGTTTTTATACCCTATACCACTATGTGGTTTGGGTATAATGACTTTGTGCTGCTGTTTGCAACTACCTAAAATGTTTGACCAAGACCACTCTTTTATTATACCAATCGGCTCAGAATCACTTTCTGAGTCGTTTTAGCGATGTCCGTCAGTCCGCCCGTCCGTCCGTCCGTCCGTCCGTCTGGGTGTCCATGTAAATTTTTTAATCAAGCTACAGTTCGCAAATACGAATGTATTTTAATGAAATTTGGCACATAAGCTTTCGTTGGTGAAAAGTGGTGAAAATCGGTCCATGTTCAGACCTAGCCCCCATTCAATTGACCCCTACGATATCGACATAAATTGCCATAACATCCAAATTGTCGTATTGGTCTTAGTCAAATTGGGTTTGCATGTGTTTATTACATCCATTAATGAGTAGTCCAAAAACGACCCATATGGGACAACTCTTAGTCATAGGCCCCATATAGAGCTGCTTCCCGATCTTCACTTAAACCTATAAAAACACAAAAATGTTGCACTGATTCATCTCAAATTTTGTTTGTATATATTTTTGCAAAATACAAGAGACTTTATCAACCATGGTCAGGATCGGTCCATTTTTGGACCTAGTCCCCATATAGATATAGCATCCGGTATGAACTTTTTCATGTCTGCAGCCAAAAAAATAATAAAAATGTCACTCAAATTTGGTTCATGCCTATTTTCTATATCCCATTAGTTGGGCCTATGAGATAGGGTCTCTAAACGCATGGTATAGGGTATCGTATAGTCGGTCTAGACCGACTATAAGTTTCTTACTTGTTTTATATCGTTACGATTTGGATTGCTTATGCACATTTAAATAAATATTGAAAGTCAACTAAATTATTATAACATGAATATTTCTTTAGAAAATAAAATGTATTTTTGCTAAAAAGCAAAAAGCAAAAAATTACTATTATAATCTGATTTTTCAGAAAACAAGGAATAATTATTACGGATAATTTTACTACTACATCAAATTGCTAAAAAAAAAAAAAGATAGTTTTGCGGGACAAGTCAATGTCCATTTATACCTCAAAAAATTCTCTTAAATGGTACGGTTTCGTGTATGTTTCTAGCTTTACATTGTTTTTTATTCCGACAATATCATAATTCACCAAATGTCATCACTAGTATTAACGCCATTTTCATATATAATTGTACTTATGTAGAAAATACGTGTATGTGGGTTTGAAATTTTTTATTAACTGCTGCCCGTTTTAAAGTTTCTCATATATCTTGTTTCTATTTTGTGTGCCCTTACTTGTGGAATGGCAGGGACGTTATTCTGTTATTCCGTTAGTAGGTACAGTGAAAGAACTCATAGCTGGACATACATCAGTATACATGTGCATAAGAAAATATAAATAAATCTCATTACTTCGATAGAATTACGATTTGTAAATAGTGGAATCCGTCATTTAATTTTTGTTTGTATAGACGCCCGTCTATTAGAGTGCCGCTAATCTGAATTTATATAGTTTTTAAAATTTTAAGATAACCTAATCTTATTTCATATTTTTTACTCATGATTTTAGTATATATCACTAAATCTGAATACAGTTATATTCATTTAATAAATATAATGCACTGGAAAAATAGATCTATATATCCATCTGACATGAAGCACATGATATGCGAACATTAAATTTGCTAACTGTAGTGGGCTTTCCAATTTTATATGTCACAAGATGTTACAAGATGTCATCTCGTGATCACTGATATTGTTATATATCGACCATTTCGAATTTTTGGTGATGTGGTAAATGTAAAATTATTTTACAAAATTCGTCATAGCGAAGCACTGCTTTTTAACATGTTTAAACTAAATTATATTTTTTCTAACGAAACATTCCAGGGTGTTGAATTGCAGTAAACGTGCTTGTGTTTAATTTATATTCTGCATTACTATTTAGCTGCTGGTTGGACATAATGTTTAAAAAATAGTGGCAATTCTTTGTAGTAAAAACGAAATAAATTATAATGTTTAATTGCTGATTTTTGCTGCGGCTGATTGTGAGCAACTATCTGGGCAACTGTTTGGTTTATTACTCGTTAAATTTGTCATACTAAAATTCGTTAAATTTGTCATAATATAGTTTTAGTTTATATAAAATAAAGTCAATGGTTGGTGTCGTGATGTGAGCTTTCTTCCTATATCGTACAGTGTTGAATTATGAATTCTCTTAATAAGAAGTGTTATTTCGGTATTATGCATTCTTGGCCAACATTATGTGCAGACAACTGTTGGTTTTTATACCATAATAATACACCGTCTTACACTGCATTTGTTCTTTGGGACAAATTCGAACAAAATAAGATTCATATAGTTCTACAGTGAACGTAAACAGTTCACTTAGCACTGCGTGACTACTGATTTTTTGACAAACTCAGAAAGCCGCTCCGGTGATACCAATTTCAAGGCTGCGCGCATTGAATGCCAATCCGGAAATTAACTTTAACAGCGCTTTCGAGGGAGAGTTTTTAATTTAAAGGGGCTAAACTGATTTGGAAGAATAAACGAAGATGTTCAGTTTTTTCACACCACCTAATTTGATGCCAGTAGTGTTTCATCTAATTTTCGAATTTCTGTTAAATTTCTTTATTTAAAATTTATCTTCTTAGCCGAAAAATATTTATACCCTCCACTCCAGTGTGCAGAGGGTATATATAAGTTTGTTATTCCGTTTGTAATAATTAGAAAAAAATTTTGGACCCCATAAAATATATATATTTGTGATCCTTATAACAACCGGAGTTGATATAAGAAATGATTCACTAACATCCTGACAAGTTTGCTATTTAAACTCATCCAAATCGGTCGATTAGGGCCCGAGATTTGAATGAAGAACTAAAAAATTCTTGAAAAATATAAATTTCTATGTTGTTCTTGTCACGATCACGCCCTCATTAGGATAGCTAAGGCGACCATTTTCAGTGACAATGATTCACCAAATTCATGGAAAGATTTCTATTTCAAAAATCATTAAAATTGGTGGAATAGGTCCAGGGAAATCTCGAAAAATTAAAAAAAAATGAAAAATATGATGTTTCTATATTGTTCTTGTTGTTGTTCTAAATGTTGTATTGTTGTTATAGCTGGACTTGTTGTTTTGGTGGTCATTGTGATAATAATATAATAAAAACTAACCCCATGTACATTTTGTTTATCAACTCTGGTAGGAAATTTTTAAAATTTCCATTGTTTTGACATCAATAAAAAAATTCATTAGATCATTTCTGTCATTGCCACGAGCCTGCCTGCAAGCTTTCAGATCGATTGGGTCACGGGAAAGGGGTTAAAATCTATCCAAAATTTTTTCAACAAGCAGACACTACGTGTTAATATAAAGGGAGTAAAAATTCAGCAGCATATAAAGCAAATAATGCTAAAATGCCTGGTTGCCAATAAAAAAAAACAATAAACTTAGCAAAAAAAAATTTATTAATTTATTTAAAGAGGAAAACTCAAAAATATCGTTTGATGTTGTATTTTTTGTGTGTAATATTTACATATACATACATACACATATTACATAATACAAATAATATAATATAATAACTGCGTAATAACTGGCTTGTTAGAAATAAATCGGTATATTATTTTATTTACATAAATTTCTGCAATATTTTGTTGTAAGGAAAATACATTTCTATTGCATTAACAGAGTGTCACTTCATTTTGCTCAGCGTGACTATGCCACAGTATTTGGCGCCAAAATTTTTGTTCTAACTAGCTTTGCAATAGTTATTTCTATTTTAACATGAATGCCAATATTTTCATATAGATATCATACAGCACAATGTTAAGAGTATTCACGGGCTGGTCTTTTATTTCATACGTTTTTTCATTATTCTTTTACAAATATGAACATAAGTTTGGCATATTAACTTTTTGTTGTCTTTACAAAATAGAGTTACCGAGTTATCAATGAGTTTTTTGCTTTCAAAAAAGTTCTACATAGTTATATAGAATTATTATTCTGCTTTATCTACAAAATATCTGACTACGATTACATTTAATTTTTAAAAATTGTTTATAATTACTAAAGCACTATTATTCACATAAATACAAAATTGCACTTTTTAAATTATCCATTCAATTTTTAGAAAATATCAATTCTGAAAACTGGAATTAAAATTTCCAATTATAAATTGTAAAATATTAATTGAATTTCAGAAAATCGTATCAAAATTCCGGAAATAATAATTTTAAATTTAGAAGACATCAATTGCATCTTTAATATATAAATTTTATTCGTTAAACACAAATTGAAATTCCAAAAAAAAACACCAAATATGTTTACATTTAAAAAATGTTTACATTTAAAAAAAAAATATTGGCATTGGCATAATAGCTTTTCAGTAACTTCTTTTAACGATAATCGAATCGTTAAAAAAAGAAAATAGCAAAATTATCGGTAAAATTTTTAAACGATATTCGCTATTGTTAAAGTCAGCTGTTGTTGTTATCTAAACGACAACCAGTTTTGTGTTGTTTATTCAATCGATAAGAACTTAAATTTTTAGGTTGAAATGTCGTCGTACATAAACAAAAATCATAAAATAGTGAAGATATTTTGCTTTAATTAAACAACTTTTTTATATAAATAAAAAAATTAAATAGCATATTCAATTCATTATTTCATTTTCAAATAAATAAACAGAAATATTAGTAAAAAAAAAAAGATATTAAACATAAAGATAAAATCATCCTGTCAAGCACGAAGTAATTTGTTTTTTCTATTCTTCCCTGTGTTTTTCGCTTATTTTGACAGAGATGCCACTCGTTTACAATTTAAATAAATAGAAAAATAAAGATGTCCACTGTCGTTAAGATGTATGTACTTAGTGAATCGCTTAATGCTTAGTGCAAACAACAATAGCTGTCTATATATTTTGCGATTGTCGGATCGTTTAAATCTACAGAGTCGCAATACAGAAAACATTAATTTAAATTCAATGAATTTTAGAAAACCTCAAATGAGATTTAAAAATTGCGAACATAAAACCTGTTACATAAATAAACGTAATTTGATGAGAATGTTATTTTTTATATATAAATTTTCAAAAATTTTTTTGGATGACAATTTGGAGTTTTTCAGAAAACAAAGAGAACAAATTATTTTATTAAAAATGTTTGGGACATTTCGTTTTTTGCGTTTGGCATCCCTAATTTGAATATTTGTTATTATAAATTTATTCTATATGTTTTCCAAATATGGCAATATTTTAATAAAAAAAAAGTTGAGAGAGCTTTTTTTTTGGTTATTATTTTGTTACTCCATCCGACCTATATGGCCGCAATGAAGAAATATTTGGCCACTTAAAAGAAACTATACAGCCATCTCCAATTAGCACGATTAAATGCATGTAGCCACCCTACACAACCATAACCTTAGCAATGGATGTTGGGGCGAGCTATTTAATTAGTAAAAACTAAATTAAACGAGAAGTTATGTCATATAACCGGAAACGCATGCATATAGGTATATAACCTAAATGCATGCCGATCAGCAACCACAATGACCAAAAAGCAAACACCGAAATAAATCCGAAATAATAGAAAAGACGAAAACCAACCCAAAGAATTTGCTGAAATAATTTGTTATTAAGTTTAACAAATTGTTTACTTTTTCCGATATTTTGTTTACATTTATTATCAATACTCACACCGGGGTGGAGGGTATCAAAGCTTCGGCACAGCCGAATTTAACACTCTTACTTATTTTTAATAAATTAGATAGATTTTAGTCAGCTATTCGTGAAAACTGGACCTTACTCAGACCCAAATAACCGATTCTATTAACGTATTTTATTTTTTCCAATTAGAAGGATCATTACTGGGCATAAAGAAATATACTAAAGCCAAACTTTAATAATACTGGTAAGTATATTTCCCCAAAGTCTATTATAAAGTCTATATGGGATGTGTTATTTATATGTGGACTCGATCCAAAAAGTTACGAACGAGAACATAATTTAGTATCCATAAACACATGCGATCAAATTTAATAAACTTTCGTATAACTGTAAGACTTTATACAGATTTACTATGGCTAAAACTGGTCATTGATGCTAGATTTTTGGAACAAACATATATGAAAAACATAGACAATTCGAACTAACTCACCATATATAGTGGTTATAATTCAAATCGGTACATAATGATTACTGCCTTTAAGTATCAGATCAGTAGCGAGATTTTAAAAATCTTAATAAACTCTAAAGATAACAGCTAATTAAACGTAACTTTCAATGCTTTCGATATATTCCTGATGTTATGTGAAATACAAAAAAAAAAAAAACGCAATAGGGTTTAGCAAATCACAATACCAATACTTAACATGATTTTATTTGTTTAATTTAATTGTTTTAAAAATATTTTTAAATTGTAATTTGTAGTTTTTTAAAATCTAGATTAGGAGCTAATAATGCTAAATATGATGAATATCTTATCTAATTCCCTTACTCTAATTCATAAGATAGTGTGTCCTGTAATGGAAAGTCACATTTTTTAAATAAATACAAATATAAATAAATTTTAATAAATCTTTTTCGTTTTTACTAAATTTATTTTTTGATCAAGTTACTATTGAAGAAGAAGTCAGTTGCTGTGTCTATTTACAACACCGTTCATTTCTTTCATCGGTAAGTGAATATATAGAGCACGGAAATTGAAATCATATCTCATACTTCTGCATTATAACAGACAATGACACGCATGTAGTGGCAGATTTTTCGTTACTTCCGGGTCGAAGTTTTTATGTTGCTAATGCTTGAGAAAAATCGAAATTAAGTTTAGGACCCAAAATCAGACGAAATGTCTACAAAAAAATCCTTATATGACAGGCAATAAGCTCTATAAATACCGAAATTTATATTAAGGAGTGTTTGCAAAGAAGACTACTTCCTATAGCAGCCGACACAATTCGTCCACATATTTTTGACCTGATTTGGTATACTAACACTACGGTAAGAAAGCTCTTGTGTGGTACAAGAATAATAACGTGGCTATTGTACCAAAGACGATTAGAACTATAAAGTTTATTATATTTTGACAAAGATAATTATATAATTTTTAAAATTTTTCTTTTTCATATTAAAATAAATTTTTAACGATATTAATGAAAATTTTTTACAAACAAAAAATACTTTTGTATTATTTATTTATTTTATTTATTTATTTTATTTTTTTTTTTTGGGGTAAAGAATCATTTTTAATTGATTTTGTAAGTGAACACAAGAAATTTTAAATTATTTTCTTTTTCTTATAGTCTAAAAATTGTTTGTTTAAAAATTTATTTAAAAATAAATGTTTTTAATAAATTTTTATTTAAAAATAGTTTTTTGAAATAAATTTGTTAGTTTTATGTATAAACTTTCTTCCTCATTATTTCAGATATGGAACTAAAAAATTTTGTTTGAAGTTACGAACTCATTTTAATCCTAAACCTTTGAATTGGAAATATTGTGTGGTTTGGATATATAAAAAAGGTTAATGTTAAATAATATTTTAATTTATTTTTTCGCATTAAAAATTATTTGGAAGGAAATTATTTTTTTAAAAAATAATTTTTTTTAATATTAATATTTTTAAGGGAATGAATATGGGGGGTTTCATGTCAAGTGCACCAATTTTTGAAACCGATGTCTTCGGATCGGGATGAAATTTGCGCCAAGGTTAGTCCTATTGGAGTGTAGTTTAGGCACAATTTTTCAATAAGATCGGTCCAGATCTCTCTGAGTTAGAGGGGATCAAAATTTGACATTTTGGCCAAACAGGTGTTTTTTCTCATCCATGTAACTTATTACCTATTGTTTTTAGAAAATTTTCTCCCAAATAGTTTAGATAGCTATTTCTTCAATATTTCGGAAAAAAATACTTAAAAAAAAAAAAAAAATTTTGACTTTTTTTTTGTTAAATTAAAGAATTTTTTGCTTTTTTTCAAGAAGGGCACTTTCTTTTTTTTTTTTTTTGATAAGAAAGCTTAGGATTTTTCCTTTAAGGGCTTTTTGGTCTCTTAGTGGGATGGGAGTGGGATATCTATCATAAATGTTTTGTAACTCAAGACAATGGTTTTTCAATTTTTCACAAATGCACTATTTTGAATTTTTTCCTATTTGTGTGTAAAACCTTACAAATAAAACTTATACTGAGAAACTAGATAAATTAACCTTTCCGAAGGTATGTAACATACCTTCATAACATAACAGAAGAGAATGGTTATCTGTAACCTGAAAGAGTTATTTGCAACATTTCAATCTGAACACGAGGATGTTAGAATTGGCTTCACGAAATTAACCCAAATGAGGCCAAAACATTGCGTTTTGGCAGAAAGCAGCGGACTCACACAGTATGCGTTTGAAAATGTTAAACTGATGTTGAAGGACATCAACTTAAAGTATTTAGCAGATGATTCGGCAGAAGATTTACACGATTACTGCGATTGCCTTAAATTGACTACGTGTCCTAATGCAACAACTTTTTGCCACTTAGGTGAATGTACCAATTGCCCGAAAACCACATTCATCAAAGAAAATTTAATCAACTATTTAGATCGGGAATATATAGAGGAGGTAAAATTTGATTCTCGGATTCAGACTGACAGATGCACATTGAAAACAATCATTTTAAATGTGGATGATTTTGTGGAAGAAATGTGTACAGGATTGCTCAACTTGAGAACCCATGACTTTTTAGCCAAAGAGCAATGGTCATTCTTCAAGGATTTGAAGATACATTTGAAGTCTGGTGAATTCGTTATTTCATATGATTTCGCAGAAAACTATTAATATGTTCTTCAGGATGCCATACAAGCATTCCATTTCAATAACGCCGAAGCAACTATATTCACAGTAGTTATTTACTACATGAAAGATGAAGAACTGGAACACAAAAGTATGGCAACCATATCCGACGATTTAAAACATGATACCGTTGCAGTTGATGAGTACCAGAAGAGAATACTAAAATTTCTAAAATCTAAATTTACAGTAAAGAAGGTATACTACGTTTCGGACGGAGCTCGTCAACATTTGAAAAACAAAAGTAGCTTCGCAAATCTTATGGCTCATGAAAAAGATTTTGGAATGCCAGCTGAGTGGCATTTTCATCCTACTGCTCATGGTAAAGGAGCATGTGATGGTATTGGAGCAAACCTTAAAAGAAATGCAGCGAAGTATAGCCTACATTGCTCTTATCAAGATCGCATCTTAGATGCGACTGCTTTATTCCATTGGGCAAAGAATTATTGTGAAGAAAGTAAAATAGTTTTTAGTAGCAAAGAGGATCATCAGGAAACATTGAAAACACTGAGGAGCAGATTCGATGCTGCGGTAACAATCGATGGCACCGCTCAATAACATGCTTTTATACCGCTTGTCGGTGGAAAAAGTTGAAAAAGTTTTCTGCCTCTATTCAATGCGATTTCTTTCCAAAGACAACAAATAAACCAGCAGCGAAATCAACAGCTGAACCTAGTAACGCCAAGAAAGGATTGACAAAAAAACGCAGTAAATAAAGGCGACAAAAAAGCTGGATGAAAGACTGGGTATTTAAAAATTTACAAGACTTAAATACTTCATCAACTACAATAAATTAAGTATAAAAATAGTTATGATATAAATGGAACTAATGCAATTAAGATTAAATTTTAATAAATTATTTATCTTTTTATTTTTAGTATTATTATTATTATACATTTATTTAATTACTAGATGTAACCCGGTGTGCTTCGCTACACCCTCCCCCTCCCCCCCCTTCCGAATCGTTATGAAAGGGCTCACGAAAAGTCCCAAGGCTCTCACTAATACAGTAATTTAGATATATCACATTTAATATTAAGTTTGTATAGGGGTGCCATGCGCATTTGTCCAATCCCGCCCATTTTTTTGCCTGACTACTCACGTTAATAATAGATGACCTGAGATAAATTTTCAAAGCTCTCTCTATGATAGTATTTAATATATATGATATTAAAAATTTACTTTGTATGGGAGGTGCCATGTCCACTAAAATTTCAGGAAGATCAGATAAGTCGTAACGGAGATTACCTCCTACAACCAAACAAACACATTACCTCTTTATTATGCAAAGTATAGATTATTAATATAGATTATTTTATTTTGATACTTGCTGATATAAAATGTTTTTTGTTTTTTAATTCGGTACAACAATTATCAGATTTTTCGGCGTTCCTGCCCTGGAGGTACATGTAGCTGCCCATGAGAAGAACATGGATTTTCCAAATTAGATCTGGCAACTCTCAACTATTGGCCTTGAACTTAAAATATCACTTGGCAATTTTTATTTTTAGTGATTTTTGATTTTGCCCATTTTTGATTTTGAAAATTTTAGTTTTTGGGCGATTTTGATTTTGACGATATATATTCCACGACAAATCACATTGATAACTAATGTAATTGTCAAAAGACTGTTGCTTTCGTAGTACATCATATTTTTTATATAGGAGGTGCCACGCCCACTTATCCCATCCCGCCCAATTTTTATCGGACTTCTCACATTAATATCTGATGGATTCGTGCAAAATGTCGAGTCTTCCCAGTTATATGATATTAGATATCTACTATGCATGCGCGGTGCTATGCCCATTGCTTCGATCACGCCCATTTTTTTGTTCGACTAATCATACAAAGAACCTATGGGCTCACGCAAAGCCATAAAGCTCTCTCTTTTACAGTACTCCAGATATATGACTTCAAAAAGTTACTTTGCATGGGAGTTCCACGCCCATTGGTGTGAACCCACAAATTTTTTGTCTGACTACTCATACTAAGATCTGATGGGCTCGTGCAAATTGCAAAGCTTCCCTTTTTTAGTACACCAGTTATATGATATCATATACTTACTTTGTACGGGCGGTGCCACGCCCACTGCTCCGATCACGCCCATTTTTTGTCTAACTAATCAAATGAATAACTTATGGGTTCACACAAAGTCCCAAGACTCTCACTATAACAGTACTCCAGATATATGGCATTTTATATTTAATTTGTATGGCAGGTGCCACGCCTATTGGTCCGATACTGCCCATTTTTTGTCCGACTGCTAACATTAATAATAGGTGCCATCTGACAAATTTTAAAAGCTCTCTCTGTCACAGTACTCGAGATATATAATATTGAATTATTACTTGTATGGGAGGTACCACGCCCACTTCTCCGATCCCGCCCATTTCCGGCGTGGCAACTAATATTAACAATAAGTGACCTCACACAAATTTGCAAAGCTCTCCCTGTCATAGTACTCAATATATGTATATGATATTAAAAATTTACTTTGTGCGGGAGGTGCCACGCCCACTAAAAATATTAAAAACATTATAGTCTATAGCACTTCCCATATCCGTAGTAAGACTCTATGAAAAAATCAGGAAGACCAGATGGCTAGTTACGGAGATTACCTCCTACAAACAAACAAACAAACAAACAAACACACATTACCTCTTTATTATATTAGTATAGATTATTAAAAATAAATAAAAAATAATAATTTTTCAACATTTCTATAGAAAAAAAGCGATTTTTTTCCTGAGGTTAACATATTCTGGGTATTACAGCATCGAGGGTATAAAATTGTAGTTAGGTATGTTATATACCTTCGGAAAGTTTAGTTTGTCTAGTTTCTCAGTATAAGTTTTATTTGTAAGGTTTTACACACAAATAGGAAAAAATTCAAAAGAGTGCATTTGTGAAAAATTGAAAAACCGTTGTCTTGAGTTACAAAACATTTATTTTGATAGATATTCCACTCCCATCCCACTAAGCGACCAAAAACCTCTTAAAAGAAAAATCTTTCTTATGAAAAAAAAAAAAAAAAAATGCACTTTATGAAAACAAAAGGCAAAAAATTCTTTAATCTAGCAAAAAAAAAGTCTACAAATTTTTTTTTTTTTTTTTAATATTTTTTTCCGAAATATTAAAGAAATAGCTATCTAAACTATTTGGGAGAAAATTTTCTAAGAACAATAGGTAATAAGTTACATTGATGTCAAATTTTACTATCCAATAGGACTAACCTTGGTGCAAATTTCATCCCGATCGTAAGACATCGGTTTGTGCACTTGACATGAAATCCCCCATATGTTTGAGTTGGAAAGGATTTTGTAAGTGAAAAAATTATTAGAAATCTTTTGAAATTATTTTGTTAAATTCAATCTAGCAACTAATTTCTTTTGTTTTAGATTAAATTCTCTATACATTTGTTAACTATAAATTTAATTTTATATTTATACCCTATACCACTATGTGGTTTGGGTATAATGACTTTCTGCTGCTGTTAGTAACTAACAAAAATAATTCACCTAGACCCATCTTTTATTATACCGATCGAATCAGAGTCACTATCTGATTCGATTTAACGATGTCCATCCGTCCGTCCGTCTGTCTGTGTGTCCATGTAAAGCTTGTAATCAAACTGCAGGTCGCAAATATGAATATATTTGAAATTTGGTATATGAAATTTGGTATATAAGCCTAGCCCGCATACAACTGACCCCTATAAAATCGACATAAATTGACATAAGATCCAAATTGTCGTATAGCTCTTAGACGAATGGGTTTGTATGTGTTTATTACATCCATTAAAGAATAGTCCAAAAACGATCCCTATGGGACAACTCTTAGTCATAGGCCCCATATAGAGCTGCTTCCCGATCTTCACTTATATCTATATATTTCCGCAAAATACAAGAGACTTTACCAACCATGGTCAGGATCGGTCCATTTTTGGACCCAGTCCCCATATAAATATAGCTTCCGATATGAACTTTTTCATATCTGCAGCCAAAAAAATTAATAAAAATGCCACACAGAATTGGTTTATGCTTATTTTCTATATCCAATTAGTGGGGCCTAAGAGATAGGATCTCTAAACGCATGGTATAGGGTATCGTATAGTCGGTCTAGACCGACTATTATTTTCTTACTTGTTTTTTGATAGATTTAAGTGTAGATCGAGAAGCAGCTTCATATGGGGCCTATGACTAAGAGTTGTCCCAAAGGGATCACATTTGGACTACTCATAAATGGATCTAATAAACGCATACAAACCCAATTTGAGTAAGATCTATATGACAATTTGGATCTTATGGCAATATATGTCGATTTCATAGGGGTCATTTGTATGGGGGCCAGGTCTGTACATGGACCGATTCTCACCAATTTCAATAGCGTTCATCCCATGGCCGATAAAAGCTTATATACTAGATTTCATCTAAATATATTCATATTTGCGACCTGCAGTTTGATTACAATTTTTACATGGACACACAGACGGACGGACGGACATCGTTAAATCGAATCATTTAGTGTTTCTGATTCGATCGGTATAATAAAAGATGGGTCTAGCTCAAATATTTTTGGTAGTTACAAACAGCAGCACAAAGTCATTATACCCAAACCACATAGTGGTATAGGGTATAACAAAACCAAATGATGGAATATTGAATGCATCAAATCGAACAGCCATTGCAAACATTACTACAGGAAAAAAGGCTGTGCAAATTTGAACAGGATTTAATTAGAAAACTTAAATGTTAGTTCGTAGTTATAATAGTCACAAATAATTTTTTATATTTCTATTTTTGTCGAAAAATTTACAAATTAAAAGATAGGTTATTAAGTAAAAACATCTGGCAAACACATGCTAGACACACTGATAATGTAGCAGTGTGTTATATCCGTCAAGGGGCTGTAAATGTGTGTGTAGATTAGTATTAAGATTTTTGCATATATTAGTCACGATTTCAATTTATTTAATAAAGAAAGAAATAGTCGTTTCTAAATTAAATTGAGTGTCTTGCAAGCATTTAAAAGTGCCGGTAATATTTATCAACACACAAAATATTATAATTTAATATTTGTTTAAATTATACAAAGCCTGCATAAAAGTATCACCCAAAAGCTCCTGCATAGCTATTCAATGTTCTTCGGAACACTTAATTCACTGGAACATTTTTTTTGAGTAAAATTCATTTGAAGTTGCTACTAACACATACAAAAAACACATAATTAAACTTCAAACATAAAAAACATACAACACTGTGTGTGTCTTCATTATATTTGTATTGAATTGTGAATTGGCTCTTATAGAATTATTTTTTAACAAACCCATTTATGTATCTTCTGTCATCGTGTCCAAGTTTTTGTGAAATTTGAATGAGCTGATTCTACAGATGGTTCGCTGTAGAAACCAAAGCCTCTCTCATTTTTCGAACTGAATTCTTCTACGTGGTGCAATATGCAGTGTATTTTCGGAGTAATGGTCACCCCGAGAGCTTCATTACTCAAATGGAATTTCCGTATATGTGACTTAAAATACGGATAAAAGTTGACAGAAAAACAATATTTAACAACTTTCTTCAATGTCCTAAATGCTTCTCCGTATTTGACACAACTGAAACATTTCTTTGCCTCTAACATATCGACCTCATCAAGCAGTGTTTTATACGCATTTCGTTCGAAAATGGGACTAACGTACGTACATTGACGGTCTACGTGACAATCACGAGCCCACTGAAGACTGGAACAGCGCGTTGACAGCTCCCCATAATAAGTGTAATACGTCAAGTATTCGTTGATTTAAACCTGAATCCAAATAGCGGAGGATATGTGCAGTTTTTGAAGAATTTTCCTCGAGTCTTGAGTCCTCTATCTAAATTTCACATTTCCGAATTCTCTTTGCAATTTCCAACAGTTCTGTAATTTACGCAGTAAATTAAACTTTTTTGTTCAGCATCGCACCATGTACATGGATAAGTGCTGCAGTTGCTCATCAGCCCCGAGATTATATTGGCCAGCTTCAAGTCTGTCGCGATTGTCCCAAGCCAAGGATTAATGGTTCAAATGTGACCACATTAAAGATACATTCTCGTAACATTCTTGGGTGTTCGGCGCTAAGCAAATAATAAATAGTCTCTTAAATCTGGATTCGCGAAGTACTTGGTTGTGGTTCTTCTATCGCTCTCTCTGTTAAGAGCTGAATGGATAAGCAGAATTTTAAAAAACCACCCCCACCATCGATGCCAAATTTCATATGAACCTCAGAAGCTTGACGTTCACCCAAAACTTTTTCAATGTAAATAATAACTGTTTGGGGAGATTTGACCGGAGTTTGCGATTTAGTGACGATGAGAGGTAAATCGCTTGCTTCAAAATATTCGTCAAAAATATGACTTTGTGCCAACATTTTTTGTTTGAAATTGGGTTCTATTATTCTCCGTGTATTTGTTCCTGCGATTATAAAACTAGCGGTGCTCAATGTTTTTCTATTACACAAATCTAGGGCTGTTTGCATTTGCCCATGGAATCAACCGAGATCAATGGTGACACGTTGTTCACCTTGGGGCCAATATCTACAGTCAATGGTTTCCCATGCTGCTGGGGCAGAACCAGTCCGTCGTGTCCAAGTGAATCCGAATTTTGAGTCACGCAGCCCATTCTGTCTTTCAATAGTCTTGAAACTAGTTGGCCCTTTTGTCTAGAATTTATTGGCAAGGTCTGAACATTGACCATGAGATTCATCATATTGCATACATGAATGATACCCCGGCCTAATAAGCCCAGGCATTTCACACAACGTTTATTTGGAAATGATTGTTCTTGCACTCTTTTAACTGGACCGTAAGCAGTCTAGGGCTGGGCTCTGCTAGTAACAACAAATGGTTAGTATAAGGGTTTGGCTTTTAACCACTATATACATGAGAAGATTTCCATGGCTCGATCATTCTATAGTCCAAACAATTTATATACTAAGTTGTATGCAAATATATTCTTCAATGTCTAAAAATTGATTTGGTTCTAGGTTACGTATTTTTAGTCGTTACATCCATCATTACAAACTCATTCTACCCAGACATTTATAGAGTAGTATAGGGTATAAAAATGTATTGTTAAATTTTTATACGGGTATGCACTCGTACACTATGTGCAATGTGCTGAAATTAGAAACGTGACTGAAAGTTGTTAACGAAAATAAAATCTAGGAACAACATATGTTTTAATTATATACCTGTGTTTTTGTGGTGCACACCAGATGATGTATTAAATTTATGATGAATTTTATTCTAACGGGTATGTTTATAAAAAACGGCATTTTGTTGCAAACTAGTTTAACCTTGTTTTGTGGTAGAAATAACAATGATGCCTCCATGTAGAGTTTAATGCTAAATACAGAATTTAAGGAATTTTGGAATTAAGTTGCTGCCCAGTATAAATTGGAAAAAAAAAATAACCCCAACTACTAATCTAGATGTAGTGCACTTCGAGAGAAGTGCATCTATTTTGACAACACACACTTCATTTGAGCTAGTGGTTGTGAGTTCAAAGAAGCAGGTATGTACAGTAGAGTGTCAATAAATGAGTAGAATATGAAAGCTTTTTTATATTGGTTCCCCGCTCAAAATTTAACATATCTGGATATCGGTAATGGAAAAAAAAATTTAAGCCATAAAAATATACTAGAGACAGTGCATAGCGCCCCCACATTTCTTTGCGATTGAGGAGAGGAATAAGTAGCTCATTCCTTTTCAGCTTTATATGTATGTCGCTTCATAGTTCTTTCTGAAGAAAATAGTCAGAATCTGTGATTATATTATTTTAATAAAGTAACACATATTTACGGAGACATGAATATTCAAATCATTGACGTCACTAAATAGGTAAATGTAAACGTACAAACTGAATTTAAATATCCTTTAAAGTGTAACAGTTCTCAATTCGTCCGGCATATGCAACGTCAGTCAATAAATCTCAATACCAGCCAACGCAAGTCTGCGGCATGGATTTGGAAAATTCATGCTGGATCATATCTTTGGTCACAAGTCATAACCGCCTAAGTCTCGATCATATCTGTGGTCACAACTCATA
Organism: Cordilura impudica; assembly: GCA_963682025.1. Lineage (NCBI taxonomy): Eukaryota > Metazoa > Arthropoda > Insecta > Diptera > Scathophagidae > Cordilura > Cordilura impudica. The sequence continues at coordinate 281,900,817 of OY821517.1, read as the reverse complement.
ACCACCTGGCTGTTTAAAGTTCAAAATCATCACTGCAAATCAGGAGCGGGGGTTTTTGTTTAACTTTCATGCAGATTCTATGGAAACGTATTATTTTACTTACTCGTTAAAAAAATAAGTCTTTGGGAAAAAGACACTTAGGCTGTTATAACTTGTTGACCGAAAAAAGTTGAAAAAGTTTATGTTGGGTTGGGCTATTATTCCAAATGAGAAAAAAACTTTAAGTGCGCATAACTCAATTTAAGTCGTTATTCTATATCAACATTTTAAAGATTTGATCTACAATATTGAGTTAAGTTCTTATTCCCTATTAAAAATTCATTATTAACCCTAACCATACTGACAACATTTACACACGTAGACTCCTGAAAAAGGTACCCGGGTACCCGTGTGTGTTTATTTGTCCGTTATTATTTATGGTATCCATTTTAAAACGGGGAATACCCTGTTTTTATTGTATATACAATTGTACTGTGGCTATGCATCGTTTCGATTATATTTTTGCATTCTCCGTTTTTGTGTTGATGCGTACGGTTGTGTTTCTTTGCTTTTTTTGTTTTATAAATTTTTTCGATGTCGCGTAAACGTAATGCACTTGTTATGGAAATGAATGTGTCTGAACCGATATCTTCTGATGCGGGACCATCATCTAAAATTACACCAAGTGCTGCTGGGCAAGCTCCCAAAATAAGGGCAAATATATCATCATCGAAGTCCTTAGATCGTTTACCATGGCGAAATGGACATCTTAACATCTCCGCGTAATTTTTCTTTATTTTTTTTTATTTTTAACTACATTCATTTATTTTACGCATTTATATTAGATTAACTGCAGATGATATTGATATCTTATGTGAAACGGAAGTAGAGGACGACAACATGACGATTCGCACCGAACATGAATGGTTTCCTGATGCAGATGAAGCCTCGTATATAGAAATGGATGGTGTGGTTGAGACTCCAGAGGAAGAAGACAACGAGGAATTAGAATTGCGTGGCGAAGTTTCAGATACTGCTTCAAAATATATAGCAAGTGATCAGACTGAATGGTATTCCCAAGAGATCCCAAATGCTAGAACTCCATCCCAAAATGTTATGCGCAAAAAAGGTTGGTTTTATTCTATAAACACCATATGTTATAATATATTTTATTGTTTATGTACATAGGTGGAACACATCGCAAATTTAATAAAGTGATGACTGGAAAAGAAATATTTGATGAATTTTTGTTAGAAAATATAAAAAATGAGATCCTGATACACAGCAACAAAAAAGGCAATGAAATAGCACTGGATTTCAATCAGAAAAATGCAGCGGATATTGCAGTTTTAAAATTGAAACCTCGCCAGTTTCGGTTGATTTCAATGGAAGAACTTGATGCTTTTATTGGAATTTTACTGGTCGTGGGTGTAAATGGTGACAACGATGATCCACCTTCAATTCTATGGGGGAATTACAGTCATCCTTTATACAAAGCATCGTTAAGTCGCGAAAGATTTCAGCAAATACTACGCGTAATACGTTTTGACAATGCTTTCACAAGAGCGACACGCAAACAAATAGACAAAGCTGCTCCTATTTCCGATATCTGGAATATGTTGATGCAGAATCTACGTTTAAATTATTTTCCAGCTGAAAATGTGACAGTAGACGAACAGTTATTTCCATTTAGAGGTAGAACCAGTTTCACTCAATATATTCCCTCAAAGCCAGCTAAATACGGAAGAAAAATATTTTGGTTGTGTAACACAGCCAATAGCTATCCTTCGAATGGAATCGTTTACACAGGCAAGCCACCTGGTGGTCAACGACAGGTAAATGTAGAAGAAAACATCGGTTCTAGATCTGGTGGATTTCTACAAACAATCTGGAATAAATGCAACAACCGACATTTTTTTCACTTCACTTCCTTTGGCCAATCGGCTAAAAGTTAGAGGAATAAGTCTCGTCGGTACCCTTCGACAAAACAAAGCCTATATTCCAAAAGAGCCACGTCCAAACCCAACGGGCGATATAGGTACACCCCGATGTGGTTTCAACAAAAACGGAACACTTTTGTCTGTTGTGACCAAGAAGAAGAAGTGTGTTTTCCTTCTGTCAACAATGCATTATACTCGAAGGGAGCCAGCTGTTAATGGAAAAGAGGAGATTAATGACTTCTATAACAAAACAAAAGGCGGAGTAGATGTTATGGACCAGATGGTGTCTAAATATACCACCAAACGCAAAACCAATTGATGACCATTGGCAGTGTTTTCCAACATGATTGACGTGGCTGTATTGGGTGCATTTTGTGTATACTCCAGCCTCGATCCAAGCGCAAAAATAAAACGAAGCTCTCGTCGAGGATTTTTAACTTCACTTGGCGTGGAGTTGGCAACTAAAAATATGAACGAAAGAGCTAATGATAATCATATAACATGACACAATAACATCCGGGCAGCTCTAGAGCTTATGACAAATAAAACCATCCCTAAAGAAGTTTTCCAGGATGCTGCGGTCCCATCAGATACAACCCAACGAGATAAAAATGGACGGTTGCCAATAAAGGGTCGCTGCTACCTTTGCGTGACTACTGATCCAAAATCTGATCGAAAAACACGCAAAATATGCGATGGCTGTAAACGACCAACGACCACGCTGCACTAGATGTTAATTTTTTTTTATATTTTTTTTTAAGCAACAATATTAGTAAACAGTTTTATTTATTTTTTATACATGTACAAAGTTTGATGTAAAATATTTTTTGAATTAAATAACCAATGAACAAAAAAATACTAGAATTTTTACTTTTTTCATAAAAAAAGGTAAAAAGTTATATAAGGGTACCCGGGTACCTATATCAGGAGGGAAAGGACTATTCGACTTTGGGTGGCTCCAGAGTCAATCCAAAAGAATCAAGAGTGTTTTAGATGGGAAAAAACTTTAGAAAATGGTTATTTGAAGAAACTTGTGGAGCCTCAAATTTGTATTTTATTTAGTTTAAGAAAAATTTGACTTCAAAGTACGTTCGGGTACCGGGGTACCAGTTTTAGTATGGTTAGGGTTAAGAATTATACTAGTTCTACAATAAAAATACATAAATATCGTTCCAAGATATTTTGTGAAATAAAATTATTTAATTTAATTTATAAAGAAAGTTTTACAAGTAAATATTGCTTTTATTTAAATATCTTATCGCTGTCATACTCCCTCAAATCCGGATGGTTGTTTGGTTGTTCCATACTTATTGAAAGATTGTCATATAACAAATGAAATTTTTGGCCTATAAACTGTTTCAAGACCATAATATCCCTTTTCTTTTCTTGGGAAATGCATAGCAAGTCCTTAATTAATTGTATTCCATTAAATCCTTTTACAACTGCCCCTTTTTTGCCCACCTTTAAAATTTTAAAGGATTCATCATTATCTAAAGTCGTTTTGTATTGTACTTCATTACTGATTTTCGTGCAACGAAACCATCGAACTTTTTGCCATATAAATTTGTCTCCGTCTTCACTAACACGTTTTCAAAAAATTTTGATTTGGAAAAATCAAAAAAGTTATAAAAACTAGTAGTCTTCATTTCCACTGCTTCAATTTTTGGTCCAATCGTATATATAAACTGATACCAAACCCTTGGCGTTTCAATTTGAATATTTGTTTTCTTTCATTCGTTCAGTAATAGCGTGGTCGCTATCACACTCCATGTGCATATGTCCTGGCTCAAGAAACTTGTGAACGATGTTATCCAACAATTGAACATTTGAAATAAATAAATTAAACATTGCAGGTACAAAAGAGTTCAAAATCTGTCCTCAACAAGAATCACTATAGAGAGAAAACCGTCTTTGTTTCAGCTGGCAAAATTTTCAAGAATTTGTAAAGGCATGATGAAATTTCATTTCCGCACGCCGGGCCATAGCTTCGTGCCACATGGGGCATTTTGCAAATTTGGTTTCAAGGTCATGAACTGTTATATTGCCTTTTATAGAAGTTAATAGAGTTTCTAACCCTTTTACGACCAGGGGACATATGTGTCCCCAAAAAGAAAAATATGCTTTAACCCTAAACCTCCAATTTTAAAAACTCTCAAAACCTCCAAAGTGAGCCCCACAGGCTCACATACTGTTTTAAAGGCAAATACACACATTTTTATGTTATATTAATTTTTATTTTTATCAAAACTATAGAAAATAAAAAAAAAAAAACGTAAATAAGAAAAAAAGAAGAAAATTCAATGTATTTATAAAGATTATGCTTATATTTATGTGCAATTTTCGCAGAGTTTTGTTGTAGTGGAATGTTCATTACAAACATTTTTTTGGCATATATTGCAGCATTGTTTTTGCATTTTTGATTTTTTCGGAGGGCAAATATGAAACCGTTTTCTCTTACTTCCCGTTGTTTCGGGTTGCATGATAGTAGATTTCTGATTGCATAATACACTGGATATCGCGTCAGTTGTCTCACGGCGCAAATATTTTGTGTCCTTCCTGCGGAATATCACGGGCTCCACAAGGGACTCACCAAGATCTCTCAGAAAGTAGTATCGCCTATTGGTTTTATTTTCGTAATAGTATGGATGTGTTTTTATCCATATTATATATGCAGTAATCCCAACAGCATCCACCATATTCATAAAAAATGCAAGTGGCCAACGGTTGGACTTTCGTTTTGTCATATACTCATGAACAAGTTGATCAAAGGTATACACACCTCCTTTTGTTTTATTGTAATATGCATTTATTTCCGATATAGGTTTATCATTTTCTTCTAAAATATCGCCACTATGGTGCATTGTTGACATAAATATAACACATTTACCATTTTTAGGTAAATGTGACGCTATTGTGATATGCTTTTGAAAACCAAATATAGTGGAATGAATTACTCTATTTTTATTCGGCAGAAACTCTGCTGGTAGACAAGTTTTATTTTTGCGCAATGTTCCAACTACAGTAAGACCTTTACTCAATAAACTTTCCGTTAATTCCTTGCTTGTAAAGTAGTTATCCATTATAACATTTCGATTCGTCCCATAATATTCAGTGCATATCTGTTCTACAACAGTTCTTGCTAGACCAATTGCTCTTTGGTTATTTTCTTTGCCAGTGTATGGAATACCGCGAAGTGGGTAAGCAGTTTTGCTATCACACAACCACCATATTTTTATACCATATTTGTCGGGTTTTGATGGCATATACTGTATGAAAGGGCACCGGCATCTACAAGGACTAAGTTGTTCATCAACTATCATATTTTCGCCCGGCATGTAATATTTGGCAAGATTATGATTCACTTTATCCCAGATGAATCTAATAGGTGCCAACTTGTCTTTCGCTCGTCTGGACGATCTAGTGGAAATATCATCAAATCGCATGTACTTTAAAATATTTTCAAAGCGATGTCGACTAATTGTTGCCTTGAATATGTTGCAACCATAAAGTCGATCCCAAAACAAACAATAATTTTGGTTGTTTGATTTCATATGACCTGCTGTGATAAGCAGGCCAATAAACGCAAAAATCTCTTCATTATCTACTGGCACTCATGAATTTTGTGAACACATTGCCACAGCTTTTACGTTTGTGCATTTTACAATTTCACTTACGATTGGATCCGTTATATACAGTTTGAAACAATCATCAACGCTGTTCAAAACCTTGCCTAGAATAATTTGACTTCATATAAGTGTGCAACTGTACATGAGTGTTTTGTTTTACTTTACCTTGGGGTAGAATAACTTGATCAACTTTTCCTTTGATTTTATTGGAAGCACGTATCCTAGAACTTGGGGGAGCAGTTTTGTTATACACAGTTCCATCTTTTCCTAAAAATATGCCATTTCTTTCAACTCCTTGCACTGGAGCTTCATCTTCAGATGTACATGTAGATATAATGTCGTTAGTTTCTGATGCAGATAAAATATATTCTGATTCTGAATCCGAAAATAAATCGGGCAGCGAACTCTCATCATTATCGTTCTCTTCGTCACTCCAATTATTCAAAGCAATCTCCAACTGAGCATTTGTTAATCTTTTTCTTGGCATAATAAATAATAAATCAAAAAACCACTTGCTAAAAAAATCGAAACTGAATTCAGCGCCAGAACAATTGCTACTGAGCCGCAAATTATTGCTACAATAATTGTCTCATATACATAACGGCAAACTGATCGCCGTACAATGAACTAAAGAAGAAAGAGAAGCACTTGCATGCAAAATAAGTAGAAAACAGATACACACGCCAAATTATATAACAAAAAAAAGTCTGAATAACGGCAACGTGCACAGTGACATTGTTTTTTTTTAGTTATTTTCTAGAAATAAAAACTGAAGAAAACATAAACATGTACAACAAACAAAACGGTAACGTGCATTACGACATTGTTTTTGGCTGATTTTCTATTATGTGCCTATGAGGCTCACTTTGGAGGTTTCGTAATAATTGTATGATTATTGCAATTAATAAAACCAAGAAAAGTTTAAAGACTGTTAATGTATTTGAAAATACTCTTTATAAAATATTTGAGGAATATCGAGTAGTAAAAAGATCTATGATAAAACATAAAAAAGTTATGCACTATCAAAAATTGTTTTGAGACTGACAGGCTCACTTTGGAGGTTTAGGGTTAAAATAAACTAATACGAAAAATATTGATATTTTTAGCTTAATGCAAAGTTAGATGATGGGTTTTTAAAATTTAAAAAAAAAATTTGTGTGAAAAAAAATTTTTAAATGTTTTTTTAAGAGCTAAAAAGCAAATTTTTCACATACCGTAAACGCAATATTTAAACTGCTTTAAATCATGGACGAAATTTTCTTATCTTTCAAATTAAAAAATTTTGTTTAATTTAACAATATTAAAAAAAAAAAAACGAAAAGATTCACGGGTGACCCTGTGGTCGTCAATGATAACTTTTCGTTTGATGAATTTGAATATAACCGCTAATAGTGGTGAGAGTTGGCATATTAAAGAAACTAAAAAGGGACTTCCCCATTAAGTTTGTAAACTTTTTCAGGTGACTGAATTCCTAGAATTTGTATTCTATTTATCTACGTTACGCTGTGAGAAGTGGCCGTGTTTTCTAATTTGCTAAAAAAAGTGATATTTGAGAGAAACATTTTTGTTCTTTGATTTGCTGATTCATTTTGGTAAATTTGGTGAATATAAGTTCTATAGCACGTTGTAACAAAATTTTTTTAGGAGAATGGCTGTCCAGCGTCGTAGATTTTTTAAACTGAATGAGGAAGAAATATTGCAAATTCTTACTGCGGAAAATAGCGAAGATGTAGACGATTTGTGCCTAGATGAAGAAGACCAGATTTTTCTTGAAGGTGATGTTGATGCAGGCGAAGCATTTTGTGAAATTGATGATAATGCGGTTAAGACAACAGAACAAGTCGTTGAGATAACGGAACAAGCGCCTCGTATTCCAGAAAATTACAAGAAAAAAACAACAGAAAAAGTGGACCAAATTTTAGATGGAGAAATTCATACACTGCAAACGTATTACCTAGCAGTGACTCTGTGTTTAGAAAAGTGCAAATCTGGGATACTGGCGACCCCAACTGTAATCTGTCACCATTTCAGATCTTTTTACTGACTATAAACTTTGATGTTTTGATAGAACTTATAGTTCATGAATCCTGTAGATATGCTGAACAAAATGGAAGAGTTTTTAATGTTACTGCTGACGAAATGAAAGCATTTCTTGGTATCAATTTGGTAATGACATATAATGTTTTACCATCCATTCGTGATTATAGTTCAACAGAACCTGATATGGGTGTACCCTTCATAAGGGTATTGAATTTGATTTATAAACTGGAAGAAAATAGTGTGGCACTGAATATGGACTAGGGGAATCAGTTGTGCTTCAGTTGATAGAAAAACTAACAGGTTTGGGCTCCGAGGTCTACATTGATAACTTCTTCAACTCGCCTTTGTTTCAATATGAGTTGAAAAAACGTCAAATAAAGTCCTGTGGAACAGTCAGAAGCAACCGAAAAAATATTCAAAAAAATGTGTCTCACGATAAGAATATGGAGCGAAGAGACATTCACACATCAAACTTTGAGGGCATATCCTTTGTGAAGTGGATGGACAACAGAGCTGTCACTCTTCTCACAAACTTTCTTTCGCCAGTGGAGACAGACACCGCCAGACGTCGCATAGCTGGTGGTGCTGAGAAAATCAACGTAAAATGCCCGAAAGATATTATGCATTACAACAAAAATATGGTTGGAGTAGATTTAATGGATCAGCGCAAGTCCTTTTATGAATAGACTGCAAATCGAAAAATAAAATATTACCTCCGGTTATTTTTTGACTTACTTGATACAAGCGTAAGCAATTCCTACGTTATTTACACCGAATGTAGAGCAAAAAATCTTTTTGAAGGGACTCAACTTAACTCCCTTGAGCTAAGACGATTGGTGGCCAGAAATTTAATCGCTGGCTATTCTTCGCGTCAGAGAGAATTTCCAATATTCCAGTCATCAAAAATCACTGTCAGCAGGAGACCAGCTTCTTCGCAATCTATGCTCAAAGCCAACGTAAGAAAGATATGTGTTCAATGCGCAAAAATTAATATAGAAAATCGCACTTATGACTATTGTAATGAATGCAATGTATATCTATGTTTTACTACTGACCGTAATTGTTTCGCAGAACATCATAATTAACCATAATTTATCGCAAAATTAAACATAAATTTTTATTAAAAGCGCATTATAACATTAAATCTAAGGACCGCAGGGACACATGTGTCCCATAAAAAATATCGTATACGAAAATTTTTTTTTTTCACATTTTTGAATGGTTTTGCTCTAGTTGGATTCTGACAAGCTTATTTCATATCAAAATGATAAAGGGAAAGTCCCCACAAGTTTATGGTCCTGAAAGGGCTAAGGAATGGTGTTGGTAGACATTGTTGTAAATCAAAGGCAAAACTCTTCATGGTGTTCGAAGTCATTGAATCCTTTTTATCATTTCGTTTTGACTCATAAGCTAGTTCCACTTTAGCCAAATGGTTTTGTTTTTGTTCAATCAATGCAAATTTTTCTTCCTCATCTTGAGCGATTTTTATTTTTCAACATAAGTATCGCAAGTAATACAGGTGTCTACTTTAGTTGCTTTGAATTTGAGACCCATAGTCTTGAATATCTGAGAGTATTTCGAGAGGCTTACTGGATTTTTGACCTTCAATTTGTAGAGCCGGTGCATAGACGATATGTTAAGGCTGGTAGGCAAATACTTCTGACTAGTATAACGTCGACTCTATTGGCTCTCATGCGCAGAAAAACTTAAAATATGTTTTTTAGCTACGAATATATCTTCTACTGTAGCATTTATCTTAGCGGCTTGAGTAGGCTTTCTTCGAATATTTTTGAATTGCATTGAGGGACAGGCAACTTTTTTACGAATGATTGTTTTTATAAATCTATCAGTTTCATCAAAATACTGCGAAAACTATTTCTGGCATACCTTGATAACATTGCCGTTAATTAGCAATGAATATGGAGTTTTCACGATTTCTCTTACGTTATACAATATTACAAAGGGTGTCACACTTTTTCTCCTTAATGGCTTTCAATGACTCGGTTTATAGAATTCTTTGATCATAACTTTCTAGAGAACAGTAATGCTTATTTAGCGATTCGATTTGAGCAATTCCAACTCTTTCATGGCATTTGCTTCTGCAAACATCAAATAACTTGCAAGCTCTAATTCTAACAGTTTTTCCAGAGAGGGTTTGGTAAGATTTTCCAATATTTCGAAGCTTAGTGCGAAGTTTTTCCTTTGATTTCAACTTTGGTGTCCCTACAGCTTTTTTAATTTGAGCTCGCTGAGAAATTGTTTCTTCGTCCGTCTGAGAATCAATACTAGTAGAAGAACTTTTAAATTGAAATGTGGGTCCCTTATCGAATCGTCTGAGTCGAATGCTCCATTTTCAAGAAAATTTCCATCAGCTGCATCATTATTTTGTGCCTTTTTCGACAGTGAACCTAAATTATTAAAAACATCCCCTTATTAAAGTTTCAAGTAATAAATTCATTTAATATTAATTTATATCCCCTACTTTGGAGCAAGTCTACATAAAAAATTGATTGTGAACATTAATGTCCGAGATTCGTTTTGCACACATGGTACAATATTTGGAATGAAATCATTTCGAAACCTTTCATTGCAAGGCGTGCTAAAACTTCAGATAACTGTTTGTGATATAAAAGTTTCAGGTATGTTAATGACTTGGTTCTTGGCTGAATGTCTGTCTAGAGTAAAATTATAAAGAAGGCTTATGTATACGATATGACAGTCGTATAGGGATAGCGTAAAGAAACTGTTATATACTTCAGCAAGCGATTTTTTAATTACTCTATGTACACATGTATTGAATAACTTTTATTTACTTACTTTGTTCCCTAGGACGTTGAGCCAGCATCTTAGCTAATTCAACCACTTTTACTGCTCTGTCAGACATTTTGAATATATTTTTCACAAATATTGTTAAAAATTATCACTTTTCAATCAGTTCGTAACGGCCTAACTCAACTTAATGATAAACTTTTAAAAAATGGTCAATATGCATTATCTTGAAATAAAAACCATAGTCTACTTAGATTATATTTTTTTTTCTTAATTCAAATTAGGAGCAAGAACTTAATTTGAGAACACATTTTGAAAAAGACATCAATGTGCATAGTCTTGCAATAAAAACTTAAGTATACATAGATTATATTTTTATACCCTATACCACTATATGATTTGGGTATAATGACTTTGTGCTGCTGTTTGAAACTACCAAAAATATTTGACCTAGACCCATCTTTTATTATACCGATCGAATCAGAATCACTTTTTGAGTCGATTTAGCAATGTCCGTCCGTCCGTCCGTCCGTCTGTGTGTTCATGTAAACATTTTAATCAAACTACAGGTCGCAAATATGAACATATTTTGATGAAATTTGGTATATAAGCTTTCATCGGCTATGTAATGAAAGTTGTTGTAATAGGTGAGAATCAGTGCATGTTCAGACCTAGCCTCCATACAAATGACCCCTATGAAATCGATATAAATTGACATATGATCCAAATTGTCGTAGAGATCTTAGTCAAATTGGGTTTGTATGTGTTTATTACATCCATTAATGAGTAGTCCAAAAACGATCCCTCTGGGACAACTCTTAGTCATAGGCCCCATATAGAGCTGCTTCCCGATCTTCACTTAATTCTATCAAAAAACAAAAATACTTCACTGATTCATCTCAAATTTTGTTTGTATATATTTTTGCAAAATACAAGAGACTTTGGCAACCATGGCCAGTACCGGTAAATTTTTGGACCTAGTCCCAATATACATATAGCATCCGATATGAACTTTTTCATATCTGCAGCCAAAAAAATTAATAAATATTACTCAAATTTGGTTTATGCTTATTATCTATATCCAATTAGTTGGGCCTAAGAGATAGGGTCTCTAAACGCATGGTATAGGGTATCGTATAGTGTGTCTAGACCGACTATAATTTTCTTACTTGCTTTAAATTTCAATTTGGAAAAAGAACTTAACTCAATTTGTGTTTATCAAAAATTGATTTGGTAATTCGGAATAACAGCTTAACTCAAGTAAGCAAAATAAAATGTTTTCTTTATTTTGCGGAACATCAACTTAAGTTTACTAAGGCTATAGCGAAAATATAATAGTTGTAATCTTAAGTAGAGTTAGGTGGTTATTCCAAGCTGAAAAAGTAGAATAAGAAAATACCTGATTTGAGTTAGGAAATTAACGTCAACAAATTATGAGTTAGGCTATTCCAAAATAATCATTTAAAACAAGTAAGTAAATTATGGTCGGTCTAGACCGACTATACGATACCCTTTACCAGGCCCAACTAACTGGATATAGAAAATAAACCAAATTTGAGTGGGATTTTTATTAATTTTTTCGGCTGCAGATATGAAAAAGTTCATATCGGATGCTATATCTATATGGGGACTAGGCCCAAAAATGGACCGATTCTGACCATGTTTGGTAAAGTCTCTTGTATTTTACAAAAATATATACAAACAAAATTTGAGAAGCATCAGGGCAATATTTTTGTTTTTTTATAGATTTAAGTGAATATCGGGAAGCAGCTCTATATGGGGCCTATGACTAAGAGTTGTCCAATAGGGATCATTTTTAGACTATTGATTAACGGATGATATATATGCATACAAACCCAATTTGATTAAGATCTATATGACAATTGGATCTTATGGCAATTTATATCGATTTCATAGGGGTCCTTTGTATGGTGACTAGGTCTGAACATGGACCGATTCTCACCAATTTCAATAGCGTTTATCCCATGGCCAACAAAACCTTATATACCAAATTTCATCAAAATTTATTCATATTTGCGACCTGCAGTTTGATTACATGCTTTACATGGACACACAGACGGACGGACGGACATCGTTAAATCGAATCAGATAGTGATTCTGATTCGATCGGTATAATAAAAGATGTGTCTAGGTCAAATACTTTTGGTAGTTACAAACAGCAGCACAAAGCAATTATACCCAAACCACATAGTGGTATAGGGTGTAACAATATCCATTGCTCAATTGAAGAGGAGCTATGACTATTTTATTATCAGCGATGGATAACGCATTTAAAACCCCACCCTCTTTATATAAGATTAAAATTTGACATTAGCATTGAGTCTTACTAAATAATATCTAAAACTTAAAAAAAATATCTAAAATAACTGCAGTCTAAAATATTATTTTTTATACCCTACACCACTATGTGGTTTTTTATACCCTACACCACTATGTGGTTTGGGTATAATGACTTTGTGCTGCTGTTTGTAACAACCAAAAACATTTGACCTAGACCCATCTTTAATTGTACCGATCGAATCAGAATCACTTTCTGAGTTGATTTAACAATGTCCGTCCGTCCGTCCGTCCGTCCGTCTGTGTGTCCATGTAAACCTTGTAATCAAACTGCAGGTCGCAAATATGAATATATTTTGTCGAAATTTGGTATATAAGCTTTTATCGGCCATGGGATGAACGCTATTGAAATTGGTGAGAATCGGGCCATGTTCAGACCTAGCCCCCAAATTGGGTTTTGTATGCATTCATTACGTCCATTAGTGAATAGTCCAAAAATGATCCCTTTGGCCCCATATAGAGCTGCTTCCCAATCTTCACTTAAATCTATAAAAAAAACAAAAATATTGCACTGATTCTTCTCAAATTTTGTTTGTATATATTTTTGCCAAATACAAGAGACTTTACCGACCATGGTCAGGATCGGTCCATTTTTGGACCTAGTCCCCATATAGACATAGCATCCTATATGAACTTTTTCATATCTGTAGCCAACAAAATTAATAAAAATGCCACTCAAATTTGGTTTATGCTTATTTTCTATACCCAATTAGTTGGGCCTAAGAGATACGGTTTCTAAAGCATGGTATAGGGTATCGTATAGTCGGTCTAGACCGACTATAATTTTCTTACTTGTTTAATTATGAGTTAGTTAAACGCTACCAATGTAACCGCCGGGAGTATTTGAATTTTTGGGAACTTCCTATTTCATTAACCCATTAACGCCCAAATGAAAACCATGAACAATTTTAATAATTAAATTTTTAATTTCAGTATTAAAACAGTTTTCTTAAAATACTATAAAAGAAAGAAGAAAAAAAAATATTCAAAGTTGTGTTTTTATAGGTGTACTAAGTTTAGTACAATGGGCGCTTAGGAGTGTTATTTTGCAAAACATCCTCTTTCCAAACATAGCGTTTTCAGGCACTTATCACATGCTGTTTTAACTCGATTTGAGCTCACAACACATCTAAGTTGGTTTGGCATTTTTGGGGGTTGTGACCATTATTTTTTCTGTCTTCTCCATCAATTCCAGAAGAAGTTTGCCTAGCTGTATTGCCCTTCTTGTCGCTCAGATACGTGCGTGCTATATGCCTACGAAACCATAACTGATGAACACGATTATCAGGGTGTGTAATACAGTATAATCTCCATGCATTTGAAATAGTCAAGTCCATACGTAGGTAAATAGTACCCACCACCAATTCTTTCCTTTCACTGCAATTCGGTACGTACCTATAGACTGGTCTATTTGATCTACCCCTCCCATGCAAATATTATAACTTTGGAAAAGGTGAGGAACGTCTACATCAACTCTTTGTTTCTTCATAGAACACCATCTTTAAACATTTCCTATAGGCTCTAAAGTATCAAGATGTGTTCCAAGCATGCAAACATTATTGTCTTTCCATCTAACCATAAGAAATTCAGTTTTTATCAAAGCTATGGTCGTATTCAGCCCTGGGCCTTTTACGCATATTCCTCGATGAAATCAATGGACACCGTTTAGTTCTCTTTTCGCGCAAGGTTCCAGTAGCTCTGTATCCAAGGTTCTTTAGGTCTACCAGCAGATCGTAATTCGTAAAAAAATTATCAAAGTAAACTGCATGTTCCTCTGCTTTTGTTGGCGCTTTTGTTAGCAAATTCTTCACAACGCGAGAGCCAAGAGGACCAGTGGTGGCCTCAGAGTTTTTTCCACAATATATATCAAATATATAACAATAACCATCGAAGCTTGTCAACGCCCAGTTACGATATCCGTACAGCACAGGTTTACCCATTATAAATTGTTTGGCTGAATGGTGGCCAAAGTACTTAACCATTGATTCGTCAATCGATAATTTTTCATGTAACATTCCGAATTGACGAAACTTTCTTTGTAAAACATCACAAAGTCATAGTCATAGTCGTAGTCAAAGTTTTATCTGAAAAATGTAGGTTTCTTTTAATTTCCAAAAATCTATTTCTTGACATGCACTCTGAAACCAATGGCACACCTAGGTGGTCATCTAAGCACCAATATGACCTTCCGCTAAGTAATTTATGATATCCGGTAAGTCTCAGTATGCCCAAGAATTTATGGAGTTCCTCTTTAGTAAAAACGGCATCGCCCCTATTGTTTTGTACTGCATATACTGTATTTTGCGTTGCGAAGAGCTCTAGCACTTCATCGTCAAAAAGATGCTCAAAGACTTTCACTGAGGTCACATCATGTAAGATTTTCGAAACATTAGCGAGTCGTTCTTCAATATATTTTTGATCTGTAGTAGAGATGGAACATCTGAATAAATTGGGGCACATTTTGTCCAAGTTGGTGATGCAGCACTACTTTCAATTCTTTTTGTCTTTCGCACATTCCGTGAAGTAGATGACGTGAACGTTTTGATCTTCAACGATAGTGGTATGTCTGTGAGTACTAACTTCTATAATTTGTTTCCATACAGGTCGTCGTCTCCATCTTCCTCTTCATCGGTGATAATACCTGGATTGGGTGGCAGCACAAATACATCGTAAGTAGCATCATCTTCACTATCTTGGCCAATAATGTCCTGTATTGCTTCTTCTAACCCGAAATAGTTTTTGTTGCGTGTAAAGGTATATCGGTTCGCCATTTTATATCTTCAAAGCTATAGTTTTAGTTAATAATTAGTCAATAATTAATAATAATTTATAAAAGGTCGCTAGTTGAATTAAAAACAAACAAAAAACAAGTAAAAACTTCGACTCGAAAGCACAGTACAAATTAAAAATGTCTTCACTTTGGTAATTTTACCTACTTCAAGCACCCAATGTACTAAACTTAGTACAGCAGCTTTATATATATCACAGCACGAACAGCTCTAAATGAACTAAAATATTTTATATAGTTTTTATTATAATGTGATGTTACCGAGCAAATATAATGCTTTCCAACGCTTTTCAGGTCAAACCATGTACAATAAACTAAATAAGCACTCAGTCTCCAACACGAAATAAATCGCTAGCACAAAATGTGTATTACCCTCAATCTTAATTCATAACAATGTTTTATTATTGTGAGTATGTATTGTATGTACTTTTAGTGACAGATAAAAAGCGTTGCCAGAGTGAAAAACTTAGTTAGATAATTTTTATTTCAACTTGAAGTTCTGTACTATTTACAGTACAGCGGGCGTTAATGGGTTACTTACCTCATTTTAGGGGGGGGTGAGGGGTAGGGACTTAAAAACTTTTTTTTTGGACTTCTCCTTCTGAATGCACAACATGTCGAGAGTGTTGTGTCATAGTTTCAAGTAAATCGGAGGAAAACTTAAGAAGATATTGCGTTTGCAGCGACCGGCCTCATACGCTATATCGTATATAAGTCAGCTTTTAAAAACACGTTAAATCGATTTTCTCGCAAATAAATGTTCGAAGTCCGTGAACATCATAACTAAAAATCTACTTGATCAATTCTTTTGAAATTTTACACACTATATTTAAACATAATTCATCAGGTAACCGCGAAGAAATTTTTTATTTTCCATTTTCTTCCCTATTTTTTTTACAACAAATTCTCGAAATCTTATAGTAAAAATCACTTCAAAATTCTGCAAAAAAAAAAGAAGAATTGAAAAAACTCTTCGGCGCTACCTTAGGGAACATATTTTATAGTAAAAATCACTTCAAAATTCTGCAAAAAAAAAAAGAAGGATTGAAAAAACTCTTCGGCGCTACCTTAGGGAACATGTTACCTTTTAAACGCATTTCGATTTGTTCATTTCACATGATCCGGTAACGAGTCATAATGTTCACCGAAAAACAACAACGCCTCCGGAGATTGGCTGTCACGGACTTATTTAATAAAATTTTGAATTGAAAATTTTACCAAAGACTCCTCAAAAGTTATGCTATAACGTGTATATGAAATAAATAATCCAACATTATTCGTATCTTCAAAAAAGAATTATGAAAATACGACTTTTTTAACTTTTAAAACCTTACACCGCCCCCCCACCTTAACATATATCAACAATTCTCTCATCGTCAGTGTTTGTAATAGATTAATTGATTATTTTATTTTTAAAATATGGGTTATTTTCGTATGGATGTTTTCGTGTATTTATTTCCGAATACTGTATTTAGATGTACTGCAAAACAACTGACGTTTTTAGAATTGTATTTGACAAATTACTTAAGATGGGAGACTTGTAAATAGTCGGTCTTTATGGCTTTCTAAAGCGAGTAATTTTTTTTAATATCATACGTTAAATTCGTTAGATAACTGTTAGGGTTGATTTGTTAAAATTTTTATTCGCATTTTCGTCGGTTGGAAAACTAAACCGTTGCCATCTATTACCAAGTTTTCCCTTCTTTTTTATCACGCTTTTAATATTTTCTGGATACGAGGAAAGAAACGATCTTTTAGTTGCAACTGGTTTACTTTGCCATGCTACTGTTGCACTTTGCGGATACATATAGAGATAGGTTTTACCTCATCATTTTAAGACCTTTGCAGTTATTTCAAATTATTATTTAATTCAAGCAAAAAAAAAAGAACTATAGCCGAACAACTTAAGTGGTTCTGAATTAAATTATTAGTTTTGAGGTTATATTAAACTTATTTTTAATTTAAAGCAGCAGGCATATACAATCCCAGATATAAATTTTTTTATATGTATATACCACGGGAGATATATTTGCAGATATACTCCTAAATATTTTGTGGAATTAGATTTATGTACTTCATTTCTATCTACAAAAATACTATAGTTTTGATTATGGACAAGATGTGGTCAAAATCTTTGGGATTTATTTTTTGGTATATAAAAACAATTTTTTTATGCTTCCACTGATGCACCATATTTCATTTTAGCTTTTAAAGCAAACAAAATCGAGTTGGTATAAGTTTTAGAATTTTTAAATCTCTGCCTTACGACAACTATTTGCAAGGTTTTATTCACATACCCTGGTCACGGCAGATCTTTGAAAAAATGCCTAACAGTTGTGCACCAGGATTTTTATTCCGAAAAACTTAAGGGAACTTCTTATTTCAACAAGTTCAGACATTGCTATAATTGCATAAATTCAGCATTGAACATATAAATGGATTAACACAAAATTTGAACAAATGTCAAAAATATACTTTTAACCAGAGAAACAAAAATAAAATTCTTAAATCGATAATCTGTTAAATAAGGCGTGTATTTATGTCCAGGCACTAACAAGAAAAATATTTCAAATTGATGGATAGTGTTGAATAGTGTTATTGGTAAGCAAATGAGACTTTTTGTATTTTTGTATATCCTATACCAATCCGTGCTGATATTTTGAACCACCAAATTATTTGACCCAGACTTAAATTGCATCGAAATTTGGTATATAGTTCTTTATTTTGTATGCGAGCTATTAAAATTGATGAAATTTAGTGCAGTTCCGGCCTAGTCCTCACATAAGAGCCCCCAATGATATCTACGTAATTTACCATAATATCCAATTATCATATAGATCACGACAAATTTGCTTTGCGTGTGTTTGTCATCATTAAATCAGTACTCCAAAAATAAACCCTCTAGGATAATTCGTAGTCACAGACTAAGCTGCTTCCCGATCTTCGATTAAATCTTTCAAAAAGCAAATTATTGCAAAGATTTTTCGGAAATTTTAATTGTATAAGTGACTAACTGTAACCCGATGTGCTTCGCTACATTCATCGTAACGAAATAAAATACTAGGGATACATTTTGTGGAAAACAATTTAAATTATTGTTGGCGATTTTTTATTCTGTATTTTGTTATTTGCGATTATTGTTATTCGCGATTATTGGCTTGGAAATTTTTGATTTAGGTAACTATTGTTATTCTTGATTCTCGGCTTTGGCAATATTTGACTTTAGCGATTTTTTTTAAATTTTGATTTGTCGATTTTTGTTTTTTGCGTTTTTAGAAGTTATCGATTTTTTATTTACGACTTTTGGCTTTATCGATTTTTGTTTTTCGCGATTTTTGGTTCTGGGATTTTTTTGTGATTTTTTGACGATTTTTGTAATTTGCGATTTTCGGTTTTGGCGACTTTGACTTTTGAGGATTTTTGTTTTTTTGTGATTTCTGATTTTGGCGATTTTTGTTTTTTGCGATTTTTGATTTCGGCAATTTTTGATTTTGGCGATTTTTGATTTCGGCGATTTTTGTTATTCGCGATTTTTCATGTTGGCGATTCCACCCAGATTTCCCACAGCTACTCAAATTGGTAATTAATGTACTTGTCAAAAGTTTTAAGACTGTCATTCTCATAGTACTTCATGATCCATCTCGTCCATTTTTGCCCGATTACTGACATCAATAACTTTTGAACTCACGCAAAGTTCCAAGGCTTTCCCTATTAGAGTACTCTAGCTATATAACATTAAATATTTACTATAAATGGTGGGTGCCATGTCCATTGGTCCGATCCGGTCCATTTTTCTGCTACTCTTCAAATTAGTTTAATATGTACATGTTCAAAGTTCCAGAAATCTTGCTGTTGTAGTACTCCAGATATTATATGTTAAATTTAGATGTTAAAAACTCACTTTATATGGGAGGTGCCCACTCGAAAAATCAAAAAAATAAATAGTCTGTATATCTTACCGTACTACAAACCACAAACAAACAAACATACAAAACTCCATATGTACATATAAGACTATATAAAATATAGTCCATTTTTCGACCGAGTTCCCATATAAATAAAGCATCCGGTATGAACATTATCCGAATGGAAAAAAAAGGAAACAATAATGCTACTGAAATATGGTTTATGCTTATTTTCCAAATCAGTTGGACCTAAGAAAAGGGTATGGTATGGTATATCGTGCAGTCAGCCTAGCCCGACAATCTATATATGGGGGATTTCATGTCAAGTGCACCAACTTTTGAAACTGATGTCTTCCGATCGGGATGAAATTCGCACCAAGATTAGTCCTATTGAATAGTAGTTTAGATACAATTTTTCAACAAGATCGGTCCAGATCTCTCTGAGTTAGAGGGGATCAAAATTTGACATTTTGGCCAAACAGGTGTTTTTTCTCATCCATGTAACTTATTACCTATTGTTCTTAGAAAATTTTCTCCCAAAGAGTTTAGATAGCTATTTCTTCAATATTTCGGAAAAAAATACTTTAAAAAAAATAAAAATTTGTAGACTTTTTTTTTGGTAAATTAAAGCATTTTTTGCCTTTTTTCAAAAAGTGCATTTTTTTTTCTTTATTTTTTCATAAGAAAGCTTAGGATTTTTCCTTTAAGAGCTTTTTGGTCGCTTAGTGGGATGGGAGTGGGATATCTATCAAAATAAATGTTTTGTAACTCAAGACAACGGTTTTTCAATTTTTCACAAATGCACTATTTTGAATTGTTTCCTATTTGTGTGTAAAACCTTACAAATAAAACTTATACTGAGAAACTAGACAAATTAACCTTTCCGAAGGTATATAACATACCTAATTAAATTTTATACCCTCGATACTGTAATACCCAGAATATGTTAACCTCAGGAAAAAAATCGCTTTTTTGCTATAGAAATGTTGAAAAATTATTATTTTTTTATTTATTTTTAATAATAATTAAATTAATGTATAATAATAATATTTAAAATAAAAAGATAAATAATTTATTAAAATTTAATCTTAATTGCATTAGATCCATTTATATCATAACTATTTTTATACTTAATTTATTGTAGCTGATGAAGTATTTAAGTCTTGTAAATTCTTAAATACCCAGTCTTTCATCGAGCTTTTTTGTCGCCTTTATTTACTGCGTTTTTTTGTCAATCTTTTCTTGGCGTTACTAGGTTCAGCTGTTGATTTCGCTGCTGGTTTATTTGTTGTCTTTGGAAAGAAATCGCATTAAATAGAGGCAGAAAGCTTTTTCAACTTAAGTCTTCCATCGACAAGCGGTATAAAAGCACGGTATTGAGCGGTGCCATCGAT
This sequence comes from Cordilura impudica, assembly GCA_963682025.1. Taxonomy (NCBI): domain Eukaryota; kingdom Metazoa; phylum Arthropoda; class Insecta; order Diptera; family Scathophagidae; genus Cordilura; species Cordilura impudica. The sequence continues at coordinate 281,880,018 of OY821517.1, read as the reverse complement.
TGTTACCGCAGCATCGAACCTGCTCTTCAGTGTTTTCAATGTTTCCTGATGATCCTCTTTGCTACTAAAAACTATTTTAGTTTCTTTACAATAATTCTTTGCCCAATGGAATAAAGCAGTCGCATCTATGATGCGATCTTGATGAGAGCACTGGAGGCTATACTTCGCTGCATTTCTTTTAAGGTTTGCTCCAATACCATCACATGCTCCTTTACCATGAGCAGTAGGATGAAAATGCCACTCAGCTGGCATTCCAAAATCTTTTTCATGGGCCATAAGATTTGCCAAGCTACTTTTGTTTTTAAAATGTTGACGAGCTCCGTCCGAAACGTAGTATACCTTCTTTACTGTAAATTTAGATTTTAGAAATTTTAGTATTCTCTTCTGGTACTCATAAACTGCAACGCTATCATGTTTTAAATCGTAGGATATGATTGACATACTTTTGTGTTCCAGTTTTTCATCTTTCATATAGTAAATAGCTACTGTGAATATAGTTGCTTGGTCGTTATTGAAGTGGAATGCTTGTATGGCATCCTGAAGAACATATTTATAGTTTTCTGCGAAATCATATGAAATAACGAATTCACCAGACTTCAAATGTATCTTCAAATCCTTGAAGAATGACCATTGCTCTTTGACTAAAAAGTCATGGTTTCTCAAGTTTAGCAATCCTGTACACATTTCTTCCACAAAATCATCCACATTTAAAATGATTGTTTTCAATGTGCATCTGTCAGTCTGAATCCAAGAATCAAATTTGACCTCCTCTATATATTCTCGATCTAAAAAGTTGATTAAATTTTCTTTGATGAATGTGGTTTTCGGGCAATTGGTACATTCACCTAAGTGGCAAGAAGTTGTTGCATTAGGACACATAGGCAATTTAAGGCAATCGCGGTAATCGTGTAAATCTTCTGCCGAACCATCTGTTAAATACTTTAAGTTGATTTCCTTCAACATCAGTTTAACATTTTCATGGTGAATTTGGGTTAATTTCGTGAAGCCAATTCTAACATCCTCGTGTTCAGATTGAAATGTTGCAAATAACTCTTTCCGGTTACAGATAACCATTCTCTTCTGTTATGTTGTGAAGTTATGTTACATACCTTCGGAAAGGTTAATTTGTCTAGTTTCTTAATATAAGTTTTATTTGTAAGGTTTTACACACAAATAGGAAACAATTCAAAATAGTGCATTTGTGAAAAATTGAAAAACCGTTGTCTTGAGTTACAAAACATTTATTTTGATAGATATCCCACTCCCATCCCACTAAGCGACCAAAAAGCTCTTAAAGGAAAAATCCTAAGCTTTCTTATGAAAAAATAAAAAAAATAAAAAAATGCACTTTTTGAAAAAAAGGAAAAAAATGCTTTAATTTAGCAAAAAAAAAGTCTAAAATTTTTTTTTTTTTTTTTAAGTATTTTTTCCGAAATATTGAAGAAATATCTATCTAAACTATTTGGGAGAAAATTTTCTGAGAACAATAGGTAATAAGTTACATGAATGAGAAGAAACACCTGTTTGGCCAAAATGTCAAATTTTGGTCCCCTCTAACACAGAGAGATCTGGACCGATCTTATTGAAAAATTGTGTCTAAACTACTATCCAATAGGACTAACCTTGGTGCAAATTTCATCCCGATCGGAAGACATCGGTTTCAAAAGTTGGTGCAATAGACATGAAACCCCCCCATATATATTTATTTATTTTTTTGTAAAACCGCACTGTCCTCATGCAAGTTTCTAGAACATTTGCTGCTGGTAATCTACCTTTTTTTGGTGGTTTACAAATACAACCACTCTAACTTATTGCTTCTTTGGGGTTTTCATAAAAAAAAACTGTTTTCCAAGCAGAATACTGTGTTAAGTATCCTTAAAGAACATGTTTATTAACAACATCATTAAATAATTTGCATGTTGTGAATTTTAAAACATTTTCACAAGCACGAAACACAACATATGTTATGTTTCTAAGTTACGGGTTGCTATGCTTACTTATCAAATATGGATATTTATTTTGTCTTAATATTCTGCTTGCAAAAGGTGTTTCTTATATAATCCTAATCCAACCTCTAGCGGTATGAACTCGCTAGTAGTTCTATTTGCTTTATAGTTCTTTCAGTGGTGTCGTGTAAGCATCAGATGATACTGATGCTGAAATTTTTGGTAAAATCAAATTATCTTCAACGTAGTTTTCATTTATGATTTCTATAATAATACTGAATATCTTTTCACTATATGGTATTGCTTGAAATTTGTTGTTTAGCTATAACAAACAATTTTGTATTCACAATGCATTCTATATGAAAGTAGTGAAAATATATAAATTTTGGTTTAACTTTTTGCCAACACATGTTTACAAGTGTAATCGCCTAGAAAATATAGTTTTTTTCTCATTCTTGTTTTATGGGAACTACGTACAAACAAATGTTTCTTAAATACAAATTTGCGAACACGTCAAGTTAAATTTACGTATAACAAAATTAAAAAAAGATTTTTCAACTCATATCAAGAGTTTCCAAAAACGGGCTGATTTTTAAGGGCTCAATTAAATATGGTTAGTCTTTAAATAAATTTGAGAGAATACCGGGAGGCTGCTTAATATCGGCTCTATGAAAAAAATTAAACTCATAGTCTTTATTTATACTAGCAGATTCCAGCCCTCGAAATTCGAGTGCAAATTCTAGGAACTTTAATTTTTTCATTAAATAAAGACCCTTAAGGTATGCCAATCAATAATAGCCAATTCACAAATCAACACAAAAAACAAACTCATTTTTATTACAAACACATTAACAAACTTTATAAACACACACATAGCATTGTATAATTTTATGTATGTGTTAGTAGCAACTTTAAATGCAATTTACTCAAAATAAAGGAAAAAATTTAAAAATCTGTTTATCTGCAAAACGGTTAAAAATAAATACTATTCAAATATACATTTGGTCAAAATCGGGATGAAATGGTAGAACAAAACACCGGTCACAAAAAATCGCCTACCCTATCAATATTATAGATACTGCTGCTGAACTGTGCTCTGCGTTGTTTTATTTTAGCAAGATTTTGTCTCTATTTTCTGCAACTTTATATTTTAAATCACAAGAATTGTTTTCTATGTTCGTATAACCAAATACTATTTTCGCAACACATTTTGCTGCTTTTTATGGTCGCGCGCACTGACATTTTTTAAGGTGGATTTGTCAACATTTGAACGGTACCTTTCCTTTTAATCTTGTATTTTAGCAATTGTCATTAAAATGAAAAGCCAAAGAGATTTTTCACTTCAAATAAGACGTACTCTGTGAATTTTATTGTTTGTTTTGCAACAATATCGCAACTGAAGGCCACTTCCAGTTTTAAGTGTCTGATAAACTGACAGCCATAAAAAGTGAAGCAAATATACACACAAGAATGAGAAAATGGATCACTAATGTATAACAATTGTGAAAAATTTAAGTTTAATTTCATTTGTACAAGATGATATATACTATAAATAAACTTTATTTACGGTGTAGTTAAATGCACGTTGTGCAATTTTGATTGCATGTTGTGTGCTGTGGTCTTTTTTGAAAAACAAAGACCACAACAATTTCCGCCCAGCTTAGATCACTGTAATTCAGTTAATATTCAAGCTGACTAAGACATCTATATGACGGTGTGCTAAGTCTTCTAACGTTACGCTAGGGTTTCCAATCAACGGCAAATTTAGTGGTGTCATCCAAAGTAATTTTATAATATCTACGGGCAATAATTACATGACAGTCTCTCAAACTGACTTAAATCCTGGTCTTTTAGCTGATTTGAGAATTTAAAGTTAACTATCTGGTTGCACGTTGTTATTAGCTATTTGTTACACCCACTGAACATTCACACATAATATGCGGTTTTACACATTTTGGGATATTTTTTAATTTTTTAAATGCTGTTATGCTATTTATTTTTGTGCAAAGCTGAAATTTTCCATTTGATTGGCCGAAAGGATGACAACCAACAGTCTTACTAACTAATTTTGTAAATTGAAAATCATTTGTAAGGCATTTGATTTAAGTTTCTAATCTGTTTTTGCTGCTGTTATTGCTGTTAAAAATGCAGTTTTGTATGTATGCCCGTTTTTTATTACGCTGGTTTGTACGTTTGTTTGTGGTTTATAGGAGACTACACCGTTGGACCGATCGTCATGAAAGGAGGAAGGGTAAATAATCAATATTTTTGTGGAATTTTCAAGTGGGCATGGCGTCGCCCATACAAAGTGAATTTTTAACATCAAATATTAACATATAATATCCCAGTTTTTTTTATTTCGTGACGATGGGAGTAGCGAATCATATCGGGTTACTGCTAGTCTACTAGATACATAAAAGTGAAAATTCAATTATACCCTATACCACAATGTGGTCGGGATATAGTTAATGTGCTGATGTTTGTAACAACCAAAAATATTTGACTTAGACCCACCTTTTATTATACCGATCGACTCAGAATTAATTTCTGAGAATTACTCAGAATTACTCTCTGAGTCGATTTAGCGATGTCCGTCCGTCCGTCTGCCCATATGTGTGTCCACGTGAACTTTGAAATCAAATTACAGATCGCAAATATGAACATATTTTGATGAAATTTGGTATGTAAGCTTCTAACTGCCGTAGCATTAATGCTAATGAAAGTGGCGGAAATCAATGCATGTTCAGGCATAGCACCATACAAATGACACCTATGAAATCGACTTAAATTGCCGTATGATCCAAATTATCATATAGATCCCGGTCAAATTGGGTTTGTGTATGTTTATTATACTCATTAATCAGTAGTCTAAAAATAGACCCTATAGGACAATTCTTAGTCATAGCCCCCATAAAAAGCTGCTTCCCTACCTTCACTTAAATCTTTAAAAAACAAAAATATTGCACAGATTTTTCTAAAATTTAGTTTTTATATTTTTTTTGCAAAAAATAAGTGACCTTACCAAATACGGCCAGGTTCAGTTCATTTTTCCCTATATAAATATAGCATTCGATATGAACATTTTCATATTCAAAGGAAAAAAAATAATAAAAACGACATTCAAATTTGATTTATGCTTATTTTCTAAATCCAATTTGTTGGGCATAAGAGATAGCGTCCCTAAACACATGGTGGATGGTATCTTACTTGTTTTTTATGTACTGTTAGTTTATAGGAACATGATAAATGGCGGTGTTTCTTCTGGTTTCCTGATCAACAGTATTTTATTTAACATCCCTCAGCGGCCAACACGTTTCTTCTCACCTTTATCTGTTCAGTTTAATAGATCAAATTGTGTGAACGGTGATCCGCTTGCACGAATGTGTATTGCATTTAATAAGCTTTATAGATTTATTGATTTTTCTTCAAAAACAAATGTTATAAAAAGTGAAATAATAATTCATGTTCGCCTATTTTTTAAACGTTCTTGTAAATAGTCTGTAAGGATTAATTCCATAGAATAATCTGTATATATAAAATAAATTTTCTGTTTGTTTGTTTGTTTGTTTGTTTGACCGTTATATAAATTTTAATTTTTCAACGAATTTCTCTGAAATTTGGTACGCACGATCTCTGTACTCCAGGAAAGGTCGCCATATGCTTTGTACCGGCCACGCCTACTTTTACGCTCCCTTTTTTTGTACTATTCATTTTCTGTTTTTTGATATATTTGTTCGTTATAAAAAATTTTATTTTCAACGGATTTCTCTGAAATTTGGATACACGATCTCTCTACTCCAGGGAAGGCCGCCATATCCTTCGTACGGGTCACGCCTACTTTTACGCCCACTTTTTTTTATACAATTTATTTTCTGTTTTTTTTGGTATATTTGTTCGCTACACAATTTTTTTAAACGGATTTCTCTGAAATTTGCTACGCACGATCCGATGTACTCCAGGCATGTCGCCATATGATTCTTGCCGGCCACGCCTACCTTTACGCCTACTTTTTATACAAAATTAATTTTCTGTTTTTTGGTATATTTGTTCAATATGGAAATTTATATTTTTCAAGGATGTCTCTTAAATTTGGTACACACGCCTACTTTGCGCCTACTTCTGTGTATATAAAATTTATTTTTTTCCTTTAATTTGCTTCTTTGTTTGACTGATATATAAATTTTATTTTTCAATGGCTTTGAAATTTGGAAAACGTGATCTCTCTACTCCAGCGAAGGTCGCATTATATATATTTCTTGCTACGCCTACCTTTTCGCCCACATTTTTATAAAATTTATTTTTTTGTTTTTTTGGTATATTTGTTCGCTATAGTAATTTTTATCTTTCAATGGCTTTCTCCAAAATTTAGTACATATTCCAGGGAAGGTCGCCAAATGTTTTTCACCAACCACGCTTACTTTTTTGCCCACTTTTCATATAAAATTCATTTTTTGTTGGGTGCTATATATCTTCCCTATAAAAATTTGTATTTTCAACGGATATCTCTGAAATTTTGTTCACACCGGAACAAGTTCACGGTGCACAAATTCCCCAAATTTAAAAAAAGGTCCCCTAAAAGAAATGAACTAATTCTCCATTTTTTTAAAAATGAAATAAAAAACTTACTCCCCAAACTCATTCTTAAATTTTGACATATTTTTATACCCTATACCACTATGTGGTTTGGGTATAATGACTTTGTGCTGCTGTTTGTAACAACCAAAAATATTTGACCTAGACCCATCTCTAATTATACCGATCGAATCAGAATCACTTTTTGAGTTGATTTAACAATGTCCGTCCGTCCGTCCGTCCGTCCGTCCGTCCGTCTGTGTGTCCATGTAAAGTTTGTAATCAAACTGCAGGTCGCAAATATGAATATATTTTGATGAAATTTGGTATGTAAGCTTTTATCGGCGATGGGATGAACGCTATTGAAATTGGTGAGAATCGGTCCATGTTCAGACCTAGCCCCCATACAAATTACCCCTATGAAATCGACATAAATTGCCATAAGATCCAAATTGTCATATAGATCTTACTCAAATTGGGTTTGTATGCGTTCATTACATCCACTAATGAGTAGTCCAAAAATGATCCCTTTGGCCCCATATAGAGCTGCTTCTCGATCTGCACTTAAATCTATTAAAAAACAAAAATATTGCACTAATTCTTCTCAAATTTTGTTTGTATATATAAATTTGCAAAATACAAAAGACTTTACCAAACATGATCAGGATCGGTCCATTTTTAGACCTAGTACCCATATAGATATAGAATCCGATATGAACTTTTTCATATCTGCAGCCAAAAAAATTAATAAAAATCCCACTCAAATTTGGTTTTTGCTTATTTTCTATGTCCAGTTAGTTGGGCCTAAGAGATAGGGTTTCTAAACGCATGGTATAGGGTATCGTATAGTCGGTCTAGACCGACTATAATTTTCTTACTTGTTATTTAATGGATTTTGTTAAATATTTATTTTAGTGAAAATTCACATACTGCTCTCAATATATGTGCTGCTATATACGCATTTGAAATGAGTATTCTTTTCCATAGTATCATTTCGTTGCGCGGACGCTACACGCACGCAGTACACAGCTTAGCTAGAATATCGGAATGATCTGAAAAATATATTTTGGCGATTAACCCTTTCACTACCATTGGGATCATACGTCCCAAGCTAAATTTAAAAAAAATCGTCAAAATTAAAATACTCGCTCTATTTAAATAAGACAAAGCCCCATTGGTAGCTTTAAGTATTTCCTGCTCATAACGGGCTCTTTTGAGTGTGTGCAGTGAGTATATTGATTTTTTATTACAATCATTTGGCGGTAATCTCTGTTGGATGCGGACGAGTTTTCCAATTATTCGGTGTAGATAATACTTTTCCCATTATGAGTTATATTTTGTAAATAATATAAGTGTTTTGAATTATAATCAAGTTACTAAACAACAACAGGCTGTAAATATTTTATTTTATGTGGTTTTATTTCATTTGGGATAATAGATCCCGCTGGTTTTGTTTGATCCCCATAAATGGGATATATTGTCCCATTGGAATACATTACTAAGGTTATTTTTATACCCTATAGCACTATGTGGTTTGGGTATAATGACTTTGTGCTGCTGTTTGTAACAACCAAAAATATTTGACCTAGACCCATCTTTAATTGTACCGATCGAATCAGAATCACTTTCTGAGTTGATTTAACAATGTCCGTCCGTCCGTCCGTCCGTCCGTCCGTCCGTCTGTGTGTCCATGTAAAGCTTGTAATCAAACTGCAGGTCGCAAATATGGATATATTTTGATGAAATTTGGTATTTAATCTTTTGTCGGCCATGGGATGAACGCTATTGAAATTGATAAGAATCGGTCCATGTTTAGACCTAGCCCCCACACAAATGACCCCTATGAAATCAACATACATTGCCATAAGATCCAAATTATCATATAGATCTCAGTCAAATTGGGTTTGTATGTATATATTACATCCATTAATCAGTAGTCCAAAAATGATCCCTATTGGACAACTCTTAGCAATAGGCCCTATATAGAGCTGCTTCCCGAGCTTCACTTAAATCTATATAAAAAAAAAAAAAAAAAATATTGCACTGATTCCTCTCAAATTTTGTTTGCATATATTTTTGCAAAATACAAGAGACTTTACCAGACACGGTCAGGATCGGTCCATTTTTGGGCCTAGTCCCCATATAGATAGAGGATCCGATATGAACTTTTTCATATCTGCAGCCGAAAAAATTAATAAAAATCCCACTTAAATTTGGTTTATGCCTATTTTCTATATCCAGTTAGTTGGGCCTGAGAGATAGGGTCTCTTAACGCATGGTATAGGTTATCATATAGTCGGTCTAGACCGACTATAATTTTCTTACTTGTTATGTTTGCAGAAGGAATGAAAACAAATCTGATGGTAAATTCAAGGAAGACGAAATCTACGCGATAATAAATTCCAGTGACTCTGATCTTAGAGACTTCAGTGCTTCCGATTCAGAAAATAAATCTGTTTGCGACGAACAAACCGATGAATCTTTGGACGAGCTTGATGAACTTTTAGGCAATGATGTAAATCCCAACAGTGTTCGATGTTAATTCCAACTTTCAAGTAGTATGGGGACAACCATCGGACTTATTTTGTTCTCGGTTTCCTATCAGTGAAGATATTGAGTCCGTTATAGTAGCACCAATTTCAAGAAATTCAACTGAGCTGCTAATTTTTCAATGTTTGTTTCCAGAATCTCTGAGCCATTAACTAATGCATTAGAAATTAAAATTTTGTTAGGTATTTCTGTTATAAATAACAAACTTCCCGAGATTTCTGATTACTGATCCCAAAGTGAGTCAATGGGAAATGAATGTATAAAGAAGGCTATGGTGCGAAATCGTTATCAAATTTTGATATAGAAATTGTATTTTAATTTTTCTGAAAACCCGGTAGCCGCCTCTAAGCTTTTATTATATGGAAGAAGTTACCAGTTACTTGAAATACACTTTTGTAAAATCTCGCAGCGATAGTTTGCATCAGAGCATTGACGAATACATGGCCAAATTTAAAGGCAGGTCTTCTCTAATACTACGTTCTCACTGCAGCTAAATCCGCATTAGCTGTATTTTTTAATCTCCACCGTTCTCACTACAATTTGTAGCTTTAGTTTGACAGTTGCTGCACAGTTGTTCGAACGAATTGTTTATTTACATTTTAATAGTTTTTGTTTTGGAGAAAACAAATTTTGCGAAAAAGAAAGTTAAAAGTGAAATAAAATGCAAAATTTAATTTATATTATTAAAATCATTTCCATAATGGACATTACGAAGAAAATGCAACATAACGCAGACAAATTTATTTGTGATACATTGCAAAAGACGCGACTTAATCTGCGTAAAGCCGATGCACAAATTCTTATTATGATGTGGGAAACTATTCAACTTTTGTACAAGGTTTATTATAACAATTTAAATAAAGAAAAATTGTGTTGGGTGAAGGTGAGTCAACTTACGATTTTAAAAAATTAATTATTTAAGTAAAATATGTTTATAGGAACGTACTTCATCGTTTTGGGAAATCGACTGCCAACTGCTAGACGACGCGACATTTACAAATAATTTTCGTTTATCCCGCAAAAGCTTTGGAAAATTAGTTGCGCTCATGATAAATTTGGAAAAGAAAAATACACAGTTTCGTCAAGCGATTCTTGTTGAGAAGCGTGTTGCCATTGCGTTGTATGCATTGGGGTCATCTGCCGTGTACAGAAGCATAGCCAATTTATTTGGGGTTGGAAAGACTACCGTATGTAATGTTTTGTTGGAATTCTGCCAAGAAGCCTGGGACGTTATGCAGCCGTTGTACTTAAATCACTTCCCTCTTACCAGATCAAAAATCGAGGAGTGCAGAAATGGGTTTGAGGCATTGGGATTTCCTCAATGTATGGGTGCGCTTGGTAAGTGTATATATAAGTATAACAAAAATACAACGATTTTCAAAACACTTATAGATGGATGTCATATTGAAATACATCCCGATCAGGAGGATGCTTCGGACTACTACAACTATAAAGGGTGGTACTCGACTGTTCTGTTGGCATTGGTGGATTACAAGTATGATTAAGTGTACATATTTTATAATTTATTTTTATTTAATGAAATTATTATTTCAGATATCGCTTCCTTTATACTAATGTTGGCGCAATAGGTAAATGTAACGACTCCCAATTGTTCGAACAATCATCATTGAAACGTAGCCTTGCTAATTCAGAATTAATGCAAGACATGAGTAGGAGCATTATGAATGTCGAAATACCTATTTTAATCCTTGGGGATTCTGCGTTTCGATTAACACCAAATCTTATGAAACCTTACCCGTTTTATATTAATCAAAGCGAAAACGAAAGGAATTTTAATTATACTCTGTCAAAATGCAGAAGAGTTGTTGAAAATGCATTTGGACATTTAAAAGCTCGTTTTCGACGCATTGGGAAAGGCATCGATAACCATATAAAAAATGTCAACATCGTAATAAAAATTTGCTGTGTGTTGCATAATTTTTTAAATGAGGAAAACGACCATGTTAACCGAAAGTGGTTAGAAGTACAAAGAAATGTCGATAACATACGGCCTCAACCAGAAACCTCATATCCCATATTTTTCAACGAACCTAAAGCAGCAAGTAAGTAATTTATTTTTGATGATTGTTTATAGTTTATAATCCCCTTGACCAAAGCCAAATACAATTTTGGTTTTTTCAATTCAATTTGAGTTTTATTAAACATAAAAATTAAAGTAACAAAAAAGTAAAAAACTTAAAACTATATTGTGTAATACATAATATGTATGTATGTATATAAGACTACGATGAAAAATTTTATCAATTAGAAGTTGAAAAATATGAATTTATGTCAAAAGTGATGATCTTTCGATAAATATATATAATATAATATAATTTTATTTTTTTTTTTCAAGAAAGTTCATCACTTTTGACATGAATTATTCATTTTGTTTGAATTATTTAACTAATTCATTTTTTTTTTCAACTTCTAATTGATAGAATTTTTCATCGTAGTCTTCCGACTTCTTCATGTGGTCCTTCATTAGGCCACCCAATTTACCAATTTCGGCCAATATTTCCTTATTGATATTGTTTTTTTTAGCTGCTGCTGCTGATGTTGATGGAGCTGGTGATGAGAGTGGTGATGGAATTGTCATTGTTGTTGCTGATGGTGACGGAGCTGGTGACGAGAGTGGGGATTGAGGTAAAGTTGATAAAGTTGCTGCTGATGTTGATGGTGCTGTTGACACATTTTCATCTGAAATAAACCAAAATATTTATATATGTATATTGAAATAAAATACATTTTCATACTTACAAAAACTTTCCTAAATAATTTGGGTTGTGTTGTGAATTTTGAACCGACCAAGGATTTGGTGGATTCTCAAATAATGAGGCCACTCCGATGGTGACCCACCAGAGCTCACGGCCACCGATTTCTCTTTTCTGAAAAACAAAGTTATTTCAATCAAGATGCATTGCATACATATGTGTTATAAAATATTTACCTGTACCGATTTGTGAGATTTTTTATCTTCACTTGTATTTCATTTTTTGAGAAGAAATACAAGTGTTTTCCCAGCTCCGCGGCGATTTCCTCATAAACATGGATATTTCTGCGACATCCGGGAGCTGCGATAACTTTTCCTCCCACAATTCCAGCAACATCGTTTCCGCCCCAATACACCACGTTTTTCGCGATTGCTTTACTTTCGACATGCTGAAATTGAATAACAAGTTAAAATAATAAATAAAAAAGGCAAATAAATAATTTTCTAATTAAACAATTCTTTGCTATACTCACTTGCTGCTTTTGTTTATGAATTTTTGTTTTGTTTTGTTGTAAATGAAAATACACAGTTGTAAAATGATGCAAATTTTCTGCTGCAGCGTTGTAAATTTGTTCATTTTGCGACGTATTGCACAATACATCCCTGATTTCTGTTGGATTTATTCTCGATATAGTTAAAGCGAGGGTTATATTTTGACACTATTTATATACCCAAAAATTGACCAGCTTTAATTAAATCCACTATAAAGCGAGTCAAATGCAGATTTAGCTGCAGTGAGAACATAGTATTAAGCAGTATCTTCCGCTAAAGCCGATTAAACGAGCTATTAAAATTTGGCAATAGTGCGATTCCAAACTGGATACACATGCGATTTTAATACCTACGCCGGTAAAGATAAATGCCCTGCTTCATTTGGCGTTTTATAGGAAAAAGTCGTTACTAAATTGAGCAATACTATTCGCAATCTAAACAGTTTTGGTGTTTTATCATTTCTTCATTTATGATATAAAGTGATGAAAACTTGCATAGGAACATGTATTCAAAATAGGAAGAACCTGCCAACTTGTTCTAGAGCTGTTGTTAACTGTCCCGAAGCCTTGAAAAATAAAAATTATTGTTAAATAAAAATGTAATAAAAAATTAAAAAAACCTGTATTTTATTATTCTCATAGAAAAACTACCGATGTGATTTTTAGTCCCAATATATGAGATTTAAAAAACTCAGTGGGACATAAAATCCCAGGACATATCTTATTTCAGAAGGATACTAGATTTTTTTTTAAATTTTTTTTGTGCTTTTTAATATCACATCTATGCGAAAAAATTGCTAAATATTATCAAAAATTACTCCTTATAGTACGGTAGTGAAAGGGTTAAAATAAGAGAACAACTGCGCGGCAGCACGGGTGTGGCTGGCAAACGCGCGGAAGCGGACGCGACTCGCTCACGGAACACAGCTCACTGAAAATTCTTATGATAAATTTTATCAGCGTATGTGAAATTACTAGCTGTTGATCAAAATAGTCCACACATATACTATAAGGAGTTGCTTAAAGAAACCTTGCGGCACAATTTTAAACGTCGCATTAATTTTTCATTTTTGATACTTCTATGAATTTGACGTCTCTGCTCAACGATGATCACTTATTGATTGAAGTAATTAAATTTTTAAAATTTCTTATTCCTTTAATTTGCAAACGATTTCGTTATACTTGATGTTTATAAATAAACTTAAAAAAAACTTTAAGCGGTTTCGCAGCTTATTTTTGAAGCATTTTTGCTGCAGCGTCTTATAAAAAACTTCTAAATTAAAAAATCATACAAATTTTTGGATTCAAAGTTCATTTATTGGGGAATTTGTTCATTGGGGACTAAGGACTCAGCGCCTGGTAAGCACAGTGAACCATTTTTCAAGTCAAAGGCTTTGTGATCCCGGGCAAGACCGGGTAAAAGCAGCTACTAAATAAATAAAACACAAAGCGCCTTTGGGCAGGTCTATCTAGAAGGAAAAATAGGATACATTTTATACAGGGTGGCCCAAAAAAGACTGAAGGATTAAAAATAGTTATATCTTTTTTGTTTTTAATAATTTTTTTTTTTGTCTTTTGCAGGTTATTTACTGGTTTTTGGAGATAAATCATGGCTACATATGATGTGCAGAAACGCGCCAAAATCATTGAATTTTTTTATTCTTCTGGAAGGTCAATTATTACAACTCAACGAAATTATCGTCGTCATTTTAATGTCCGAACAGCACCCAGTCACAACATGATTAGGAACTTAGTCTCCCGTTTTGAGGAACATGGAACAGTGGCAGATCTTCCAGGAAGAGGAAGAGGTCGATCTGTGCGCAATGAAGCAGTTGTGGAGGCTGTACGGCAGAGTGTAAACGAATATCCATCTGTCTCTACTCGTCGTCGTTGTACTCAATTGGGAATCTCCAGAACATCCCTGCAAAGAATTTTGAAGCGGGATCTTAAAATGTTTCCGTATAAAATTCAAATGGCACAGCAACTGCTTCCCCAAGATCATCAGGCACGCCTGGAATATGCTATTCGTTTTAGTCAAATAGCCAGAGAAAATGATAACTTTTTAAACAATCTTATAATGAGCGATGAAGCTCATTTCCACTTAAATGGCTATGTAAACAAACAAAATTGTAGATTTTGGGGCACTCACAATCCTAGGGCATTACATCAGCGTGAATTATACCCCGCCAGATGTACTGTTTGGTGCGGTGTTAGGGCTGATAAAATTATCGGTCCATATTTTTTCGAAGATGTGGAGGGTCAACCAGAAACGGTTAACGGGGCTCTGTATAGGACTATGATAGAAAATTTTTTGCGTCCACATGTTGAGAATAATCAAAACATATGGTTCCAGCAATATGGAGCAACTGCGCATACAGCAAGAGCGACAATGGAACTTCTTCATAACATTTTTGGTGAACGAATAATTTCCAGAAATTGTGATTTTGCTTGGCCTCCACGTTCACCAGATTTGACTGCTCCAGACTTTTTTTGTGGAGCTATTTGAAAGGAGTTGTGTATATCAATAAACCCTAAACAATTCAAGAGCTTAAGCAGAACATTCAAGCAGAAATAAGGAACTTGGAACCAGAAACTCTACGGGTAGTAATGGAAAATGCGGTTAAAAGAGCCAATTTTTGTTTGCAAGAAAATGGACACCATTTGAGAGATGTTATATTTCACACTTAGATGTAAAAAATTTCCATGAATTAAATATTTAAAAACATAAAAAAAATTAATAAAAAATAAAAACAAAAAAAATACAGTTATTTTTAATCCTTCAGTCTTTTTAGGGCCACCCTGTATATATAATATATATATATATATATCACAATTTGGCCCACTCTAATATATATGTATATCAAGCGGGCGTAGTGCCTCCAATTTAAAGCGACTTTTTATTATCAAATATTAGAGTCTGCAATACCTTATATGTCTCCATAAGTTGAGTAGTCATGCGTAAAATGGGCGGAGATTTCGTCAATGGGCCTCCCATATAAAATTAATATTTATTATTATATATATGGATCAATGTGAAAGTTAAAATCTTAAAACTTTATGTTGGTTATGAATATGAGTAGTCTAGCAGAGATGGAAAATATCTAAAGAACGATTGAGTAGGCATATTAAAAAAGTTGTAATCAAATAAGTGGTTATATATAAAGTAGTAAAAATCGGGAGCTTTAAAACTTTGTTAGGCTCTTTAAGCTGTGAGTCTCAGTTGTTCTACCAGAAATGGGCGCAATTAAACTAGTAGAAGTGGCATCCCCCACCCAAAGTTGATTACATGTAGCGGTGCGATAGTGAGAATAAATAGATTAGTAAAATACATAAAGGAAATAAAAATGGGCTTGGTTGAACCATTGTGTGTTTTCAGAGAAAAAGGCTTGCCTTCTATAATATAGATAAATTGTGAATGAAAATTTTATGTTCTCTATCAATCAATTAATATGTTTGTATAAAATAAAAACATAACGAGTGTTTAGTTATGTAGCATCGATGTCAAATTTTTCATATCTGCAAGCAAAAAAAAAAATTTAAATAATAACAATGTTACTCCAATTTTTTTTACGGCAATTTTCTATATCCAATTAGTTGGACGTAAGACTATTTCTATAAGCCCATGGTATAGGGTATCATATAGTAGGTCTTGGCCGACTGTTATTTTCTTACTGGTTTTTATTTAACGTTTTGGTCAGGAATTCCTTTAGGAATACCTAAGCTTTAGATGACGGAATGTAAAAATTTTTTGAATATGCTATATTTGTTTTTTTTTTTTTTTTATCAAAAATATTTAGTATTTTCCGTATTTATATTATTTATGCTTCCGATTGTTGCCCTCTGCAAATTGTGATGTTTTGTTAAGCTTATAAAATGTAAATATAATCAAATTATAGTCTCTATTTTAATTGCAATATGTATTTTATATTTCTATTTAATTGTACACGATTGTTAGGGATATAACTATATATATTGTTTTTAAAATTAAGAGGCACTGCTTGTTTGCTTTAAATTCCCTTAATTTTACGGAATTTTATTATACATGCTGCGTTTAATTCTAGCTCATTTGGCAATAAAGACCAGTTCCTGCCATGTCCCAAAACCTAATTTTAGTCGATAGAATTGTCCAACCCATATCATGCGAATTAAATTTGTTTTTACGATCATACTTAAAACAAATGAATTTAATTTTTTATTGGTTTTGTTATATCAAGTTATCATTTTGTAAGACGCTGAATTATATCACGGTTATATCATATTCGCATACACCTTTAAACAAGTAACCGCGTACTTATGCTTTAAAAATAATGTTGTTAAACAATTCAGGAGATATATGGTTTTTTATTTATTTATTTCAATTATGATGCTATGTGATAATGATGGCGAACCTTAGTTATACCGCTAATATACACATATTATGGTTTACTAAACGTTAATGATTTTTAAAAACATAATTTTGTTTTAGCTAATGAAATAAATTAAAATTTCCCCACATCTATTAAATTTAAATACAGTTTATATGTAGAAAACAAATATCATATTTAATTTGATAAGTTTAAAACTTTGCAAATATGAAAATGTTATTGCATTTAATTAAAAATGGTTATTAGGTTGGCTCCTGAATATCAATTTACTTCGAATATAATACCAGTGTATATTTTTTTTTAAATTGTGTTCAGAGCACCGCGACGTTATATCAATGAGACAGGTACTCACGAAAAACACAAGAGACTTCTGTCTTTGAAACCTGTTTTGGAGCAAAGTTGTATCTTAAGTAATTGGTTCGCCACTAGCGGTGATACAACATATATGGCAATAACCAAACCTCTTCGTGGTGCTCCTCGACAACCCCAGGCGAAGTCAGTTAATTCTAGTGATTTTTCCTAGCGACTAATTGATTAAGATCATGGTTTATCAGTGCTATTCCTTTCTTTTTAGGGGGATAACTGGTAGACTCAAATCGTCACCACAGTTATAAATTGGTACTACGGGAAGTCATGATTAGCCCAAAGAAATTAATGGGACCAGGTTATCTTGACGGAGATGATTGGACAAATAATATACATAGAAAAAGCTAGTACTTAGGTACAACTGAGGTGGTGTTAACGCCACCCAGTAGAATGGTGTTTTAAGAGGTCAAACTTCTAATTTGAGGTAAAAATTTTTTTCAAACGAAAATTATTAAATTTATTTATAAATTGAAGTTTGACCCCTTAAAACACCATGAAGGGTCATAGCTAGGTCAAAAATTTGTAGGAGAAAAATATGTGCCTATATATTTGCAATACAAATGCGTAAGGTGCATTTTCCGAAAGTCATCTGGCTTACGAGTTATAGCTAGTCCAAGCTTGGAACTAATTTTACTCCATTTTTAGGGCTATAAGTTGTGACGGACTGGCCGGTTTGCATCCGATTGAAAAAATTTTTGTACGGATATTATTTTTTATGCCCAATATACTAGAAAATGAGCGGGGAGCGGAAAAAATAACACTTTTTGTTTTATGGGCGCTCTAATACATATGGATACAAATGTATTAACTACTAGTTGACACCTGTGAATAATCCAAAAACCAATCATGAAGAATCCTACAATAAAGTGCACATTAAAACAAGAAATACCATAGAAAGGGTTTTCGGAATAAGAAAAAGTCGTTTTCGAATACTTTTGGATAAAATGCGTGTTTCCCGAAAAAATGCAAAAACACTGATTGTGGCGTTAGCTGTTCTCCTTAATTTATCAATTATGTATAAGGAAGATGACTTTGGTAAGATAATAATATCATGAAATTTCTAACACTCTCATGTAATACATTTCTTAGATGCTGGTGATGACAACTTTGAAGATATAAATCTACAACCTACATCAGCGAATATTAAACCAACTCAATTGGAAAGTGAAACAATATCACGTGCAATTTATCATTCAATAATATTTTTAGAAATAATGCAAACAAATCAATTCATATGACCTTTAATTCAAATTCATATGGCATTACAACAAAAAAAAAAACATAAATTAATTAAAATACTTAAAATACGTAAAACATTAAGCAATAAAATTGTAAAAATAATAATTATAAAATTAATTAAAAAATCCACTTTTCTTCATATTGTCAAGTTCAATCTTTAATTTTTGAATTTTTAAGGAATGTTCTTCATCCATCTGTTTATTTTCCAGTTCCAACTTCATATTTTTTTGTTGATAAAAACTGTTTTTGGTCTCGAATGGAGCCTCACTGTACGCTATTTCTTTTTTCTTTTGGGTGATACTTATTTCCAGCAGTTTTATTCTCATTTCATCGACCTTAAGAGGTCTCTTTTTTGTAGAAGATGGATTTTGCATCTCATCATCGCTTGCTAACAATTCGTTCATATAGTTCGACAGATCATCGTTTGTGTGCCTTCTTTTTTGGTCGCAGGCTTCAGGTTGGTGTATTGAATTACTATCATACACATTATGATCATGGTCAAAATGTTTTGGCATGTGATTAATTAATTCCTCTTCCACTATATTTAGAGGTTCAGGGGGTGGACCACCTCCAGTCTGTCTGCTTAGTTTCAGAAATGAAGAATTTTTGGTTTTGGCCATGGATTTAGTTTTTTGCCATTGGATTTGTACTTGGTCCTATGTCCTTTACACTTTTGCAATTGAATTGAAAATCGTGTGGATTGAATTCCAAGCTCAATTTTTGCATTTTTCGTGATTTCCAATTTAACCAAAACTAATTGTGATAAAATATCATGTAAAAAAATAAATTTTGTTAATCTTAAATCACCCATATACTTCTTACCTTTTCATCTTGTTCCCAGTTTGATGATGTTTTTTGCTTATTTTTATAAATTTTCTCCATTTTTTTTTTCAAAATTTTCGCTTTAAACTTTTTCTAACGCTCAAAATAATATACAAATGTCAAAATCAATTCTCATTTAAACGAAAATCAGAGTTGAATCTAACTAAAACAGAGATGTTACAATTTTTCTTAATCGGGTGACTAAAAAGTGTTTTGAATAAACTCATGACTAAATTGTGACTAAGCTTAGTTAACATTTTAGTTGCTCACTCGATGATCAGAGTATCGTCGGAGTATACAAATTTTTGTTTTGAATGCTGCTGCTATAATATTAATTTGCAAACGATTTCTTGTGGCCGACAAAAAAAAGTTTATTTACAAACTGATTTTGACAAAAAATACCCCATTTGAAAGTGATTTCTTTTTAGCTGTCTAACAGATTTACAGATCTGCACCGTCTGGAATTGTTTCTTTTTGAAGTAATGCTCATTTAATGTTGCTACTAACAGAATACATGCTGTGTGTGTGTTTAGTATAACTATCAAAAGCCCTGTGTTGAATTTTGAAATGCCTAAAATTGATAAGCATACCTTTAGGCTCCGTTAAAATTATTTATTAATACGCGCATTTATATATCTTCTGTGTGTTTAACAAATATTTATAATGAAATTTAATGGATTTTGTTTAGAAAGTGTTCAAATGCGAATTAACTAAAATTGATTAGCATACCTTTGGGCTCTTATAAAATTTCTTATTAAATGAAAAATTTAAATTTCCTACAATTTAATCTCGAATTTCGAGAGCTCGGGTCTTCTAGTCAAAATCAATATTTGATAAAAATTACATGTGAATTAGAGTCGTCTTATATTGATAGCTGAAATGCATACCACTGAACAAACTTCAACCATTTAGAAAATAAAACTACTTTCAAATATATCCAAGAACAAATTTAAGTTTATATATAACATTTTCGAACATAACGTAACGTTGTCCAGACGAAGTATTAACAGTCAGAATTCTTATCGTAAATTTTGAATGTGTGTAATAAGTATGCCATTCATAACTAGTTGTAGCGCGCCTTACGAGCCTGTTGAAAAATTTAAAATTCTTGAATTTAATATACACAAAACAGTTATTAAAAAATAATTTCTATCAATATTATGAATATTTTATAAGAAAAATTCATACAATTTAAAATTTTTTTAAATAATTAAAACTGCGATGCTTCATTTTCGAGATTAAAGCAAATTTCTTATTCCTGAAAAAGTTCGCTACAAAACCGTCCAAGTCATAAGAGGTGTTTTGGATGGGGGAAAGTTTTCAAACATTCTGCTTTAGAACGCTTAGTTTTCTATACATAAGCAATATTATGTTCCACCGTATAAATAGTTATCGCCTTATTTTTATTGTGGCTGGAGGGGGCAAAATGTAAATTATTTTGCTCTAAAATGCTTAGTATTTCTGACGAATTTATGTTCCTAGGCGATCTAGCAACCAGTAAATTATTTTGGCACAATGACGCTCAATTTTCAATTGCATCCAAAACTAATTCGTGGACGTATGAATTTGATAATTAATAATACGTATACGCACAACATGACACATACAGGAATACGTGATAAGTGTATCTATTAAGATACGATTAACTCTGCTATCATACTTATTGTATTTTATAAATTAGTGTTTAAAAAAAGCAAAGCAAAATAGTACCAGCATTTTATCAAAATTTTATACAATTTTTTATAACTATTATTATTAGCAGAAATAACGTTAACATATCATTTTGTGACAATTTTCATTATGTTAAAAGCCATTTTGAAAAGTAAACAAGTAAGAATTTATAGTCGGTCTAGACCGACTATACGATACCCCAACTAATTCGAAATAGAAAATAAGCATAAACCAAATTTGAGTGACACTGTTATTAATTTTTTGGCTGCTGATATGGTTCATGTCCTGACCATATATGGTAAAGTCACTTATATTTTGAAAAAATATATACAAACTAAAATTTAGAAAAGTCTGTGCAATATTTTTGTTTTTTGATAGATTTAAGTGAAGCTCGGGAAGCAGCTATATATGGGGGCTATGACTAAGAATTGTCCTACAGGGTTTATTTTTAGACTACTGATTAATGGATAAAATAAACACATACAAACCTAATTTGACTGAGATCTATAAGGTAAATGGGATCTTATGGCAATTTAGGTCGATTTCATAGGGTTCATTTGTATGGCGACTAGGTCTGAACGTGAACCGAATTTTACAAATTTCTACAGCGTCATCCTATGGCCGACTAAAGCTCATATACCAAATATCATAAAAATAGATTCATATTTGCGACCTGCAGTTTGATTACAAGGTTTACAGGTACACACAGACGGACGACAATTGCAATAGTTGAAATGTTGACAACTTCCCTCTTATGCGAAACGAAGATACGTTAGAGACAACATTTCTAGTGTATTTCTGGTGACGTTGTCAACGAACGCGTCAGTAGTTTGGTACTTCTATTATTTTTTTCTTTGACTGCTGTTCTCTTTTTTTATTGCATCAGTTTCTTTTGTCAAAAAATTAAAAATAATTGTGTTTTGTGTTTGTGAATATAAAAAGATAATTAAAATTATTTTATGTAAACAAATAAAAAATGAGTAAAAGAAACCATAAAAGACTTGTAAAAAAGCAAAGAGTTCATAGAAAAATAAGATAGTGAAGATTTTATGGGGCATTTGGAAGATTTTGCTGTTCTGAAATTGACGTTGCGATATAAACTGAAAAGGTGGTACATTGAAACAGCTCATTCTAGAAAATGTTTGGAGAAGCTGTTATTAATACTAATTGTAGAAGTTCCATTCTCTAGAGCAGCTTTGCTGGCCAAAAGAACACAGGTGTTAGTTAGAAACGTTTCCCGTGGAAGCCACTGCCATATTGGAATTGAAATGCAGTTAAGGAAAGTTGCACACATACATATGTATTAAAAATCTACGACGAGGTCAAACTGGATACAAACACTATTCAAAAGCTCGTGGATCAGACTGTGGTCAACTCTTTGCAGGATCTTCAACGCACAGGTGATAATGCAACCCTCTGCTGTAGCAATATATCTGGGGAGCATTAAACCGAGTGCCATCAAAGATTATTTGAAAGATTTCATTGAAGAAGTTATTTTATTAAAAGATCAACTTATATTAAATGGAAAAGAATTAAATTTAAGTTTCATTGCTTAACGTTTGATACACCGGACAATCTTTCATTTGTGTCGTCCCTGGGTATACCTCAAGAAATGGCTGTACGCAGTGCCCTCAAGTTGCGAAAAAAGTGAACAATGTACTCACAGTACCGTTACTGGCTCCTTCATTTCCGACGTGGATTTTACTTTGAGAAATTATCCCAACCTCCGAAAGGTTTAAAAATGAGAAAAATAAGCTTTGACATGGTATCACAAGCTCCGTTAGATAGCATGCAAGTTATGGACCTAGGAGTCACAAAAAAAATTCTCATTGTTATAGTTAATAGTAAAACAGAAGAAAAGACATAAAAAATATTTCAAAAATGTCTTCTGACCTGGTGAACTTAAAAAAATTTATTCCAAAGGAGTTTCCAAGAAAACCTAGGTCTTTAGATAATTTGCATCATTGGAAAGCGACTGAATTTCAACACTTCCTTGCTTACGCAAACATAATTACCCTTTATAATAACGTGCATGAAGATATTTTGTACGAATTTTTAACTTTGCATTGTGCCTACCGACTGCCTAATAATCCACGACACGTGAATCCAAATATTACTCAAGCTAATGATTTGCTTAAGTTATTTGTCGAGAATTTCTCTGCTGTATTTGGTTCAAACAGCGTTTCTTTTAGTTTTTAATAATGTGCTGCATTTGGCTTCTTGCGCTGAAATATGTGGACCATTTAATTCATTTTTTGCATACAACTTTGGAAACAAACTGCAGGTATTAAAAAGAAATGTTCGAAAACCATCATCGATCCTTCTACAAATCGTTAAAAAGAAGTTCACAGGCAATATGGAGAACCTAAAACTGAAGAGATAAAGTACAAATGAATTGTCATAATTGGAGCTTTTGTGAATGATTGCTTTATGTCATGGAAAGAACCCAATAATATTTGTTGTGTGAAATCTTATATTCCTATAAAAATTGAAAGTATAAAATAGAAGATGAAAATTATATTGAAGGATGACAATTGTTCGGTTTAGACAGTTTTTGCCAAGAACCCATAACTTCTTGTGAGCTGGGTACTTTTAAAACAAATCTAGCTTCAGGCGAAAAAGAGAAACTTTTGATAAAAGACGTTCAGTTCAAAAAATGCGTGTTTTTGTTACTAAAAATTAGTACAAACATTAATAGTTGTGAATCAAAAAACTGCCTTACAAATTTTCTACAAAACTTTTATCCAAAATCGGTTGATTCTAAAAATTGCATTTCTATAATATTATAAATTGTACTTTTTTCATATTTTTTTCAATTAATCCAAAGTGCTTTCAGCTCTTATAGGTACAATAATTTTTCAAAAAAATCTTTTCCATAAAACCACTAATAATAAAATAAACTTTTCTTGCCAATAATTGGATATCATATCAACTTTCAATAACACACCTGACACGATTTTGAGAGCCGCTTCTTACCGGCAAAAAAGAAATATTTTAAGCAAAATATTACAGAAAACATAATTTTCAGCTCCTTAAATTTAATTACAGTTACTATATTTAAAGCAATTATTTTATTAACTTAATATTTAAAATGTTATATAATATTAAGAAAGGTTTAGCCAGCCTTGATTTAAATCAGCCCTCAAAAAAGACTATTCTGTACAATTTATAGTTGCTATATACTTTTAACTCTAAATAATTTTTTGTTAATTAAAAATAATTAAAGGTTTAGCCAGCCTCGACGAAAATGTGCATAAATATGTGTTTAATCCAATCCTTATAAAATTGTAAAGCAGGGTCACCAAAATGCATTAGTGAATCTTTGGTTCAAAGGCCTCCTTATGATCGCAAAAGAACTACCCCGTAAATATTGCTAAAGTCTACTGGTAGATTTTATATGAGAAGCTAATGTTATATACCAATAGGCGATTACTTTGGTTGGGATATACTTGGTCAGTAGTAGTAGCGATAATGTCACTAGTAAAACATTACAATTTCACTATTGGCATTTCCTGCAGGGTAATAATAGCAGGAGTGCTAAAGAGTATATGTATCTGTATAGTGTTTTAAAGCAAGGGTTGCCATTATAAGTGATACATAATAGTATGCGGCGGCACAAATATTATGGCTATTTTTCCAAATAATGTGTTAAACTTAAAAAAAAAGCGTTCACAAAAACATAAAATAATTCATTTTTAAAGACTAGATATAATAAAATGCTCAACGCTTACCAGTAGCCATGGCCTAGCATCCATCATTTAAATAAGAAAACCCCCATTGTGTAAAATATCGATGTTTTGAACAAACTGGAGTAAACGCTGTATATTTTGATAGCTAAGCACGTCTACGCAACTTTTGAAATTTTGCTAGAAATTTTGATAAAAAAAACTGAAAAGTTGCGATTGTAGTGTATTTGATAAGTCGAAGTTATCCTACCTTCAGTACGGTAACTTAAATGGTAACCTTGAACCATTTATATGTAACAATATCCGCACTCACCAAACTTAAAGCGTGAGAAATGCATTGCTTGCATTTCTACACATGTAAAATAGTTCTATTTATCTTTATGAGAATTAGCAAGCTAAGCTAATTCTCAGACATACATATACATACTTAAAAATACTAACCTAGAGTTAATGAAAATAAAATACTAACAATATATAAATAAACGTGAACAGAAACAGTCGCACAAGCGGCTGTTCAAAACGAAATAAAAAGTGTTTTAATTTATAGATATAAAAACTTATTATATGGCGATTCTGCCATGGCCACATCGTGAGACCAGGACCCCATGACGTGGCCCAAGTGCAAAAGTGAAAAAATTAATTTTAAATTAATTTAATTAAAAAAAAAATTAAAACTTTATAAACTATAAACAAAAAGTATGTGCGAAAGTTGACCATAAAAAAAACTATTAAATTGAAAATAAGAGAAATAAATTTAAAATAAGAAAAAAAAGGATTTGCAACTACGAAAAGTATACATGAACAAAATATAAAATAGTGTATTAGTTAAAAATACATGTGTTAAATAGGTGAATCTAGCAATAAAGCTACACAAACTAATAAAAATTACCTTGATAACATCGACAAATAAGATAAACATACAAAACTTTTATATAAGATTTAAAAAGAGGAAAAAGAAAAGAATTATTTCAAACATATTGCACACAATTCTTAACTACATACGAAAGTGGCTACTGGTGATAAAAACGAAATGCTTAACGAACCAATCATTGATCGGTGCGGCCAAAGCACCTCGACAGCATCATCAACAAAGAAGTCAACAACAGCTTCAACGACAGCAGCAGAATCAGCAACAGCAGGAACAACAGCTAAGTAGATAGATCTTTTTAAATAAATTAAAATCCACAAAAAATATATGTATTTGTATAAGATCTTCAAAGAAATTGTAAATCTAATAAACATTAGGTAAAAAAAAAAGAATTAAATTATTAAATTAAGATAAAAATATAAACAAAATTTGAATACCTCCAATATAAGTTTAACTATTGAATAAGTTCATATAGTGAATATTGAATATTTTTAAATTTTTATAAATACTAAACTTTACATTTTTATTAATTTTTTACCAAATATAATAATTTAAATATAAAAGAAAAACAATTTTTTTATTCATGTAATAAGAGATAACACATAAAATTAAAATTTATTAATTCAAATATTAAAAAAAAAGAGGAAAATTGATTAAAATATAGGAATTGATTTTAAACTCAGTTTAAATTTAATTAAACTGTGAATTTATTCTATCTATATATATAAAATTCATTTTCTGTTTGTTTGTTTGTTTGTTTGTTTGTTTGTTTGACCGCTATACAAATTTTTTTTTTCAACGGATTTTCCTGAAATTTTGTACACACGATCTCTATACCCCAGGAAAGGTCGCCATATACTTTTTACCGGCCACGCCTACTTTTACGCCCACTTTTTATGTAAAATTCATTTTCTGTTTTATTCATATTTGTTCACTATACAAATTTTTATTTGTTAACAGATTTCTCTGAAATTCGGTATACACGATCCGTGTACTCCAGCTAAGGTCGCCATATACTTTTTATCGACCACGCCTACTTTTACGCCCACTTTTTATGTAAAATTCATTTTCTGTTTTATTCATATTTGTTCACTATACAAATTTTTATTTGTTAACAGATTTCTCTGAAATTCGGTATACACGATCCGTGTACTCCAGCTAAGGTCGCCATATACTTTCTATCGACCACGCCTACTTTTACGCCCACTTTTTATATACAATTCATTTTCTGCTTTTTGGTATATTTGTTCGGTATACAAATTTTTATTTTTCAACGCATTTCTCTGAAATTTGGTACACACGATCTTTGTACCTCAGGCCAGGTCACCGGGTGATTCTTGAGGCCACACCTACTTTTACGCCCACTTTTTGTATACAATTCGTTTTCTGTTTTTTGGTATATTTGTTTGCTATACAAATTTTTGTTTTTCAACGGAATTATCTGAAATTTGGTACACACGACCTCTGTACTCCACCTAAGGGCGCCATATGCTTCGTGCCTGCCACGCCTACTTTAATGCCCACTTTTTGTATACAATTCATTTTGTTTTTTGGTATATTTGTTCGCTATACAAATTTTTATTTTTCAACCGATTTCTCTGAAATTTGGTACACACGATCTCTCTCTTCCAGGGAAATCGACATATTCTTCATACCGGTCACGCCTACTATTACGCCCACTTTTTGCATACAATTTATATTCTGTTTTTTGGTACATTTTTTCGCTACACAATTTTTTAACGGATTTCTCTGAAATTTGCTACACACGATCTCTGTACTCCAGAGAGGTCGCCATATGATTCTTGCCGGTCACGCCTACTTCTACGCCCGCTTTTTATACAAAATTAATTTTCTGTTTTTTGTATATTTGTTCATTACAAAAATTTTTATTTTTCAAAGGATGTCTAAAATTTGGTCACACGATCTCTATACTACAGGGAAGGTCACCATATGCTTCTTACAGGCCACGCCTACTTTGCGCCAACTTCTATGTATATAAAACTTATTTTTTCCTTTTATTTGTTTCTTTATTTGATTGCTATAAAAACTTTTATTTTTCAATGGCTTTCTTCGAAATTTAGTACATATTCCAGGGATTTTTACCGACCACGCCTACTTTTACGCCCAATTTTCTTATAAAATTCCTATTTTGTTGTGTGGTATATTTCTTCCCTTACAAATTTGTACTTTTCAATGAATTTCTCTGAAATTTGGGTTACACGGAAATAACTACACGGTGAACAAATTCGCCAAACTTAAAAAAAGGTACCCAAAATAAATTAACAAATTCTCCATTTTTTTTTAATCGAAATAAAAAATGAATTTACTCCCCAAATTCATTCTTAAATTTTTACATATTTTTATTTAATGAATTTTGTTAAATATTTATTTTAGTAAAATGAGTATTTTTTTCAAAATAAGTTGGCAACAGCTGCGCGGCAGCACAGGTGTGGTTGCCAAACGCGCGGAAGCGGCGCGCGGCGTGCGACCGCGGACTCGGACGCGACGGGTGCGGACGCGACGCGCTCTCAGAACACAGCTCAGCTAAAATATCGCAATGCTCTAAAAAATATGTTTTAGGAATTAAAATAAGTTAAAGAGAACTAAGCGGAGGCACGGGTAGTAGCTGCGAGGAAGCAGCGAGATGCGCGCGGCCGCGGCGCGCTCGCGGAACAGCTCAGCTAAAATATCGACCGCGGACTCGGACGCGACGGATGCGCACGCGACGCGCTTTCGGAACACAGCTCAGCTAAAATATCGCAATGCTCTAAAAAATATGTTTTAGGAATTAAAATAAGTTAAAATAAGTTAAACTAAGGCGCGCGGACGCGACGCGCTCGCCGTACCCAACTCAGCTAAAATACCGCAATGATCTGAAAAATATATTTCGGCGATTAAAATAAGTTGACAGCAACTGCGCGGCAGCACGCGTATGGCTGCCAAACGCGCGGCGCGCGACCGCTGACTCGGACGCGACGGATGCGCACGCGACGCGCTCTCGGAACACGGCTCAGCTAAAATATCGCAATCTCCAAAAAAATATGTTTTAGGAATTAAAATAAGTTAACGAGAACTAAGCGGCAGCACGGGTAGTAGCTGCGAGGAAGCGGCGCGAGGCGCGCGGACGCGGACGCGACGGATGCGGACGCGACGCGCTTGCGGAACACAGCTTACCAAAAATATCGCAATGATCTGAAAAATATATTTCGGCGATTAAAATAAGTTGACAACAACTGCGCGGCAGCACGGTTCTGCCTGCCAGACGCGCGGAAGCGGACGCGACTCGCTCGCGGAACACAGCTTATTGAAATGTCGTATGATAAATTTTATCTACGTATGTGAAATAATTACCTGTTGATCAAAATAGGCCACACATATACTATAAGCAGTTGCTTAAAGAAGCCTTGCGACACAATATTAAACTTCGCATTAGTCTTTCATTTCTGAAACTTGAATTTGACGTCTCTGCTCAATGATGATCACTTATTGAATGAATTAATTAAATTTTTAAAAGTTTTGATTCCTTTAATTTGCGGCCCATTCCGTTATATATGATGTTTATAAATAAACTGAAAAAAAAAACTTAAAGCGGCTTCGCACCTTATTTTTTAAGCATTTTTGCTGCAGCATCTTATAAAAAACTTCTAAATTAAAAAACCAAAAACTTTTTAATTGAAATAAAAAATGAATTAACTGCCCATACAAATTTTTGGGGAGAAAGTCCATTTTATTGGGGAATTTGCTAATTGGGGACTAAGTACTCAGCGCCTGGTAAGCACAGTGAACCATTTTTCAAGTCAAAGGCCTTTTCATCCCGGGCAAGACCGGGTAAAAACAGCTAGTAAACTATAAAAGTAATCATTTAAATTGCTGAAAAAAAAAATTTTACCGAAATTTTTTATTTTATTATGAACATTAAATTTTTTAATTTTTATTATCAAAATTTATGTATTGAATTGTTCATATATATTTCTAGATATTCTAAATTATTTCGTATGCAAAAATAATAGCTTTCCTTTATTATAATTTTGAAATAATTTTCCCTAGCTTTATTGGTGATTATCACTTGTAAGTAGTTGAGGCAAAGCTTCAGGAAGCTGAATTGAATAGAATTTTTTTGATAATAATAGGGAACCACCGTTAGAGATAATGGCACAAACACCGGTGCAATTTTTACATTTAGCCTGGAAATTGATACCCGATTTCGATGGCAGGGCAGAAAACCCAACAGCTTTTCTAGACGCCCTTACATTAGTGGATTCCATTAAGGAAACACATGACGCTCTTGCCGTTAATCTGGTCAAGACCAGATTAAAAGGTACAGCCAGAAATTTAATTTCAACGGAGGCTACACTCCAAGAGATAATTGGTATACTTAAGAATAAAGTGAAGGGCGAGTCAGTCGAGGTTATCTCGGCGAAACTTCTGAATTTACGTCAAGGAGGTAAAAGTCCAAACTCCTATGCCAATGAGATTGAGACATTGACGAAGGCATTGGAAAATGCCTACATCAATGATGGTGTACCCATACAAGTTGCATCGAAATACTCAACTCAAGCGGCAGTAAAGGCAATTACAAAGAACTCGTCCAATGAGAGAGTAAGATTAATAATGGAAGCAGGAACCTTCATGGACATGAACGAAGTGATTGAAAAATTTCTCAATGCTTGTAATAACGCTTACGATCGACAGGGATCGGTCGGAACCCTCGGCTGTAATCAGTGTGGAGATTACCAGCGCCGAGGACGAATAGAGAGAAATAGGGAAAATAAGCGTAACAGATGTAATTGGAATAAAATACGAATTAGTAATAATAGGGAAAATTTGAATAATATTCGTAGTATAGGTTCATAAAACGGACAAACCCCCCTGATTACGCAGTTGGCAAAATTTTTAATATCAATCTAAGTCTCTATAGTTATATTAGGATAAGAACATCATTTAATGAGAGCAGATCCAAATTTTTGGTAGCCACAGGTGCCGATATATCTGTAATTAAAATCGGACAAGTTCTTAACGAGCAAATAGAAAGTCAAAGGACGAATATTATTGGAATAGGCCAAGGAATAATAAACACCATAGGTAAAGTCGAAGGAGACTTGAAAATTGAAGAAATCCTCATTGGACATGAATTTTATGTTGTCGAGGATGACTTCCCGATTCCGTGCGATGGAAATATAGGTATGGATTTCATCAGAAAATATAGATGCAATTTAGATTTTCAGGGTGATAAGGATTTAATTATCCTAAGACCCGATGATTTCCCATATAACTTATCAATAGCATTAATGAATGCACCTGATGCAAATTCCATACCCTTCCAGCAAGATCGGAAGTGATTAGATTGATCAATAATCAGTTCAATGAAAAAGAGGTGTTAGTTCCTCATCAAATGCTACAAGAAGGTGTTTATGTTGCGAATACAGTGACATTAGGGTCAAGGCCTATGGTTCAAATTGTCAATACAACGGACAAAGACTTAACCATTCACAATATTCAATTGATAACAGAAAGTCTTAACGACTACGAATTCATCCATCAGAGCAATGACTCTCGAAAAAATGGAGAAAAATTGAAAAGATTATCAAAAAATTTTCCTGAATTTGTCGATGGAAAATTAAGGAAATTATGCTCTGAATATATAGACATTTTCGCATTAGAGTCTGAGAAAATCAGTGCAAATAATTTTTATAAACAAAAACTCAGACTGAATGATAATCAACCAGTCTACATAAAAAATTATAGAATACCATACTCTCGTAAAGAAGAGGTAAATAGACAAGTGGACAAGCTCATAAATGATGACATAGTCGAGCCATCAATGTCAGAATATAATAGCCCTATTTTATTGGTACCGAAAAAATCGTTACCGGGTACAACACAAAAACGATGGAGACTAGTCGTTGACTACAGAGGAATAAATAAGAAACTTATAGCGGATAAGTTTCCACTTCCGCGCATAGATGATATATTAGATCAACTAGGTAGAGCGAAATTCTTTTCATGTTTAGATTTGGTATCGGGATTTCACCAAATGGAATTAGAAGAAGAATCTAGGGATATTACATCTTTTTCTTCTGAAAAAGGTTCATATAGATTCAAAAGATTACCATATGGTGTAAAGATCGCACCAAATTCATTTCAAAGAATGATGTCGTTAGCTTTTTCAGGGCTGTCTCCAGCCCAAGCTTTCTTATACATGGACGATTTGGTCGTAATTGGTTGTTCTTCTGACCATATGTTACAGAATTTAAAAGAGGTATTTGGCATGTGCAGAAAATATAATCTCAAGTTACACCCGGACAAGTGTTCATTTTTCTGTCGTGAAGTGACATTTCTAGGACACAAATGTACCGACAAAGGTATTCTGCCAGATGATAGCAAATTTTCGATAATTGAAAATTATCCAACACCGAAAAACGGTGATGAAGCTAAACGCTTCGTTGCTTTTTGCAATTATTATAGAAGGTTTATACCAAACTTTGCTGAATCATCTCGGCATCTAACTAAATTGTCTAGGAAAAATATTCCTTTTGAGTGGACAGAGGAATGTGAAAATTCCTTTAAATACCTCAAAAATCAATTATTGAATCCAATGATTCTAAAATATCCAGATTTTAGCCGAGAATTCTGCATAACAACGGATGCTAGCAAACATGCTTGCGGGGCTGTTCTGAGCCAAGATTATGAAGGTATTCAGTTACCAATTGCGTACGCATCCAGATGTTTCACTAAAGGTGAACGCAATAAATCGACAATCGAGCAGGAACTAGCTGCCATTCACTGGGCGATACAATATTTTAGACCATATGTGTACGGTAAAAAATTCCTGATAAGAAGTGATCACAGACCACTTACCTACCTATTCTCGATGAGAAACCCATCATCAAAATTAACGCGAATGCGCTTAGATTTGGAAGAATATGACTTCCTAGTAGAGTACATCAGGGGAGGAGAAAATCACGCGGCCGATGCGCTGTCGCGGATTGAATTTACAGACATACGAAATATAGGAGTTACGAATATAATGAAAGTAAAGACTAGACTACAATCTGACAAAGAGAAAAAAAGTGTGAATACCAGGAAAACCGGCACACAAGATAAATCAGAAAATGTGAGAGTATATGAGGCAATTAATGCCCAAGAGTACAGTAAAATGCCACGTTTGCATTTTACAAAGGATAAATTTGTTATCCAAAAAGGAAAGAATAAACTTTCCGAATATAAGTTGCGTGACTTAGTTACTAATGGAATCGTTGACTTAGGTCTTCTTTTTCCAAAGCTTGAAAAAGTAGCTGTTAATATAGGTCTGACAACATTGCAATTGTCACTAGATGACAGTATGCTTATAACCCATGGGAAGGAAAATTTTATAATAAATGGAAATAAGATCTTGCAAGATTTGAAAATAGTACTCATCCCACAATTGTTAAAAGTTGAGACCGATTCTGAGAAATTGAAAATAATGCGTAGATATCATGATGACCCCATATGTGGAGGACATCCCGGAATTACCCGAATGATAAAGAAAGTCAGATTGAAATATCATTGGAAAGGCACGACGCGAGACATAACCCGCTATGTCAAGAAATGCGAAAAATGCCAAAAGAATAAGTCTAGATTGAAGGGCAAAGAACCTTTAACTTTAACTCCAACACCGGCAAAAGCATTTGATATTGACCTTATCGATACGATTGGACCATTACCAAAGTCAAATAATGGCAATGAATATGCCGTGACCATCATTTGTGACCTTACAAAATATTTGGTTGCAATACCTAT
This sequence comes from Cordilura impudica, assembly GCA_963682025.1. Lineage (NCBI taxonomy): Eukaryota > Metazoa > Arthropoda > Insecta > Diptera > Scathophagidae > Cordilura > Cordilura impudica. The sequence continues at coordinate 281,846,888 of OY821517.1, read as the reverse complement.
ACCAAATAAAAGTGCAAACGAAGTAGCTAAAGCTGTTATGGAACACTTTGTACTTACATACGGCCCTATGGGAAGAATACTCACCGTATGCGTATGTTAACCAAGTTCTCCAGGAACTTTGTGACCTTTTAAAAATAGATAAAGTGGCCTCTACGGCATATCATCATGAAAAAATTGGAACCATTGAAAGATCACATAGAACTCTTAACGAGTATCTAAGATCGTATATATCTAATGACAAGTCTGACTGGGACGAGTGGATGAAATTTTTTGTATACTGTTATAATACATCACCGTCTACGGCCCATGAATATTGTCCTTTTGAACTGATCTATGGGAAAACCCCCACAGATTTTGAACTCTTGGGAAATGGTAAAATTGGCCCACTATACAATATTGACGCATATGCAAAGGAGGTCAAGTATAGATTGCAAATGGCTCATAGAAGAGCTATGGAAAGCCTCCAAAATTCAAAGTTAGTACGGGAGAAACAGTACAACAGGAACTGCGATAAGATAGATGTTTCTGTAGGCGACTATGTTTTAGTACGAAATGAAACAGGGCATAAATTAGATAAATTATATAACGGACCATTCAAAGTCACTGAGGTAGATGACAGAGGAAATGTAAGGATAACGGACGAAAATGATAGGTCTTCTCTAGTTCATAAGAACAGAATTAGAAAATATTACAATTTATGAAATCAACATAGAAAAAATTTAGATTAAAATATAATTGAGAATTTTAAATAACTTACCCTATAAATTTAAATTAAATTTAAATATACAATTGGGAAATTAAAATTTAAATTTAAAAATTTTTTAATATAAAAAAAAAAAATTTTTTTTTAAAAAGGGGAAGGAAAGTACCTTATGAGAATTTAAAATAATAGGAACTTTAATTTAAACTTTTATAAAAAATGATTATAAATAATCTAATAATTTTAATTTAAACTTATAGACACATAATCTTAAATAATATAATAATTTCAATTTAAATATATATATAATATTAATATAAAATTAAAATAACATTAATAGTAATATCAAAGAATGGTAAAATAATTATTGATCATTCTTTTTCTGTAAAAGGGAGGTGTAGTGTGTTTGATAAATCGAAGTTATCCTACCTTCAGTACGGTAACTTAAATGGTAACCTTGAACCATTTATATGTAACAATATCCGCACTCACCAAACTTAAAGCGTGAGAAATGCATTGCTTGCATTTCTACACATGTAAAATAGTTCTATTTATCTTTATGAGAATTAGCAAGCTAAGCTAATTCTCAGACATACATATACATACTTAAAAATACTAACCTAGAGTTAATGAAAATAAAATACTAACAATATATAAATAAACGTGAACAGAAACAGTCGCACAAGCGGCTGTTCAAAACGAAATAAAAAGTGTTTTAATTTATAGATTTAAAAACTTATTATACGATAAGCATAAAATATTGGAGTTTGTTTTGGCATACCAGCTACATCTGCCTCTTCGGAGCATAGTTTCCATTGCAGAGTCACGCGAGCAAATAAATTGGCTTAATCTTATTAAAATTAAAAAAATATATACAATTTTAAATTGGTCGAGCCACTAAGAGCTTCAGAAAAACCGAAATTATTATCCACAAAAAAATAAAGGAGTAAGAAAAATTAGAAAATTATAGTCCTATACGATACCATATACAATGCATTTAGAGACTTTATTTCTTTGGTCCAACTAATTCAATATAGAAAATAAGCATGAACCAAAGTTGAATGGCATTGTTACAATTTTTTTTTTTTTTTGCTTTCGGATAAGCAAAAGTTAATACCAGATGCTATATTTAAAAATATAGCAACCTTGAGAAAAATCTGTGAAAAATTTTTGTTTTTTAAGCGTACTCCTACCTTGAAAAAAATTTCGTAATCCTATCTTTGTGTAGTTTAAAGAAAAATCAGTTTTACGTATGTCTTTACGTATAACGTGATGAATGAAGTATAGTTCTATATATTTTCAATACAAGGAACGCAATCAATTTGGTTTTGGTGAGCCTTGCCAACGGTTTTTTCGCAAAGACAGCAAGCTAGCTCATGGTTATAATCTGCTTTCTCGTCCTTTTCTGGCACGTAATATACGAATCTGCATCTTTTTTTCAGCAATAGAATGTGTGAAGCAGAGTTTAGTTCAGTATATTTTATCACACAGAAGTAGTACATATGTATACCTCGTTTCCTCTGCACCATGTGCGGTTGGGGAAGGGAAGGTCCCAGATCACGCAAAAGCGAACGATGCATGTTTTTGTTATTTTTTTTTTTGCTAATTGGGGTTAATTCTAAAATTATGTGAAAGTATTGTACTAAGTTCAATAAATAGTTGCATTCAAGGCTGATATGTCAATCATGTTACTAAATACAACCACTGACTGTTTGTTTTTCGTTTACAGCTATATCCAGAAATCATTTTGTCAACTGTGTCAACTCAACCATTAGTTCGGTTATAATATGATGTTATTTCTGATAGCTTCCTTTCAATAGACTCAACCACTAGCTTGTTGTGAAGAGTACGTTGCAACACTGTGCATTTACATTTTTTTCCAACCTTCGAAACAAATGTAACATCTTTGGTAAATTGGAATGTATGGGGACTAGGTTTAAACATGAAACGATTTTCACCAGTTTCAACAGCATTGATCTTATGGCCGATATAAGCTTAAACGCATAATTTCATTAAAATATATTCATAATTGTAATGCACTCTGTACGTAATTTAATTATGATATTTAACTTTCGGACAAGCATATGTATTACACTTGAAGGAAAAGTGATTATATGTCGTCAGTCGACGTTATAAAAGGTGAGTCTCGGTCAAGTACATTTCGTGGGGGAAATAATAATTTTCTCGGTTAATTAATTGATTTTGCAACACCGACTTTCTTCCTGACACTTTAAACAGCAAAGGAAAAAGCAGTAATAAACACATTTAATACATTTTGTATTTAGTCAGGTCCTTGAATACTCTTGCGTAGTATATTGCTGTTAATTATACCTGCTCACAAGTGTGTATGCTGACTACAATATGATAACCAGTTTCCAGTTCTCACAAATACATGCCTGGTAAGTATTTTGGCACACATACTAATGGGATATAATGCGCTGAATTTGTGTTACTAAATTACGAGTTGCCTGACAATTACCCATAAAAATATAGATAAGTTGCTATACGGCAATCGAGAACTAAGCACTTCTATCTTTGACGCAAGGAATGATAATGCGCTTTTGAGTGGCAAATTGACTTTCAACTGTAACCAAAAATTTTGTAAAACAAATCTCATGCCGTATGCCCTGAATAACATCTTCAGGCTCTTTAATAACGGATATTTATTTTACACTATGATTTTTATTTGTCGAGTCCAATTATTTTATATTTAAAAGCTTTTTTTACTCTATTTTCTTTCGTTTTGACAAATGAAAAATTAAATCAACAAAGTTTGGTTCCTTTAGCCGAAAAACAAATTTTGTATACATATGTAGTACTACAGTCAATTATTTTTTCAACACATATACTTACTTTAAACGAATTGTGTTTATATGAAAGCTTTAAGTGAATGTTGATTGTACATTTAAATACAAAATAATACAGTAAAACTTCCAACAAATATTGTTTCTGTGTGTAGTAGTAGATTTATGTACTTAAGTCCTATACTCAACTCATCGGTCTAGCTGTCAACCATGTATTGACATGATATTTTAACATTTTCAAACATAAATTTAAATGCATGTTAAATAACTCATATGTGGTCTTTATGACTTATTGCAACAAATATTTCTCATAATGCTTAACTAAATATTACACGACATGAGCAATTAATATGTGATTCTTTTGGTAGCTTTAATGTATGTATACAAACAAAACATATTGAGCTACAAACTTTTGTATATCTTCACACATACATATTAATAAAATCTTAAATTTTATTTACAGACTGTTGAATGCACTCAAGATTATCATCACGAGACAGAAAAATATACGTCATTAATTTTTGGTTAAATTATGTATTAGTTTATGTGATAGTTTCCAACTGTCTTAAACTCAATATTATAATATACTAGAGTAACCCTGCCCGCGTTGCTTAGCAGTACAATAATATACATTTACGCCTTTGTATTATAAATTAAATCTTCTATAAAGAATTAACAGTTTCCTGAAAAAGAAGAACAAAAAGCATTAACTTTTTAAAGTGAGAACACCAAAAAAGAAAAAAGTTTATTGTAGTATTTGGTGGTAAACGAAATTTTTAGTATTCCCATTTTCAAAGGAAATAAATTAAGATGACGGGTTCCCAACGCGTGAATATGCAACATACAGTTGACCGTGTGAAAATGCAGGAACTTCTAAAGTTATGCTATAAACTTGCAATGACTAACCTTGAGTTTTGTTAATAGTCATTGCAACAACCAAACGAACGGGAAACTGTAATCACTGAAATTTAAATGGGAATCATTGGTGCGTAGTATTAAAACATCTTCGCTTTTTAATTTCCCATTTGAAATTATTGCTTCAATTATATAACTTATTAATTTTTTTTACCACAAGTTTTGTTCCGTTGCATACTTTGGGTGGAGTTATATTTAGAAATATAATAACTGGAGATCCGATTTTAATTGTAAGTTATGCCTTGCTATTCTTGAAAAATCAAGAGGAATCAAAAAATCAATTAGATAATGTAATATGTCGTCTCTATTCATCACAGTATCAACAGATTTATATGTGATCAATTCGCCAACTATTTGAGTTTAACCCATTAGCGGACGAAGTTCCCTGGCCACTTTCCTTAAATAATTTTCACCAATTACTGATAAAAATAATCTGATTAATTCGTTTTAAAAACATTTTATTCAAAAAAAGCTTATAGTTTGGACCTTATAAGGGACCTTATAAGGCACACTGCGCACTAGGTATACTAGGCGTATGATAACTTTTAAAGCATTCTTGGGGGTGAAGCCCTTTTTCATATTTGTTGCAAATAAAGTTTGTTTTTTTCCGCAGTGCCTCCATCGTTTATCAGTTTTAGAGTATTCAATAAGGTGTTTTCTGCCATCATATCGTGTATCTGTCGTCATATTTTTAGTGTGCGAACCTTTTATAGATGGAGTACCATACGGTTCAAGGTAGGATGTATCAAGATTGGCGAAAACTAACAAGAGACGCACATGACGCACATGAGGCATCGAGTAGATATGCAAATATTGGCCGCCACAATTTTCTTTGTCTTATTCGAGAGGGTAGACTGCAACTAATTGATCCATCTTATCAACGCCTCCGATGCCTATATTATATCGATGAAACACTTTTGGTTGGGAAATACTTACAGCACCCCAGCCTTTAACGAATCGTTTGCACGATCCAATTCATTGATATCAAAATTTATAACAATTGTGACAACATTGTTATCCTTCCATCGTGTGAGCAATATATTTCCACTATTTGTAAATCTATGATCTGCAGATTCCCTTTCTTCCTTTTTCATTACCGGGATTGAGCGAAGAGGACATTTTTCTGTTCGGCCTTCTCGTATCGTTCCTGAAGTACATATTCCCATGGACGATGTTGTATATATAATTTACACATGGCAACCCCTTAATAATATTGTAACTATAAGTTAACATAAAATATAAATAAAGAGAGTCGGGCAGTCGTTAGCTGAGTGACTAAGGAATAACACATGGCGCAGCCGGTATAAATGGTATCAACAAGAAACGCAGCAAAAAAAGAAAAAATTGAGGAAGGAGGAGACAGCGACGATCAATACGAAATGGCAACTGCTGGAAATGTTTTCAACCCTATTGATATACGCAGGCTATATCCATTGCACTTTGACGGTAATATTGCTGAAAATTGGAGAGTTTTTAAACAGAATTTCGACATTTATTCAATTGCCATTGAATTGGACGAACGAAAGGAATCGCAACAAATAGGTATTTTTCTGAATGCTTGTGGTTCAGAAGCAATAGAAATATTTAATACTTTAACTTTAACTAGTGAGCAAAAGAAAAAGTATAAAACAGTGGTAGAAGCAATTCAAGATTATTGTACACCAAAAAAAACAAGTAAGAAAATTATAGTCGGTATAGACCGACTATACGATACCCTATACCATGCGCTTAGAGACCCTATCTATCAGGCCCAACTAACTGGATATATAAAATAAGCATAAACCAAATTTGAGTGGCATTTTTATTAATTTTTTCGGCTGCAGATATGAAAAAGTTCATATCGGATGCTATATATATAAGGGGACTATGCCCAAAAATGGACTGATCCTGACCGTGTTTGGAAAATTCTATTGTGTTTTGCAATAATATATACAAACAAAATTTGAGAAGAATCAGTGCAATATTATTGTTTTTTGATAGATTTAAGTGAAGATCGTGAAGCAGCTCTATATGAGGCCTATGACTAAGAGTTGTACAATAGGGATCATTTTTAGACTACTGATTAATGGATGTAATATATACATACAAACCCAATTTGACTAAGATTTATATGATAATTTGGATCTTATGGCAATATATGTTGATTTCATAGGGGTCATTTGTATGGGGGCTAGGTCTGAACATGGACCGATTCTCACCAATTTCAACTGCGCTCATCCCATGGCCGATAAAAGATTAAATACCAAATCTCATCAAAATATATTCATATTTGCGACCTGCAGTTTGATTACAAGCTTTACATGGACACACAGACGGACGGACGGACGGACGGACGGACGGACGGACATTGTTAAATCAACTCAGAAAGTGATTCTGATTCGATCGGTATAATTAGAGATGGGTGTAGGTCAAATATTTTTGGTTGTTACAAATAGCAGCACAAAGTCATTATACCCAAACCACATAGTGGTATAGGGTATAATGAGGTATATGAAGCATTCCGTTTTAATTCGAGAAAACAACAAGAGGGTGAGCCTTTTGATTCTTATTTCTTGGATTTAAGAAAGCTGGTAAAAAGTTGTGGATATTTAGATGCTGATCGTATGATGCGTGACAACATTGTTGTTGGAACCAACTGGAGCAAATTAAGAAAAAAAATTATTGGAAACGCCAGATTTGACACTATCAAAAACTATTGATATTGCTCGTGCTTCAGAATTATCAAACAAACATGTAAATGATATGCAACAACAACGAAACATAACAGCTATTGATGCTGTTCAACAACAAACGAATAACGGAACAGCAAACAGAAAAAATATTTCTTTTAATAATTTTAAACCCAAATTATTTCAACACGCAAATGACAACCAATTTAAAAATAACAACAAAAACAATTGTACATGAATAGTACATGAATATAAAAAATGCCCTGCATTTGGAAAAAAATTTAATAACTGTGGACGACTCAATCATTTTAGTGTGGCTTGTTACTCTCAAAAGGTTCACGAAATAAGAGAAGATGATTTAGTAAGAGAAAATGATGAAATAGTTTTACACAGTATTAATACAGAGGCAAAGAGAAAAAGATGGTATGAAGTAATTCGCCTTAATAACTGTTTTATAAGTTTTAAATTAGATACGGGTGTCGACGTTAATGTCTTACCGTTGCGTTACGTTAAATATATTAAAGATGTACATTTAGAAACAAATGCTACTCCTCCATTAAGTTATGGTGGTTCAGATTTAAAGCTTAAAGGCATATTAAATTGTGTGGTAGTTTGTAGAAATGAAATTACTATTTTAAAATTTACGTTGTGGATACTCCATATGAACCCTTATTAGGATTAGATGCTTGTGAAAAATTAGAATTGGTTAAACGTGTAAATGCAGTAAGTCAAGCAGAAAAAGACATTTTTGTAAAATCTAACATCGATATATTTTCAAGGTTTAGGTTGTTTTGTTGACAACATTGAAATAAAAGTAAAATCAAATTCTATTCCTGTTGTAAAACCAGCTAGAAGAATACCTTTGTCACTCGTTAACACAGTCAATTATGAATTAAAAAAATGATGGAAAAAGGTATTATTGAACGAGTTGAGGGGCCTGTTGAAAGGCATCGAATTTAGTAATTGTGGAGAAAAATTCTGGTCGGCTTCGGTTGTGCATTGACCCACAAGATCTCAGCGCTGATATACTATTAGAGAACCATACAATACCGTCTTTTGAGTCAATCGCAGCTCGAATTGTAAACAAAAGATATTTTACAGTGTTAGACCTTAAAGAAGGATTTTGGCAAGTCGGACTGAGCCCTAAGGCTAGTGAACTTTGCGTATTTAATACACCATTTGGATGCTACCGATTCAAACGTTTACCATATAGAATTAAAATTGGCCCGGAGGTGTTTTAAAAGTATAATGAACGAAATTTTTAAGACATCCAAAATGTTGTTGTGTTTATCGACGATATTTTAATAGCAGCTGATACAATAGAAGAACACGACAGAATTTTGCAGCAAGTAGTAGAAACGTGCACGTAAGTTAAATATTAAATTCAACATTGATAAGATTCAATACAAAGTAACAGAAGTTAAATATTTAGGCAAAATAATATCATATGATGGAATAAAATGTGACCCTGAGCGAGTTAAAGCTATTTTGAAAATTGATAAACCTAAAACTAAAAAAGATTTATAAAAGCTGCTAGGAATGATAAATTACATTCGTGATTACGTACCAAAACTTTCTGATATTTCAAAACCTTTAAGGGATCTATTAAAAAATATCGTTGTCTTTGAGTGGCAAAAACCCCACGAAAACTGCTTGGACCGAATTAAAAATGTTATTGCAAACACACCCACCGTTACAATTTTTGATGAGTCTAAAGAAATAACAATTGAGAGAGATGCTTCAAAATTCGGAATCGGCTGTTGTCTGATGCGAAATGGCAAACCAGTTTCATTTGCATCGAGAAGTCTTACCGATGCCGAAGTAAATTATGCGCAAATAGAAAAAGAGTTTCTTGCTGTCGTTTTTGCTTGCGAAAATTTCATAACTATGTATATGGTCGACCGGTAACAATTAGAACAGACCACAAGCCGCTTATTGAAATTATGAAGAAAGAGTTTTGCAAAATTCCCTCGGCTAGACTTCAAAGAATGAACAATTAGAATAGACCACAAGCCGCTTATTGAAATTATGAAGAAAGAGTTTTGCAAAATTCCCTCGGCTAGACTTCAAAGAATGAAGCTAGCACTACTAAAATACAATTTAAAACTTATGTATATACCTGGTAAATTTTTTATACGTAGCAGATTTGCTATCTCGTAACTTTAACAAGGAGAATAATCACAAGAAATAGAAGATTTAAATGAATTTGTACACTCAGTAAACATAACAGATGAAAGACTCGAAATTTTAAAAAGTCTTTAAACAATGATAAATGTATGTCTGAACTTAAACAAATGGTGGTAAACGGTTGGCCAAAAAACAGTTTCTACGCTATCTTATGATTTAAAGTTTTATTGGAAAAATAGAAATAACATTTTCTTGGATAATGAATTATTGTTTCTAAATGACAGAGTTATTGTGCCGCAAGAATTAAGGCCACAAATACTATCACAATTGCATTCTTCACATCTAGGAATTGAGAAAACTAAGAAAAGAGCACGAGGCTCGGTATATTGGCCTCATATTGATACAGATATTGAAAGTATAATCTCTAAATGTATGACGTGTCAGAAAAACCGTTGTTCAAATACAAAGGAGCCGATGATTTCACACGAAGTTCCAGCACTACCATTTGGAAAAATTGGAATGGATATTTGTGAGTATTCTTCAAAATCATATCTTATTGTATCGGATTATTATTCCCGATTTTTAGATATAATTCCTATGACTTCAAAAACCGCAAAGGAATGTATAAAACATTTAAAAGTATGTTTTTCTACTCATGGAATTCCAGTTGAAATTGTCTCGGACAACATGCCGTTTAACTCGCATGAATTTCAAAGCTTTTGCAAACAGGTTGGAACAAGGCTAAATACAACAAGTCCTGGGTACACCCAAGCAAATGGGTTTGCAGAACGATCTGTTGGCATTGCAAATAATCTTATTAAGAAAACTGCTGACAGCAATGGAGACCTATGGCTGGCCCTACTTGAATATAGATATACACCACTTAAAGAATTTAATGTATCACCATCAGAACTTCTTATGAGTAGAAAAACTCGCACATTAATCCCAACTAAAAGTGAATTGCTACAACCAAAATTAATACCAATTATTGATGAAAAGATAAATGAAAAACAGATGAAATCAAAGAAATATTATGACAGAAATTCAAAACTAAGAGAAAGTTTTTCTGTTGGAGAGAACATATGGTACCAAGGTAGAAATGGCTGGAACAAAGCTATAATTGTAGGCGTTCATGGAAGTCCAAGATCGTATTGGATTGAGCTAGAAGACGGAGCTGTCCTACGTAGAAATTCAAAGTGGATTCGTAAAAGGGCTGACTAAATAACAACTTTTGAATTGATGTATTTAAATTAGAAATGAATTACTAATTGTATCTTGAATAAAACTTTATAAATGTAACACATATTTGAAATGTTAATAACATTCTTGAAAAGGGAGATGTTGTATATATAATTTATACATTGCAACCCCTTAATAATATTGTAACTATAAGTTAATATAAAATATAAATAAAGAGAGTCGGGCAGTCGTTAGCTGAGTGAATAAAGAATAACACAGACGATAAGTGTCGCAATAATTTAACGGAGGTAAAATAATTGTCTATGAATACCTGATATACATAAAATTAGTTGTGTTTTTAAAATGGGAATACTTTGGCAATATTACCTTAAATCCTTTATTAGATGGAGCATTAGCTTTTGAGAGGAGGTCAAGCACTTTATCACCACCTACACCAAATCCTTTGGTAGCAGACTCTGCAGTTTTTGCCATGTATATATCAAATTGGATCATAAAACCGTTAGCTGAATTTAACGCCCAGTTTTTAAAACCCATTCGGATTGGTTTCCCGGGAATATACTGCTTGGCATAATGCTTGCCGTAATACGGGATCATACTTTCACCGATTGATCAATTTTCATCAATCCCACCGTGACACAGTTATGATGAAGAATAAGTGATTTATTAGAGGTCTAATTTTGTAAAAGCGATTCATAACATTGATTTGAAGGTTGTTATTCAAATGGAAGTTCTTTAATATTTGTTCCAACCTTTTCATTCTCATGCTTTACAGAGCAGTTTAGGACAGTCAGGTTTTTGTGACCAATAAAATCTTTATTGTGATACCTGGCATATCCAGACATAAGCATACCTCCTAAAAATACTTTCATCTCGTCCAATGTTACTTGTAAATTTATATTCTTTTGGAGTCCATACAAGTTTGTTTGCTCCACAAAATGTCTTAAAATATCCTCGGAGAATAATAATCCAAAAAATTCTGTTGGACTTTTGCATAACTGAGCCTCAGCACTTGTTGGAGTTATTGTACATTCCATATTAATCTATACTAATATTATAAGGAGGTAATGTCTTTCACATAGTCTTTTAGTGGGCGTGGCACCTCCCACACAAAGTAGATTTTTAATATCATATACCTATATTGAGTATTATGATAGGGAGAGCTTTGCAGATTTGTGTGAGGTCACCTATTGTTAATATTAGTTGCTACGCCGGAAATGGGCGGGATTGGATAAGTGGGCTTGGTAGCTCCCATACAAGTAATAATTCAATATTATATATCTCGAGTACTGTAATAGAGAGAGCTTTTCAAATTTGTCTGATGGCACTACTATTAATATGAGTAGTAGGACAAAAAATGGGCAGTATCGGACCAATAGGCGTGGCACCTACCATACAAATTTAATATAAAATGTCATATATCTGGAGTACTGTTGCAGTGAGAGTCTTGGGACTTTGAGTGAGCCGATAAGTTATGCATGCGATTAGTTGGACAAAAAATGGGTGTGATAGGGGTAGGGGGCATGGCACCGCCCATACAAAGTAAATATATGATATCATATAACTGGTGTACTAAAAAAGACAAGCTTTGACACTTTGCACGACACCATCAGATCTTAGTATGTGTAGTCGGAAAAAAAATTGGCGGGTTCACACCAATGGGCGTGGCACTCCCCATGCAAAGTAACTATTTAATGTCATACATCTGGAGTACTGTAAAAGAGAGAGCTTTGTGGATTTGCGTGAACCCACAGTTTCTTTGTATGATTAGTCGAACAAAAAAATGGGTGTGATCGAATCAGTGGGTGTAGCACCGCCCATGCAAAGTAGATATCTAATATCATATAACTGGTGTAATATAAAAGGGAAATACTCGACATTTTGCATGAGGCCATAAGATATTAATGTGAATAGTCCAATAAAAATTGGGCGGGGTGGGATTAGTGGGCGTGGCACCTCCTATGTAAAAAATATGAAGTACTACGAAACCGACAGTCTTTTGAGAAGTTCATTAGTTATCAAAGTGATTTGTCGTGGAAAACATATCGCCAAAATCAAAAATCGCCAAACCCAAAAATCGCGAAAAATAATAATCGCCCAAAAACAAATATCTTCAAAATCAAAAATGGGCAAAATCAAAAATCGCTAAAAAGAAAAATTGCCAAATAATATTCTAAGTTCAAGGCCAACAGTAAGTGTTGCCAGATCTAATATGGCATGGGCAGCTACATGTACCGTGCTCCAGGGTAGGAACGCCGAAAAATCTGATAATTGTTGTACCGAATGAAAACACAAAAAAACATTGTATATCAGCATCAGCAAGCATTGAAATAAAAAATCTATACTAATAACACAAGGGAACAATGGTTCTGTTGATTATGAACTGAATATTGTTTTTAAGGTTATTTGGGACGCTAAATCCAAATCTGCCCTTGGTTTTTTTCTATCAGCTCGACTTTTCGAGATATACCGTTATGTTCAAAATTAAGGCACTTCCGCTACATATATTGGAATAACTTGAAAACGGTTCACCATATTAAATTAAAAAAAAAATCCGAAACTCGCAAACAATATTCTCTTAAAGCCGTGCTTACTTTGTTTTTAAATTTTCCAAGCAGTTTTAGAGATATCGTTCAAGTTTTGAAAAAAAAATTAAAATTTTTTTAAAAAAAACATTTTTTTTGTTCTTTAAAAATTCCTAAAAAATAAAAATGGGACAAAAATTACAGTTTTGGTCTACAAACAGTTAGTTAAATATATTTCGAATAAAATGAGCTTTAGTTCATTGCAATCGGTGCACAACTTTTGATTTTGTTCACGATTTACTGAATTGATATAAATCGCGATTTCCATACAAAAATAACATTTTCTAATGTGTAAGTGTTTGTATGTAATAAGTTAGTTTTTTATGATTCTAAGAATTAAAAAAATTAAGTAATAAAAAAAGATTATTTCATTTTTATGGTTGCGGTAGCAAACTCATAACGCCTATAAATTTTATTGTCCCTTTATGACACCTAGTCAGTTCACAGTCAATTAAAGAGAAAAAAGAAAAGTCCACTTGTTTTTATTGATGTGTGGTTTACCGTTGGTAACGGATGATTTTTTAAAGGAATTCCCCTGAACACATGTGTTCATTCATAAGTGACTGTCAATAAAATTGTGGATATAATTTTTTTTGGTACTTCAGTAAAAAACTACTAAGTATTTTTATGGGTTCATTCAACCAATTTTTCTCATTCAACAAGTGTTTACGAAAGCGAAAAGTATAACGACAAAAAATATAAATCATTTTACATTGAACATTTAATCAGTCAACACAAAAAAGTTCAATTTTGTTCCCGTGTGTTATTTATTGAAAATTGTGTTACTTTGATATATACTTCAAAATTGTGCAATGGCTACGTCAAGAAACACCTGTAAAATCAATCCCAACTATTTTTGTAACATATGTGGCGAATACACGTTTATAAAAAATAGAAAAAGTGTGTCAGATTTTATTAAAAAAATTTATTTTGACTACTTCGGATTTACCATGGAAACCCGTGACAAGTACTGAATTCCTAATACTGTATGTAAAAACTGTGTATAGTATTTAAGGTTATGGGCAAACAAGCAACGGACCCACTTCAAGTATAAAACACCAATGATCTGGCGGGAACCTTCGAATCATTATGATGATTGTTATTTTTGCGCTGTCAACATAACAGGCATTAATAAAACAAACCGGTCTAAATGGATTTATCCTAACGTGTTGTCTATTACCCAACCAGTCCTGTACTCTAGTGAGGATTCAGAACCACAACCATCTACATCTACACACAATTTCCACGACTTACGACAAAATGTTCCTTCACCAATTTCTGAATTTGGATCAGATGACTTGCATTTAGATATTTCTTCTGAACGCGAGCAATTTAATCAGGAGGAGCTTAGTGATTTAGTGAGAGACCTTGGACTTTCTAAAAAAGCATCTGAAATTCTTGCTTCTCGATTAAAGCAAAAAAATCTGTTAACCCAAGGAACAACAATTTCATACTACCGTAACAGAGAAAAAAACTAACTTCCATTCTTTTCCGAAGACGATGAATTTGTTTATTGTTCAGATGTTCCTGGTTTAGTAACAGCGATGGGATTAGAGGAGTATGATCCAAATGACTGGCGACTATTTATAGATTCTTCTAAACGCAGCCTAAAATGTGTACTTCTGCATAACGGTAAAAAATTGGGTTCGTTGCCCATTGCACATTCAACTAAAGCTAAAGAAGAATATTCTACAATTGCCTCAGTTATAAATAAAATAAAGTACAACGAACACCGCTGGCTAATTTGTGTGGATCTAAAAATGGTGAATTTTCTTCTAGGCCAACAAGGTGGCTACACAAAATATCCGTGTTTCATTTGTTTATGGGATAGCAGAGCCAGATCTGAACACTGGAGTAAGAAAAACTGGCCTTCGAGGGAAGCTATGGTTCCAGGAAACCACAATATAGTTAATCAACCACTTGTGCCCAGGGATCGCATAATACTGCCACCTCTCCATATCAAGCTAGGACTTATGAAACAATTTGTCAAAGCTCTCAACAAGGACGGTGATTGTTTTAGATATATCAGTAAAAAGTTCAACAATTTGAGTTCGGAGAAACTGAAAGCTGGCATTTTTGATGGCCCTCAAATCAAAAAATTAATCAATGATGAAAATTTTAGTAATTCCATGACAGATATTAAAAGAAATGCTTGGAATGAATTTGTTTGGATAGTGCGCAATTTCCTGGGAAACAAAAAGGGTGAGCACTATTCGGACCACGTGGATAACATGTTGTCACATTTCAAGCAGCTTGGTTGTAATATGAGCATTAAGGTGCACTACCAACATAGTCATTTGGATTGTTTCCCTGAAAATCTTGGAGACTTCAGTGAAGAACAAGGTGAACGTTTCCATCAAGATATCCGCACTATAGAGGAGCGGTACCAGTGTCACTGGGATAAGCATATGATGGCGGACTATTGCTGGAGCATTAAAACAAATCCCTCTAAACAAGGTTATTTAAGAAAATCTTATAAAAGAAAATTTTTCGATGAGTTGTAATTGCATTGTAATATTTGTGTATTAAAATTTTTTATTTTTCTTTAAAATTCTCTTTTTGTGTTAAATTAAAAAGTATAGCTGACCATAAAAATTAAATAATCTTTTTTTATTACTTAATTTTTTTAATTCTTAGAATCATAAAAAACTAACTTATTACATACAAACACTTACACATTAGAAAATGTTATTTTTGTATGGAAATCGCGATTTATATCAATTCAGTAAATCGTGAACAAAATCAAAAGTTGTGCACCGATTGCAATGAAATAAAGCTCATTTTATTCGAAATATATTTAACTAACTGCTTGTAGACCAAAACTGTGATTTTTGTCCCATTTTTATTTTTTAGGAATTTTTAAAGAACAAAAAAAATGTTTTTTTTTAAAAAATTTTAATTTTTTTTTTCAAAACTTGAACGATATCTCTAAAACTACTTGGAAAATTTAAAAACAAAGTAAGCACGGCTTTAAGAGAATATTGTTTGCGAGTTTCGGATTTTTTTTTTAATTTAATATGGTGAACCGTTTTCAAGTTATTCCAATATATGTAGCGGAAGTGCCTTAATTTTGAACATAACGGTATATCTCGAAAAGTCGAGCTGATAGAAAAAAACCAAGTGCAGATTTGAAATCAGCGACCTCAAATTAGTAAAAATTTGCTATAAATTTCAAATCAACACAAAAAAAGTTCAATTTTGTTCCCTTGTGTAATCTATACTAACATAATAAGGAGGTAATATTTGTTTGTTTGTATGTTTGTAGGAGGTACTCTCCGTAACTACTCATCTGATCTTCTTGAAATTTTCACATAGTCTTACTGCGGATTTGGGAGTGCTACACGCTTTAATTTATTTAAATATGTTTAGTGGGCGTGGCACCTCCCATACAAAGTACGTTTTTATTATCATATATATTTAGTACTATGATAGAGAAAACTTTGCAAATTTGTCTCAGTTCATCTATTATTAACGTGAGTAGTCACAAAAAAATGGGCTAGATAGGGCAAATGCACGTGGTACCCCCACAGAAACTTAATATTAAATGTGACATATCTAAATGACTGTATTAGTGAGAGACATGGGGCTTTGCGTGAGCGCTTTAATAACGATTCGGGAGAGGGGAGGGGGGAGGGCGTAGCGAAACATACCGGTTTACGTCTAGTTTTATATAATGGTTCAACTTTTCGCCAACAACTTGAACTCGTGTTTGTCTGTCTGTTTCATCCACAGGAGATGCGCATTAATTTCTCTATGGGCTCATCATCACTGTCATCCCATTCACTGTCTTTCTGTACTATTTCACATCCTGTAGATAATAATTTTGGACCGAGATGCTTAAGATTTGCTTCATGCTCACCATCGCTTTCATTGGTATCTTGATCAGTATCGGCTGCATCATTCTCGTCAAGGGCATCCAGTTCATTCAATATTTCTGAAACTATAAGTCTATAAGTACAAAAAATATTTACTCAGTCATAGCATCACAATTGAACTACTGACGCAGTGTCCCTTTTAGGGGACGTTGCATTCAAAGTGTCATATGATTTTGTCATAATTTTTTTGCTTGAATTGAATCTTTATACTTATTTACAAATAACAACACACAAAACATAACAAATATTCACATAATATTTAATATATTCCAATTTTTCTTACCCAGCTCGAGACTTTTGTTCTTTCACAAATTGGTTTTCCATATTTTGCATAAAACCATAAAGCACAAGACATACATAATTCACAAAAATTGAAACAAATTAAATAAAACAAGCTTCGCTGGAATGTCAGTAACGGCATAGCCTACTTGATATTTAACAAGTAAGAAAATTATAGTCGGTCTAGACCGACTATACGATACCCTATACCATGCGTTTAGAAACCCTATCTCTTAGGCCCAACTAACTGGACATAGAAAATAAGCAAAAACCAAATTTGAGTGGGATTTTTATTAATTTTTTTTGGCTGCAGATATGAAAAAGTTCATATCGGATGCTATATCTATATGGGGATTAGGTCCAAAAATGGACCAATACTGATCATGTTTGGTAAAGTCTCTTGTATTTTGCAAAAATATATACAAACAAAATTTGAGAAGAATCAGTGCAATATTTTTTGTTTTTTGATAGATTTAAGTGAAGATCGGGAAGCAGTCTATATGGGGCCAAAGGGATCATTTTTGGACTACTCACTAATGGATGTAATGAACGCATACAAACCCAATTTGAGTAAGATCTATATAACAATTGGGATCTTATGGCAATTTATGTCGATTTCATAGGGGTAATTTGTATGGGGGCTAGGTCTGAACATGGACCGATTCTCACCAATTTCCACAGCGTTCATTCCATGGCCGATAAAAGCTTATATACCAAATTTTATCAAAATATATTCATATTTGCGACCTGCAGTTTGATTACAAAGTTTACATGGACACACAGACGGACGGACGGACGGACGGACATTGTTAAATCAACTCAAAAAATGATTCTGATTCGATCGGTATAATTAAAGATGGGTCTAGGTCAAATATTTTTGGTTGTTACAAACAGCAGCACAAAGTCATTATACCCAAACCACATAGTGGTATAGGGTGTAAAAATTAAAATGTCTGAAAGTGCTCAGTAGAAAATTCGAGCGTCCTTTATAAGGGACTAGCGCACTAATGGGTTGAATGATGCAATTCAAATCATTGATATCCTTATTTTTTCCTGGCAGTATATGTAAAGAGAGATTTTTTAGCTAATATCTTTTTGGCAACACTGGTTTAAACAGCTGACGCACGTTTCATGTTTTGTTTCATTGTCAAACATCTTCAGTTTTGTCTATAATTTAACCATTAATCGTCTTACAAACGAACAACGCTTGCAAGTTATTGAATTTTATTATCAAAATGCGTGCTCTGTTAAGAAAGTTCATCGCGCGCTTCTTCCATTTTATGGTCAGTTTAATCGACCCACTGAAATGGGTATTCGGGCTATTGTGACTAAATTTCGCACCAACTTTACATTGCTGGACATTAAACCACCAACACGCTTACGTAGAGTGCGAACTGAAGAAAATATCGCAGCTGTATCGGCCAGTGTTAATGATGACCATCATTGGACCGTACTTCTTCAAAGATGATGCGATTCGTAACGTAACTGTGAATGGTGAGCGCTACCGAGAGATGATATCCAACTTTTTTTTGCCCAAAATGCAAGAGCCTGACTTGCATGACATGTAGATTCAACAAGACGGTGCCACATGCCACACAGCACGCGCAACAATGGACTTATTGAGAGGCGAGTTCGGTGAACATTTTATTTCACGTTCGGGACCGGTCAATTGGCCGCCTAGATCGTGCGATTTAACGTCTTTAGACTATTTTTTGTGGGGCTATGTTAAAGCTCATGTCTATACAGACAATACCGCTTCAATTGACGCATTGGAAGACAACATTGAAGCATTTTATAAACGAAAAAATATTGGTAATTATCTTATGTTAAATTAAAACGCCTCTTATCGGTTTGGTGTCAATCTATTAATTAATTTCTTTATTATTTTTGTGTCTTCTTTTTATTATTCATTTTTCATAATTGTATATTGTAATTGTATATAGAAAAATGCCTGTGTAAACAAAACATAAATAACTAGCATACAATTAAACAGGTGAGGTATAATGTGATTATGTGTTTTGCAATACATTTGTTGTATCGACAATTGGTTAAACGTAAACACTTCCGTATATAAAATACGGGCATTGACTTTAATGTAAATTGTCGCATCAGCAAATGTTCGGACTAAATTGTATTTTGATCGATGAATTTATTTAGTGACTAAAAGAAGTCATCGTTCACTATATGTACAAAATCACATTACACCTCCCTTTTTAAATTGAATGATCTTGTCATTCAATGAAATTATTTATCGTATTTAAATTAAATTTTATATGTCTTGTAATAAAGATTTTTTTTTTCTTATTTCTATGGGAATTTAGTTATGCATACAGCTAATTTATCTTAACAAGCATTTTTGGACAATTATAGAGTTATTTATATATTGAAGTTAAGTAATTTAATTTGAATCTAATTTAGGATTATTGACATGTCAGGTTCCTTTAAAACTTAAAATTTTTATAAAAACTTAATATTATGTAGTAAGGTAATAAAATTATTTAATGAACTAATTTTATTTAATTAACATATATTTGAAATTAACATATATTTAAAATTATTTTGACTACAAACAAATGATTATATTTTAAGATTTTTTTTTTTTTTTTTAAATTAATTTATGATTATTTGTTTGAAATGAATTAAGATTATTTATTTAAAATTATTTGAACTACAAATAAATGATTATATTATATTATGTTTTAATGGGAAAGCTACATCACCTCCCTTTTTAATTCGAATGACCTTGACATTCTGTTTAATAAATTACATGTATATGGTTAATATTCATTATTAAAAAAAATTCAAGTTAATTTAGTTTTGTTTAAAGTTATAGTTTACGATATTTTTTTATTTAAAATTGTGCAGTTTTAAATTTTCATATTATATTTTGTTTTTCAAATTAAAGTTATAATAATTTAGTAATTGATGCATATGTATATACTCGTACATATTTGAGTTTATTAATTATAATTAAATATTTTATTTAGAAAATAATTTTATCTTACTTTTAATCAAATTGATTTTGGATAGAAAAAATAAAATTATTAAAAATTATATTTATTTTATTTAAAATATTTTATATAAATTTTGTTAAACATTATTATTATTATTTATATTTATAAAATTCTCGTATATATAAAAAAATGTTATGGTAATAGTTTATTAAATAATACGTATATATGTGAGTTTATTAATTATTTGGAGATTTTATTTTGTGTTCAATAAGATTCTGGGGACAGTTAGAAATGATTAGATATGACTTTTTTTTTTTCTTTTTTTTTTTTTCTTCTTTTTTTTTTTCTTTTTAGAAATATATTTTTAATCTGTTTTTGTGTACTAATTGTTTTTTGTTGTCCCTTTGTGATCTTATTATTATATTTCCCTTATTTTCTAAACTTTCTACTGTATAAGGTCCTATATATTTACTTTCTAGTTTGTGTCCTGTTTCTTTTCTAAGTAATACCTTATCTCCTATTTTTATATCTAATTCCTTTATATTCTTATCATAATAACTCTTATTGTTTTGCTTATTCCTAATGAGTTTATCTCTAGCTCTCTTACGTGCTACTTCTAACCTATATTTTATTACCTTACTATAGTCTTCTATATTATATATAGGATCTATTCTATCTTTGTTGTTAAGTCTATTGAATCCATATGGGATTTTTCCGAACACTAATTCAAATGGACAGTATCCGTGGGCCTCTGAAGGTGTTGTGTTAAAACAGTACGTAAAGTACTTTAGCCATTCATCCCAATCATCTCTTTCAACAGATATGTAGGAACGTACATATTCGTTGAAAGTTCTATGGCTTCTTTCCACCGTTCCTAGCGTCTGATGGTGGTGTGCCGTAGAAGTTACCTTCTTAATCTTCATGTATTTGCATATCTCATTCAAAATACTGTTCTTGTATTCTGTACCCATGTCCGTAATGAGCGTCCTCATTGGGCCATAAGTCAATATAAATGAATCAAATATAGCCTTGGATACCGTCTTCGCGCTCTTATCGCGTACCGGCACTGTCACTATGTATTTCGTTAGGTCACATATTATGGTGACTGCATACTCAAAACCATCTTCCGTTTTTGGGAGTGGTCCGATTGTATCTACCAAGACCGTATCGAAGGCATCGATCGGAGTATCCGTTATAGTCATTGGTATTTTCGTATGTTTAGTGGTTTTGGACTCTTGACATTTCCTACAAGATCTTATGTACTCTGATACCGACTTTATCATTTTCGGCCAGTAGAAATATCGTCTTATTTTTCCAATTGTCCTTGTTATACCTGTATGGCCTCCTTGCATTGGGTCATCATGATATTGTTTTAATATCTTATTTATCTCATCCTTATTATTCAGCTTGGTCACCTTTGGGAGTAGCGCTACTCTTAATTTATCCAAAAATATATTGCCCTTGGCCTTAAAATCTTGCATTGAGACAAATTCGAAAATTTTCTCATTAGGTGCCATTCGTACTTTACTTACTTTATATTTGCCGGTTAGTGATTCTAACCTGGAGAATAATTGTCCGAAGTCAATTTTCTCTTTAGCAAATAAATCATTTATTAATATTTTTCCTATTTTTATTTTGCCATGTTTCAATAAACAATGGTCGGAAGTCATCTCGAGCTTATGGTATCGCCTGACGTCAGATGGGCTTATGACTTCAAATATATTGGGCTTCTTGTACGTTAATTGCTGATTATTTTCATTTTTATACCCTCCACTCCAGTGTGCAGAGGGTATATATAAGTTTGTCATTCCGTTTGTAATAATTAGAAAAAAAAATTTGGACCCCATAAAATATATATATTTGTGATCCTTATAACAACCGGTGTTGATATAGCGATGTCCGTCTGTCCGTCTGTCCGTCTGTCCGTCTGTGGAAATCACGATGACGGCATCAATCGGGCAGCTAGGGTGCTCGTTGGCATAAGAAATTATTCATTAACATCCTGAAAAGTTTGCTATTTAAAATCGTCCAAATCGGTCGATTAGGGCCCGAGATTTGAATGAAGAACTAAAAAAAGTCTTGAAAAAATATAATTTTCTATGTTGTTCTTGTCACGATCACGCCCTCAATAGGATAGCTAGGGTGATAAGTTTTAGTGAGAATGATTCACCGAATTCATGGGAAGATTTCTACTTCAAAAATCATTAAAATCGGTGGAACAGGTCCAGGTAAATCTATGAAAAATTAAAAAAAAATGAAAAACATGATGTTTCCATATTGTTCCTGTTGTTATTCTAAATGTTGCATTGTTGTCATAGCTGGACTTGTTGTTTTTGTGGTCGTTGTGGTAATAATATAATAAAAACAAACCCTTTGTACATTTTTTTGTGAACTCTGGTAGAAAATTTTAAAAGTTTCCATTGTTTTGGCATCACTAAAAAAATTTGTTAGATCATTTCTGTCATTGCCACGAGCCTGCATGCAAAATTTCAGATCGATTGGCTCAAGGGAAAGGGGCTAAAAATCGATCCAAAATTTTGTCGACAAGCAGACACTACCAGTTAATATAAAGGCAGTAAATAAAGGGAGTAAAAGTTCACCAATAATTTAAAAAACAAATTTTTATGTATTAATTTATTTAAAGAAAAAAATAATTAAATGAAATAGTAATAATAATAAAAAAAAATAATATACAATACAAAAAAAAAAGAATATATAAATAAAATAAAATAAAGATAAATGCATTCATAGCATTGTAATACATATAAAAGGTCAATGTTTTCTAACCGTAACCGTAACGAGTCAGTTGTTTTTTTTTACATGAAAATCATTTAAAACAGTTACCGAACGTAACCGGAACGTCCCAATACTTTTCATGTGAAAAAAAGGCTGACACGTTACGTAACAGTTACATGTCGCTAACTTGTTCTTTACACAGGCTACTGCTTTTGCAGCCAACTTCAATTCTATTTATATAGTTTCGTAAGCATAACTGATAAAATTGTTTCTATTATTTTTTGCTGTAAGTAATAAATTATAAATATACTGAATTTGCAAACTAAAATGGATACATATATTGGAGGTGCTTTAATACAAAAGAGTTAACGAAACAAAATCAAAAAAAAAAAACAACTCTACAACATCAACAATGGCAGTCATATGTTCTTCAAATAGAAAAAAAAACTGCAAGTGTGTTTTGTTGGCTACAAAACAAAAATAGTGTTGACAATATAACAAAATATGTAAAAGAAGTAAGTGCTATGAAATATTTTATTTTGTTTAAAAAAAAAATCGCAAAATGAAAGGCTATAATTCCATTAATAATCAAAAGGCGTTAAACTAATTTATTTATTTTTACGTTGTACTAATGCATTTTAAATAAGTAAAAGTAATTGTATATTTAAATAAAAATGCATTTGTATTATATGTTGCTGTCGTATTCAGAAAAATTAAGTAGCTGACTATACGACTACAAATGCTGCTGCCAGCAGTCGTCTATGTGTTTCATTCATGATGTTGCATTTTTTTGCGAGCAATACTTACATATATTCTAAATAAAGAAATAATAGTTCTTTTCATTCTGCGAAATCTATACAAATATATGTACAAATACTATATGTCAAATTTCAAATTTGCAATAATTGATACATTTTTGAAAGAAAATTGTATAATATGAAATGTCTTTAATTTATTTCATAGAAAACAATTTTTTGAGGTGCGTGGATTTTCCATATTTACTGTTTTACTATTTTCGTAATGAGGTTAAATGAGTTAAAAAGAATTTAAAATATTTGAAAATATTAGGTGAGGATCCTCAAGATGTGATATACGATCGGTCTAAAACTTTTCACTTAGAGCCACAGTTAAATTCGAAACAACAAAAACCCATATATTTTGTGCATAAAGTTTAACATTAAATGTGCTTTTCTAAAATGTCTATATATTTTTTCTCATTCATTTCTGACCATCTTCAATGTAAATTTACCAAAGTTTTTTTTATTGCAATATGTATATAAAACTTAAAAATTTAATATTTTTTATTGTGTATTAACTTATTATTCTGCGATTTTCATTACATCACAAAATGTTACAAATTGGCACTACTGTTTCAAAAACAGAAAACTTCTAAATCAGTTGAAAACAGTTGATCTGTAAAACTGTGTGTGAAATTGTGTCAAATAAAATTACAAATATTAATAAATATAATAATACATATATATATATATATATTTTATTAATTTTGTTAAGAATTAGCACAAAATTGATTTTCCATTTTGCATTTCATTTATAAAGAATTCTGCCATATTTTGTTAAAGGGAAAATCCATTTTTGTTATATTAAAAAAAACAGACTTGCATTTAATTTTTCCGTGACTGCCTCAATAATTGCGTAGATGCCACCACAATATTTTTTCTAATTAAATATTAACCAATATCTAACTAGAATCATGATTTATTCTGGCTAAAAAGTTCCAATTAAAAGTTATTCATCCCAATTATGAATATTCTCAAGGAATTTCTTTCTCACGGAAAATACATTTCTCGAGAAAAAAATTCCTCCAATTATAAATTCCGCGTGAACAAAAAATGATTAACTGGCATCATCGAATTTCGAAGCCACTTGCTTTGCTTATTGACAATTTATTTTCTATTTTTTGTGTGTGTGCAAACGAGCCTACAATAAATGTCCCAATAAACATTTTTGTTTGCTATCAACTTGAGGTGCATTTGAGATCAAATACATTTCTCAAATCTCCAACGTTAATTCTTAAATGCCCTCAATAGTTCGAATATAGTCTTCTCAACTTAAAAGGCACATTTTTTATATGGCGATTTTCATAGTTATCAAATTGAGAAATTTGTGATTCTCAACTTGATAGCAAAGAAATATTTCCAATCGGTATCAAATGGAAGGTACGGAATTGCCATATTAAAAAATATTATACTAATTTTAGAAATGAAAACAATGTACTTTTTTTAATGTTTCAATTTAATTTCATTATATATTTAACATTGCTATGTATATATTTAACATTAAATGTACATATTATGTACATTTTTTAAAATCTAGAATTAAAAATAAATGAATTAATTAGCTGTACATTTTTTGAAAAATTCGACAAAAAGCAAAAATAATTAAAAATATATCAATGATTTATTTGTACTTTTTTGGCATTTTTTAATTTAATTTATTATTTATGACATGTTTAAATAATATCTCAGACTTAACACAAATCGTATTCAAGTTGAAAAAATGTTTGGTCTCAAGTGGAGAAAAGTGTTGGATATCCAATTGAGAGTAAAAATGTTTCTCAAAGATTGGAAAAAATGTTAAGTCTCAACTTGATGTCAAGTTGAAAGCAAACAAGGAGAAAAATTGTTCAACCCAAGTTGAGAATTACATTTGACATCAATTTAAGAACTTAACATTTCTCCAACATTGGAGAAATAATATTTCAATGCATACTGGGGAATGACCGAAACTAACACATAAACATTTTTTTCCTATTTGAAAAACATATGACTGTCATTGTTGCTGTTGTAGAGTTGTTATACCCTCCACTCCAGTGTGCAGAGGGTATATATAAGTTTGTCATTCCGTTTGTAATAATTAGAAAAAAAATTTTGGACCCCATAAAATTTATATATTTGTGATCCTTATAACAACCGGAGTTGATATAGCGATGTCCGTCTGTCCGTCTGTCCGTCTGTCCGTCTGTGGAAATCACGATGACGGCATCAATCCGGCAGCTAGGGTACTCGTTGACATAAAAATGATTCACTAACATCCTGAAAAGTTTGCTATTTAAAATCGTCCAAATCGGTCGATTAGGGCCCGAGATTTGAATGAAGAACTAAAAAAGTCTTGAAAAAAAAAATAATTTTCTATGTTGTTCTTGTCACGATCACGCCCTCAATAGTGCAGCTACAGTGATCATTTTTAGTGAGAATGATTCACCAAATTCATGCAAAGATTTCTACTTCAAAAATCATTAAAATCGGTGGAACAGGTCCAGGGAAATCTCTGAAAAAGTAAAAAAAAATGAAAAACATGATATTTCTATATTGTTCTTGTTGTTATTCTAAATGTTGCATTGTTTTCATAGCTGGACTTGTTGTTTTTGTGGTCGTTATGGTAATAATATAACAAAAACAAACCCTTTGTACATTTTTTTATCAACACTGGTAGAAAAATTTAAAAGTTTCCATTGTTTTGGCATCACTAAAAAAATATGTTAGATCATTTCTGTCATTGCCACAAGCCTGCCTGCAAAATTTCAGATCGATTGGGTCACGGGAAAGTGGTTAAAATCGATCCAAAATTTTTTCGACAAGCAGACACTACGAGTTAATATAAAGGGAGTAAAAATTCACCAACATCTAAAGCAAATAATGCTAAAGTACCTAGTTGTTAATAAAAAAAACAATTGGGCAATTCACAATGGGTAATGTATCGTTGTATCTCTTGTATCGTGTATCACTTTACAATAGTGTAAAATTGTTGTTGGTAATTTTCACTGAAAAATCTGATACACGATCCAACTTCATTTGCTATGTTTAGTAAATGTTGTATATTGTATCATAACATATCAGTTACAAGTGAATGCCAGTTTTTATGAAAAAGAAAAAACAAATACATAGAATATTATCAGCATAAATAATTATAAAATAAAATATGGCAAATAATGCAAATAACGCAAATACATCGATAAGTTTATTTATATAAAAATTAATGTTTATATTTTTAGTATGTATTCTCTCTTTCAGTACCAACCAAAACATTTAACATTTTTTTTTTTTTTTCATTATAAATTAAAATGCAAGAGGTACGTAACTAAAACTCCAGGGTATATCTCACGACCAAAAAGCAAACACTGACAAGTGTTTTCTCTTATACAAAATAGCAGAAGCGACGAAGCGATCTTTCCTCGTTGAATCGAAAATTACTAAAGAAAGCGTTTTACAATATGAAAATACAACTGAGTGTTCACAACAAATGATTGTATTGTGTATTTCAATACAACATACAATATACAACACCTGTTGTGAATTGCCCAAATGTAAATTTAGCAAAAAAATATATGTATTAATTTATTTAAAGAGAAAAACACAAAAATAACGTTTGATGTTGTATTTTTTGTGTGTAATATTTAAATATACATACATACACATATTAAATAATACAAATAATGTACATATATTATATATACTTATGTATGTATGTATATTCATAGTAACTGCATGTTAGAAATAAATCGGTTATTTTATTTACATAAAATTCTGCAGTATTTTGTTGTGGGGAAAATACATTTCTTTTGTATTAACAGAGTGTCACTTCATTTTGCTCAGCGTGACTATGCCACAGTAGATGCCGCCATAATTTTTGTTTGTTCTAATTAGTTATTTCTATTTTAACATGAATGTTAATATTTTCAACTAGATATCATACAGAACAATGTTAAGAGTATACACGGGTTGGTCTTTTATTTCATACGTTTTTTCATTATTCTTTTACAAATATGAACATAAGTTTGGCATATTACCCACCAATCTCACATCACACTGCAAGTTCGAAAAACTCAATACACTCACATTTTTTGTACTAATACACACACATTTTCCGCAGTGGTCACACTAATGGCACCAAATTTTTCGTGCGAATAGTGGCAGACACTAACGATGATTAATGTTACCCTGTTATAAATTTAATGCAAATTTACTGGATTCTGTAAAATTGTAATTAAAGTTTTAACTTGTTAAATCTATTATAATGATTTATTTTTTGAAATGCGCATACAAAAACGCAAGTTTGTTAATTATAGAGCATAAATATTATTAACTATTATTAAAATAATACTAATAATAATAAATGTAAACATTTTCCCTCAAACATGTGCCTGTATAATAAACTTGGTAACTCTACTTAAAATAAAATAAGAGAGAGAAGTATACAAATTTTTTCAAGTTTACGCTTCGACAACATTTTAAAAATGAGATTGCAGTCAGATGTTTGAGCATAAAATTTAATGGCGATGGATTCGACTAATTCGAACAATTTTTCGTTGATAATACGTACACAACGATTTTACAATTTCAGTGTGATGTGAGATTGGGGGGTTAACTTTTTGTTGTCTTTACAAAATAGAGTTACCGAGTTCGTCAATGAGTTTTTTGCTTACAAAACAGTTCTACATAGTTATATAGAATTATTATTCTGCTTTACCTATAAAATATCTGATTGCGATTACATCTAATTTTTAAAAATTGTTTATAATTAATAAAGCATTATTATTCACATAAATACAAAATTTCACTTTTTAAATTTTCCATTCAATTATAATAAAAACTGAAAATAAAATTTCCAATTATAAATTAGAAAATATTAATTGAGTTTCAGAAAATCATATCAAAACGTCGGAAATAATAATTTTAAATTTAGAAATATCTTTACATATAAAAATGTTTACATTTAAAAAAAATATTGCCATTCAGGAGATATTAATAACTTTTCAGTACCGCGATTCAGTAACTTCTTTTAACGATAGTCGAATTGTAAAAAAAAAGAAAATTGCAAAATTATCAGTAAAATTTTGAAACGATATTCGCTATTGTTAAAGTCAGCTGTTGTTGTTATCTAAACGACAACCATTTTTGTGTTGTTTATCCAATCGATAAAAACTTAAATTTTTAGGTTGAAATGTCGTCATACCTAAATAAAAATCATGAAATAGTGAAAATATTTTGCTTTAATTAAAAAACTTTTTTATATAAATAAAAAAATTAAATAGCATATTCAATTCATTATTTCATTTTCAAATAAATAAACAGAAATATTAGTAAAAAAAATAAAGATATTAAACATAAACATAAAATCATCCTGTCAAACACGAAGTAATTTGTTTTTTTCTATTCTTTGTGTTTTTCGCTTATTTTGACAGAGATGCCACTCCTTTACAATTTAAATAAATAGAAAAACAGATTTGTCGATATTAATTTAAATTCAATGAATTTAAGAAAACCTCAAATGATATTTAAGAATTGCTAACATAAAAATTGTTACATAAGTAAACGTAATTTTATGAGAATGTTATTTTTTATATATAAATTTTCACAATTTTTTTTGGATGAAAATTTGAAGTTTTTCAGAAAATAAAGATAACATTAAATTATTTTACTAAAATGTTTGGGACTTTTCGTTTTTTGCGTTTTTCATCCCTAATTTGATTATTTATTATTATAAATTTATTCTCTATATTTTCAAAATATGGCAATATTTTAAAAAAAAGTTGAGAGAGCTTTTTTTTTGGTTATTATTTTGTTACTCCATCCGACCTATATGGCCACAATGAAGAAATATTTGGCCAGTTAAAAGAAACTATACAGCCATCTCCAATTAGCACAATTTAATGCATATAGCCACTCTACACAACCATTACCTTTGCAATGGAGGTTAGGGCGAGCTATTTAATTAGCAAAAACTAAATTAAACGAGAAGTTATGTCATATAACCGGAAACGCATGCATATAGGTATATAACCAAAATGCATGCCGATCAGCAACCACGATGACCAAAAAGCAAACACCGAAATAAATCCGAAATAATAGAAAAGAAGAAAACCAACCCAAAGAATTTGCTGAAATAATTTGGTATTAAGTTTAACAAATTGTTTACTTTTTCATTTACATTTATTATCAAGACTCAAACCGAGGTGGAGGGTATCAAAGATTCGGCACAGCCGAATTTAACACTCTTACTTGTTGCTAATTAAATAGCTCGCCCTAACCTCCATTGCAAAGGTAATGGTTGTGTAGAGTGGCTATATTAAATTAAATGGTGCTAATTGGAGATGGCTGTATAGTTTCTTTTAACTGGCCAAATATTTCTTCATTGTGGCCATATAGGTCGGATGGAGTAACAAAATAATAACCAAAAAAAAAAAGCTCTCTCAACTTTTTTTTTTAATATTGCCATATTTTGAAAACATAGAGAATAAATTTATAATAATAAATAATCAAATTAGGGATGAAAAACGCAAAAAACGAAAAGTCCCAAACATTTTAAATAAAATAATTTAATGTTATCTATATTTTCTGAAAAACTTCAAATTTTCATCCAAAAAAAATTGTGAAAATTTATATATAAAAAATAACATTCTCATAAAATTACGTTTACTTATGTAACAATTTTTATGTTAGCAATTCTTAAATATCATTTGAGGTTTTCTTAAATTCATTGAATTTAAATTAATATCGACAAATCTGTTTTTCTATTTATTTAAATTGTAAAGGAGTGGCATCTCTGTCAAAATAAGCGAAAAACACAAAGAATAGAAAAAAACAAATTACTTCGTGTTTGACAGGATGATTTTATGTTTAATATCTTTATTTTTTTTACTAATATTTCTGTTTATTTATTTGAAAATGAAATAATGAATTGAATATGCTATTTAATTTTTTTATTTATATAAAAAAGTTTTTTAATTAAAGCAAAATATTTTCACTATTTCATGATTTTTATTTATGTATGACGACATTTCAACCTAAAAATTTAAGTTTTTATCGATTGGATAAACAACACAAAAATGGTTGTCGTTTAGATAACAACAACAGCTGACTTTAACAATAGCGAATATCGTTTCAAAATTTTACTGATAATTTTGCAATTTTCTTTTTTTTTACAATTCGACTATCGTTAAAAGAAGTTACTGAATCGCGGTACTGAAAAGTTATTAATATCTCCTGAATGGCAATATTTTTTTTAAATGTAAACATTTTTAAATGTAAAGATATTTCTAAATTTAAAATTATTATTTCCGACGTTTTGATATGATTTTCTGAAACTCAATTAATATTTTCTAAATTATAATTTGAAATTTTAATTTCAGTTTTTAGAATTGATATTTTCTAAAATTTGAATGGAAAATTTAAAAAGTGAAATTTTGTATTTATGTGAATAATAATGCTTTATTAATTATAAACAATTTTTAAAAATTAGATGTAATCGCAATCAGATATTTTATAGGTAAAGCAGAATAATAATTCTATATAACTATGTAGAACTGTTTTGTAAGCAAAAAACTCATTGACGAACTCGGTAACTCTATTTTGTAAAGACAACAAAAAGTTAACCCCCCAATCTCACATCACACTGAAATTGTAAAATCGTTGTGTACGTATTATCAACGAAAAATTGTTCGAATTAGTCGAATCCATCGCCATTAAATTTTATGCTCAAACATCTGACTGCAATCTCATTTTTAAAATGTTGTCGAAGCGTAAACTTGAAAAAATTTGTATACTTCTCTCTCTTATTTTATTTTAAGTAGAGTTACCAAGTTTATTATACAGGCACATGTTTGAGGGAAAATGTTTACATTTATTATTATTAGTATTATTTTAATAATAGTTAATAATATTTATGCTCTATAATTAACAAACTTGCGTTTTTGTATGCGCATTTCAAAAAATAAATCATTATAATAGATTTAACAAGTTAAAACTTTAATTACAATTTTACAGAATCCAGTAAATTTGCATTAAATTTATAACAGGGTAACATTAATCATCGTTAGTGTCTGCCACTATTCGCACGAAAAATTTGGTGCCATTAGTGTGACCACTGCGGAAAATGTGTGTGTATTAGTACAAAAAATGTGAGTGTATTGAGTTTTTCGAACTTGCAGTGTGATGTGAGATTGGTGGGTAATATGCCAAACTTATGTTCATATTTGTAAAAGAATAATGAAAAAACGTATGAAATAAAAGACCAACCCGTGTATACTCTTAACATTGTTCTGTATGATATCTAGTTGAAAATGTTAACATTCATGTTAAAATAGAAAAAACTATTGCAAAGCTAATTAGAACAAACAAAAATTATGCCGGCATCTACTGTGGCATAGTCACGCTGAGCAAAATGAAGTGACACTCTGTTAATACAAAAGAAATGTATTTCCCCCACAACAAAATACTGCAGAATTTTATGTAAATAAAATAACCGATTTATTTCTAACATGCAGTTACTATGAATATACATACATACATATATATAATATATGTACATTATTTGTATTATTTAATATGTGTATGTATGTATATTTAAATATTACACACAAAAAATACAACATCAAACGTTATTTTTGTGTTTTTCTCTTTAAAGGTGCTATTACATGATGTGTTTTTTACATATGTACTGTCAAATTTTCCCACAACAAAAGTTGTACACATCGTGTGATACATATGAAACATTGTTTGTGTACAACACATGAGGAAAGTCACATGTACATTTTTCAATTAGAACAGGTTCTATTTTTGCATGACAAACATATGAAAATACAACACTGCTTGTGGCGAAAGAAAAACAGAGTAAATTTTAAAGATTAATATTGAAAGAAAAATAAAGTCTTTAGTATTAATTAACAATTAAAAAATAAATAACCTTTTTTTAACAATAAATTTTTGTAAATTCACAAATTAAATTAGCTGTTGTTTACATTTAGAGGTTATGTCAGACGGAAATACATATGCTCGTGTGATAGCAAAAATTATGAATCGTATGTAAAAGACAATTTTGACAGACATGAGGAATTTCATATGGATAAAAAAAGTGACAGTACATATGTAAAAAACATTTCGTGTAATAGCACCTTATATAAATTAATACATAAATTTTTTTGCTAAATTTACATTTGGGCAATTCACAACAGGTGTTGTATATTGTATGTTGTATTGAAATACACAATACAATCATTTGTTGTGAACACTCAGTTGTATTTTCATATTGTAAAACGCTTTCTTTAGTAATTTTCGATTCAACGAGGAAAGATCGCTTCGTCGCTTCTGCTATTTTGTATAAGAGAAAACGCTTGTCAGTGTTTGCTTTTTGGTCGTGAGATATACCCTGGAGTTTTAGTTACGTACCTCTTGCATTTTAATTTATAATGAAAAAAAAAAAAATGTTAAATGTTTTGGTTGGTACTGAAAGAGAGAATACATACTAAAAATATAAACATTAATTTTTATATAAATAAACTTATCGATGTATTTGCGTTATTTGCATTATTTGCCATATTTTATTTTGTAATTATTTAAGCTGATAAAATTCTATGTATTTGTTTTTTCTTTTTCATAAAAACTGGCATTCACTTGGAACTGATATGTTATGATACAATATACAACATTTACTAAACATAGCAAATGAAGTTGGATCGTGTATCAGATTTTTCAGTGAAAATTACCAACAACAATTTTACACTATTGTAAAGTGATACACGATACAAGAGATACAACGATACATTACCCATTGTGAATTGCCCAATTGTTTTTTTTATTAACAACTAGGTACTTTAGCATTATTTGCTTTAGATGTTGGTGAATTTTTACTCCCTTTATATTAACTCGTAGTGTCTGCTTTTCGAAAAAATTTTGGATCGATTTTAACCACTTTCCCGTGACCCAATCGATCTGAAATTTTGCAGGCAGGCTTGTGGCAATGACAGAAATGATCTAACATATTTTTTTAGTGATGCCAAAACAATGGAAACTTTTAAATTTTTCTACCAGAGTTGATAAAAAAATGTACAAAGGGTTTGTTTTTGTTATATTATTACCATAACGACCACAAAAACAACAAGTCCAGCTATTAAAACAATGCAACATTTAGAATAACAACAAGAACAATATAGAAATATCATGTTTTTCATTTTTTTTTACTTTTTCAGAGATTTCCCTGGACCTGTTCCACCGATTTTAATGATTTTTGAAGTAGAAATCTTTGCATGAATTTGGTGAATCATTCTCACTAAAAATGATCACTGTAGCTGCACTATTGAGGGCGTGATCGTGACAAGAACAACATAGAAAATTATTTTTTTTTCAAGACTTTTTTAGTTCTTCATTCAAATCTCGGGCCCTAATCGACCGATTTGGACGATTTTAAATAGCAAACTTCTCAGGATGTTAGTGAATCATTTTTATGTCAACGAGTACCCTAGCTGCCGGATTGATGCCGTCATCGTGATTTCCACAGACGGACAGACGGACATCGCTTTGTCAACTCCGGTTGTTATAAGGATCACAAATATATAAATTTTATGGGGTCCAAAATTTTTTTTCTAATTATTACAAACGGAATGACAAACTTATATATACCCTCTGCACACTGGAGTGGAGGGTATAACAACTCTACAACAGCAACAATGACAGTCATATGTTTTTCAAATAGGAAAAAACTGTTTATGTGTTAGTTTCGGTCATTCCCCAGTATGCATTGAAATATTATTTCTCCAATGTTGGAGAAATGTTAAGTTCTTAAATTGATGTCAAATGTAATTCTCAACTTGGGTTGAACAATTTTTCTCCTTGTTTGCTTTCAACTTGACATCAAGTTGAGACTTAACATTTTTTCCAATCTTTGAGAAACATTTTTACTCTCAATTGGATATCCAACACTTTTCTCCACTTGAGACCAAACATTTTTTCAACTTGAATACGATTTGTGTTAAGTCTGAGATATTATTTAAACATGTCATAAATAATAAATTAAATTAAAAAATGCCAAAAAAGTACAAATTAATCATTGATATATTTTTAATTATTTTTGCTTTTTGTCGAATTTTTCAAAAAATGTACAGCTAATTAATTCATTTATTTTTAATTCTAGATTTTAAAAAATGTACATAATATGTACATTTAATGTTAAATATATACATAGCAATGTTAAATATATAATGAAATTAAATTGAAACATTAAAAAAAGTACATTGTTTTCATTTCTAAAATTAGTATAATATTTTTTAATATGGCAATTCCGTACCTTCCATTTGATACCGATTGGAAATATTTCTTTGCTATCAAGTTGAGAATCACAAATTTCTCAATTTGATAACTATGAAAATCGCCATATAAAAAATGTGCCTTTTAAGTTGAGAAGACTATATTCGAACTATTGAGGGCATTTAAGAATTAACGTTGGAGATTTGAGAAATGTATTTGATCTCAAATGCACCTCAAGTTGATAGCAAACAAAAATGTTTATTGGGACATTTATTGTAGGCTCGTTTGCACACACACAAAAAATAGAAAATAAATTGTCAATAAGCAAAGCAAGTGGCTTCGAAATTCGATGATGCCAGTTAATCATTTTTTGTTCACGCGGAATTTATAATTGGAGGAATTTTTTTCTCGAGAAATGTATTTTCCGTGAGAAAGAAATTCCTTGAGAATATTCATAATTGGGATGAATAACTTTTAATTGGAACTTTTTAGCCAGAATAAATCATGATTCTAGTTAGATATTGGTTAATATTTAATTAGAAAAAATATTGTGGTGGCATCTACGCAATTGTTGAGGCAGTCACGGAAAAATTAAATGCAAGTCTGTTTTTTTTAATATAACAAAAATGGATTTTCCCTTTAACAAAATATGGCAGAATTCTTTATAAATGAAATGCAAAATGGAAAATCAATTTTGTGCTAATTCTTAACAAAATTAATAAAATATATATATGTATTATTATATTTATTAATATTTGTAATTTTATTTGACACAATTTCACACAGTTTTACAGATCAACTGTTTTCAACTGATTTAGAAGTTTTCTGTTTTTGAAACAGTAGTGCCAATTTGTAACATTTTGTGATGTAATGAAAATCGCAGAATAATAAGTTAATACACAATAAAAAATATTAAATTTTTAAGTTTTATATACATATTGCAATAAAAAAAACATTGGTAAATTTACATTGAAGATGGTCAGAAATGAATGAGAAAAAATATATAGACATTTTAGAAAAGCACATTTAATGTTAAACTTTATGCACAAAATATATGGGTTTTTGTTGTTTCGAATTTAACTGTGGCTCTAAGTGAAAAGTTTTAGACCGACCGTATATTACATCTTGAGGATCCTCACCTAATATTTTCAAAAATTTTAAATTCTTTTTAACTCATTTAACCTCATTACGAAAATAGTAAAACCGTAAATATGGAAAATCCACGCACCTCAAAAAATTTTTTTCTATGAAATAAATTAAAGACATTTCATATTATACAATTTTCTTTCAAAAATGTATCAATTATTGCAAATTTGAAATTTGACATATGGTATTTGTACATATATTTGTATAGATTTCGCAGTATGAAAAGAACTATTATTTCTTTATTTAGAATATATGTAAGTATTGCTCGCAAAAAAATGCAACATCATGAATGAAACACATAGACGACTGCTGGCAGCAGCATTTGTAGTCGTATAGTCAGCTACTTGATTTTTCTGAATACGACAGCAACATATAATACAAATGTATTTTTATTTAAATATACAATTACTTTTACTTATTTAAAATGCATTAGTACAACGTAAAAATAAATAAATTAGTTTAACGCCTTTTGATTATTAATGGAATTATAGCCTTTCATTTTGCGATTTTTTTTTTAAACAAAATAAAATATTTCATAGCACTAACTTCCTTTACATATTTTGTTATATTGTCAACACTATTTTTGTTTTGTAGCCAACAAAACACACTTGCAGTTTTTTTTTCTATTTGAAGAACATATGACTGCCATTGTTGATGTTGTAGAGTTGTTTTTTTTTTTGATTTTTTTTCGTTAACTCTTTTGTATTAAAGCACCTCCAATATATGTATCCATTTTAGTTTGCAAATTCAGTATATTTATAATTTATTACTTACAGCAAAAAATAATAGAAACAATTTTATCAGTTATGTTTACCAAACTATATAAATAGACTTGAAGTTGGCTGCAAAAGCAGTAGCCTGTGTAAAGAACAAGTTAGCGACATGTAACTGTTACGTAACGTGTCAGCCTTTTTTTCACATGAAAAGTATTGGGACGTTCCGGTTACGTTCGGTAACTGTTTTAAATGATTTTCATGTAAAAAAAAAACAACTGACTCGTTACGGTTACGGTTAGAAAACATTGACCTTTTATATGTATTATAATGCTATGAATTCATTTATCTTTATTTTATTTTATTTATATATTCTTTTTTTTTGTATTGTATATTATTTTTTTTTATTATTATTACTATTTCATTTAATTATTTTTTTCTTTAAATAAATTAATACATAAATATTTGTTTTTTAAATTATTGGTGAACTTTTACTCCCTTTATTTACTGCCTTTATATTAACTGGTAGTGTCTGCTTGTCGACAAAATTTTGGATCGATTTTTAGCCCCTTTCCCGTGAGCCAATCGATCTGAAATTTTGCATGCAGGCTCGTGGCAATGACGGAAATGATCTAACAAATTTTTTTAGTGATGCCAAAACAATGGAAACTTTTAAAATTTTCTACCAGAGTTCACAAAAAAAATGTACAAAGGGTTTGTTTTTATTATATTATTACCACACCGACCACAAAAACAACAAGTCCAGCTATGACAACAATGGAACATTTAGAATAACAACAGGAACAATATGGAAACATCATGTTTTTCATTTTTTTTTAATTTTTCATAGATTTACCTGGACCTGTTCCACCGATTTTAATGATTTTTGAAGTAGAAATCTTCCCATGAATTTGGTGAATCATTCTCACTAAAAATTATCACCCGAGCTATCCTATTGAGGGCGTGATCGTGACAAGAACAACATAGAAAATTATATTTTTTCAAGACTTTTTTTAGTTCTTCATTCAAATCTCGGGCCCTAATCGACCGATTTGGACGATTTTAAATAACAAACTTTTCAGGATGTTATTGAATCATTTTTTATGCCAACGAGCACCCTAGCTGCCCGATTGAGGCCGTCATCGTGATTTCCACAGACGGACAGACGGACAGACGGACAGACGGACATCGCTATATCAACTCCGGTTGTTATAAGGATCACAAATATATATATTTTATGGGGTCCAAATTTTTTTTTCTAATTATTACAAACGGAATGACAAACTTATATATACCCTCTGCACACTGGAGTGGAGGGTATAAAAACTAAATTAAACGAGAAGTTATGTCATATAACCGGAAACGCATGCATATAAGTATATAACCAAAATGCATGCCGATCAGCAACCACGATGACCAAAAAGCAAACACCGAAATAAATCCGAAATAATAGAAAAGAAGAAAACCAACCCAAAGAATTTGCTGAAATAATTTGGTATTAAGTTTAACAAGTTGTTTACTTTTTCATTTACATTTATTATCAAGACTCAAACCGAGGTGGAGGGTATCAAAGATTCGGCACAGCCGAATTTAACACTCTTACTTGTCATTATTAATTTTGTCTAAGTTAATTTTTTCTTGAGCCGATCTCGTTGTTACCTTGAGAACGGCGTTGTTCACATTTATATTTCTCAGATCATCTATCGTTATTCGTGATAGTGCATCTGCTACATAATTATCTTTGCCTCTGAGATACTCGACTGTAAAGTCGTATTCTTCTAAATCTAATCTAATTCTAGTCAGCTTTGAGCTGGGGTTTTTCATGGAAAATAAGTAAGTTAATGGCCGATGATCCGTTTTTACCAAAAAATGTTTACCATATATATATGGTCTAAAGTATTGGATTGCCCAATGAATTGCAGTGAGTTCCTGCTCAATTGTTGATTTATTGCTTTCACCTTTCGTAAAAGATTTCGAAGCATATGATACTGGTAGTTGTCTACCATTATAATCCTGTGTCAAAACTGCACCGCATGCATGTTTACTTGCATCCGTTGTGATACAAAATTCTTTGGTGAAGTTCGGATACTGTAGTATCTGTGGGCTGAGTAGAGCGTTTTTCAAATATTCAAAAGATTTTTGGCATTCGGTCGTCCAACAGAATTCTACTCCTTTCTTCGTAAGTCTCGTTATATGACGGGAGTAATCAGCAAAGTTGCTAATAAACCTTCTATAATAGTTACAGAAAGCAATGAATCTTCTAGCTTCATCCGCATTTGATGGTACTGGGTAATGTCTAATTGCCGAATACTTTCCATCATCCGGTAAAATGCCTTTATTAGTGCATTTATGCCCTAGGTAAGTAACCTCGTGCATAAAAAATTTACATTTTTCAGGATGCAACTTTAGATTGTGTTTTCGGCAAAGATCAAAAACATCTGTAAAGTTGTGTAGTGTACCACACATGTCTACAATGCATACATGATACATAGAACAGACAATCAATAGTATCGATGACAATTTAAAATATCATTTACACAATGTGTATATGCAACAGACAATATCGATAATGAGTCAAACTGTTCTATGCATGGCATGTACATATGTAGATATGTAACAAATAATATGTGAGTGACTCATATTATTTGAGTGCATACCAAGCAAATAACATTGTAATTGGAATGTAGAATAAAGCAATACGATCCTTCATAGTACTGAGTGAAACAAATGTAACACTAACTATATGCTAGAATAAGTTAGATCATGACAAATTGTATAAAAAGGGTGTAAAACCCAAAATAAAACAGACTTGAATTTTAAACACTAAATCGGCAACAACTGCCTTAGTTTTATTACAAAAGTTTCCATTTGCCCTTACAATAGTAAGATCGGCAAATGCAATAGCACAACCAGTGGCAAACTCTGCCGGTTGTAAAACCCCACACTCCTAAATACATAACACAAGACACCACAAGCACAACCAGTGGCAAACTCTGCCGGTTGCAAGGACCACACCCCTAATAGTTAGCCTTTAACCACCACATATTTATAACACCACCTGTTCATAACACCACATGGCGATCCTTTGGACGACGACCTCGGAACTAATTTAAACACTTTCATCTAAACATCACATATAAACACATGTCCGACGAATACGTTCCTTCATCCTTAAGTGTTCCAGCAACACCACCACCAGCATACAAACCGATGGTACAAGGACCAAAACGGCTTACAATCGAGGAATACAGGCAAAGCCTAGCGAGGAAGACAGAAAAAAAATTAACAGCAATACCGATAGTCGACACAAAGATTGCTAAGAAGAAAAGAGGAGGACGGCTAGTGCACGAACGGAGAAAATTAGCAGACCTGCTACGCATTGTAAGGGAAGAAGAAAATCCAATCCCGTGGGAAAAATCGCAAGAAATTTGGTCAAAGATTGAGGAACTGAAAACCAGCATAAAAAGGAACAAAAAGAGAACAAGAAAAATAAATAATTAACAGATACAAAAAGAAAAATTTTTTTAAATCAGAGAACATTTAAATAAATAGAAACTTATTATAAAATGTGTACAATTATACGAAGCATTGTATTTCCATTGATTATATTTATAACAATTACAATATTGTTGTTCAGGGCTATTCAGGGTGAAATCAGAGGAGTAGCATCGAAATTACATGACACTATTGAAAAATCCGATGTAATAGATAAAATATTTTCAATCAGCAAACACTTTATAAGAAGAAAATAAAATATGCCTTTCAATGACATATTAGAGATATTATTTATATTTATATTATTACAATTAGCAATTATAATATTCTTAAATTACATAAAATTAATTTTAATAATTGAAGAAAAATTTTTTTTTTTAAATGTACTATTTTAAATAAATAATTGAAAACATAATTGTTAGAAATATTGTTTATGAAATTGTCTATTATACTATTTTTAAAATAAAAAAGAGAAAAGAAAATTTTTGTAAAATTATCTAAATGGAAGAACAAATTGGAAAATTAAAAGAGTTATTAAAAATTTTAAAGAAAAGTCCAGGAAGGACATATACAAAGAAAACTATCCAAAACAAATTAGCATATATTGAGGAACTAAGAAAAGAATTTCAAATAACAAAAATTGAACAAGGAAATACAATAACTTCTGAGGAAGAGTTTAATAATATATATGAGGACATTAAGGAATATTTACTAGGAAAATCTACAGAAACGGAAACAGAAGACACTAAAATGGCAGCATTTAGTTTAGAAACAGTTTCAAAAACACTATCATTGTTCACCGGTAATTATGTAGAATTAGAAGGTTTTCTAATAACAGCAGAACTCATCAACAAAACTTTATCAGAGACAGCAAAAATAGATTTTCTACAGTACATATATCATGCTAAGCTTACCTCAAATGTCAGAACAGCAATAGGGAGCTATACAAAGCCAGAAAATTTTGAAGAACTAAGGAAATTATTAGAACAAAGATACAAAAGCAATAAGACAATACCAGAACTACAGGCTAAATTGAATACACTATTCCAAAGGAAAATGTCTATAAATTCATTCAAGGAAAAGATAATGACGACAATAGATAACCTAAACAAGTTAGGTATCGAGGAACTGGGAAATGACGTAACAGAAGCAGAGAAAAACGTAATAATTAGACTGAATAATAAATTAGCTTTAGACATTTTTAAAAAAGGTTTGAATGAGAACTTTAAATCGACCATATACGCAGCTCGACCTAATAATCTGCAAGAAGCATCCGAGCTCGCATTGGAATTGGAAAATGAGCGAAAAGTAAATCATAACTCAGTTTTACATTTTAGAAATGAACGACCACATTACTCACAGCGGAACCAGACTAGAAATTAACTCAGATATATTAAAACAGATGATACCACGAAACCATGAAGAGAAAGAGAGAAAAATATTAGTAACAACACGGGCCATGAAAAATAAAATTAATGAGGCAACAACTAAAGATATGTATAAAATGATAAATAATGAAGAAAACAATAATAATGAAAATAATACACATGTAGACAGAAATAAATTGGAAACATGTAACTCTCAGAAGCCTGATCAACTTCAAATATGGGAATGCACCTCCATTAATGACGTCAAAAATATAAAGAAATTGCAATTTAATGAAATAGAGAATATAGAAGATATCGATATAAAAATTGAAAATAATATAGTGCACATAGGACGTAATGATAATTCATCGAAACCAGTTTCGACCATGAAGAAATTACGTACCCAAAATATTAATAATGGAAAATATAATGAAAAGCTAGCAAGATTCAGCAATAATTCAGCGAAACTAGATTCGTTACTGAAGAACCTGATATCTAAAATGAGAAAGGAAAATATAAAGGAAGTAGCGCTACCAAATAATGATAAAATATTTAAAGTATATACAAAAGAAGAAATAAAAGAAGCATATGCAAAGATAAAAATAAATGATAAAAGTCCTCAACTAAAAATATTAATATATAATGCCCCAAAGAGAATAACAAACGAAATATTAAAATACAAACTAATAGATGAATTTCATAATGCCACCCATGCAGGCCACTTGGGTATAAGAAAAACAGTAATTAAACTAAAACAGCGGTATATTTGGAAAAACATGAATAAGATGGTGAAGAGTTTTGTATCATATTGCGATAAGTGTAACAAAAACAAACAAACAAAACACATAAGGGAACCATTCACACTAACAGACACACCAGGCAACAGTTTTGAAGTGATTTCAATTGACACTGTAGGACCGCTTCGAATTTCAAATGATTACCGATACATTTTAACAATGCAATGTGAGCTGACAAAATTCATTGTTGCACACCCAATGTCAACAAAAGATGCAATTACAACAGCCAAAACATTGGTCGAACAATTTATTTTGAAGTATGGTCAATTTAAGGTACTTAAGTCAGACAAGGGAACAGAATTTACAAATGAGATAATGCGTAACATATGCTCATTATTACAGATAAAACAAGCATTTTCAACACCCTATCACCATCAAACACTAGGTTCAGTTGAGAGGAATCATAGAGTTCTGAATGAGTTTTTATTGACAACAGCAACTGATTATGAATGGGACAAGTGGATTCCATATTTCACTTTTGCCTATAATACAGCACCACACATTGACACAGGCTACACACCATTTGAATTAGTATACGGAAAGTTACCATGCTTGCCATCTGACATTCTAGAAAATGAAAATGAAAATAAATTCTACAATTATGACGACTACGTTAGAGAACTACGAGTTAGATTACAATTCTCGTTGAATAGAGCAAAAGAAATGACAATTAGTATAAAAAATAATAGAATTGAAAAGGATAAATATAGCAACCAACCTAAACTAGATATAGGAGATTTAGTTCTAATAAGAGTAGAGAATAGAAAGAAAAACCAAAGTCCATATAAGGGACCATATAAAATTGTTAAGAGAAATGGTGTAAACACCACTATAGATTATAATGGCAAAGAAAAAGAATTGCACAATAACAATTTAAAGAAATATATAGAATATTAAGAAATATCATAAGAATAATTGTTAATTAATACAATATTTTAATAACAAATTGTATATGAATATTTTAACCAATAAATTTAAGAAATTTTGTAACGGTATTATGAAGTTGATAAGAAAAATTATGCAGTTAAATATTACCTCCCTAATTTTTCTCTTAAGGGTAAGGGTGTAGTGTACCACACATGTCTACAATGCATACATGATACATAGAACAGACAATCAATAGTATCGATGACAATTTAAAATATCATTTACACAATGTGTATATGCAACAGACAATATCGATAATGAGTCAAACTGTTCTATGCATGGCATGTACATATGTAGATATGTAACAAATAATATGTGAGTGACTCATATTATTTGAGTGCATACCAAGCAAATAACATTGTAATTGGAATGTAGAATAAAGCAATACGATCCTTCATAGTACTGAGTGAAACAAATGTAACACTAACTATATGCTAGAATAAGTTAGATCATGACAAATTGTATAAAAAGGGTGTAAAACCCAAAATAAAACAGACTTGAATTTTAAACACTAAATCGGCAACAACTGCCTTAGTTTTATTACAAAAGTTTCCATTTGCCCTTACAATAGTAAGATCGGCAAATGCAATAGCACAACCAGTGGCAAACTCTGCCGGTTGTAAAACCCCACACTCCTAAATACATAACACAAGACACCACAAGCACAACCAGTGGCAAACTCTGCCGGTTGCAAGGACCACACCCCTAATAGTTAGCCTTTAACCACCACATATTTATAACACCACCTGTTCATAACACCACAGTTGTTCAACATATGTTTTGCAGAGCAGCCTAACACAACTAAGTCATCCATGTATAGAAATGCCTGGGATGGTTTCAAACCAGTGAATGCTAGAGTCATCATACGCTGAAACGAATTTGGAGCTATCTTTAGTCCGTA
The DNA here is from genome assembly GCA_963682025.1 of Cordilura impudica. Taxonomy (NCBI): domain Eukaryota; kingdom Metazoa; phylum Arthropoda; class Insecta; order Diptera; family Scathophagidae; genus Cordilura; species Cordilura impudica. The sequence continues at coordinate 281,802,663 of OY821517.1, read as the reverse complement.
AGGGAGTCGTTTGAAACGATAAGAACCATTTTCGGTTGAAAATGACGTTATGTCCCTTGAATCTTCATGTAGCTCAATTTGATGAAAACCTGACATTAAGTCAAGGCACGAAAAATATTTTGCTCTACCCAATTGATCAAGAATGTCCCCTATTCTTGGAAGTGGGAATTTATCTGCTAATAATCCTTTATTTACTTGACGGTAGTCTACCACTAATCTCCACCTTTTCTCCGTCGAGTTTGGGAGTCCCTTTTTTGGTACAATCAGCAACGGACTGTTGTACTCTGACACTGATTGTTCTACAATATCATCATCTATCAATTTTCTTACTTGTTTCTCTACTTCTACTTTTTGTGAATGTGGGATTCTATAATTCTTTATATATGTTGGTGTGTTATCACTTAGCCTTAAATGTTGTTTGTAGAAATTGTTTGTGGAAATTTTCTCCGTTTCCAAAGCGAATATATCAGAATAATCTGTGCGCAATGTCGTGAGTTCACTTTCGAATTCTTTAGGGAAATTTTTCGATAATTTTTCCAAAATTTTATCTTTCCTATTGTCCATTTTCTGCTCGTTATTCGTATATATAACATCGTACTCGTCCAAATTCTCAGTTCTAATGTCATTAATATCCAGTGTCATAATTTCTTCATTAGTGTTAAGAATTCTGACATACGCGTTATTGCCTTGAACTAATGTATTTGCAATGTATACGCCTGGTTTTATTTCCTGGTTCAATACCAGTAGTTCTCCATACTGAGTGTTAAATGGTATTTTACGTATTACCTGAGCTCTTGCTGGTAGAATGACGTAGTCATCATTGTACGTGTGTTGTATCGGAATTGTTAGGGTTCGAAAATATTTAGGTCTCATAATAAGACATTCTTTATCTTCCATAAAGTCAATGCTACATTTGAAAGTTTTCAAAAAATTTATCCCTATGATTCCGCTGCATGGTATAGGGAAGTCGTTGTGAACCGCATGAAATTCATAGGTTACTGTAAAATCCTTTCTGCTAATCTCCAGATCGGTTGAACCTATTGACTTAATTACTCCATTTCCTATACCACTAATTGATGTTATGTTCCGTTTGTTGATGAAATTATCGTCCCCAAGATTTTCCTTTTTTATTAGACATATGTCTGCTCCTGTGTCCACAAGTAAAACAAGCATTTGTTTTGTCTGATAATTCAAAAATTTTACAAACACACCAAGGTTAAGATTCAATTTATATATTTTTATGTCCCTTTTTCCCTCAGAGGCTATTCGAAGTTTTCCGAACACGTATTGTCCGTACTTTCTATTGGTCGGACTTGTCTGTCCTGACCTCTATAGTTGTTCGAAATTTGGTAATTACGTTCCCTATTGTCACGTTGGTTCCGATTTCTGTTATTCATGTAGTTATTCCCATTTCTACTTCTGGAATTGTTATTTCCTCTATAGGTACCTTGGCGATTTTGGTGCCAATTATTGTCATTAATTCGGAAATTTCTATTGTTATTGCCATTATATGATCTATTCTGTTGTCTATAGTATAACACAGTATCTTTACTTCCGGAAGCTTCTGTACAGGTTTCAATAAATTTCTGGACAGCTTGGTTCAATGAAGAGAACTGTCCCGCTTTCATGATGAGTTTGACATTATCATTGTTACAGTTTGTTACTATGGCATTTACCGCCGCTTTTGTTGTATATTCTCTGGCTGCTGCCGGTGGTACGCCGTCCGAAATGTAGGCATTATGAATTCTTTTCGCCAAGTCTTCTACTTCGCTGGTGTATGCGTTGGCCGTTTTATTTTTCTGCTGTATGTTCATCAGTTTGGCGATCAGTCCACCAACAGGTTCGCCTTTTATTGAACCTTGTAATTTCTCTTTAATTTGTTTTATAGTTATCTCATCTGTTATTAGCTGTCGGGCCGTTCCTTTCAGTTTTGTCTTAATTAGTGCAACAGCTATTATTTCGTGAGCTCCTTTCAATTGGTCAATCATTATCAGACCATCGATGAAGCCTTGCAAGTTCTTCACGTCTCCATCGTAGTCCGATATGAATTTGGATGCTGTATCCACGAATTGTTCCACTGTTTGGGCCATATTTACTTCTTCTTTTGTTATTACTTTATCGATTACTTCTTCTATAAAATTTTTAACTTCCGTTTCCGTGTCGCCCTTGTCGTTTGAATCTTCCTCCTCAATTGTCTCGGGACCTAGTTTGGCACTTATTATGATTATTTCGTCAATGTTTAATTTAATTTGCTCCGTGTAATCGTGTGGTATATTTTCTCTTATACTATATTTGTCATATATTCTCACTAATCTGTCTCTTACGTCCCAATATATGTCAACTACTATTTTTAAATGCTCTTTCGTATAATCTAGTTTATATTTCGAAACTAGTCTTGCTATGTTATTATAATTTTCTATTAATGTTTTCAAATGTTTCCTTATGGTATCATCCTTTATATAAGTACTCTTATTGATACATTTATATGACTTCTTAAAGTCTTCATGAAAAAATTGTATGTTGCCTATAATTAGTTCCCATTTGTCAGTCATAATCCCCTATTATCGGTCCTAATTACACTTTACCCGTAATTCTAGGGCCTATATATTTAGTTAGTTTTTTGTTGAAAGTATAAAAAGCACAAATTTAAATGTAGTGTTAAGGGATTTATTAATTGTCTTCCATTGACTCCGCTCCTTTTGACCTATATATTTCGGGTCTATATTCCGGTGGTTAAAAATCTTCCACCCCGTTGGTGAAATATCCCTCTTGGGCAAGTCTAAATATTTCTTTATCTACTATATCTAATATTCTTGAATGGTTGTCATGTTGTTCCTTAGTAAATGGCGTAATTTCTGGATAAGCTCTGTTCAATTTGGCTTCTATATATTTTCTTGTCCGTCTAGGCATTTTCTTTACTCTTTCTTATCTCCTTAATAGTTTTCAATTTTATATTAAGTAATAGGTGTTCTTCCTGTACTTTTGCGTATTCAGGAGTTCCCACTTTGAGTAAATCAATTTGTTCTTCGATTCGCCTCTCATGCGTTTTATAATACCCCCTCTTTTATTTTTCTTTTTTCTAATTTTCGCGTCCTCTGCTATAGGTGTAATTTTGTCCGCAGTTGAATCCTTAGCAACTTTAATTATCGGACTACTTATGTTGATATCTATAAAGTCTCGGGGTATATCCTCACAAAAGGTGTCTTCTCTATGTTCATTTAGTTCTTTGTTTGAGCCTATGCTGTTAATAATTTTCTTTATAGTCGGAAAACCTATTTTTGGAATAGTTGTCAGTTTGTCCTCTGCTTTAAGTAATTTTCTATACTCAGGTTGTCTTTTTCTATATTCCGATATTGTTAGTTTTTTCGGCCCAGATTTATCCTGATCCATATTAAATAATGTATGTGTGTATATTATTCTTTCTACTTTCCTGACATAATTATATTTTGTCTAAATTGTTAGCTATTGAAGCGTTTCTGAAATAGTTTTTCTTTAGTGACTTTTTATGTAATTGATATAAGATCGTAACCAATTGTGCTGATGTAATTATAATTAGTATTATCAAGTAAGTGTCTGTGTTAGAAGATGATTGTGTCATTTCTATTTCATTTATGACATTAGCATTTGGTTTATCGATCTTTGACTGGGTTTTTCCCATTTTCACAATAAAAAACTAAAACTACCTCACAAAAGAAGAGAAAAAAAGAAAAAAAAATCTCCTTTAATTAATAATTTCTTATTAAAAAAATAAAAAAATTATTTTGTACACTGTTTTATTAGATATTTATGAAAAGGAAAAACAAAACAAACAACCTCACATAAATAACCGAAATTAATATTCCAAATATTTAAATAAAATTCTCTTTTAATTAGCAATTATTATTGAGTACTGTTAAAAATATATTAAAATAATATGGTTGATTGCAGCGCTTGTGGCCGCGATCTTCCTTTAAATAAATAAAAAGATAAATTGAGGTTGATTGCAGCGCTTGCGGCCGCGATCTTCCTTTAATAAAAAAAATTGTTTTAGGTTAAATTTAGGTTGATTGCAGCGCTTGTGGCCGCGATCTTCCCTTTAAAAAAAAATAAAAACAAAAAAAAATTATAAAATAAAATTATAAAATTATAAAATAAAATTTGTAGATACTTAAAGATCTTATATTGCAGGCTATTGTTGTTGCAGGATAAGGCACTTCATTTTGTTGATGCTGTTTTTACTTCTATTGTTATTCTGGATAAAATACTTCCTGTTGTTGACAATGTTGCAGCCTTTATCGCTAATGAATTTGTTCTGGCTGTTGTTCCTTATTTTGTTACTGCTGTTGCAGTATATTGTTTTAAAAACATTATTAAAATGAAGAGTTTATGAAAACTTTTATTTAGTTCCTTCGCAAATTTTTTTTCACTTCTCTTCTTTTCAGGGATTTATTTTTTTTGTGTTTATAGCAGAAGAAGCGAGGCCCAAAAATACAATTGCGTTGACCGACTGGAATATCACAATTGCTTCGCACCAACACATTCACTTTTATAATTACAACTCAATAAACTTTATGATCAACTTGGTTTTAAGTGTTTATAGCAGAAGAAGCGAGGCCCAAAGATACAATTGCGTCGACCGACTGGAATATCACAATTGCTTCGCACCAACACATTCACTTTTATAATTACAACTCAATAAACTTTAAAATTTTAAATTACTTTTACAATTTGGCAGGATCGCCATATAAACGAAAAAATATTAATAATTATATTATGATAAATTAAAACGCCTCTTATCGGTTTGGTGTCAATCTATTAATTAATTTCTTTATTATTTTTGTGTCTTCTTTTTATTATTCATTTTTCATAATTGTATATTGTAATTGTATATAGAAAAATGCCTGTGTAAACAAAACATAAATAACTAGCATACAATTAAACAGGTGAGGTATAATGTGATTATGTGTTTTGCAATACATTTGTTGTATCGACAATTGGTTAAACGTAAACACTTCCGTATATAAAATACGGGCATTGACTTTAATGTAAATTATCGCATCAGCAAATGTTCGGACTAAATTGTATTTTGATCGATGAATTTATTTAGTGACTAAAAGAAGTCATCGTTCACTATATGTACAAAATCACATTACAATTTATTCGTGAGATACCGGCCGAAATGTTGGAAAGAGTATGCCAAAATTGGACTAAGCGGATGGACCATTTGAAGCGCAGTCACGGTCAACATTTGCATGAAATAATATTCAAACATTAAATTATATGGACCGTAGTATCGATTTAAATAAAGATTTCATGCATTTTTCTGAATTTTACGTGTTTTTATACCCTATACCACTATGTGGTTTGGGTATAATGACTTTGTGCTGCTGTTTGTAACAACCAAAAATATTTGACCTAGACCCATCTTTAATTATACCGATCGAATCAGAATCACTATCTGAGTTGATTTAACAATGTCCGTCCGTCCGTCCGTCCGTCCGTCCGTCCGTCTGTGTGTCCATGTAAAGCTTGTAATCAAACTGCAGGTCGCAAATATGAATATATTTTGATGAAATTTGGTATATAAGCTTTTATCGGCCGTGGGATGAACGCTATTGAAATTGGTGAGAATCGGTCCATGTTCAGACCTAGCCCCATACAAATTACCCATATGAAATCGACATAAATTGCCATAAGATCCAAATTGTCATATAGATCTTACTCAAATTGGGTTTGTATGCGTTCATTACATCCACTAATGAGTAGTCGAAAAATGATCCCTTTGACCCCATATAGAGCTGCTTCCCGATCTTCACTTAAATCTATTAAAAAACAAAACAAGTAAGAAAATTATAGTCGGTCTAGACCGACTATACGATACCCTATACCATGCGTTTAGAAACCCTATCTCTTAGGCCCAACTAACTGGACATAGAAAATAAGCAAAAACCAAATTTGAGTGGGATTTTTATTAATTTTTTTGGCTGCAGATATAAAAAAGTTCATATCGGATGCTATATCTATAAAGGGGCTAAGTCCAAAAATGGACCGATCCTGATCATGTTTGGTAAAGTCTCTTGTATTTTGCAAAAATATGTACAAACAGAATTTGAGAAGAATCAGTGCAATATTTTTGTTTTTTAATAGATTTAACTGAAGATCGGGAAGAAGCTCTATATGGGGTCAAAGGGATCATTTTTGGACTACTCATTAGTGGATGTAATGAACGCATACAAACCCAATTTGAGTAAGATCTATATGACAATTTGGATCTTATGGCAATTTATGTCGATTTCATATGGGTAATTTGTATGGGGGCTAGGTCTGAACATGGACCGATTCTCACCAATTTCAATAGCGTTCATCCCATGGCCGATAAAAGCTTATATACCAAATTTCATCAAAATATATTCATATTTGCGACCTGCAGTTTGATTACAAGCTTTACATGGACACACAGACGGACGGACGGACGGACGGACGGACGGACGGACGGACGGACGGACATTGTTAAATCAACTCAGAAAGTGATTCTGATTCGATCGGTATAATTAAAGATGGGTCTAGGTCAAATATTTTTGGTTGTTACAAACAGCAGCACAAAGTCATTATACCCAAACCACATAGTGGTATAGGGTATAAATATTGCACTGATTCTTCTCAAATTTTGTTTGTACATATTTTTGCAAAATACAAGAGACTTTACCAAACATGATCAGGATCGGTCCATTTTTGGACCTAGTCCCTTCATAGATATAGCATCCGATATGAACTTTTTCATATCTGCAGCCAAAAAAAATTAATAAAAATCCCACTCAAATTTGGTTTATGCTTATTTTCTATATCGAAGTAGTTGGACCGAAAGATAGGGTCTCTAAACCATGGTATAGGGTATCATATAGTCGGTCTAGTCCAACATCATTTGATTATTTGAGAACTCTTATGCACCACCTGTCGTGAAGCATGTCTAAAATTAGGATTGCTGGAACACGACACATGCTGGGAAAATAAATTAACTGATGCGTTATTGTCAGCATATCCACAAGAAATTAGCGTTTTATTTTCTATCATTATTTCAACTTGCAATCCGGCTAATCCACATGATTTATGGATGAAATTTCGTGATCACATGATTGAAGATAGTTTATTTTATTTAGACACCGGGAATGTGTAATGAGACATTGATTTTGATTATGGATATGTGTTTAGGAATGGCGAGTGAAAATTTGGCTCAGTTGAGTACACCATCACCACATGAATTGAGTTTTCCTTGGGAACAGAATTTCGATCAAAATGTGTTGACAAATTTTTTCAAGATAATATTACTAAATTAAATCAACAGCAAATATTGGCTTATGAAACAGTCATGCAAAAAATTTATAGCAATGGTGGCATGCACCTTTTTGATGCAGTGGGTGGTTCTGGCAAAATTTTTTTGATAACTTAAAGTTTAGCAACTGTACGAGCACGTGCTAGAATTTCTAAGGCACTTACATCTTTTGGAATTGCAGCCACTTTATTGGATGGTGGTAGGACAGCATATTTAGAGCTAAAATTGCCTTTGAAGATGACGATATATGAAGCACCATCACGCAATTCATCAAAAACCTCTGGAATGAGAGTTTTAAAACAAATTGATATTTTGTTGCAGGGTGATTGAACAATGGCACACAAAAAATCACTTGAAGCTTTGGATCGTACAATGAAAGATTTCAGTCGGAATCAAAATGTATTTGGTGGTGCATTGATATTGTTAGCAGAAGAATTCAACCACTACCTGTTATCTCAAAATCAACACAAGCTGATGAAATAAAAGCGTATTTGAAGCTATCAAATCTATGGAGATAAATCATTAGGACTTACCACCAGTATATGCGTGGATTGCAAAATGATCCATCAGCTGCAATATTTTCAAATTAAGTGCTTTAAATGCCGAAAGATTTTTTGATTATTCACACAAACAACAGAAGAACTAATTGAAAAATTCTTCCTAAATTTACAACAGTATATTAAATAGAACGAAGTTCACCGGGTACACCTAGTCAAAATTAATTTAAAGAGACAGATATAGATTTAGTAACAATAAAAATAAATTAAATTTAAATATCTGCCTATGCGGACTCAAAAAAAACTATACACTAATAATTTTGGAGAACTAGAAAGGTTTGTTAAAAATAAGACGAATATATATTTGCGGACTCCAAAAAGTTTTAAGCATTTACAAGAACATTATATAAAATTTTTGGTAGCTATGCTATTAAAAAATTTTCTTATTTGTTTTTGTTATACACTACACTTAGTTTTCCATCTACCATGGCTTCCCATTAACTTAGAGGCATAACTTAATGACAACTTGCTTGTTATTTATTAATGAAAGTGGTATATCGAATTATCAACAATTACTAATGACAGAAATTTACTTTCCCTTATCTATCCACCTCTGCTCTAATATGAGCTGATTTGATAACAATTGAATTTTGTGCTAAACGAGAATTTATACACAGGGTTTCTAGTTACTACAGCCTGCGTATGTGCGTAATATAATGCTTTTAACATATGCTGTCGTTAACTGAAGCACAATGTTTTCATATATCCCGAAAGTGAAAGTGATTAAAATTCAATAAACTTTAAGCCGTAAATACTTTTAAAGATTAGTTTAAGATAAACATATCACAATACGCTAATGATATTTGATTTTTTATTCTCATTGCTTGTGCAAAATTATCCCTGTCATTTAAAAATGGCATGATTGCAAAAATGTTGTTTTCTTATCAACTCGATTATGAAAGCGATTTAACAGTGTATATATCTTTCATTTACATGATTTTGGCTTTCAGTGATAAATCATCATCATGAATTTATAGAAAGAACATGATAGTCATTACCGAAAAATCAAAAAGAGATTAAGATTTAAAATATATTTGCCAGGATGGATAACGCCTTCCAAAGCCACAATCAATAGTCAGCATATGTAAGAAATTAATTTTCTTAAACAATTTCAAATAAAAAAAGACTTTAAATACTCACATTATTATAAAAAAAACAAGTAAGAAAATTATAGTCGGTCTAGGCCAACTATACGATACCCTATAGCATAGTTTATAGACCCTATCTTTTGGTCCAACTAATTCGATATAGAATATAAGCAGAAACCAAATTTGAGTGGCATTGTTATTAATTAATTTGGCTGCAGATATGAAAAAGTTCATATGGGATGCTACATTTATATGGGGACTACGTCGTCAAATGGACCCATCCTAACCATATTTGGTAAAGTCACTTATATTGTTAAAAAATATATACAAACCAAATTTGAGAAAATTCTGTGCACTATTTTTGTTTTTTAATAGAGTTAAGTGAAGATTGGGAAGCAGCTCTATATGGGGCCTATGACTAAGAATTGTGCTGTAGGCATTATTTTTGGTCTACTAATTAACGGATACAATAAACATATACAAACCCAATTTGACTGAGATCTATATGATAATTTGGATCTTATGGCAATTCATGTCGATTTCATAGGAGTAATTTGTTGGGGGACCAGGTCTGAACATGGACCGAATTTCACTAATTTCAATAGCCTTCATCATATGGCCAACATAAGCTTATGTACCAAATTTCATCGAAGTATATTCATATTTGCGACCCGTAGTTTGATTACAAGGTTTAAATGGACACACAGACGGACGGACGGACGGATATCGCTAAATCGATTTAGAAAGGGATTCTGAGTCGATCGGTATAATGAAAGATGGGTCTAGGTCAAATATTTTTGGTTGTTGCAAACAGCAGCACAAAGTCATTATACCCAAACCACATAGTGGTATAGGGTATAACAAAACTAAAGTAATCAAAGTCCTACTCATTCTTTGCAACATAAAGATCACACAAAAATAACAGCTTTTGTACAAATCTGTCTCTCTTGGAAACTTGCCTATTATTTGTATGTAAACATTTTAATCAAACTGTAGTTCGCAAGTATAAATATATTTTGATGAAATGCGGTATATAGAGACGATCGGTATTGATCTCGGTGAAAATCGGTACATGTTCAAGTCTAGCCCCCATACATATTCCCATCGAGATCGATCTAAATTCGTATAAGATACAGATTAGCATATTGACCTTTAATAACGCTGCTTCCCGGTCTCTACTTAATTCTATCAATCTAACAAAAATATTGCATTGTTCTTTCTTAAATTTCTTTTATTTCTATTTTTGAAAATAACAAGTGACTTAAAATAAAGGGTGCGCCATCCAACGTTTTTTTTTTCAACTAGTGTTTGTTTCGTGTTTGTTCCGTGCAAAGTGTTACCATGCTCATGTCTGATTGGAGAGATAATTAGTTTTCTCCTTCCGCTGAACGAATATGGTTGTGTAAATGCTTGAACAACGCTGGGAAATATTGCGACATTACTTTGAAAATCATGGTAATGTTGCAGAATGTGTGCGAAAATTGCGTACGGATTTTAGAAGAAGAGAATCACCGTCAGCTCCGTATGTTCGTTATCTTATGAAAAAAGTGAAAGAAACTGGCATCCTCATCGATAAACCAAAGCGTGAAAAGCCAAAAACAGTGCGTACACCCGAGAATATTGTTGCTGTGGCAGAAAGTGTGCGTGAAGCGCCATCAACATCAATTCACCGTCATTCTCAAGAATTGAACATTTCGGAGGCATCATTGAGACGAATTTTGCATAAAGACCTTAGTATGACGCCATACAAAGTCCAATTGGGTCATCCGATGACCATCCAATGCGTTTTCGCTTCGCTAAGTGGGCCTGTGATCGACTTTCAGAAGATGCCGATTTTGACAAAAAAATCATCTTTTCAAATGAAGCTCATTTTGATCTTGGCGGTTATGTAAACAAGCAAAATTGTCGCATTTGGGGCACAGAAAACCCGCACGCATACATTGAGAAGCCGATACACCCAAAACGAGTCACTGTTTGGTGCGGATTTTGGTCCAGAGGCATAATTGGGCCATTTTTCTTCGAAAATGAGCAAGGAGTGGCCGTTATAGTCAATGGCGTTGGTTCACAAAAATTGAAGAGGAGGATATTGGCAACATTTGGTTTCAACAGGACGGCGCTACGTGCCACGCAGACGAAGCTACACTCGATGTTTTGCGCCCTGTTTTTGAAGATCGCATTATCAGCCGCAGAGCTGATGTCGTTTGGCAACCTCGGAGCTGCGGTTTGACACCGTTGGACTATTATTTGTGGGGTGCCCTCAAAGATAAGTGTTACGCCAATAAGCAAGAGACAACTGACGCTTTAAAGGGCAATATTCGTGAAGCCGTTGGTGAAATGCAGCTGCACACAATCGATAATGTGCTTAAAAATTGGACCGATCGTGTAGGCTACTGCATGGCCAGCCGAGGCAGCCATTTGAATAAAATTATTTTCCATTATTAACCGGAAGGATTGTACTTTCAAATAAAAGAAGAAATTTGAGATAATATTCAGTAGTTTTTTTTTATAGCATTTTAAAAAAAAAAAAAGTTATTTGGCGGACCCTTTGTATATGTGCAATCCATCCATTTTATGACCTATATAAAAATAGTATCCAAAATAATGTTTTTTCTCGTTCTTACGGCAACAAATTCAAAAAAATATTGTATGTTTATTTTCTTTATCCAATTATCGCCTAATCAAAGTTAGAACGAAGATGCGCTCACGAGACTCCCGGTAAAAGTTATCATATAATATAATCTGGGTAGATGGCCCGTAAATTGCTTGCCAGTTTGTTATGATGAAGAAACTGCTGATGCAATAAATACTGACAAGACCACTGTCACATTAGAGTTTTTGATGTGTACTGTCCAGATCGGCCAATAGATTCTCTGCCAGAAAATTGATTTGATTACCTAGAAAAAAGAAAATCTCTTACTAACGAAGTTATGAGATGAATACAACAATATATTCCAGGATAAGAGTCCCCACTTTCCATGCCGAAAAGCACTCTTTTGTCAGAATAATAATACAGGCCTATAAAGTTTGATAAACTGCAGCCTCTGGGGACTAATTTTACCATTATAAAGAACATAGCCTTGCTAAATTTGAATAAATATAAATAAGATTGAAACGAATACATAGTACTAAGAAATTTGTATGGTTTTCTTGACTGAGAAAAAATAATGTATTTGAAAAACCTAGAAAATATTGAAGGGGCAACATACAGCTCTGCGTAAAAATAATGTTTTAATTTTTCACTAAAAACAAGTCATAAATAAAAGTATAACCTGGTATGTAGGGTTTGAGAATCTTTATGTAATAATAAATAAATATGGACAAAGCCGGACGTCTCCGTAAGCTGTCCGCTAATTATTATTATTTATAGTAAATTATATTTTCGAGGCTTGGACAGACAGACAGGCGTCCAATTCCCCTACGATTAATTTTATTTATTTATTTTTTATTATTTTAAATTGTATGAAAAAAAGCTTTCGTTTTATTTTTTTTTTCGGGTTGTTTATTATTCAATAAAACAGAACAGAATGAATGATATTTTATTTTGTTTGCTTTTTAAATACACAAAAATATGACAAAAGATACTAAGGTATTGAGTGAGAAAAATAAATATACATTGAATTAAAATTATTAAGTAAAACAAGTAAGAAAATTATAGTCGATCTAGACCGACTATACGATACCTTATTTCAAGCGTTTAGAGACCCTATCTCTTAGGCCCAACTAATTCGATAAATAAAATAAGCATAAACCAAATTAGAGTGGGATTTTTATTTTTTTGGCTGCAGGTATGAAAAAGTTCATATCGGATGCTATATCTATATGGGGACTAGGCCCAAAAATGGACCGATCCTTACCATGTTTGGTAAAGTCTCTTGTATTTTACAAAAATATAAGCAAACAAAATTTGAGAAGAATTAGTGCAATATTTTTTGTTTTTTGATAGATTTAAGTGAAGATCGGGAAGAAGCTCTATATGGGGCCTATGAGTAAAAGTTGTCTCATAGGTATCATTTTTGGACTACTCATTAATGGATATAATAAACGCATACAAACCCAATTTGAGTAAGATCTATATGACAATTTGGATTTTATAGCAATTTATATCGATTTCATAGGGGTAATTTGTATGGGGGCTAGGTCTGAACATGGACCGACTCTCACCAATTTCAACATATTTTATTCTATGGCCGATAAAAGCTTATGTACCCAATTTCGTGAAAATATATTCATATTTGCGACCTGCAGTTTGATTACAAGATTTACCTGGACACACAGACGGACGGACGGACGGACGGACGGACATTGCTAAATCAAAGATGGGTCTAGGTCATATATTTGTGGTAGTTACAAACAGTAACACAAAGTCATTATACCCAAACCACATAGTGGTATAGGGTATAAAAATGACATTTAACTGAATGGAAAAAGCAATACAAATTTAACTCAAGTGACAGCTTAACAATGGTTCTTGAGTTATAGCTGAAAAACTAAGTAAATATAAACAAGTAAGAAAATTATAGTCGGTCTAGACCGACTATACGATACCCTATACCATGCGTTTAGAAACCCTATCTCTTAGGCCCAACTAACTGGACATTGAAAATAAGCAAAAACCAAATTTGAGTGGGATTTTTATTAATTTTTTTGGCTGCAGATATGAAAAAGTTCATATCGGATGCTATATCTATAAAGGGACTAGGTCCAAAAATGGACCGATCCTGATCATGTTTGGTAAAGTCTCTTGTATTTTGCAAAAATATGTACAAACAAAATTTGAGAAGAATCAGTGCAATATTTTTGTTTTTTAATAGATTTAAGTGAAGATCGGGAGGCAGCACTATATGGGGTCAAAGGGATCATTTTTGGACTACTCATTAGTGGATGTAATGAACGCATACAAACCCAATTTGAGTAAGATCTATATGACAATTTGGATCTTATGGCAATTTATGTCGATTTCATATGGGTAATTGTATGGGGGCTAGGTCTGAACATGGACCGATTCTCACCAATTTCAGTAGCGTCATCCCATGGCCGATAAAAGCTTATATACCAAATTTCGTCAAAATATATTGATATTTGCAACCTGGAGTTTGATTACAAGCTTTACATGGACACACAGACGGACGGACGGACGGACGGACGGACGGACATTGTTAAATCAACTCAGAAAGTGATTCTGATTCGATCGGTATAATTAAAGATGGGTCTAGGTCAAATATTTTTGGTTGTTACAAACAGCAGCACAAAGTCATTATACCCAAACCACATAGTGGTAAAGGGTATAAATATAACCAAAAAAAAATTTGGCCTGATAACGCCAAAGCCTTTAGAGGTTTTACTATACTAGTACAATTACTTTCAACCTGACTCTGGCATAGATATGGCTAAGGTCTCAGTTTATACTGATGAGTCGAAGATGACAACAAGGACTAGGTACGGGGTTTATCCAAAGGAATCCTGCTATTCTGCAGGCGAATATTAAAATTTTAGGTCAAGATTTTTTCAAGAAGCAGCGAAAATTATAATATAGAAGGGCATATAGATAAGTCAATAATTAATATCTTCGTGGACAGTCTTTTTTGTGCTAGAAACAGGCCTATTAACCGAATGTGACAATGCACACTGAGTCGAATATGGCTTTCAGGAAAAAGTGGATACATGGGGAGCCTGTAGACGAATGTATACAGAAGGGCTCCGACTCAATGCAGTGGATTTTTTCGGTGAGGCATCCTCTTTAAATAAATGAATATTCCTGCAGGATATAGGCCCTAAAATGGCCCTTCCCAAATCCAAAGAGAACACTACATAGATTTGGTAAGGAGGTGATTATCCAGCTTCTAGTAGTAGTGTCTTAGGAGCCGGCTACGGTAGAAGGTGTGCGGATGTAAATGAGAAGGATTTAGTCCAGCGTCTCGTGTGTGAGTACCCAGAATTTGGCTGTGTAGTACAATTTCCCCTAGGCGATTTTGCAGACTTCATAATAGACAATCTTTTCTTCTTATTGTTCATTTATTTGTGTGAATGTTAGGAAATTTCGACGTGACTTAAGATTTCATATAGTAGAAAATAGTGCTAAATTAAAAAAGTTTTAGTTATTGTATACAAAGAACTTTTGCTACCATGAATTCAGTTGTTTAATGGTTGTGTATGTGTTTTTTGTACACTCCTATCAAAAAAAAAAATTCGACTATGTTTATGGACACGAATATGAGCTAGTTTTCATATTTTCTCAATTCAATAAAAAGTTTTCCCTCGTTATTTCACTGAACGTTACATTGTTAAAGCATAGATTATTGTGTTCAAACTGTACATATTTTGTTTCCAAATATTATCAACGGATTATAACTACTAACGGAGCATAACTGTATATATTGTAGACAAAAGAATACTGATAATATTTTTTCGAGTATGAGAAACAGTAACCATAGCTATTCGTAATTTAAAATACTGTGTTAAACCGCAAAAACCAAAGATTATTTGTGGCAAGAGAAATTGTTTGTTATAGCTGTTCTTGGGTAAACAACTGCTATTTGTACTACATATGTTTGCACATTTATATGTAAGAAATGAAGAAAATATGCATATATGCATATAGATACGTAATATATGTTAACTTTCGTAATACAAACAATTATATATTATTAAAATAACAAGAATTATATGCGGTAAATAATACTGCATTTAAAAAAACTAATGTGAGAATTTCCCTTGGAGACTATGTATTCCAAATCTCGAAATTTGCTACATCGCTTTTTAAGACAACTTAATTTAAGACTAAAATCACATTGCTTTAAAACTACTTCCAAAATCAATATGGGCAGTAAAAAACCAAAAGAAAAAAATAAATAAATTATAGACCTAAACTGTAATGTTTACTTCGATAGGTTATAATACAATTAAGGCCGCAACGACTGATCTCAGATTCTAATAAAGAAGATATCAATAGCAATGGCACTTGCAAAGTCATAAATAAATTACCCAAACGTACAAGGGCGATATCATGAATTGTAATTTGTTTACCTTATACCACCATGTAACTACCAAAAACATTTGAACTGTACCCATCTCTTATTATTTTGATTTGATTTGATTTGATGATATGATTTATAAGGATTTATTAAGGATTTATAAGGATTACAAAATTGTTATATGTATATTTGTACTTCAGTTGCTGTGATTAGAATTAATTAAGGAACATAAAAATATACATACGTCAGACCCATATCTTTGTCATATTTAAATCAAAATATAAAAAAGAAATTCAGTTAATAAGATTAAAAATTAATGAAAAGTTTTGAAATATAAAATAATCTGTTATACAAATGACCACTTGCAAGATTATCTTAAAATAAAATTTATAATACGAAATGTTTACAAAAATGCAGAAATAGCTAAGCATTGACATCTTGCTCTTCATCTACCAAATCTGGATGAATATTATCAGGTTCATTTGAATTCTCATTAAGATTTCTATAAAAAGCGTGAAATTCTGGATCGAATAGACTTAGCATATCCAGAAGATCTTTTTTTTTTTCATGTGATATAGCTGGGATAATACTTATTGCTTTTAAATCACTATTGCTGATAGAATAAACTCCTCTTTTGCCTATTTTGAGTACCTTAAATGGCTCTTCGACATCTAAAGAGGTTTTATAAAAAATAGAAGAAATATCTTTCGTATAACGAAGCCATCGCACATCGTTCCAAATGAATCTGTCACCGTTTTCATTGCAACGTCTCCAAATAAACTTCGTTTTCAATAATTCCGAGAAATTAAGGAAATGTTTTTCTCTCATTTCAACTACATTCATTTTTCGATGAACGGATCTTACAAACTGATACCAGTCCCTCGGAATTTGAATCTCAACATTGGATTTTTCTTCTTGCGTTCAATTAGAGTCACACTCCGAGTCCGAGTCACACTCCATATGTGTATGCCCTGGTTCCAAAAACTTGTGATCTTTTAACTCAATATGTGGATTATTATGCACGAAAGTAATGAACATTGAAGACACATGAGAGTTTTTGTTTTGTCCAGTGCAGGAGTCGCTATAAAAGCATATTTTAGTCACATTTTTGTCAATCATATTTAATTATCTATAAACACAAGACGTGATTTCGTTACCACCTCTACGAGCAATAGGTTCATGCCACATGAAACACTGAACTGAGTCGTCTTCTAAGTCATGAACTGTAAGATTGTACGTCCACAGTTGACGCTTGTAAAAGCTAATTGAGCTTCTTAGAAAGGGAGTAGGTAAACATTGCTGCAAGTCAAATGCAAATGCCTTGGTATTTTTGTTATCTTTTGCAGCCTTTTTATCAGCTCGTTTGCAATTGTGAACAGTATCTGCTTTTTCAACGTGTTGCATTTTCAGTTCCTTAAACTTACTTTTTTCTTCCGTTTCAGTGGCATACTTAATTTTCATTTCAAACTTGTCACAAGTAGAACAAGTGTCTAGCTGCGGTGATTTGAATTTTAAATTCATGCTCCTAAATACTTGCGAGTATTTTGAAAGGCTTAGAGGAGCTAGGGGTTCATCAGTGTAGAGTTGGTACATTTTTGAAATCGTTAAGTCAGAGTTCAGGTATTTTTGGCTGGTATCTCGTCTAGTGTAATGACTCTCATAGGCTGGCAATTTATTGATATGGTTTGCAATTTCCTCCAGTTTTTCTGAATTTATTTTACTCGGTGGTGAAGATTTCCCACGAGAATTTTTTATTGAAATGGTTGGACATGCAACTTTCTTGCGTATTACACTTTTCAGGAAACTTTCACTCTCACCAAAGCACTGGGTAAAGTGTCTACGACATACTCTTATTATTTTTCCGTCCACGCTTAAAGAATATTCTACACTGTTCTCCCGTTGCCTTTTTCTGGCAGTAGAGTATAGTTCAGTAAAGTATCACATTTCTTGCTATTAATATTCATTAATGATCCTATATAAAGAACTCGAAGATCATATGTGCCCAGTCACCAGTACTGATTAAATAACATCTTCCAGGCCTCAAAATTAACCTTTGTTTGGCAATTGAATCGGCAAATATCAAAAGGCTTGCAAACTCTTTCTTTAATGACTTTTCCAGATAATGTTTTGTACGTCTGACCACTATTACGACATTTTTAGCGAACGATCTTCTTATTTTTACCTGATTCCGCTTGTAACTCATTTTCCATTCGTTGCCCCAGTAACCTCATTTCAAAGTCTGATTCAAACGCACTTCCTTCAGTGTCACTTGAAGAAAGCTGAAACTCTTTAACTACGGCGTTATCATTACTCGATGTACCACAATAGTCTGGATCTTTGACGGAGTTATCACAATTTTCAGAAAATGATGAATCATTGTTAATTGACTCAAAAATTTCAGTTATAAACAACTCTTCTTTGTTTCCAGAATTTTAACCTGCAAAAGATGCGTTCATAATTTGTTGCACATAGTTTCCATAGGAGACAAGACAGATGTTAATATATGAACTTATATAAAACTATACCTTTTAATATATTATTTAAGTCAAAATCAAATCCGTTGATTGAGGATTTGGTCTCATTTTGAACTACGGGTTCATAAAACGTCTGCAAAAAAAACACTGTTGTGGTATCAGGTTGATGTCTTAGCGAAATATTAGGCCATTGCTTCAAACTGAATTCCTTATTCCTCATGTCGTCTATAAAATATTTAAAAATCTTTTTCGTTA
This sequence comes from Cordilura impudica, assembly GCA_963682025.1. Taxonomy (NCBI): domain Eukaryota; kingdom Metazoa; phylum Arthropoda; class Insecta; order Diptera; family Scathophagidae; genus Cordilura; species Cordilura impudica. Next base: position 281,784,009 of record OY821517.1, on the reverse strand, counting down.
AGATGGTCCAGACCCTACTCTACGTACCATACTTTAAAAAGTTAAACTTACTTTGAATATCTGTCTCAATTTGATACTGCCTTTCAACATTTTGAATAAGAAAAGAATTACTCGAGGTTGTTTCCACTATAAAGTTTAAGTTTAAAAATTATATTACATATTATTCTTCACATTTGGAATAACGACCAAATTCGACTTTGTCTTTTACTGGAAACTCGAAAAAAACTCAATAATGACTAAACTCGAGTTTGGTTGTTATTCCTAATTTGAAGAATTATCAATTTAACATACCGAATAATGACTAAACTCGAGTTAAGCAGACATTTTACGTCTGAATACACGCACGGCACTGTTTGGAATAAAATCCTAATTCTACTTAAGAATCTTTTTTTTAAAAAATATTGAAGCAAATTGCAATAGGCTGTTATTCCAAAATCATACGAGCAAAATTTCGACTTTAGCTGTTTAGTTTTTTAGGTATAAAATACTCATTTTTTGAGCTACGATGATAAAATTTTGTGTGGTAGTGCATTTGAATACAGTGAATACAACAGTAGTAATAACTCTACTTTGTCCTAACTCGACTTTAGCTGTTATTCCTTGTGGCCACAGACTTTAAGCTGCATAATAAATATCTTTATAAACGCATGTAATCTTTGCCATTTAAAATTTCACAAACTACTTCAGTATTTAAACTTATTTTACCAAAATAATAAAATCGTTCGTTAGCAAAAAATGGACATTTTCAAATAATGTGAGCAGTGTTTTCTTCTTCATTCAGGTTGCATATGGAGCAATTGTTATTTGAAACATTTGAAAGCTGTGGGCGCTTAAATGCAATAGACCACCTCTCGCCTTTAAAATAGTGCTTACAAAATGAGCACTATTACCATCTATAAAATAAGGGGATGTATAGTACTTTAGTTTTAGATACATATCATGAAATCTATAGTTTCTGGCGCATTGTGTGAATTTAGCAATTTCCATATTTCTTATAGATTCAAGCATAACCCGGTGATGTTGAGCCAAATTAGGTCTCCATGTCTCAAAATTAAGTGTAATGCCAATTTGGTCACATAAGGAAGACCAGTGTTCATAACAAAAAAATTTGCTACGACAGTTTCTTCGGGAAATAGTCGAGGCAATCTATTTTTACTAAGGTTAAAAACCTTTCTAATGTACGAAAAATTTAAATGTAAAGTACCAAGAAATATCGAGGGAATATTCTCAATATGCAGCATGTAGGTAGGTGTATTCATTGGAAGGAATAGCTTTTTTTCCAAAAAATATCTTAACAATTTTTCTACTTCTTCAAAACTACGCTAGCCCCATATTTGTGCTCCATAACAGAATATTGAATTCGCAGCTGTATCAAAAATTTTAAGTTTATTTGAGAAAGATATTTTAGGGTGAAAAATATAACTTAACCAATTTGCATTTATGGCAGCTTTAGAGGACGAGAGCTTAGACTCGAGATGCTTTATGAAAGACAGGTTAAAAGTAATGGAGATAGCCAAATATTTGTATTCGTTCACTATCTCTATTACAATATTCCCAAATTTCCAACTTGAATCTCTGAGAATTCTGTTCGCTTTTCTAAACACAATGATTATAGACTTATTAAGGTTGATTTTTAGGCTCCACTGACAGCAGTACTCATATAGGGCATTAATCATCCTCTGCAACTCAATTGGCGAATCCGATAAAAGAACTATGTCATTGGCGTACAATAATACTTTAACAACTATCCCAGCAATGGTAATGCCATAAGGTAAATAGTCATGGAGATTATTTATATATAATCAGAAAAGGGTGGGGCTTAAAAGGCATCATTGCTTAAAACCTTACGAGACTATAAAATGAATCGATAATGAGCATCTATCCCATACCTGACTAATTTTACCTTCATATAGATTACGCAGCAAATTTACTAATTTGTTAGGCAATCCTAATTTGTTTAGTTTATACCAAAGAGCATTTCGAGGGATCATATAAAAAGGTGATGAAAAATCTACAAAGAATGCATAAGTCTTCTTTCCTGAATTAAAATTCATGTTTACAATAGACCTTAGATTGAATAAATTGTCAATAGTGGAGTAATCTTTACGAAAAACTGCTTGGTACTCGATGAGGATGTTATTGCAGTCAATCCAACTATTAATCCGATTAAGAATGAGCCCCGTAAAAATTTTATAAACGGCATCAAGCAACAAAATTCCTCTGTAATTAGATACAGTATTAAAACCTGGAATCATTAAAGATTGTTAAACAGATTCCGGTATTTCTACACGCAGGAATATTTGATTGAAAAGGTCTAACAATTCTTCAAGGAAGTTACATGGAACGTTTTTATAGAATTCATAATTTATTCTATCCATTCCCGGTGCTTTACCAGATTTCAAAGATCCAACTACTAGTAGAAGCTCTCTCATTTCTAATGGAGAATCAAGAACAAGGTCAATTATATGTAGTATAACTGTAGTAACAATTGGGATTGCGAGTTGGATAATAACGACTGGAAAATTTTTTGAAAATCGTCCGCCGATAAATTATTACCTAATCTGGGTTGACGATTTCGTAGCGAATTAGTTAATTTCCACCACTCTTTGCATTTAGCTTTTTCTCCTCACATAATCCATTACAATTGACTCTACTTTGAATATAAGCCTTTCTGTCCACATCAGTACCCGATTTACGATAACTGTTTGATATCTTTAACAAGCGTCTTCTGTAATTTTCACACTGCGAATAGAACCAACAATTTTTAGGATCAAAACGTTTCTCAATAATATTAATACTAGCAGCTGCATTTACTTTAACAACACATATATTTAATTTGTTTTGAATTTTCGACTCTGAATGCAAATATTATTGGCCTACAAGCTAACAAAGGCCTATATCTTTTATTATACCGATCGACCCAGAACCACTTTCTGAGCCGATTTAGCAAGGTCCGTCCGTCCGTCTGTCCGTCTGTGTGCCCCTGTAAACCTTGTAATCAAACTACAGGTCGCTAGTATGAATATATTTTGATGAACTTTGGTATATAAGCTTTTATCGGATACATGATTAACACTAATGAAATTTGTGAAATTCATTCCATGTTCAGACCTAGTCCCCACACAAATGACCCCTAAGCCATAAGATCCATATTGTCTTATAGATCTCAGGCAAATTGGGTTTGTATGTGTCATTATATCCATTAATCAGTAGTCCAAAAATAATCCCTATACCACAATTCTTATTCGTAGGCCCCATATAGAGCTGCTTCCCGATCTTCACTTGTTGCATTACCTAATAAGTACCGTTTTGATTAAGGGTTTATAAAAGGGTTATGCGCTCGATCGAAAACTAACAAATATGGGATCTCTGTCAGTCATAGCATCTACATGCAATCTTATATATATTTACGCTGATCCCTGACTCACTGACTGACTGACTGATTCTGTAACGCTGAAATAATACACACACATAGCACTCCCTACAAAGCTAGGTGAAATACACAAACAAAATTTAATCTTTCTCAAAGCTATGTGAAATACACAAACAAAATTTAATCTTTCTAATTTTATACAAACACACACACAATTTGCTCTCTTCTTTGTTACCGACCAGTGCTGCTAATAAAATCTTCTGAAAATCTACAATTATGGAAACTAAATCGCCAAAATTGTTATTTTTAAAACAAGAAATTGTCAATAAAATTTTACCGCTTATAAAACTCGCAAAAATATTACAAAAGGAAGGAATAAAATTTATTTATATCATTCATATTACGAATATTATTACAGCATTGGTTATTGCTATACATAAAAATGTATTAGTGGTGAAATTTCAACGAAAAAAATTTAACACAGCAATCCACTAAATAATTTTATTGACATGTATCTATAGCTGTAACATATAATATAGGTTTAAAGTATAGTCGTAATTAAAACTGAAATCTTAAATGGAGATGCTATTCAAGGTGTTTCCGTTTTGAAACGACTTGGCCCAGAATTAAATCTATACATATTTTGTAATTTACATTTACACTGAACTAAAACTATCAATTTTCGATTAACAACCCATTAATTATTAGCCCTTGAAATCCTATTTTTTATACTACTGAAAATTTAAAATCTTCAATCATCATTTTAACAAATTTAACAAACCATTTTAACAAATTGAAAAATCGTCGAAATTAAAACAAGTTGTCAAAATTAGCAGCACTGCTAACGACAATAGCACTACATATGCAGATTTCGTGTTACATATGGAATAAGATGAACGCAAAAAATGCATCAAAAAACTAATATCTATTCAAATTCTTCTTTAAATTCCCTTTGTTGGTCAATGAAAAAATTCTGCAAAAAAGAGTAATGAAGGAAATTTTAAACATTTTTATTCTTCTCATTTAACGTCGTCCGATATGCATACATACTTTTTTTTATCAAACTAAACTTTACCGTTTGTCTGTTTTGTTTCGCTCAGGTTCTCTGATTGCCAGCACTTACCAAAGAGTATGCTTTTTTGATAAATATTTGAGAAAAAAGAGATCAATGTGGATTTTGTTGTTGTCCAACGTATGATTTCGTTTAAAGCTCTGTATTGAAAAGCAATTGAAACAAGTAAGAAAATTATAGTCGGTCTAGACCGACTATACGATACCCTATACCATGCGTTTAAAAACCCTATCTCTTAGGCCCAACTAACTGGACATAGAAAATAAGCAAAAACCAAATTTGAGTGGTATTTTTATTAATTTTTTTGGCTGCAGATATGAAAAAGTTCATATCGGATGCTATATCTATATGGGTACTAGGTCTAAAAATGGACCGATCCTGATCGTGTTTGGTAAAGTCTTTTGTATTTTGCAAAAATATATATACAAACAAAATTTGAGAAGAATTAGTGCAATATTTTTGTTTTTTAATAGATTTAAGTGAAGATCGGGAAGCAGCTCTATATGGGGCCAAAGGTATCATTTTTGGACTACTCATTAGTGGATGTAACGAACGCATACAAACCCAATTTGAGTAAGATCTATATGACAATTTGGATCTTATGGCAATTTATGTCGATTTCATAGAGGTAATTTGTATGGGGGCTAGGTCTGAACATGGACCGATTCTCACCAATTTCAATAGCGTTCATCTCATGGCCGATGAAAGCTTACATACCAAATTTCATCCAAATATATTCATATTTGCGAACTGCAATTTGATTACAAGCTTTACATGGACACACAGACGGACGGACGGACGGACGGACGGATATTGTTAAATCAACTCAAAAAGTGATTCTGATTCGATCGGTATAATTATAGATGGGTCTAGGTCAAATATTTTTGGTTGTTACAAACAGCAGCACAAAGTCATTATACCCAAACCACATAGTGGTATAGGGTATAAAAATAGTGCAATATTAAGTTTAAAATTTAAATTATTCTGACTTTGCTTAATTAAATTACATTGTAATTTCAGAAGAGTGGTGGGAAAATAATTTTTTTTCACTCATATTAATTTTTGTATGATTTGCTTTTAAAAAAAATTTTGACAAACATAAATTACGTAAATAGGTATATTTAAGATTTTAATTTGAATAATACATATATTGAAATTATCATGGAAGAATTAAAGGCGATTTGGAATAATAATTTTGTTTTTTAAGTTAAACTAATACGCCCTTATTTTTTTTTTTTTTTTGGATTTATAGATAACTGGAAAAAATGGTCGCTTTTTACAGTTTACATTATTTATGATGACATATGAAATATTTTTTTCTCTTTTTTGTAGGTGTATTGGTATTTGCACTTCCTTAAGGGCTGGTAGGTTTTAAAGCCTTTTTTTGCATTTCTCTTTCTGAATGCACAACATGTCGGGAGTGTTGTGTCAAAATTTTAAGTAAATCAGAACAAAACTTAAGAAGATACAGCGTTTACAGCGACCGGCCTCATACGGTGTATAGTATAATAATCATAGTATATAAATTCGAAGTCCGTCAACATCATAACTCAAAATCTACTTGACCGATTCTTTTAGACACTATATCTATACATAAATCATCACGTAACCACGAAGGGTTTTTTTAATTCCATTTTCTTTCCCATTTTTTAACAACAAATTCCCGAAATTGCATAGCAAAAATCGTTTTTCACTTCAAAGTGCTGCAAAAAAAAAAATTAAATGAAAAAACTATTCGTCACTCCCACAGGAAACATGTCACCTTTGAAACGCGTTCCGATTTTTTTATTTCACATGATCCGGTAACGAGTTATGATGTTCACCGCAAAACAACAACGCCTCCGGTGATTCGCTGTCACGGACTTATTTATTAAAATTTTTAATTGAAATTTTTTTCAAAGAATCTTAAAATATTATGCTATAACGCATATATGAAATAAATAATCCAACATTATTCGTATCTTCAAAAAAGAATTATGAAAATACGACTTTTTTAACTTTTAAAAGAAACTTTTAGGAACCTTGCTCTAAAACGTTTTTTTTTTTTCTATGCTATTCTATTTTTCTACAATAAAATGGAGTTAGTTTATAGCGAACTCGGCGGGACCGGCCAAATTAGTTCCTTATAGACTAAGTTCGTTATAACCGTAGTATTTTTTGATTTGTTCGAAAGGTTTAAAAAGTTTTTTTTAGTTGAATAAGTTTATTTATTTTGGGGCATTATAAAAAGTTATAAAACATAAATTAAATTAAATTACATATTAATAGTTTGCCTTAATTAGACTAAAATTACCAAGTTTCTATAAAAATAAAATATTTTTTTAAAATCATATAATATGAAAAACTCCTTATGTATAGAAGCAGAAAGTACAAAGGAAAGGTTGGCTACTTGCAAACTTTTACGAAAATATACATAAAAGGACCTTTTACAAAACTTCATTTGAAAATCGAAGTTTTTGTTTTGTATTAAAATTAAATGAAAATAAAATTAGATTAAATTGAAATTAATTTTTTTTTGAAATATATAAAATACTAGCTGAGTCCGGTCCGCGTTGCTGGCCCGAAGAAAACATCTGGATTTTATATTGCATCTAAATTTTAATACCGAGTGTCGGGCAAAAGTAAAGCACGAACTCCCTCGAAAATTTTAGCAAATATCTAGGTACAATACTAAAATTTGATTTCGCCATGCCCCTCCGCCCACAGATCAAAAAACAAATATCAGAATACAGTGTCACCCGAAAAGCTATTCAGAAGATTCTGTGCCTTAAATACATTGCATCTTATATATATTTACGCTGATCCTTGACTCACTGACTGACTGACTGATTCTGTAACGCTGAAATAATACACACACAGCACTCTCTACAAAGCAATGCGAAATACACAAACAAAATTTAATCTTTCTCATTTTATACAAACCCACACACAATTTTCTCTCTTCTATGTTACCGACCAGCACTGCTAATAAAATCTTCTGAAAATCGACAATTTTGGAAACAAAATCGCCAAAATCGTCATTTTTAAAGCGAGAAATTATCAAGAAAAATAAAAATAAAACTCCACAAAATATTACAAAAGGAAACAACAAAATTTATTTATATCATTCATATTACGAATATTATTACAGCATTGGTTATTTCTATATATAAAAATGTATTAGTGATGAAATTTCAATGGAAAAAATTTAACACAGCAATCAACTAAACAATTTTATTGATATGTATCTATAGCTGAAACATATAATATAGGTTTAAAGTATCGCCGTAATTAAAACTTAAATCTTAAATAGAGATGCTATTCAAGGTATTTCCATTTTGAAACGACTTGACTCAGAATTAAATCTATACATATTTTGTAATTTACATTTACACTAAACAACCCATTAATTGTTAATCCTTGAAATCGTAATTTTTATACTACTGAAAATTTTAAATCTTCAAACATCATTTTAACAAACTTAACAAATCATTTTAACAAATTGAAAAATCGTCGAAATTACAATAAGTTGTCAAAATTGGCAGCACTGCTAACGACAATAGCACTACATATGCAGATTTAGTGTTACATATGGAATAAGTTGAACGCAAAAAATGCATCAAAAAAACTAATATCTATTCAAATTCTTAATTAAATTCCCTTTGTTGGTCAATGAAAAAATTCTGCAAAAAAAAGGAATGAATGAAATTTTAAACATTTTTATTTTTCTCATTTAACGTCGTCCGATATGCATACATACTTCTTTTATCAAACTAAACTTATCCGTTTGTCTGTTTTGTTTTTCATCTCAAAATTGTTTTGTATTGTTAAGAGTACTTTCGCTCAGGTTCTCTGATGGCCAGCACTTACCAAAGAGTATGCTTTTTTGATAAAAATTTGAGAAAAAAGAGATCTTCAATGTGGATTTTTTTGTTGTCCAACGTATGATTTCGTTATAGCTCTGTATTGAAAATGAAAAGCCCTTGAAAAAATAGTGCAATATTGAGTTTAAAATTTAAATTATTGTAACTTTGCATAATTAAATTACATTGTAATTTTAGAGAGAGGTGGGAAAATAATTTTTTTTTCACTCATAATATTAATTTTTTTAAAAAATTTTGACAAACATAAATTACGTAAATAGGTATATTTAAGATTTTAATTTGAATAGTTTATTGAAATTATCATGGAAGAATTAAAGACGATTTTTTTAAGTTAAACTAATACGCGCTTATTTTTTATTTTTGCTTTTTTGGATTTATAGATAACTTTGCAAAAAATGTAGTTCCCTTTTTTCAGTTTACATGTATGATGAAATATGAAATATTTTATCTTTTTTGTGTAGGTGTATTGGTGTTTGTATTTCCTTGAGGGGTGGTAGGTTTTAAAACCTTTTTTTGCATTTCTCTTCCTGAATGCACAACATGTCGAGAGTGTTGTGTCAAAATTTTAAGTAAATCAGAGCAAAACTTAAGAAGATACAGCGTTTCCAGCGACCGGCCTCATACGGTATATTATGTATATAAATCCGTTTTTAACAAAACTTTAAACCGATTTTCTCGCAAATAAATGTTCGAAGTCCGTGAACATCATAACTCAAAATCTTCTTGATTCTTTTTAAATTTTAGACACTATATCTACACATAAATCATTAGGTAACCACGAAGGTTTTTTTTAATTCCATATTCTTCCCCATATTTTAACAACAAAGTTCCGAAATTGTGTAGCAAAAATCGTTTTTCACTTTAAAATGCTGCAAAAAAAAAAATTGAAAAACTCTTCGTCACTACTTCAGGAGACATGTCACCTTTTGAACTATTTCGATTTTTTTATTTCACATGGTCCGGTAACGAGTTATGATGGTCACCGCAAAACAACAACGCTGTTGCGGACTTATTTATTAAAATTTTTAGTTGAAAATTTTTTCAAAGATTCTTCAAATGTTATGCTATAACGTGTATTCATGTCTTCAAAAAAGAATTATGAAAATACTACTTTTTTACTTTTAAAACCTTACCCTCCCCTTAAGAAACTTTTAGGAACCTTGCTCTAAAACTTTTGTTTTTCTATGCTATTCTATTTTTTCTACAATAAAATGGAGTTCGGTTATAAAGAACTCGGCGGGACCGGCCAAATTAGTTCGTTATAGACTAAGTTCGTTATAACCGTAGTATTTTTTTGTTTTCTCCGAAAGGTTTAGAAACTTTTTTTAGTTGAATAAGTTTATTTATTTTGATGCATTTTAAAAAGTTATAAAACATAAATTAAATTATTAAAAAGATACATATTAATTGTTTGTCTTAATAAGACTGAAATTACCGAGTTTCTATCAAAATAAAATATTTTTTTTTAAATCATATAATCTTAAAAACTCCTTATGTATAGAAGCAGAAAGTATAAAGCAAAGGTTGGCTACTGGACCTTTTACAAAACGTCAATTGAAAATCGAAGTTTTTGGTTTGTATTTTTTACAACTGTTTTTCGATATTTTTTTTTTTTTAAGAAATTTTAAAAACATTAAAATTAATTTATTTTAAATATATCAAATATAAGTAAATTCTGAAATGGAAAAAAAATTTGTTTGTTAAAGTCAAAATAAACGGGCGCCTAGGCGCCACACAATCCTCTAGTTAACATATAACACGCAATTAGAAGGCCTAGCGCCTTTCCCAAATTGTCATTTCATAAGCTGGACAATTGTATATGATATGCTTTCAACTTATTTGCTTATCTCATTTGGTTCTAAAGTTATGATTTTTTCAACGAAAATACTCAAATAGTGCCACTGTGCGTCGCACTGTGGTCAATATTTTGAGATAGCGGCCAAAACTCCTTTTGGTTTTAGTTCTCCGATTTTAAAGTTATTAGACTCATATGAAAGTAGACAGTAGTAAACCTCGGGAGCCAAAAATTAGAACTCTATTTCAACTATTTCACTGAGAACAGGGTGGTCCAAAATGGGCTTTTTCAGAATTTAGTAAATTTATGATATTTTTAGTTAATTTTTAAAGTTTAAATGATCATAACTTTTTTGTTTTTCAAGATTTTTGGATGAAATAAATTTTGTGTTGTAACTTAACTTATTTCCTATTACTGGTAAAAAAATTGAAGCTCTACTATTTTCAGAACAATTTAAATTTTTTTTTTAAAAAAGGTCAAATTTCTCGGAAATTTCCTACTTCATAGAGCACAACTCCTGTGAGTCAAGCTGAGTCAAAACACAAATTTACTGTTTTGTAGTCCTGACTCCCCCCTACATTCCTATATATATATGTACATGCATCGGGACTGCACTTTTTGAGCTACAGCAATTTTTCTGACCCAAGGTAAGATATTCGGTACAAATGCACGTCATATTTTTTGAGAAGTTATTTGTATGTGAAAGTGGCTATTATGCATATATTTTGATGAAATTTTGTACAAGAGTTCTTATTGAACCAGAAAATAATTCTGTTGAAATTAGGAGAAGTTGGCCCATATTTGGACCTAGTCCACATAGAAGGGTGTATCAAAATTTTGACAAAAATGACAATAGAACTCTCAAATTATGTGGTATCTGGCAATTCATTTGGAAAAGGTAAAATAGATTTTATTGCCATCTAATATTACACAACTTAAATATGTGAAAATTGCAAATAAATTTAAAACCAATGGAAATAACTGGTAAAACCAACTACATGTTATATTATGTTTCAAAGAGGTAAAAAAGATCATGTTGAAACTTCGAGCAATAGTATATTAATCCATGCATCCATTTTTTTTCTTCATTATTGTTTAAACAATGGCTAAATTCAGTTATAGTGTTCTATCTGATATATATTTTGAACGGAAAGATGAAAACGACATTATTTTACATATAATGAATAATCCATTCTTCAAAATATGCGACACACAAGAAATTAAAATTCATAACTTAAAAATAAAAAACTTTTTAAATACTTTAAGAAAACTGTACAATCAATGTCCCAGAAACAAGAAATTGTTTTACTCACGCAACCAAGAATGGCAAAGAAATAAACTAATTTTTAAAAAGCCATCAGTAACTACCACGGAAACAGGAAAAGGTGGTCGACCAGCAAAGCCAATTGATAATTGTAGTGAAAGATCACGAAGACGCAAGCTTAAACATATCAATGAAGAAGTTTCTTGTAGCATCATAAAGGATTCATTTCTGCATCAAATTCAACCATCGAAAACTAAAAAGGGTAAAATTGCTATCATTGAAAAAATAGTGGAAGCAAGCCCCAGACGCACAAAAAGGATTTTAGAAAGTATGCCGACACCAACTGAAGAAAATAAATTTACTCCAGAAGAAGCATTTGCACTATTTTTGGATTTGAAAATGACTAAAAACCAATATACAGAATTGCGGAAGCGAACCAATGAAAAAAATTGTGGAATTTTTCCATCATATCGAGATATAGTTTCTGCCAAAAAAGATTGCTTACCTTCACCAACTGCTATTAGTGTAACTTCAAGTTCAGCAGAAATAAAATTGCAGGATCTTCTTGAACACACTGTAGAACGATTATTAAAGACATTTGATGCTGACTATTTAAAGAAGTTTAAAAATTGCAGCATGCCTTTAATTTGTAAATGGGGATGTGGTCCTCTGGCCAGAAACAATACAAACAATGTAATGCGGAAAATTCATCAGATGCCAATTTATTCATGATTCCTTTCGTTCCATTACGTTTAACAAAAACTTATATTGGTTCAGAGCCGTCAACTAGTAGAGCTGCAGAGATAGATGTATGGAAGAATGAAATTCCCTCGTCAACAAAATTTTGTAGACCAATAAAGTTTGCTTACAAAAAGGAGACTCAAGATGTCATAGATGAAGAAGTTCGAAAAATAAATGATCAAATTAAAGAACTTCAACCAGTAACATTTAAATTTGATGACCAAGAGATTGAAGTAAATTTTAAAATGTGTCTCACAATGATTGATGGAAAAGTTGCACAAGCTTTAACCAAAACAAAGTCATCGTCAAGCTGCACCATATGCCAAAAAACATAGGTCAATTGAGCCAACCACACGATAGTTTTAATGAAGCATATGAATTTGGAATGTCACCTCTTCATGCTAGAATTCGTTTTATGGAGCATATTCTTAAATTGGGATACGATTTGGAATTTGGCCCGTTAGGCGAAACAGTGAGAAACAACAAAGAAAACTTGGAAAAAAGAAAGCAAAAAAAAAAGATATTCAAGAAAAATACCGTGAGATAGGCCTTATAATTGACCAGCCAAAGCAAGGAGAAGGAAATTCTAATGATGGAAACACAGCAAGGAGATTTTTTTCCGACCCAGAAACTGCAGTTTCTATAACTGGAGTAGATTATGATTTAATACGACGATTCCAAATCATATTACAAGTTATAGCATGTAGCAAAAAGATAGATGCAAAAAAATTTGGTCAGTATGCTAATGAGACAGCAACCCTTTATAACCAAAAATATTCTTGGAGACATATGCCAACCACAGTTCACAAAATTTTGTTCCATGGGGAACAAATAATTCAGCACAATATGCTTCCAATTGGAGATCTCTCAGAAGAAGCCCAAGAAAAAAGGAACAAAGACTACAGATTCTTTCGCCAGCACAATACAAGAAAAATTTCCAGATATTGTACTAATGAAGATCTTATTAATATTTTGTTGTGCACATCAGACCCATATATGTCCAGTATTCGACAAAAATGGAAATCAACCTCATTAGAGTTAAATGAAGAAGCTAAACAACTACTGCAAAATGAAAACAAGTAAGAAAATTATAGTCGGTCTAGACCGACTATACGATACCCTATACCATGCGTTTAGAAACCCTACCTCTTAGGCCCAACTAACTGGACATTGAAAATAAGCAAAAACCAAATTTGAGTGGGATTTTTATTAATTTTTTTGGCCGCAGATATGAAAAAGTTCATAACGGATGCTATATCTATAAAGGGACCAGGTCCAAAAATGGACCGATCCTGATCATGTTTGGTAAAGTCTCTTGTATTTTGCAAAAATATGTACAAACAAAATTTGAGAAGAATCAGTGCAATATTTTTGTTTTTTAATAGATTTAAGTGAAGATCGGGAAGCAGCTCTATACGGGGTCATTTTTGGACTACTCATTAGTGGATGTAATGAATGCATACAAACCCAATTTGAGTAAGAACTATATGACAATTTGGATCTTATGGCAATTTATGTCGATTTCATAGGGTTAATTTGTATGGGGGCTAGGTCTGAACATGGACCGATTCTCACCAATTTCAATAGCGTTCATCCCATGGCCGATGAAAGCACATATACCAAATTTCATCAAAATATATTCATATTTGCGACCTGCAGTTTGATTACAAACTTTACATGGACACACAGACGGACGGACGGACGGACGGACGGACGGACAACTCAGAAAGTGATTCTGATTCGATCGGTATAATTAAAGATGGGTCTAGGTCAAATATTTTTGGTTGTTACAAACAGCAGCACAAAGTCATTATACCCAAACCACATAGTGGTATAGGGTATAATCAAAGCTATTTGGAAGAAATTTTTACTAATATTGTTTAATTAATACTAGTTTAAAGATTATAATTTGTTTCTAATTTTAGTATAAATTTTTATTAATACATTTAAATAAAATATATGTGCACTTTAAATCAATAGTAAAAGTTTACTTAAAATTTTATCGATGTTGTGTTTTGTATATAATATATCCAAATGGTATTGATATTGTTGGGAATTTCAGTGTTATTTTTCAGTTTAATCCTCACAAGAATTAGCTTTCTTCAAAAAAAACCAACCTTTGGCCCCTGTGAATATTGAGACTAAATAAATGTCAGGGGCCAAATGTTGGCATTTTCTGACAAAAATTAAGTTTAGGAATAATAAATAAGTATTGGTTGTAAAATACGATTGAAGAAAATAAGAAATTATAAAAAAAATAACTATTTAAAATGTCAAAATATTCAACTTTTACATGGAAACTCAACAAAAAATTAAAATGCATTTTTAACTCCAAATTTCTTACGTTCCTATCAGTCGATTTTTACGTTTGAACACGCAGATTGAAGCTTAAAGTCCCTCCTATTGAACAAAATAAATTGCGTAAAAAAAGATCGATCCGGTCAAAAGTTATAGAGTTTTGACCGCTATCTCGCGAAATTGACCACTGTGCGTCGGCATGAAATTAAAGGGCTTTAATATTTTAAAATGGCACTACCAGTGTTGTTATTATTCCTTAGTAAATATGTGCTTATATGAAAAAGGGGAAACATGGTTATTGTGGCAACTGAAATCAATTGTCATAAGAACTATATGGTGTCATCTGAAATAAATTTTTTATTCCCTTCAAAATTATGTTGCCACACACATCATTTTTCTTTTGACAATCGAATATAACGATTCGGTTGGCAACCAAATTCAGTTGAATGTCAAATATTTATTTTGGCATATTAAAGATCTTATTGTGAAAAATATTTATAAGTACTAAAATAAATACCACCCAGATATTAACAGATCCTTCCTAGGAAAATCAACGAATTTGGTCCTGTGAAATCCGCGGGACATACATATATATTATTCTCCAATTTTTTGCAGGTCCTTAAGAAACTGTTACTGCATTTAAGGTAGAACCATACTGAGAATACGCAATAATGACATTAACGAATAATATTAAGTAGTCAGTCCAGCTAGGTTAAATAATATCGTAGGTTTAATAATATCGTAGGGTTGCTAAAAAATTCCCTAACCACCAGGGAGCTGTTTTCTATGCGAAAATCATCCGATTCCAGAAAGAAACGAGAAATAATCGTAAACCAATGTCAAGTTAGAATTTCTTTTATCGGTTGCATGGCATATGTTATAAAAAAAAAAAATAGCTTAAAAGCTTAAACACAAACCAATAAATAGAGAAAAACTTTTTTGTCCCTACACAATTATTCTAACCATTCAACCATTTAACAAAATAAAGTAAATATAAGCCAACTTTTCCCTTTATAAAATTTGCATTATTTGTAGATTTGTTTAAAACTTTTGGTTGGCTCTTTAAAGTTTTCAGTGCAAAAACTTAATTGAAAAGCTCTATTTTTTAGATTACTTATTTTTTTTTTTAAGTACTTAAGTGTACCATTGCTGTGTTTTCGCAAATATTTCTATAAATCCAACCGACAAGAACTTACTTATCGTGGAATAGTTTAAAATTTAAGATACTACTTAATATTCTCCTACAAGTTTGTTAAGTAAATTTCTTGTTTTTTATGGTTTGCGAAAGAAAACAAAACATTGCTTATAATCGTTTGTTTGTGTCGCCAACCAAGTAACGAACCAACAATCTGATGGAAGTTGAGAAAATATTTAATTTTCACTTGTATGCTAACGCTACGTACAATTCTCACCACAATTCTATGATGACTGTTGTCGTTTAATATTCCAATTTAGTTTAGGAAACTATACGCAAAACCGATGCTTTAACAGATTTAGCACGCAATTAAAAGGAACGGAAATAAACGTAGACATACAATATGATATATCCCAAATCCGCGAAAACTTTTGCAACATTTATGAATCTTACAACATGGGTTTATATAATACACAAAATCAATCCCAGCGAATTAGCCTTCTGGGGTTATGTATTAAATATGTATGGTTCCCATAAATTTGGAACAGACTTTGTTCATTTACCAACTGAGTATGTCCCAATCACAAATAAGATGGCATAGCGTTAGGAAAACAAAATTCTACACATTGCAAGTTCTAAGGTTTTACTTTCAAGTATTTGTTTTAATCATTGGGTTAAAAAGGTTATATGGAGTGATTTACATAAACACACCAAATACATGTTATAAAAATAACATGTGTTATTTTATTATTTTAATGTGTAAATATCTGTGCGCTCAGGGTGGGTGGGGGTAGGGGGGGGTATAGACTCCAATTTCACAATACAATCACAAAAACAGCATAAGGGAAAATCGGTGTGAGGAATATGTAAGTGTATTGGTGTATTTAGTAAGCAGAGTTCGCTATCTGTTTAGCAAAATCACAAATCTTTTTCGTTAATTTTAAATATTCAAGTGTATATTTGCTATTGACAGAACTTTTTTAATAAGCAGAACCGCTAGGTGTGCAGTGAGTTTAAAAACATCAATTGAATTTCAGAACGTATCAATTGTGTTTTAGACAACATTAATTGATTTTCAGAAAATATCAATTGTATTTCAGTAAGTATCAATTGTATTTCAGAAAATATCCATTGACTTTCAGAAAGTATCAATTGAATTTTAGAAAACATCAATTGATTTTCAGAAAATATCTATTGTGTTTCAGAAAGTATCAATTGTATTTCAGAAAACATCAACTAACTTTCAGAAAGTATCAATTGAATTTCAGAAAACATCAATTGATTTTCAGTAATAATCAATTGTATTTCAGAAAGCGTCAATTGATTTTCAGAAAGTATCATTCTTATTTCAGAAAATATCAATTGAATTACAGAAAATATCAATTGAGTTTCGGAAATTATCAAATGTTTTTCAGAAAACATCAAATGTATTTTCGACACAATCAAATGTATTTCAGCAATTAAGAAATGTTTTTCAGAAAAACTGTATTTCAGAAAACATAAAATGTATTTCTGAAATTATCAAACGTATTTCAGAAAATATCGAATGTATTTCAGAAATTATTAAATTTACTTCAGAAAAATATGAATTGAATTTCAAAAAATATCAATTGAGTCTCAGAAAAATGGTCAGAACGCTTTAGAAAACAAGTAAAAAAATTATAGTCGGTCTAGACCCGATACTCTATACCATTCGTTTAGAGATCCTATCTCTCAGGCCCAACTAACTGGATATAGAAAATAAGCATAAACAAAATTTGAGTGGGATTTTTATTAATTTTTTCGGCTGCAGATATGAAAAAGTTCATATCGGATGCTATATCTATATGGGGACTAGTCTCAAAAATGGACCGATCCTGACCATGTTTGGTAAAGTCTCTTGTATTTTGCAAGAATATATACAAACAAAATTTTAGAAGAATCAGTGCAATATTTTTGTTTATTGATAGATTTAAGTGAAGATCGGGATGCAGCTCTATATGGGACCTATGACTAAGAGTTGTCCAATAGGGATCATTTTTGTACTGCTGATTAATGGACGTAATATATACAAACAAACCCAATTTGACTAAGATTTGTATGATAATTTGTATCTTATGGCAATATATGTTGATTTCATAGGGGTCATTTGTATGGGGGCTAGGTCAGAACATGGACCGATTCTCACCAATTTCAATAGCGTTCATTCCATGGCTGATGGAAGCTCATATACCAAATTTCATCAAAACATATTCTTATTTGCGACCTGCAGTTTGATTATAAGCTTTACGTGGACACACAGATGGACGTACATCGTTAAATCGAATCAGATAGTGATTCTGATTCGATCGGTATAATTAAAGATGGGTGTAGGTCAAATATTTTTGGTTGTTACAATCAGCAGCACAAAGTCATTATACCCAAACCACACAGTGGTATAGGGTATAAATATATTTTTTTAAGTATTACACTGGGTTTGTAATATTTCTTGAAAACTACATATCGTCACCTAAAATGCAAAAGGACTTAAGTAATATTTTTACAGGAGAAGCAAATAACATCATAAAACAAAAACCACTTTAAACTTAATACCCAAATTTTAGAATCAAACTGAAAAATAAATATGGATTTTTTTTTGTATGAAAACAAATTTATGGTAAAATAGTAGTTTTAAGTAAAAGGCCGTAACTAGAATACAAAAAGTCAATTTTGAACTTTTAAGTGAAAGGCCGTAACTAGAATACAAAAAGTCAATTTTGAACTTTTTGTTAGTTATGGCCTTTTGCATTTTAGGTGACGTTATAAACGTGTTTTTTTTCAAAATGATGACTTTAAAATCGGTCAAAATTCTACCCTGGTGTTAATATTGTAGCTGATAAACAATTGAAGTCCCCATCTTCTTTCGATTAAAGGGCCGCCCTTGATAGTTTATTTTCCAGTGCATAATAAATAAGTCCAAATATTGCTAAACATTTTCTGCGACTCCAAATCACTAATAGAAACAATAATAACTTTTCGTTATTGTAGGGTAAACTACTTTTAATTCTGAATTTCAATATATATTTTCTGAAATTCAATTGATATTTTCTGAAATACATTTGACAATTTCTGAAATACATTTGATGTTTTCTGAAATATATTTGATACTTTCTGAAGTACAATTGCAAAAGGTGCAGATGTTTACACATCTCCGCCTGTGGTCGGACTCACATTCATTTTTTTTTTTAATATTTCCGTCATAGAAAAAACGATTGAAGTTAGTGAAATGTTTTGTAGTTAGTGATGCTAGTGATTAATTAGGGGGAGGGGGGTAAGGTTTTAGAACCTTTTTTGCATCTGTTTTTCTGAATGTACAACATGTCGAGCAAATTGGAGCAAAACTAATGATGATACAGCATTTCAAACGAACGGCCACATACGGCATATCGTATATAAATCAGTTTTTTAAAAACTTTAAATCGATTTCTCGCAAACAACATGTTTGACGACCGTGAACATCATAACTCATAATTCAAAATCTGCTTGACCAATTCTTTTAAAATTTTACACTATTTCTGCACATAAATCACAAGGTAACCACGCAGTGTTTGGTTTTACTTTCCATTTTTCCCCCATTTTTTGACAACAAATTCACCGAAATTTATAGCAAAAATCGTGTTTTTCACTTCAAAATGCTGCCAAAAATAAAAAAAATTTAAAAAAACTCTTCGTGATTACATCGGCAAACATATCAGCTTTTAACCCTAGAACCATAATGCACGTAAATTTTACGTATAGGAAATTTTCAAATTCTTATTGGACAAGTGTGCGGCGACCTAACGGGACCCAATTCCAGCAGTGCTTTTATTATACATTTTTATGTAAACAGAAGTGCCAAAGCAGAAACCTTTCAGTCGCATACATGTTCTGAGTGCGAGAGCAGTGAAAGTCTGTACGTAAAGTTTACGTAGCTTTAGTATTAACAGGTAAAATTGTATACGTTTATTTTACGTAGCTTTGGTATTAAAAGTATAAAACTTGTACGTAAATTTTATCTAGGCTTATGGTTAGTGATTTAAAATGGCAGAACAAAAACCGTGTTATTCAAAGAGTTATCTTAACTGTGAGGATATAGAGGCTATTCTAAACACCAGTGACATAAGTGAAGTAAGCGATATTGCCGTAGATGAAGAGGAAGAGGTCGATTTTGATAGCGATGATAGTTTGGCTGATCGGAATTATATTCCTGCTCCAATTGACGAAGCAGAGTTTGAAAAAGAATTGGAAGAAGTCTGGGGTACAAAAAGAAAAACATCTTCTGTGGATGAAGCGATTTATGATCCACCTGCAACAGCAACTGCTTCAGAAAGTTTGGAGAATAGCACAATCTTGGGAAGAATGGTCATATTTGGAACAATTTTACAATAGGTCATGAAGGCGGTAAATGCGCAGCAAGAAATGTTGTATACATTCGGCCAGGTAAGAAAAAGGTAAAGGAATTAAATAATATAGGTACATTAAAATGCATTTCTTCT
Organism: Cordilura impudica; assembly: GCA_963682025.1. Taxonomy (NCBI): domain Eukaryota; kingdom Metazoa; phylum Arthropoda; class Insecta; order Diptera; family Scathophagidae; genus Cordilura; species Cordilura impudica. The sequence goes on along the minus strand of OY821517.1, from coordinate 281,763,975 downwards.
GTTTGAGCAGGTCCATCGAGCAACGCCAAAGAATTAACAGAGCCAAAAGATGTATTTAATCTACTTATGAGCGACGAGATATTGGATACTGTTTTATATCATACAAACGTCAAAATTTCTCAAATTAGAGAGAAATATAAATCCCAAAACGCCACGGCTTCAAGTACGAATTTGAAAGAGTTGAAAGCCTTGTTGGGTTTATTATTTTTGTCCGCAGCCTTGAAGAATAACCACCTTTCAATTGGTCTCTTATTTGACACTTCTTATTTAGGAGATCGATATAGAGCGCCAATGAGTAAACATAGATTCGAGTTTCTACTAAACCCACTGCGTTTTGATGATTGCAACACAAGACAAGAACGCAAGAAACCAACTCATTTGCACCAATTTCTGAAATTTGGACTACTTTTGTCGAACAGTGTACAAAGAGTTATAAGCCTGGTTCCTACGTTACCATCGATCAGCGACTAGTTGGTTTTCGTGGCAGATGCCCATTTAAAATGTATATTCCGAATAAACCCAACAAGTTTGGAATAAAAATTGTCATGCTCTGCGATGTTGCTACAAAATACGTTATTAATGCAGAGCCTTATCTTGGTAAGTCGACCAATACTCAAGGTAAGCCATTATCCAATTAATTTGTCGAGGGACTAACGACGCCTTTACAAGGAAGCAACCGGAACATAACAATGGATAACTGGCTTACCAGCATCCCACTGGCGACAAAACTATTGGAAAAACCCTACAACATGACGATTGTCGGCACACTACGTAAAATAAAGCAGAAATACCACCTCAATTACTTGATCTTAAATCGCAGCAGTGTGGTTCTTCCCGGTTCGTATACAATGAAAATATGACTTTGGTGTCTTTCAAGCCAAAGCAAAATAAGAATGTGATATTACTGTCTACGATGCATTTCAATGGAGCGCTAGATACAACCACAAAAAAAAACCGGAGATTGTTCACACATATAATTCGACCAAAGGTGCAGTTGACACATTTGACCAGATGTCTCAAAATATGTGTTGCAACAGAAAAACCAGACGTTGGCCACTTTCTTTCTTTTACAATATGTTAAATATTGCATCAGTTAATGCTTACGTTATATATAGTCACAACGTAGTGCGAAGGGGAATAAAACCAATGAATAGGTCAACATTTGTGCTCACACTTCATGAGCAACTTACCCGGCCGTGGCAGGAAGAACGAGTACAAAGTATCTCAACCTTGTCCAAAAAATTAAAGGAAAACAGAAGTGCTGAAGATAAGCAAACCAACAGGCTCATCAACATCTTACGAGCAGCTTCTCCCGGAAAAGGGGAAAAGAGTCTACTATACATTTTGCCACTACACAAAAAAACGATTGACTACAACTTATTGCTTACTGTGTAAAACGTCTGCAATTTGTGGCGAACATCAACTTAAAATTTGTCAAAACGGTTGTAGCCTTGAGTAAAAGATGTGTATTCATTCAATATTAATTTTTTTTGTTTAAAAACCTGAAGTATAATTTTATTTTAATTGTGTTTATGAATAAATAGTTCAATAAAAAAAAAAATAATAAAAAATATTTACTGTACGTAAAATTTACATATCATTAGTATTAATGCAGTATAAAAGAACGTTATGGTTCTAGGGTTAAGCACATTTCTATTTTTATACCCATGTGGTTTGGGTATAATGACTTTGTGCTGCTGTTTGTACCTACCTAAAATATTTGACCTAGACCCATCTCTGATTATACCGATCGACTCCGAATCACTTTCTGAGTCGATTTCGCGATGTCCGTCCGTCCTTCCTTCCGTCTGTGTGTCCATGTAAACCTTGTAATCAAACTAAGGTCGCAAATATGAATATGTTTTGATGACATTTGTTATATTAGCTTTTACTAGCCACAAAATGAACGCTATTGAAATTGGTGACATTCAGTCCATCTTCAGACCTAGTCCACATGCAAATGTCCCCTATGGAATCGACATAAATTGCCATAAGATCCAAGTTATCATATATATCTCAGTCAAATTGGGTTGGTATATGTTTATTATTCACAACCAGTAGTCCAAAAATAATTCCTATAGGACAATTCTTAGTAATAGGCTGCTTCCCGATCTTCACTTAAATCTATTAAAAAACAAAAATGTTGCACAGATTTTCCTCAAATTTGGTTCCTATATATTCCTTTAAAATATAAGTGACTTTACTAAATACGGCCAGGATCGGGTTATTTTTCGACCTAGTCTCCATATAGATATAGCAGCCGATACGAAGTTGTTCACATCTGCAGCCAAAAAAATTAAAAACAATTCCCCTCAAATTTGGTTTATGCTTAATTTCTATATCCAATTAATTGGACCGAAGCGATAGGGCCCCTAAACTATGGTATAGGGTATCGTATAGCCGGTCTAGACTGACTATTATTTTTTTTACTTGTTTATTCTGTTTTCGCTATTCTGCTACTCTTCTTTGATTCTCAAATTTTGTTTTTTTTAAGTTTCTAGCTGTTCTAAAACTCATTTTGCAAATTTGGTTTGCTTTACTTTTATTTAAACTGTATTATATCCTGTCACATACATAAAAACCTTAACTTTAACCTACACGATGTATCATATGCATTCGTTCTTACTATTCATATTCATTTTAATGTTGTCCCTCCTCTAAGGAAAAATACTTATATACATAAGTTTCGTTGAATTTAAATATTTTTTACATCATTGCGAAACGAGTATGGGTATGTCATCGAACAAGATTTTTAATACATTTTTATACCCTGCACCACACAATATTCACGGTGTCATGATGTTTGTGACAATTGATTTTTTTTTTAAACCCACAGTCTGTTTTATCGATTGACTATGACTATGTAACTACAGAACGTAAGTCAAAAAAATTTGCATAGAGATTGGTGGGATCAATCGATGCGCGATAAAAGCTTACATATCATATTTGCGACCTGTAGTTTTAGTACAAGGTTCACATGTACACCAACGGACAGACGGGCAGACGGACATTGCTAAATCGGTCATTCAGAGTAAACAGTTCTTTCTCTCTTCCCCTTCAGCTAAGGATAAGTTATTTTTCGCGAAAAGAATTTGTGTCTGGCTAGCGCTTAAACCATTCGTTTCAGTTAAGTCGAACACAAGTAAAATCGGATACAATGTCAGTTGGCATAATATATCTCAACATCGTTTGTAGTTTGGTTGTGGTTTATAGGAGACTACACCACTGGATCGATCGCCTTGAAATTTTTATAGTTTTTTTTTGGATTTTTCAAGTGGGCGTGGCAGCTCCCATATAAAGTTTTAACATATAATATGTGAAGTACTACGATAGCAAGAGCTCTGGAAATATGTACATGTACATATTAAACTAGTATGAAGAATTGTGGTAAAAATGGGCGGAATTGGACAAATGGTCTGGCACCCACAAAGTAAATTTTTAATGTCGTATATCTTGGGTACTGTAACAGATAGTATTGCGACTTAGTGTGAGTTCATAAGTTATCAAAGTTAGTACAAAAATGGGCGGGATCAAATCATATGTTATTTAGTTTCAAAAGCTTTGTGTGAGTTCATAAGTTATTAATGTGAATAGTCGGACAAAAAATGAGCTGGATCGGACAAATGGGCATTTCACTCTCATACAAAGTAAATATCCAATATCATATAACTGGGGTACTATAATAGAAAAAGCCTTAAGACTTTGTCCGAGTTCATAATTTATTGCCCAATAAATGACGATCTTGAAACTTTTGACAAGTACATTAATTACCAACTAGCAGATTCCAGCACTCCAAATTCCAGTTCAATTTCTAGGTAATTTTATTGTTCAACTTAGCCAATTCACAAACCAACTTTGTTGGTTATTATTATTGTGAATGAAGAAAACAAACCCACTAACAAACACATTAACAAATTTAAATGCAATTTACTCAAAACAAAGGCAAAAGTTTAATAATCTGTAAGTCTGTCAAAAATCACAAAAAAAAATTATCAAAGTCAAGAATCGGCAAAGCCGAAAATCGCGAATAACAAAAATTGCTAAAAACAAAAATCGCCAAAAAAAAATTGTCAGAACCGAAATGTCGAGCCAAAATCAAAACTCGCTAAAAATAAAGAATCGTAAAAATGAAAACCCCGGAAATCAAAAGTACCAAAAGAACAAGAATCGCCAAAACCTAGAATCGCGAATAAAAAAATTGCTAATATAGAAGAACCCCAAAAAAAAAAAAAAAAACAAAACACGCAAAAACATAAATAGCCAAAGTCAAAAATCGCAAAAACGAAAATCGCCAAAAATAAATAAGATAGTTTCCTACAAAATGTATTCCCACTTTTTTGTTTCGTTACGATGGGTGTAAAAATATATGGAAATAGACCCATCAAATTATTAGTTTTTAATACAAACGCCCCCACATAGTCTTTTAATATGACCTACACTTGAAAAGATGTGTGTATATTCCAATCACTACGTATGGTTGAAGAAGTTTAAAAATTATATCCCCATTTTTTATAGGCCAGAAAAAACTATATTTTTACCTTTTTCTAATGCGTAATTTAATTCAGAGCAGATGTTATCTTGTGCCTTGAGCTCTTGGACTGTTATCTATACTCTGGATTATTCTTTTTGAACTTCCTCACAATTCGGAATTGGAATTTGTTTTTCAACAATTTAACAAATCGGTGATATAGAGTGTTCAGTTCTAAAAATTGCAGGTATATCAATGCACACATATTACAATATCAGAACATAAAAACATACATGATGGAACCAATGTACCGACATTCGAAATCTGATCTTATACGTATGTGGAATTCATTTTTTCTGCCTTACTAAAGGCAGAATAAATAAATGTATTATTTGTATTATAATTTATATATGAATAAATTACAATTATAAACAAGTGAGAAAATTAAAGTCGGTCTAGACCGACTATACGATACCCTATACCATGCGTTTAGAGACCCTATCGCTCAGGCCCAACTAACTGGATATAGAAAATAAGCATAAACCAATTTTGAGTGGGATTTTTATTAATTTTTTCGGCTGCAGATATGAAAAAGTTCATATCGGATTAAATATCTATATGGGGACTAGACCCAAAAATGGACCGATCCTGACCATGGTTGGCAAAGTCTCTTGTATTTTGCAAAAATATATACAAACAAAATTTGAGAAGAATCAGTGCAATATTTTTGTTTTTTGATAGATTTAAGGGAAGATCGGGAAGCAGCTCTATATGGGGCCTATGACTAAGAGTTGTCCCATAGGGATCATTTTTGGACTACTGATTAATGGATGTAATATATACATACAAACCCAATTTGACTAAGGTTTGTATGATAATTTGGATGTTATGGCAATTCATGTCGATTTCATATGAGTAATTTGTAGGGGGACCAGGTCTGAACATGGACCGATTCTCACAAATTTCAGCAGAGTTCATCCTATGGCCAACAAAAGCTTACACACAAATTTCATCGAAATGTATTCGTATTTGCGACCTGCAGTTTGATTACAAACTTTACATGGACACACAGACGGACGGACGGACGGACGGGCATCGTTAAATCGAATCAGGTAGTGATTCTGATTCCATCGGTATAGGGTATAAAAACACATCTGGAGTTGAACGAATATCTATATATATAAAATTTATTTTCTGTTTGTTTGTTTGACCGCTATACAAATTTTGATGCTTCAACGGATTACTCTGAAATTTTGTACACACGATCTCTAGACTCCAGCGAAGGTTAACGTATGCTTCTAACTGACCACACTTCTTCTACGCCCACTTCTGCGTATACAAAATTCATTATACACTATAACACTATGTGGTATAGGGTATAATGACTTTGTGCTGCTGTTTGTAACTACCAAAAATATTTGACCTAGACCCATCTTTTATTATACCGATCGAATCAGAATCCCTATCTGATTCGATATAACGATGTCCGTCCGTCCGTCTGTCCGTCTGTGTGTCCATGTAAAGTTTTTAATCAAACTGCAGGTCGCAAATATGAATATATTTTGATGAAATTAGGCACATAAGCTTCTATCGGCTATAGAATGAACGCTGTTGAAATTGGTGAGAATCGGTCCATGTTCAGACCTAGCCCCCATACAAATGACGCCTATGACATCACCATAAATTGCCATAAGATCCAAATTATCATATAAATCTTAGTCAAATTGGGTTCGTATGTGTTAATTACATCCGTTAATCAGTAGTCCAAAAATGATCCCTATGGGACAACTCTTAGTCATAGGCCCCATATAGAGCTGCTTCCCGATCTTCACTTAAATCTATCAAAAACCGAAAATATTGCACTGATTCTTCTCAAATTTTGTTTGTATATATTTTTGCAAAATACAAGAGACGTTACCAAACATGATCAGGATCGGTCCATTTTTGGACCTAGTCCCTATATAGATATAGCATCCGATATGAACTTTTTCATATCTGCAGCCAAAAAAATTAATAAAAATCCCACTCAAATTTGGTTTATGCTTATTTTCTATATCCAGTTATTTGGGCCTGAGCGATAGGGTCTCTAAACGCATGGTATAGGATATCGTATAGTCGGTCTAGACCGACTATAATTTTCTTACTTGCTTTTTTATGTGTTGCTTTGTTTGACGGCTATAAAAACTTTTATTTTCCAACGGATGTCTCCGAAATTTGGTACACATGATCTCTGTCCTCTAGCAAAGGTCGCACTATGTTTCTGACCACGCCTACCCTTACGCCCACTTTTTTTATAAATTTCGTTTTTTGTTTTTTGATATATTTGTTCGCTATACTAATGTTAATTTTTCAACAGCTTTCTCCGAAATTTAGTACATACTCATATAAAATTAATTTTCTGTTATATTCTATATTTGTTCACTATACAAAATTTATTTTCAATGGATTTCCCTGCAATTTGTACACACGGGAATAACTTCACTGAACAGATTCTCCAAATTTAAAAAAAGTCACCAAAAGAAATCAACAAATTCCCCATTTCTTTAAAAACGAAATTAAAAAATAAGTTCATTTTCATTATTAATTGCATTCTTAAATTTTTACATATTTTTATTTAGGTGGAAATTTGAATACTACTCTCAATATGTGTCCTGCAATAAACGCATTTAAAATCTGTATTCTTTTCAATAGCATCATTTCTGTGCGCGGAAGCGGCGCGCTGACGCGGTCGCCGCGCGCACGCGGAACACAGCTTAGCTAGAATATCGGAATTATCAAACAAATATATTTTGGCAATTAAAAAATTTGACAACAGCTGCGTGGCAGCAACGGTGTGGCTGCCAAACACGCGGAAGCGATGCGACATGCTATCGGAACACAGCTCAGTAAAAAGTCGTATGATAAATTTGATCTACGTTTGTGCAATAATTACCTGTTTAACCAAATAGGCCACACATATACTATAAGCAGTTGCTTAAACCAACCTTGCGGCACAATTTTAAATGTCGCATCCATTTTCCATTTTTGAAACTTCTATAAATTTGACGCCTCTGCTCAATGATGAACCTTATTGAATGAAGTAATTCTGGCTGAAAAGTGTTGTTTTTGGGGGAATATGTTCATTGTGGATTAAGTAAGAATAATGCAGCATTTGCAAGTAAAAATTCTATGGATCCGGGGCAAGACCGGGTAAAAACAGCTATTTATTTATATTTTAATTTTTCACATAATTTGTATTGCATAATAAGAAACAAAAATAAAAGAAGTGAATCGTTCAATTAAGAAATAAACCAAAATTAATTGGTATTACTATCACAAGTATATACCTATTTATCAAGACATAATCTACGGGTAGGATATCTTTAATCGATCAAAAGTCGATAGATCCAACCAAACGCATAACACGCTCCCTTACAAAATGGCGTAGGGTACACAATTTATTTCAAATTCTAAAATTTACATTCATCTTAATATGCCAAACAAAAATCCACTTAAGAAACCATTTTAATGTTCACACATTTTACCACTGATTTCTATAAAACGATTTCCCAATAGTAACATTAAGCTACAGTGGAAAACAGAAAACCCAATATATTGTAATCATTGTATCGTTAATATGTGCTAGCTATGCATTTTAATAAGAAGCAAAATATTATTCCCATATGCTTGATAAAAGTTAACGAACTCCAACACAATGAAAATAATGAACAAAAAGATATTCATTTATATCAGTGTTATTCAACGTGGGGCGTAGGAAATTTTCAAGGGGCAATTATAAAATTGCAAACAAAACCATTGTTAGCCATATATTTTTTAATTTGCGCTCTTGAATTTTTTTATTTTACTCTTGAATTTTCAAATTCCAAATATTTCAAGAGAAACCAATGCAAATATATATACAAATGCATTGTTGTTGCTACAACGTGCCGTTAGAAGCACTCACAAATATTTGAAGTTTGGCTGCTATAAGCAACTTTAAATTGCGCACAAGCTCAAGAAAAATAGCTTGAGCTCATAATATTTAAATACGATTACAAGGTAAAATAGAAAATGGTTGGCAATTTTTTAATATATATTGTTTAGTCTTCTGCTAATAGAGTGCAGCTGTAACTAACAAAGATATTTGACCTACACCCATCTTTTATTATACCGATCGACTCAGAATCACTTTCGGAGCAGATTTAGCGATGTCCGTCCATGCGTCCGTCCATCTGTCCGTCTGTGTGTCCATGAAAACTTTGTAATCAAACTGCAGGTCGCACATATGAATATATTTTGATGAAATTTGGTATATAAGCATTTACCTGCCATAGGATGACCGACTATAATTGTCTTACTTGTTTTATATTTTAGTTGTAAAATAACCCCATATAATATAAAATGAGTAGTGCAGCAAAAAAAAAAAGTTCGTCAGTATTCCGATGAGTATTTGAAGTTTGGTTTCATTTCTGCTCCTCATAATTTACATTCATCATTCTGTTTATTGTGCAAACAGTGCTTAACCAACGAATCTATGAAAAAGGCCATCTCGAAGCACATTTAAGGGTAAAACATAGAACTTATGTAAGTTATGATTAATTTGGCCAATTTAAATCTCTAAATTAGAAATTTGATAAAAGATCGGCAATCGATTCAATATTTTCTGCACAAACTGCTACTCAAACTCGTACTCTTGAAGCCAGTTATGAAATTTCTCTATTAATAGCAAAACCAGGAAAAAATAATACTATTGGGGAGGATTTAGTTAAACCAGCTATATCAACTTTTCTCAAGATAGTTCTGGACAAAGATGACAAAGATATTAAATCAATACCACTTAGCAATGACACTGTGAACAGAAGAATAAAGTTAAGGTCAAGGAAATTCTCAATACAGATGGATGAGTCAACTATAAGAGACAGTCAGGCTATATTTATGGCTTACGTAAGATATATTGAAAACTGTGAATTCGCTGAAGAAATGTTGTTCTGTGAATCATTGGAAACTACGACTACTGTCATTGATATATACAAGACACTAAAAAATTATTTATTTGAAGCAAAAATACCAACTAAAAATATTATTTCTTGTGCTACAGACGGTGCTCCTGTTACCATGGGCAAGAAAAATGGGTGCTCTAAATTAACGAAGGATGCCAATCCCGAAATGTTGCTTGTAAATTGTGTTATTCATAGAGAAAAATTAATTTCCAATATACTTTCACCTGTTTTAAATGAGATTTTGAACTCAGTATTAAAATATATTAACTCTATAAAAGCTAATGCCAAATGTGAGCGTTCTTCAAAAATTTTTGTGAGAAAAAAAATGACGACTTTGTAAGACTATAGCTTCACACCAAGTTGAGATGGCTGTCATAGGGGAATTGTTTGAGAGAATTCATGGAACTCTTCGATATTCTGAAAGAGTTTTTGAATGACAAACCTTAAATTGAACAGTTAAAAACAGTTCATGGAAAAGTATTTGTGAGATATTTATTTGAAAAGTTTAATAAATTAAACAAACAACTGCAAGGAGCAAGTAAAACATTTGTTGATGCGAATGCGAAAATATTTTGTTAATCAGATTTCTTCAACTAAAATAAGGTTTCAGCCAAAAAATTTGATCAGTTTTACTGGCTTAGTATTTTTGACGTAATTGATGCTACAGTATTTGTTATTGCAGACCACCTCCGTAATATGGCCTGTGATCTGTACGAGAGAATTTCTGCTTTAAAAGAAATTGATGTTCCATGTTGCATAACTCTACCAATGCTGGCAAGTATAAATGATGTCACCACGCAATACCAATAAGAACTCTGTGAAATGAATCAATTAAATCTTTATTTGATATAAAAGGGACAATGTCATGGGTTTACGTCGAGACATTGAAAAAGTATGCAAATGCAACGTGTTTTGTTCGAAAATTGCTGTTGCCGTTCCCATCATCATATTTAGTGGAATGCGATTTTGTCACAAAAAAAAAAAAAAAGAAATCGCCTACAAATCACCAAACGTGGTAATTTACGGTTAAAATGAACAAAATTTACACCACAGATCAAAATATTAATAAGCCAACATTAAGCGCAATCATCAATTGATTGATCTTTTCAATAAATTCAGTATTACCTTTTCCCGTTTGATTTATATAAATATTTAATATTAGATTTTTTCTGAATAAGGGGCATTCAAAATCTTTGAGGTGCTTTAGTTGGGCATGAATGAAAAAAGGTTGAGAAACACTGATTTATTTATTAAAACCGTAATAAAGCAAATGATATGTAGGTATGAGAAAAAGTGATTACTCAAATTAAAAAATAATGTTCCTATACATCTATTTTAAAACGGAATAAAAAGAATAAAGTAATTTCTCCCCATAGAATTTGTCCTTAGAATATCAACATTTGGTTGGTCATAAATTTAACTGACTAAAGTTTTTTGATTAAGATTTTTGATAGCGCACTCATTGCAACATAACTCTATTGCGATCTACAGAAATGACATTTGCATTCAAGCGTTGTGTTATTCAGTAGTTTATCAATTTGCATTTTATCCATTTTCGTATAAACAGAATGATAGATTTTTTCACATATATCATAATCGAAAGCGTCTTCAGTTTATATATTGCAGGCAGAGTTGATGTAGTGAAAATTGATACTGTAAAAATTGCCTGTGTTGCGCCTTTTTAGTGCAAGTGATTTTCTGACATCCACATCCGGTTGCTGTATAAAATATGATTTTTCTATGTTGTTCTATTCATTGTTGCTATTCTAAGTTTTTTAGTTTGTGTGTCAGCTCTAGTTGTTGTTGTGTTTGTGGCATTTGTTTTATGAGTATGTATTTTTCGTCATATTAGTTTAAGCTGGTATTGCCAAACATTTTTAATGTTATCACGAAATAAATACAAGGAGTCGGCAATTTGGAAAAAATAGTCTTAAAGAAATAAATTTTCTTACCTAATTTTTTATAAAAAAAATTATTAAATTAAATAACTACTTTTAGCTTTTAACAAAAACAAAAATCAATCAGATTTTCATAATATTTCTTATGACACTTTAGAAGTAAGCATTTTTCTTTTAAAAACTTTAAATTTTAACATATTTTTTTTAGGTTTCAAAAAATTTCCAATTATCGTAAGTTAAATTTTTTCTATATAATTTATCATGTTTTTTGAATTCAAGCCAATTTTATTGTAGAAAAACTCTCAGGTTAGAAACTTAAAACATTTTAAACATATTTCCTATCAAATACATTTAAAGGTTGTTAATATTTGTGAGCTCCTAATATTTTACCATAAAATCATTTCCATTCTAAAAAGGCTTGAAACCATTGTTTCATTCTCTAACTCTCTCGCTCGTATTATGTTATTAATAATTCAATAATTGATGATTTTATGAACTGATTTTAAGATTAAACTTTAGGAAATTTTTTTCAATTTTATCTAAGCTTTGTCAAAAAGTTATATTAACTTTGTAAAGTCTTGAAATAACAACAAAATTGATATAAAATTTTTTTGGATAGCATTTATAACAATTTCCATTTATTGTTTTTTTCTTTAATATAAATTTCTACTACAAATTTTTAGGATAGATACGAAAAATTTGATAAATCTGTAATATTAATAGGCTAGGCGATTTCTTGTGACCGATGTTGTGTTCTACCTTTTTATGCCGAGTTTGACCAAACGTATATTACTTGAAAGGTATTTCTTTTTAACTGTTTTGCAGATTTACAGATTTTTTAATTTATTCCTTTATTTTGAGTAAATTGCATTTAAAGTTGATACTAACACATGCGTAAAACAAGTAAGAAAATTATAGTCGGTCTAGATCGACTATTCCATACCCTATACCATGCGTTTAGAGACCCTATCTCTTAGACCCAACTAACTGGATATAGAAAATAAGCATAAACCAAATTTGAGTGGGATTTTTATTAATTTCTTTGGCTGCAGATATGAAAAAGTTCATATCGGATGCTATATCTATATGGGGATTAGGCCCAAAAAGGATCGATCCTGGCCATGTGTGGTAAAGTCTCTTGTATTCTGCAAAAATATGTATATACATACAAAATTTGAGAAGAATCAGTGCAATATTCTTGTTTTTTGATAAATTTAAGTGAAAATCGTGAAGCAACTCTATATGGGGCCTATAACTAAGAGTTGTCCCATAGGGATCATTTTTGGAATACTCATTAATGGATGTAATAAACGCACATAAGCCCAATTTAGCTAAGATCTATATGATAATTTGGATGTTATGGCAATTTATGTCGATTTCATATGGGGTCATTTGTATGGGGGCTAGGTCTGAACATGGACCGATTCTCACCAATTTCAACGTCTTTCATCCTATGGCAGATGGAATCTTATATGCCAAATTTCATCATAATATATTCATACTTGCGAACTGCAGTTTGATTACAAAGTTTACGTGCACACAGACGGACGGACATCGTTAAATCGAATCAGTTAGTGATTCTGATCCGATCGGTATAATAAAAGTACCACTATAACTTTTAGGGTATAAAAAGCATTACCGTAAAATTAGAATACTTCAATAATTGTTTTAATTAGCTTAGAAAACAAACAAGAATAGTGGCTATCCAAGGCACCCCAACGCCCAAAATTTTTTTTTTTTAATTAAAAAATAGTTTTTTTTTGCCAAATGCCTACATTATATGTTTAAAGGCGGAAGGCATTTGTAACAAATTTTTCCATCGCTGCTATTTCCTGTTGTCAAAAAAATATGTGAAAATCATATTGATTGCAATTTGAACTGAACCCTTCTTTACTTTCTGTTATTTTTTCCTACAGCATTATTTCTAGAGTTCGTTTATCTGAAATATATATTTAAAATAACACCGTATTTTTAACATGCCACTAATCTACATATTTTTATCTACCCAGTGAATTAATCAAATTGTGGAAATGTACACACATTCAGAGACAACTTGCACATCTCATACTCATTTGTTTTCTACATCATTTTATAAGCAACACAAATTAACATACATTCATGCTTATCCATTTGTTTATTACAATTATGTTCAATCATATGGAAAATTAGGGAAATGTAACAGTATTCTCTATATCAATTTGATGTTTATTTCAAGAGTTACTTTTGTTTCACTTTATTTGTACGTTTATCAAGGCTTATATGTAGATATGGTTTTACTTTGTTTATGCCCATAATAATGCTAAATGTGAAAGCGTTAGACCCTCAAGATGATTTGGTAAATTTGGTGCAATGTGTTTAAGTGGTCGATAAAGGTCTTCTAATTTTTTTGCAAGTTTGCAATAAATTTATTCTGTAACCATATTTTCCACATTAAGGGTAGCGCAAAATAAGAAAACTATGTTACTTTAAATCAAAAGATTATTATGAATAGATGGAACAAAATCTTTTCTCTTTTATACAGGTTTTTGTGCAGTTAGTTGCAGTCTCGAAACGTTGATTGAGGGATTTATTTATGATTTGAGTAGTCTATGAGAAATTGGTAGGATTTGGTGGGATACCATCAGTGGGTGTGGCACATCACATTCATAGTAAAGAGATTAAATCTGGAGTAATATGATTGTGAATGTGTTAAAAATTTATAAGGTTTACAAGTTATTAATCACATACCAATTCATGACTGGGATTACCAGTTAAATATAAAATTGGAAAAAAAGGACAAAGGTAGAAACAACTTTTTGATATTTTTGAATATATCAAAATTTCCAAAGCATAACTTGTATGGCATGGAAGTGTGATATATTTGATTGCCACACCAATCGGATGTTTAAAAAAATGCATTTCGTTTTGGATAAATAAAGGTAATATTTTGCTCAAAACTACTAAGTCTCTCTTGAAATTTTCTTACATTATCTTATGGACTAAAGAAAAGAAATCGCCATAAACAGTGATTTTATTTTACTTCAGTGAAAAACATGCCAATTTTTTATTCAAGGGAACATGCAAAACAGCAATAATAAGATTTTGACTTATATAGGCTTAATTTAGTTACTTTTATTTCGAAGCTAACATAGGACTATGATTAATTTGCATTCAAATATAAATCAGAGTATGCCACCCATAAAAATGACAAAATTGGGTTACAAAATAAGCCCGTAGTCAGTTTAGAGCACTCATGTGAGAGTAGCACCCGCTCTAAATTAATCCCTATAACGTTCGTTGAATGCATTATAAGAACGTTCTTCGGCAATTAATTTCTATTGGAAGACACGCAATTTTCTTTGTTCCGCTTTAAATTTCTTATCCACCTTCCATATCGTAAGGTTGATTCTCATGTTTTTCTCGCAGATTTCCAAGTTATTCGACCGACATCATTATACAACTACGTATAGCCTCTTTACGTTGCTTGTGACCTTCATGTAATTTGCTAAATAAATTTCTACAAGTCTCCTCTCGATCTACTTGACCTTTGAAAGATTCTGTGGGCAATGATGTGTTCCAATCATAAATTATTTTATCATCAATGTCCCGCATCTTGCTTCTTGGAAACGTAGAAAATTTTGACAGGAATAAGATATGGCCTTGTTATTTAAGCCTGTTTTTTAAAAAGCTTTTTTGTTTTGTGCTTATTTTATGCTTGTTTGCTTAGTTTTTCGGTAACAACTCAGGAACCATTGATCATTTCTCATTATATACTTTGGCAAAATTTTAGTTATGGTAAATAAATAATTTTTACTAATATATCCGTGTAAAAAATAGATTAAAATAAAAACTAATGACGTATGTGGGATATAATATTAAAAATATCACTCATACATCTCTTCTGCGCTACTAACAAATAATAATCTTATGCCCTGCATATGCTACGTTATTCAAAAAATTGATAAAACTGATTTTTTGAAGATTTCATTCGATAAACTTAGTCCGAATTGATTTTCTGAAGCTGTTAACTGTCGAGTAAAATAAGAAATCGTTTAAATCATCCAAACCCGTTGGATGATTTAATGTACTGGCCCACTACTTTACCCCTGACTTGAAATTTTGCACCCCCAGAAGAGCTGTTGCACTGCATATCCACCCAAATGGGTTAAGCACCGAAATCAATGCAAACAAACTAGGTATGCGCCCTTAACTTAAAATTGATTATTCTATTAACTCGTAACGATACGATTAATTGTGAATTATCGAAAATCAGAAGCCGTCTCGCTAACGCATTTTTGGAGGTTATGACTCCTCTATGAAAAG
Organism: Cordilura impudica; assembly: GCA_963682025.1. Classification (NCBI taxonomy): domain Eukaryota; kingdom Metazoa; phylum Arthropoda; class Insecta; order Diptera; family Scathophagidae; genus Cordilura; species Cordilura impudica. The sequence goes on along the minus strand of OY821517.1, from coordinate 281,748,328 downwards.
AATTTTCCGAAAACAATTTCCCGAAATTACAATTCCCGCACACAATTTCCCGGAATGACAATTTACCGAAATTACAATTTCCCGAACACAATTTCCCGAAATTACAATTTTCCGAAATTACAATTTCCCGAACACAATTTCCCGAAATTACAATTTCTCGAAATTACAATTTCCTGAAATTACAATTTCCCGAACACAATTTCCCAAAATTACTATTTCTTCAAAGAGCTTGTTGATGACATTTCCGAAGCAATACCGTCAGAAATTCCGGCCGAAGCGCGAGCAATCAGTTTACGACCACTTAATGTAGTGACCCTATGTCCCTACCGGTACAGTGTTTTCCTCGGTAATGGATACAATGACAATAAACGCTATCAACGGACTCACCGTCGTCATGATACAAGAAACCATTCAAAAGCAACCTCGGTTTACCTTTTTCGCTATCCACGAATTCGAGTGGCATAGTAACTGAGTATTACAACCCAAATAACTAAAAAACTTCGCTATGCAAGATGGTAACGATTCCGTAGCAGCTACTGCACGGGCAGGATGTGATGGAGTGAGAGTTATCCGTCGGGAAGTCTGAATACCGAAGTGTTCAAAGTCACAATGAAGAAATAAGCGTATGACACTCCAATACATAGGTCCGGATGACGAGGGAGGGTGGAAGAGGAAGGGCGCGGCGCGGGGTGGGGGAATTGTTTTTTCGAGAAGTCGTATACTCGGGAAATTGTTTTTTCAAGAAATCGTATGCAGCAAGTTTTTTTTATGGGGGAAATCAAGAATATATGGGAAGTTGTAAACTAAAAATAGGGAAATTGTAATTTCGGGAAATTTTTTTGGGAAATCGTAATTTCGGGAAATTGTTTTTGGGAAATTGTTTGCGGGAAATTGTAATTTCGGGAAATTGTTTTCGGGAAATTGTTTTCGGGAAATTGTTTTCGGGAAATTGTAATTTCGGGAAATTGTTTTCGGGGAATTGTTTTTTCGGGGAATTGTTTTTTCGGGCAATTATTTTCGGGCAATTGTATTTGGAAATTGTTTTCGGGAAATTGTTTTCGGCAAATTTTCCGCAGACGGTATTTAGTTTGTATCATGGCAAACAAAACCAAAATTTATTGAGCATTTTTCAAGTTACAGAGCTAAAAAGTAAACACCCTAAAAGTAGCGCGTACATTTTGTTTCATTTGAATAGCACACTTTGTTTTAAACTGTACTAAATATTATTTAATTAATTTTAAACAACTTGTTTTGGGTTAATTATATAAATTATTAATTTATAAATCTAATTTAATAATGGGTCGAACCTACTTTGTTTAGAATAACTTCATAAATTCTGTTTGGTAAAGAATCAAAAAGGTTTTTAATATAGTCAAGGAAAATTGAAGCCCATGCTTCCCGAATAGCTTGAATTAGGCCAGCTTTGGTAGAAAACTGTCTCCCTGACTCATAAACTTTTCTGGCCAACCACCCTCACACATTTTCGATAATGTTAAGATACGGCGAGTAATGAGGCCAGTTTAAGAGATTGACATTTTTTGACTCGATCCATGATTTGACAACACGGGCTTTATGAATTGGGGCCTTGTCCTGTTGGAAAGTGTATGACAAAATTCCAAAAGTACTTTCTAGTGAAGGAAAAGCCTTTTCCGAAACTCCTTAGTACGATTGCGCGTTCATCTTGGGAGTCAAAAACTTAAGCTCGCATGTACCAAAATAGGATATGGCTCCCCAGTCCATAACGCCGCCGACTCTGCTGCGTAGACGCATCAGTTAATGGGTCTCCTTTCCTAAATCATGGAAGTATTAGTTGCACCCATCAGGGCCCTCGAAATTAAATTTTTTCTCATCAGAGAATACAACGCGCTGTCACTCTGTTTTCTTTGACATGTAGTTTCTACAGAAACTAAGCCGAGCTACTTTACGTAGAATGAAGTGGTGGTTTTTCTTAAATTTTTGGTGCTCTAGATGTTACGCTTTAGAAATCACCCACCACACAGTAGTTTTACTTGCGGTTACCAACAGACTAATGCGCATTGGAAGCTCCGCGCAGCCTCTGCAATTTGAGCTGTTCTGAAGAAAATTGTATACGACTTTTCTACTTCTTCCAATTTTTTTTCTATTTCAGACACAGAGAGGTCACATTCTTGATAAGTTATTATTTTAATTTGTTCCACGTTCGTTAAGGCTGTACCACGACCTATTGTTATTGAATATTATTAAAGCATATTTTAAATATTAAAAATAATGGTTTACTTTATATTGACGATCTGCATGACATAAATCAAACTTAAACGCAAATGTGCTATTCAAGTGAAACAGAAAATGCATTAGAATTTGAAGCAAACGAAAATGAAATGAACAGAAAAATGTAATGGTAAATTCTCAGAGCTTCAATATTGTCGCAGTGAATGTGGATAGGAAGATGAACAAAATAGTACAACAACAAGTACAGTTCAGTCAATGAATATCGGTACATAATCAAAAAATTGGTATGTGCTATTCAAGTGAAACGGAGTGTATATATTTGTAGTTTGATTACAAGTTTACATGTTTCCATAGACATACACACAGATGGTTGGACGGACGGACATCGTAAAATAAATTCTGAGTCTATCGGTATAATAACTGTTTTTAGCTATAAACATGAGCAACAATTGATTATAGTCTTACCTGAGGAGTGCTAGAGGAAATAAACATCCAAGAGATGTGTTGAAATTAAGAGTAGAACTTTCAGATGCCTTGACATATATTTATTATGCAAATAAAGTATTCGCGATGTGGTACAGTATCACGCATGCCAGGTATGATTGAGAAATTCTAACTTAAAATTCCTAGTGCCACCACCAAGGCCCTAATAAATGTATTAGGACTTGTGTTTTTCAAAAAAAATTCAACTTCAAAAAATAAAAAATCATTACTTTTATGATAATCTATACTAATATAATAAAGAGGTAATGTGTGTTTGTTTGTTTCTTTGTTTGTAGGGGGTAATCTCCGTAACTAGCCATCTGATCTTCCTGAAATTTTCACAGAGTCTTACTGCGGATATGGGAAGTGCTATAGGCTATAATTTTTTTAATATTTTTAGTGGGCGTGGCACATCCCACACAAAGTAAATTTTTAATATCATATACATATATTGAGTACTATGATAGGGAGAGCTTTGCAAATTTGTGTGAGGTCACCTATTGTTAATATTAGCAGCCACGCCGGAAATGGGCCGGATCGGAGAAATGGGCGTGGTACCTCCCATACAAGTAATAATTCAATGTTATATATCTCGAGTACTATGATAGAGAGAGTTTTTCAAATTTGTCTGATGTCACCAATTATTAATGTGAGCAGTCGGACAAAAAATGGGCTGTATCGGACCAATAGGCGTGGTACCTGCCATACAAATAAAATATATAGTGCCATATATCTGGAGTACTGTTATAGTGAGAGTCTTGGGACTTTGTGTAAACCCATAAGTTATTCATATGATTAGTTAGACAACCGCCCGTACAAAGTAAATATATGATATCATATAACTGGTTTACTAAAAGAGGGAAGCTTTGGCACTTTGCAAGACACCATCAGATCTTAATATGAGTAGTCAGATAAAAAATTGGCGGGTTCACAACAATGGGCGTGGAACTCCCCATGGAAAGTAACTATTTAATGTCATATATTTGGAGTACTGTAAAAGAGAGAGCTTTGTGGCTTTGCGTGAGCCCATAGGTTCTTTGTGTGATTAGTCGAACAAAAAAAAATAGGCGTGATCGAAGCAGTAGGCGTAGCACCGCCCATGTAAAGTAGATATCTAATATCATATAATTGGGAAAGGCTCGACAATTTGCACGGGTCCATCAGATATTAATGTGAGTTGTCCAATAAAAATTAAAAAATATGATGTACTACGAAAGCAACAGTCTTTTGACAAGTACATTACTTATCAATGTATTTGTCGTGGAAAATATATCGTCAAAATCAAAAATCGCCAAACCCAAAAATCGCGAAAAATAAATCGCCCAAAAACAAAAATCTTCAAAATCAAAAATGGGCAAAATCAAAAATCGCTAAAAAAAATAAAAATTGCCAAGTGATATTTTAAGTTCAAAGCCAAGAGTTGAGTGGTGCCAGATCTAATTTGGAAAATCCATGTTCTTCTCATGGGCAGCTACATGTACCTCCAGGGCAGGAACGCCGAAAAATCTGATAATTGTTATACCGAATTAAAAAAAACATTTTATATCAGCAAGTATCAAAATAAATGAATCTATATTAATGATCTATACTTAGCATAATAAAGAGGTAATGTGTTTGTTTGTTTGTAGAAGGTAATCTCCGTAACACTTATCTGATCTTCCTGAAATTTTAACTGATTCTTACTGCGAATATCGGAAGTGCTACAGGCTGTATTTTTTTTAATATTTTTTGTGGACGTGGCACCTCCCATACAAAGTAAATTTTTAATAGCATATATATTAAGTACTATGATAGAGAGAGCTTTGAAAATTTATCTCAGGTTATTTATTATTAACGTGAGTAGTCAGACAAAAAAGTGGGCGGGATTGGACAAATGCGCATGGCACCCTTTACAAACTTAATATTAAATGTGATATATCTGAATAACTGTGTTAGTGAGAGCCTTGGGACTTTGCGTGAGCCTTTTCATAACAATTCGGAAGGGCGGGGGAGGGGGAGGGTGTAGCGAAGCACACCGGGTTACATCTAGTATTTTAAATATTGAATACCTAACCAAAGTAAAAAAAAATATTTTCCAGAATATTTTACCTTAAACTTATTGTACCCTATACCACTATGTGGTTTGGGTTTAATGACTTTGTGCTGCTGTTTGTAACAACCAAAAATATTTGACATACACCCATCTTTAATTATACCGATCAAATCAGAATCACTATCTGATTCGATTTAACGATGTCTGTCCGTCCGTCCGTCCGTCCGTCTGTGTGCCCATGTAAAGATTTTAATCCAACTGCCGGTCGTAAATATGAATATATTTTGATGAAATTTGGTATGTAAGCTTTCGCTGGCCATATGATAAACGCTGTTGAAATCGGTGAGAATCGGTCCATGTTCAGACCTAACCCCCATACAAATGACCCCTATGAAAGTGACATAAATTGCCCTAAGATCCAAATTGTCATATAGATTTTACTCAAATTGGGTTTGTATGCGTTCATTACATCAATTAATGAGTAGTCCAAAACTGATCCCTTTGGCCCCATATAGACTGCTTCCCGATCTTCACTTAAATCTATTAAAAACAAAAATAATGCACTGATTCTTCTCAAATTTTTTTGTATATACTTTTGCAAAATACAGGATATTTTACCAAACATTATCAGGATTGGTCCATTTTTGGACCTAGTCCCCATATAGATATAGCATCCGATATGAACTTTTTCATATCTGCAGCCAAAAAAAATTAATAAAAATCCCACTCAAATTTGGTTTTTGCTTATTTTCTATATCCAGTTAGTTGGGCCTAAGAGATAGGGTTTCTAAACGCATGGTATAGGGTATCGTATAGTCGGTCTAGACCGACTATAATTTTCTTACTTGTTTTTAAGTAAAGTTGTTCTCTGACATTTACTGAATATTGTATTCTTGATTTATGACTCAATTAGGTTAGGAAAGGTTGAGAAGTGGAGCTATGTATACACTAGGCTGGGTCAAGTAACTTTTCTCAATGGGCTCATCGCGATTCTGGTACTAAGGGCCATTACAAATATATTTGCCCAATGAACGACACATATAAAATCTTTTTCGACGAAAAAATCGATTTATGTCGAGATTTTTTTGGCCTTCTACAATATGACCCAAACTAGTATAAATATAGCTCATATCCGTTATACTTGGATATACACTTAAGCCAGAAAGTTGGCTTGTTGTGCGCTCTATACATCCGGTTAGCTACTCCTATATTAACTTAGAAATTAGGTTTCGTCAGCAAATTACTTATGTGTTTTCCAGCTTATTCCCCTAAGAACCGCCAGGCCTGGTAAGATGTCGTTGGATAAATGGCTGACCCTTGTTCTCGCAAATGCAGGTTAATTACACAGTTAGGATGCCCATAACCGTACTAAGTTCCCTTCCAAACAGACTAAGGATTTCCCTAATCTTCGAAGTGTTGGGAGTTCCCCATAATATCTTCGTAACCCTACCCACGTCAGTTGCCTCCCAAAGTGATGTTTGCGAACTGGTCCGAAAGCATCAATTTGAGTGACTTGAAAGGTGTTGGGTTTTCCAAATTGACTCCCTCCAGGAAAGAACCCTTTCTAACCGGTTCGTCAGCAATCTCGTTTCCCATTATACCACTGCGTCCTGCGATCCAAACGATTTCAAGTCTACCCCTTCTGGTGAAGTTTTCACTCTCCTCTTTACATTTGAGGACAGTCCTTCTTCTATTTTTATCCGAGGATATCGACCTGATAGCCTCTAGACTGTCCGTAAATATTTTCACGTCTCGGGGATTCGGGAGTCACCACGCGTCAATAGATCTTATACATTCCATTATCGCGACCAAATCATTCTGAAAAACAGAGTTTTAGTCCAGGAGGTGCAGGTATTTATCTGTGGAACGGTCCTCATCATAGAAACCTATCTTTGGCTACCATGCAGACCAGATCCGTCCGTGTAGTATTGTGACCCTGGAAGGTTCGTTGGAATATTCCCGTTTAACCAGCTTTCCCTGTAAGGTAACCGTATATTCCAGGGTGTGCTTGCCGACACTTCCGCGATTTTATCGCAGCTAGTATTCACTGTGGTGAATCCCGGTATTCGGACCAAAAAATTTTTGTGTCTGGTCGTCTGCTCGGTGGTATATTGCTCTGTTACCTTAAATCGTAGCATGGCCACAGGTGCCTCATATTTAATTCTATGAAGCAGAGGCGCTTTATCTTTTGGAGTGGTTTAATGTAGCATTTCCTGTTCATTGATGTCCAAGTGACAACGGATACGTAAGTTTGAATAGGTCTAACGACGCTCGTGTATAGCCAATGTGTCATCCTCTGATTTAAACCCTATTTTGAACTAAATCTCCTTGACAATTGGCCCATATATGATAAGCTTTCGCGACACCGCTCTCGATGTGGTTTTTTCAAGTGAGTTTTTATCGAGAATCACCGATATTTTACCGTTTGTGTAATTCTAATCGTTTTGCTCTTTAAGTGAGGTTTATCGATGTCGATTATTCACGCCTTCCTAGTAAAGAGGCATATTTCAGTACAGTAATATGCTATTCCGAGTGCATTCGATGCCCCCTACACCGAGTCGTAGAATATTTCTCCTCTAACGGTATCGCAACGTTGCCTGCCCAGCAGACAGGTTGGAAATTTTTATTGGTCAGAATCCTAAACAGACTGTTAATATTGGTCACCCAAAGATACCCACTGACTTAATTAACTGACTCGTATTTTAATATAGAAGCTTCAATGATAAATTAATTTGTTTAGTATTTATAGCCTATACCACTATGTGGTTTGGGTATAATGACTTTAATGACTAAAAATATTTAACCTAGATCCATCTTTTGTTATACCGATCGACTCAGAATCACTTTCTGAGTCGATTTAGCGATGTCCGTCCATCCGTCCGTCCGTCTGTGTGTCCATCTAAACTTTGTAATCAAACCACAGGTTGCAAATATCAATATATGTTCATGAAATTTGATATATAATCTTTCATAGGACATAGGATGAACGCTATTGCAATTGGTGAAATTCGGTCCATGTCCAGACATAGTCCCCATACAAATGACCCCTATGAAATTGACATAAATTATCATAAGATCCAAATTATCATATAGATCTCATTCAAATTGGGTTTCTATGTGTTTATTTTATCAATTAATGAGTATTTCAAAAAAAAATCCCATTGGACAATTCTTAGTCATAGGCCCCATATAGTGCTTTATCACGATCTTCACTTAAATGTATTGAAAAACAAAAATGTTGCACAGATTTTTCTCAAATTTGGTTTGTGTTTATTTTTTCAAAAAATATATTTGACTTTATCAAATATGGTCATGATCGGTCCATTTTTCGACCTAGTCTCCAGTAAATTAACACCCGATATGAACTTTTTCATAACTGCAGCCAAAAAAAATAATAGCAATGCCACTCAAATTTGATTTATGCTTATTTGCTATATCCAATTAGTTGGACCGAAGAGATAGGGTCTCTCAACCATCGTATAGGGTATCGTATAGTCAGTCTAGACAGAACATATATTTCTTACTTGTTTCTTGTTTGTACTGGGACAAAATTTGCTAAAATGCTTTGCGCTTCAACCCAAGATGTCAGTGAAGGTTTTTGGGTAATTACACACTATTACCAATGGCTGTGTTTATGGTGTAGTTAAACTTTATGATTATACATGTGTGAATATAAAAATAATTTAACCGTGCTTAAGGAGGACCAAACACTCTGTTAATAGTAGACTGACAGACATAAAATTATAGTACTAATAAAATGATGATAACAAGCATTAATATTTTGTAATGTATGGAAGTCGTTTATAAGTTAATAAGTAAAAATTCTGTGTAAGCAGGTGAACTATAGTAACAATTAGAGTATATTTATACACCCAAATACGGAGGATGATATAGTTGAGATATAAAAATATAACAACTTGAATTTCGGAAAAAGGCATACCCCATCCAAAATTCAATTTAGTTACAATTTACAAAGGTATTTTCTATAATTAAAATTTTTGTTTTTTCAAAAGATAAATGCAATAATAATTGACAATGTTAATTTAAAACGTCTGTCGGTCTAATTGTGTAATCAACTTTAATTAATTGTATTCAGATATCGTCAGCTGTCTAAATTGTTATGCAGATTTCAAGAAATGTAATAAGTTGAACCAGTCATCTTGTGCTTTGCAATCCAGAATGCATATCATTTTGGTTCCATTTAATAAGGGTTGGCAGCAACATCGGATACTACATTCCTAAAGAACTGGACAAATTCCCAGAAAGTGTTGAAGTGTTTCATTTTCTGGAAGGTTACATAAAGTACATAGTTTTTGATCTTCTCCTACACCAAATTTATTACCATTAAGAAATATCATCCCGCTGCGTGCCTTCATGATCAGTGTGATGTCTTCCATTTTCATATCATCCTTAAGATAATGCTCTGCTTTCTTGTGATCGAGATATCTGAATAGTCTAGTGTTGGTTTTTAATTTCTCTTGCAATTTATAGTGTATATTGAGTGTTTTAATACTGCTCAAAAGTTATGTACTTAACAAGTTCCACTGCTCTTCTGTTGGAGTTGACCCCGGCCAAAGTATGCTTAAATAAACTAGTTTTTCTTTAAAAACATGTACCGAAAACAACTCTCTTCTCAACAAGATTTTTGTTAATTGAAGAGGCAGCCTGCTTTCTTCTTAATAAGGGCTAACGTGTAGATGTAACCTTCCTCAGCAGATTCTACCATTTAGAAGTAGTTAGTTTGGTGTATTTCTTGGAAGTTTGAGAACTTTCCTCATGAAGTATATTTGCAGATCATCCACTGCTTCAAAATTACTAAAAGCCCATGTTTGTGCTGCATATGATTATATAGGTCTACATGCAGATAAAAAAAAGTTTATATTTATGGCATTTTTTGCTTGGTTGTTTCGTTTTGCAACATGGTTGCAATTAAAGTAATTGCAATCAAATCAATTGCAATCAAATTTGATTGCAATCAATTAATATATGAATTAATTTCAAAAAATTGATTCAATCATTTTTGTCGTATTGATTTCATATTTCAAATTGAAATCATGAAATCAATTTAGTATTTGGAATGTAATCAAAAAATTAGCAATCATTAACGAGAAATCATGTGATTGCAATTAAATCGATTGCAATCATTTGCAGCTCTGGTGTTTGCACTCTTAATCATCAAAAAAAATGCATGTGTTGACAGTTTACCGTTGCATGCTAAAGTTTCCGCACGTGATTTGTGTAGGAAATAGTAGATTTTTGGTTTTTTCGTAATTGCAGTGTTACTTTTAAGGCAATTATTCTTTTCCTGAATTGTTAGTATATAATACTACTTAAACTAGTATTTACTCAAATAACTGAAATTATTTTGAATAAACTTTACCGTAAGATTTACCAAAATATTGTTGTATAAAAAAAAAGCGAGGGGGCTAGTGTGGACATGTCCATTATTTAAGGGTGGGTAGTTACCTACCTATTGTTAAGCGAAATTAAATTTATTTACAGATGGTGCGTTCATACAAACGGAAAACGGAATGTCATTAAGAAAAAATTATCAATTCGAGATGCAGCACTCCAAAGAAATCAATGCTCTACAGGCGCGTTCAGAAGGCAAAATCAACATGCTTAAACCAACCACAAGATTCAGACTCTGGCAATAGCAACGATTAGGAACTCAATTCTCTAAATACAAGAGTAGCTGGCAGAGGAAAATTTATGTTGCAGCTTATATTTACAAACGAAAAAGAATGCAGTTGGTAGAGTATTTACTAAAAGCATCCCGAATACACTATGGCCTCACCTATTCTCTCAAAAAGGAGTTAGATTTTGAGTTTACAGTGAGTCTTAAAATCACGTATCCTGACCCATGGAATAAAAATAAATGTACTGGTTTGGATTGGATAAAAAGTTTTATGCGCCGTCATCATGAATTGTCATTTCGAAAACCAGAAAATACCAGCCTAGCAAGAGCAATTGGTTTTAACCAGGCAGCGTTAACGCTTTTTTCGAATATTATGGTGAGGTTATGGATCGCTTCCCTTTTTACCGAATTGCATCTTTAACATTGATGAAACCGGGATAACAACTGTAGCGCAGGCCCCAAAAGTTATAGCAGCGACAAGTAAAAAGCAAGTTGGTCAGAACGTGGTGAATTGGTTTCTTTCTGTGGTATTGTAAGTGCTGCTGGTATCACCCTTCCACCTGTATTAATTTTCCCACGAATAAAGTTTAAAGACAGTTTTTTATATGGTGCTCCTGCTGGAAGTCGGGGAGTATACTCGATAAATGGATGGTTGACAGCAGAAATATTTGTAAGAGTTTTGGAACACTTAGTAAAGACTTCGAGCTGTTCCACAATGAATATTTATTTATTTATTTATTATTTTATTAACTTACAATTTAAATTATAAGGTAATATAAGGGTTAGAGCAATAGCTACTATGGCCTTCAGCTCGATATAATATAATAGATTTATATAAAATTATAGGTATTTGTTACTTTAAGAAATTTTATTAATTTTGTAATATTTTCAGGAGATGGGTTAGATAAAGTTCTAATTAGATCGATTTCGCCAAATATGGCTTGTCTTTGATTATTGAACTTGGGGCAGTGTACAAGGATGTGTGAAGGGTTTGGAATGGGAGATATGCAATTGCAGATTTGCGGAACAGGAATGTTCATCAAATGTGCATGTGTTAGTCTAGAATGTCCGAGTCTTATTCGTTCAAATTTGACAATTTCAATTCTTTTGCAAGCAATTTTGTTTCTTAAGAATGTATGTATGTTAGTCATTTGTTGGTTTAGATTTTTGTACCAAATTGAGGTGGTGTTGAATAAATTAATTTTGTAATATTTAATAAATTGTTTAACAATGTAATTGTTCCAATCATGGGGATTGTAATTCGGTGTGGTAACTAAAGGGAAAAGGGTAGCTTCTCTTGCAATAAGATCTGCCAACTCGTTTCCCTTTATACCACAATGACCAGGTACCCAAATTAATTTTATATTAGGTTGTCTGTCAATTAAGAGATTTCTGATTTCGGTAATATAGTGGGTTGCGTTGTTTATGTTTGTTATTGATTGCAATGAAGATAGAGAGTCAGAACATATGGCAAATTTTCCTGTTTTTGGATATACATGTTTTATTGATTCATATATAGCTATTAGTTCCGCAGAATATATAGTACTATATTCAGGGAGAATGGCAGATTTGATAGTCATATTTTCTGTAGTTATACTAAATGATATAGTTGTATCGGTTTTTGAACCGTCAGTAAAAAAGAATTTGTGATCGTAAAAGGTAGTTTTAAGTTCGTTGAATAAAATTTGGTATTGCTATGAACTGCAATTTGATTTGGTATAGTTGTGTAGGGTGGTATTTATAACGCAGTCATTCAAATGCCATGGTGGGTGTTGTATGGTACCAGATTTTATTATATCAAGCGGAAGACCTAAATTTTTGCAGTTTTGTAATGAACGATATATAGTTGATGGTATTCTCGGTATTATTTTGGAAGTTTTACATTGTCTAACTAGTTGACGGATGGGTGTGTTTGAACTAAAAGCTATTGAATAAAATTCTGTTGATCATGGATAATCATGTTAGCCACGTTTCGATCGAAGCAATTAATTTTGCGAAAGTCCATGAAATGGTTATGCTAACATGTGCGCCTCATTGTTTCCATCACCTTCAGCCGCTTGACGTAGCCCTGTTTGGACCAGTCAAATCAGCAGTAAAGATTGTGTTTAATGACTGGATGAGGACGCACCATGGCAAGGCCATAACTATTTACAATATGGCCGAACTTGCTGATAAAGCATTTAATGAAAGTTTCACTTTTGACAATATCACCAACTACTTTAAAAAATCTGGTATATGGCCTTTAAACAGCATCATTTTTACTGATGAAAATTTTGGTACTGTATTTGTTACCGATCAACCTGAGACAATACCTAATCAATCACAAGAAGATGTTCCACCAGCACAAATACAAATAATTTCCGCGACAACTGAAATTACTTCAGAAATCGTCAGACCTTTTTTAAAATCCTATCCAAGGAAGTCTCAAAATCGACGAAAACGAGGAAAGTCATCCATTCTTACCGACACGCCTGAGAAGAGAAATGAAGAAACTCTTAACAGAAAAAATTCACTTTCAAAAAAAGTTCGCTTTAAGGAACAAGTTAAAAAAAAAATATGAATTTCATCGTCGGATTCAGATAGCGAAATTGCTTCAATTTCTTTTTTTTCGAAGTTTATTTTTATGGTAAACATCAAATATAATGGAACCGTTTGCACCTTAAAGGAAACGGAATTTTTAAAAATTGAATTACTTCATTCAATAAGTGATCATCATTGAGGAGAGACATCAAATTTCAAAAATAGAAAATGAATGCGACGTTTAAAATTGTGCCGCAAGATTGCTTTAAGCAATTGCTTATAATATATGTATAATATTTATTGCACATACGTAGATAAAATTTATCATAAGACTTTTCACTGAGCTGTGTTCCGCGAGCGAGTCGCGTCCGCGCGTTTGGCAGCTATAGCCGTGCTGCCGTACAGTTGTCGTCAACCTATTTTAATCACCAAAATATATTTTTCAGATCATTTCCGCGCACCGAAATGAAAAGAATACAGATTTTAAATACGTTTATTGCAGGCCAGATATTGAGAGCAGTATGGTGAATTTGTTCATTTCTTTTGGGGATTGCTCTAGTAGCAGATGGAAATTACCTGGAGTAGTGTTGATTTTTAATTAACCAAAATTTTCAGAATGTCGTAGCCGTGTTCATAAGCCTTAAATTCTGCTGCTTATTTGTTACAGCACCGAGCGCATCTATTGTATATTGTTTTATTTCGAACAATAGAAATATTTTAGTTTGTAACTTCTTTATTTTAAATTTAGATTGACTTTTAGTTTTAAATAATACAAAACGCTTGTTAGTGATTCAGGTTAGGCTAACTGGCGACTAGATAGCTATTCAGGTAAAACTCTATGACCAGACTTTGTGTTAACAGGTCTCATAGTTCCAAATTTTTTAAAAGTACGTAGAAAATCTATTATTGAATTTAATTAAGAATCTGACTAGTTGGTTAATCTATGTATACATTAATACGTGAAGGTAAGTTTTTGTACACCTTTTTAAGAAAAATTCGGGCACGGGGGAGTATGAAATTTGGTACAGTTATAGCTCATATAGGGGAGAAGTGCGGAATGATAAACTTTAAATAAAATATGTGTTAAGAATATGTTAAATAGATTAAAATAAAATATTAATAATGTATAATTTTATAAGAGCCAAAAGGTATGTTAATCAATTTTAGTCAATTCACAATTCATCGAATTTTATCATCACACGCCCTGTGTCATAAAAACAAACCAATTTATATGTCTTCACTGTGTTCAAAAATATTTATAATGAAATATAATGAATTTTATTTAAATATTCATAGATTTATACAAAGATTAAAAAAATATTAAGAAAAATTTAAATATGATTAAAAAGTCGCCACCGCTAAACATGTCAGCTTTACTACATGCAGTAAAAATTATATGGTAATTTTTCAACTGTTTGGAAAATTGTGTAAAAATTTCATGATATATTATTAATTGAAAAAAGTAACCGTTATAAAAATGATGCTGCTCTTAAAGTTGGATTGCAAACAGTTTCGTGTTTTAATTAAATATGGTCTTTTGTTGGGGAAAAATATTGTCTAAGCCAAAGATCATAGTTATTCAGTGAGCAAGAGGTGATATTCCGAATTTGAACGTGGTCGTACGATCGCAAATGCTGCAGACAATCCTAGTCATCCAAATGAGGCTGTTATCGAAGAAAACGTAAGAAAAATTCAACAGTTTGTATTGTATGATCGAAAAATTAAAGTGAGTTCGGTATATATTACATGATCATTTAAATATGAAAAAGCTTTCGGCTCGAAGTGTGCCGCGATTTTTAACAGCTGAATAAAAATTGAAACGTGTTCATTATGCAAGTATGTTTTGGAGACGTTTGAACTAAATTAAACTGAATTTTTAGTTGGTTTATAACAATATGTGAGTGGTATGTTCATTATTATACACTGGAGTCCAATAGACAGTCTGCTGATTGGTTACAACCGTGCGAAAGTCGACCAATGCGGCCAAAGACTCAACAATGGGTTGGAAAGTTAATGGCCAGTGTTTTATGGGATGCACGTGGTATGATATTTTTAGATTACTTGGAGAAATTACTATGCCAAGTACTAAGTTGAGTTGGATGAAGAAATGAAGGAAAAACGATCCCACTTAAATAAATAAAAAATTTTGTACCATCATGACAATGCACCAGTGCTTCAGGCAAATTGAAGTCTTCACATTACAAATTGCTCCCACATGCCCCCTATTCTCCAGATGTGGCCCCAGCGACTACTATTTGTTCCCAAGCTTGTAAAGATGGCTCCAGGGAAAGAGATTTTCCACAAATAAAGAAGTCTTATCGGAGACGGAAGCCTTTTTGAATAGTTTGAAAAATCGTATATTTTCAAGGGTATTAAGATGCTATAGGATTGTAGGAAGAAGTGAATTTCGGTTAGCGGAGATTACGTTGAAGAGTAAAATTGATTACAAAATCCAAAAAATAGCTTTTTCATCGTTAGGCCATGTACTTTTCACTTCATGTAGTACGTTGTCATTACGGGAACTCATATTTAATTCTTATTTGTCTGCTCGTTATGCCTATTAAATGTCTGTGTGCATGTGCCAAATTTTCGATGTCAATTTTGTGAGTGATTAGTTAATTTTTCGGCATATTGATGATGGGCAGCATCTCTAGCGTCATTCTCTTGTATTTATGTAGTATGTATTTTCTGCTTGTAGAAGACGAACGTTGTCAGGGTTTGTTGAGTGAGAGTTTGCTGCACGAAAGTGCATTTTGTTGTGTATTCTGAGTGTTACGTTTTCTCAAATTTGATTTATGTCCACTGCTCCTCGTTTTTAAAGTTTTTTTGTAGCTCGTAAATTTGTCGCAGGCATCTTGTGAACCTTAAGCTGCAAATTAGGTTGTTTTAGTTAAGTTTGTTGGTTTTGCATTTGGTGTTGCCGAATAGTTTCTGCGTAGTATTGTTCATTATACCCTATACCACTATGTGGTTTGGGTATAATGACTTTATGCTGCTGTTTGTAACAACCAAAAATATTTGACCTAGACCCATCTTTAATTATACCGATCGAATCAGAATCACTTTTTGAGTTGATTTAACAATGTCCGTCCGTCCGTCTGTGTGTCCATGTAAACCTTGTAATCAAACTGCAGGTCGCAAATATGAATATCTTTTGATGGAAATTGGTATATAAGCTTTTATCGGTCATGGGATGAACGGTATCGAAATTGGTGAGAATCGGTCCATGTTCAGACCTAGCCCCCATACAAATTACCCCTATGAAATCGACATAAATTGCCATAAGATCCAATTGTCATATAGATATTACTCAAATTGGGTTTGTATGCGTTCATTACATCCATTAATGAGTAGTCCAAAAATGATCCCTTTGGCCCCATATAGACTGCTTCCCGATTTGTGAATTCGAACTTCTTGTATTTTTATCTCTATTCTTCTAATTGTTTTTTTATCTCTTTCATGAAAAATAGTGTTGCTGCTCGATAGTACTCATTTGATAAAATTTTACACAGTATTTTTGATTATGTGCTTCGGGTGCTTCGAAAAATAATTGATGAGCCTACCGGCTGATGTGGGTTTTTGGTAGCAGTTAACTTTTTTTGTATTATTTACGCGTATTAGTTTTGTATCCAGATGTGGTAGCTCGTTGTGTTGTTCTTCTTCTTTCCTGAAATATATGTTTCTGTTGAAAATATTCAATACTCCACGTGTTATTTTTATTTGGTCCTTTTTCACTGTTGCCCACCAATGACCGCAGGATCGAATATTTTTTAACAAAAAAAAAAATATTTTAATAATAAATTGCAAAATAAACATTTTCTTTCAATTTTTAACTTTCTTTAGGCATCTTTGTGTAAAACACAAAACTTTGCTAAAAATATAAGAAGAACTTTACAACAAAAAATTAATCTTCTCAAAGAAGTAAGAAAAGCAAAAAGCAACCATTTATGTAAAAAAACATGTCTACCACCTTTTTAGGGTTTTTTAATGGCACGGTCATAACGCAGTTTGCAGAGTGTCAGTTGGTATATAGTTTCATCCAGTTTTCTATATTAGTCGTTACTCTATAAGTTATTGTGCAATGATTCTATTGTTTGTACAGTTTTTCAATTCAGTGAACAAAGGGCTACATTTTTTTTACACTTTCGACCTTTTCATCGTTTTTCTTTTAATAAAGCAGTAAGTCATTTGCAAATCCTTTAATTTGTGTTATAGTTCATTTTACTTCCGCTTTCTTTACAGTTATTTGTTTGGCGAATGATGGATACATGGCTTAACGTGGTTGAACATTTGGTTTAAATGTTTATAAATATTGTTATGGTATTAAACATTTTGTAATGGACTTAATCAAGTATAAGCGAAAATTTTAGTGCTATTAAAATTATTGTTAAATCTTTTATATAATTATGTATTTCCAATATCGAACACTTTTATAATAAACGAAAGCTAAATTAAAATTTTATAATTAAAGACTACAATTGATAAGTTATTTACATCGTTCCTACTTATATTTTATTTGCATTTTATAATAATGGTATAACAACAATTTTCCTATATAATAAATTTTTGTTAATAAAAAACAAGTAAGAAAATTATAGTCGGTCTAGACCGACTATAGGATACCCTATACCATGCGTTTAGAGACACTATCTCTCAGGCCCAACTAACTAGACATAGAAAATAAGCATAAACCAAATTTGAGTTGGATTTTTATTAATTTTTTCGGCTGCAGATATGAAAAAGTTCATATCGGATGCTATATCTATATGGGGACTAGGCCCAAAAATGGACCGATCCTGACCATATTTGCTAAAGTCTCTTGTATTTTGCAAAAATATATACAAACAAAATTTTAGAAGATTCAGTGAAATATTTTTGTTTTTTGATAGATTTAAGTGAAGATCGGGAAGCTTCTTTAATAATACCGATCGAATCAGAATAATTATCTGATTCGATTTAACGATGTCCGTCCGTCCGTCTATGTGTCCACGTAAAATTTGTAATCAAACTGCAGGTCGAAAATATGAATATATTTTGATGAAATTAGGTATTTTATTTTTTGTCGGCCATGGCATGATCGCTATAGAAATTGGTGAGAATCGGTCCATGTTCAGACCTAGCCCCCATACAAATGACCCCTATGAAATCGACTTAAATTGTCTTAAGATCCAAATTATCATTCAAATCTTAGTCATATTGGGTTTGTGTGTATATATTACATCCATAAATTAGTAGTCCAAAAATGATGCCTATTGGCCAACTCTTAGTCATAGGCCCCATATAGAGCTGCTTCCCGATATTCACTTAAATCTATCAAAAAACAAAAATATTGCACTGATTCTTCTCAAATTTTGTTTGTATATATTTTTGCAAAATACAAGAGACCTTACCAAACATGGTCAGGATCGATCCGTTTTTGGGCCTAGTCCCCATATAGATATAGCATCCGATATGAACTTTTTCATATCTGCAGACAAAAAAATTTATAAAAATCCCACTCAAATTTGGTTTATGCTTATTTTCTATGTCCAGTTGGGCCTATAAGGTAGGGTCTCTAAACGCATGGTATAGGATATCCTATAGTCTGTCTAGACCGATTATAATTTTCTTACTTGTTTATTAATTAGCATTGTTTTAGCAAACTATAATAAAAAGGAAGAAAATATACGGTATATTGTCAGCTTATTTGATGCAAGCAATCCCAACAAAGTAAAACCGCTATAACTCCTAAATGAAATCAAATATAGAAAATATTTAAGAAAACATTTTAAATGGCAACATTGGGGCAACAAAACATATATATATTTTTTTTTCATATCCCACATTGTTCTGTGAAAAAAATAACAAAAAAAAAACAAGTAAGAAAATTATAGTCAGTCTAGACTGACTATACGATACCCTATACCATGCGTTTAGAAACCCTATCTCTTAGGCCCAACTAACTGGACATTGAAAATAAGCAAAAAGCAAATTTGAGTGGGATTTTTATTAATTTTTTTGGCTGCAGATATGAGAAAGTTCATATCGGATGCTATATCTATAAAGGGACTAGGTCCAAAAATGGACCGATCCAGATCATGTTTGGTAAAATCTCTTGTATTTTGCAAAAATAGATACAAACAAAATTTGAGAAGAATCAGTGCAATATTTTTGTTTTTTAATAGATTTAAGTGAAGATCGGGAAGAAGCTCTATATGGGGTCAAGGGGATCATTTTTGGACTACTCATTAGTGGATGTAATGAACGCATACAAACCCAATTTGAGAAAGATCTATATGATAATTTGGATCTTATGGCAATTTATGTCGATTTCATATGGGTAATTTGTATGGGGGCTAGGTCTGACCATGGACCGATTCTCACCAATTTCAATACCGTTCATCCCACGGCCGATAAAAGCTTATATACCAAATTTCATCAAAATATATTCATATTTGCGACCTGCAGTTTGATTACAAGCTTTACATGGACACACAGACGGACGGACGGACGGACGGACGGACGAACGGACGGACGGACGGACGAACGGACGGACGGACGGACATTGTTAAATCAACTCAGAAAGTGATTCTGATTCAATCGGTATAATAAAAGATGGGTCTAGGTCAAATATTTTTGGTTGTTACAAACAGCAGCACAAAGTCATTATACCCAAACCACATAGTGGTATAGGGTAAAAAAATGCATCTTTTTCAAATCGAGCATCTTATTTGATGCAGTGAACTTCTAACAGTAATGATACCGTTATGTTTTAAAATTGAATTCAATTATTCAATTATTTTTTAGTTTCCCTTGGGTTTGACTTTTCTATTAATCTTTGCATAATTTTAGTCTTTTCTTGGAAGTTCATGTGTTATAAGCAGGTTTTTTAAATATGGGTCGACGCACAACCATAGAGCAACGAGAGTTGGTCATTCAACATTTTAAAATTGGAAGAACTCAACGTAGAATAGCAAAAATAGTAAATTTAGCCACATCTACAGTTCAACACATAATAGAGCGCTTTTTGCAGGAGAATAGAGTGAAAAACAAGGGAATAATTGCACCAAATAAGATTCTGAACAAAACGACGAACGATGAATTATACGAAAAATTAATCAAAATCCAATGTTATCGGCACAAAAATTGGCTGATGAAGTGCGCAATAGTATTAGCAAAAACTGTAGTGCGCCAACAATTCGGCGTGTATTACGCTCACATGACTTTCATGGTAGAGTACCGCTGAAGAAGCCATTTATAAGCAAAAAAAAAAAAATAAATCTCCCGGCTAGCCTTCGGAAATACCCATGTATCAAACAATATTGAATTCTGGAATACCATAATTTTTGTTGACGAGTCAAAATTTAACATATTTGGCTCAGATGGAAGGTCTTACATTTGGCGGACGCCTAATACAATTGAAAAACCTACGTGCGATGTAAAATATGGTGGTGGGAGCGTTATGGTGTGGGCTTGTATGGCTGCAACGGGTGTTGGAAACTTAGTTTTTATAGAAGGTAACATGGATAAAACAATGTATCTGAACATTCTTAGAGGGAACTTGGTTCAAAGTGCTGGAAAACTGGGTTTAAGCAACAACTTCCGTTTTTAACAGGATAACGACCCTAAACAAAAGTCAAGTGTAGTTCAGACTTGGCATATATGGAACTGCCCTCATATAATGGAACCACCTGTACAGTCTCCAGATTTAAACGTGATTGAAAATTTATGGGCATTATTGGAAAACAAAATCAGAAACCACAACATTTCAAGCAATTAAACCTTGAAAACTGCATTGCTAGAGGTGTGGAACAAAATAACGCCAGAAATAACAGAAAAACTTGTTGACTCCATGCCAAATCGGCTTAAAGCTGTTATAGAGCAAAATGGTTACCATACAAAATATTAAAATAAACTTTTTGACCAAAACGTATGTTATTTTTTAGTTCATAACATATTGCATCATAAGCTGATCAATTTGAAAATTAACTTTTTTTGATTTTGTTATTCTTTTTTTTTAGAAGAGTATAAAATATGAAATAAATAAATTAATAATTTTGAAGTAAAAATGTTTCTTATTAAACTGTCTTTTAAATTTTTTTTTATATTTCATTTAGTTTTAGAATTTCAACGATTTTTATATTTCGGTTTTGCTTGCATCAAATAAGCCACTGTATTTTGAAATGACCTAATTACAATAGGGAAAAAATATTTTTTTTTTCAAAATCTTCTTCATATAACAATAAAAAAAATCGCTTTTTGAAAGAGAAAATATGAAAGAGAATATAAGGGTGATCCACAAAATAATGATAGAAATTACTTAACATACAAGACAAAGTATCCGTCCATCTAAAATCTAAACTGTCGTTCTACGCAAAAATAAGCACAAATTAACTTAGATGAATTATTTTTGTTTTTAATAAACTAGCTGTAACCCGATTTTTGATTTTTGACGTTTTTTGTTTTTGTGATATTCGGTTTGGCAATTTTTGACTTAGGCGAATTTCGGATTTGGCGATTTTTGACTTTTGCGGTATTTGGCTTTGGCGATTTTTGATTCTACCGATATTTGATTTTAGCAATTTTTGTTTTTGCAATTTTTGATTTTGGCGATTTTTGATTTTGGCGACTTCTGCTTTTCGCTGTTTTCTGTTTTCGGTTATGCCGATTTTCGATTTTGGCGATTTTTATTTTTTGTTTTTTTTTTATTCGAGTTTTGATTTTGGAGATTTTTGATTCTAGTGACTTTCAGTTTCGGCAAAATTATTTTGCGATTTTTGTCATTCGTGACTTTCGGTTCTGGCAATTTTTGTTTCTGACGATTTTTGTTATTATTGATTTTAGGTTTTGGCGATTTTTGACTTTGATGATATTTGTTTTATTTTTTTTTTGTTATTTCCGTAAATTTTTGCGATTTTTGATTTCGGAAATTTGTATTATTCTGAAATTTCGATTTTGGTTATATATTTTGCACGACTACTCGCATTGGTAGTTTATGTACTTGTCAGAAATTTCAAGAGTGTCATTTTCATATTATGTGGCACCCCATTTTCTGAACAACTATTTAAAAATAGGTTAAATAACACATACTTGGGAATCCTTCATTGGCATTGAATGCTCATGTTTTTTATTAATTGGCATTGTTGCAGCAAACTATAGTGAAAAAGAAGAAAATATATTTTTTAATGACCTAATTATAATAGGGAAACAAAATATAAAGGGTCCGACAAATAACTTTTTTTTTTAAAATGCCATAAAAAAAAATAACTGAATATTATCTCAAATTTCTTTTTTTATTTGAAAGCACAATCCTTCCGGTTAATAATGGCAAATAATTTCATTCAAATGGCTGCCTCGGCTGGCCATGCAGTAGCCTACACCATCGGTCCAATTTTAAAGCACATTATCGATTGTGTGGCGTCACGAATATTGTCCTTTATATTTGAGGGCACCCCACAAATAGTAGTCCAACGGTGTCAAATCGCAGCTCCGATGTGGCCAAACGACATCAGCACTGCGGCTGATAATGCGATCTTCAAAAACAGGGCGCAAAACATCGAGTGTAGCTTCGGCTGTGTGGCACGTAGCGCCGTCATGTTGAAATCAAATGCTGCCAATATCCTCCTCTTCAATTTTTGTGAACAAAAAATCGTTCAACATGGCCCGATAACGATCACCATTGACTGTAACGGCCACTCCTTGCTCATTTTCGAAGAAAAATGGCTCAATTATGCCTCTGGACCAAAATCCGCACCAAACAGTGACTCGTTTTGGGTGTATCGGCTTTTCAATGTATGCGTGCGGGTTCTCTATGCCCCAAATGCGACAATTTTGCTTGTTTACATACCCGCCAAGATCAAAATGAGCTTCATCTGAAAAGATGATTTTTTTGGCAAAATCGGCATCTTCTTTAAGTCGATCGCAGGCCCACTTAGCGAAGCGAAAACGCATTGGATGGTCAGTTGGCTTCAACTCCTGAACCAATTGGACTTTGTATGGTGCCATACCAAGGTCTTTATGCAAAATTCGTCTCAATAATGCCTCCGAAATGTTCAATTCTTGAGAACGACGGTGAATTGATGTTGATGGCGCTTCACGCACTCTTTCTGCCACAGCAGCAAGATTCTCGGGTGTACGCACTGTTTTTGGCTTTTCGCGCTTTGGTTTATCGATGAGGATGCCAGTTTCTTACACTTTTTTTCACAAGATAACGAACATACGGAGCTGACGGTGCTTCTCTTCTTCCAAAATCCGTACGCAATTTTCGCACACATTCTGCAACATTACCATGATTTTCAAAGTAATGTTGCAATATTTCCCAGCGTTGTCCAATCGTACACACAACCATATTCGTTAAGCGGAAGGATAAAACTAATTATCTGTCAAATCAGACATGAGCTAGGTGTTACCGTTCATGAGATAAGCACTAGTTGAAAAAAAAACGTTAGATGGCAGACCCTTTATATATATATTTTTTTTTTTTTTTTTTTAAATTTTCTTCATATAACAAAAGAAGTAATCGGTTTTTGAAGGAGAAAATATTCATGGCTGATCTACAAAATAATGATAGAAATCGCTTAACATACAGGAGTATCCGTCCACCTAAAATTTAAACTGTCATTCTACGAAAAAATAAGCGCAAATTAAGATTTACTTGTCAGAGGTTTTTAAAGTGTCGTTTTCATAGTACGTAGCACGCCCATTTTCTGAGAAACTACTCACATTAATATCTTATGAACTCCGACAAAGTCCCTAGGCTTTATCTATTATAGTACTCCAGTTATATGATATAAATCTTAACTTTGTATGGGGGCTACCACGCCCGCCCATTTTTTGTCTGATGGCTCAAATTAATAACTTACAAAATCACAAAAATTTCCAAGACTTTATCTGTTACAGTACACTAGTTATTTGACATTAAATGTTTACTTTATATGGGGGCTGCCACGCCCATTGGACCGATCCCGCCCATTTTTCGGCAACCCTTCAACTAAGTTTAATGTGTACATGTACATAGTTTCAGAACTCTGGCTGTCGTAGAACTCTAGATATTATATGATAAAATTCGATGTTAAAAATTCACTTTACATGAGAGGTGCTACGCCCATTTAATAAAATTAGTAAAATATAGCCAATTTTTACTTCCGGACAGGCAGCGACCTACTGTGAAAATTCCAAGATCATCGGTCCATTTGTGTAGTCTCATATATACCACAAAAAACGTACAAGCATACATCTCCATTTTTATATATAAAATTATTAAGATAGCTTTAAGTTTTTTTTTTTAATTTATATAAAGTTTATTGCCTTGAACAAATTTAAGTAAAAACGTATTTCATTTTATGAAAAACCAATTCATTTTCTAAACTTTCTAGCTATTCTCTATAGTCAAGCATATCATTTAGATTATATTTCCTCAATTTGTAAGTATGCAAAAGTTATTTCTGGTCTCAAACCTAACATTATCAAATTTTTTGAGTATCTATAATACTAATAGGCTAGGCGATTTCTTGTCACTGATGTTTTGCTCTACCGTTTTATCCCGATTTTGACCAAACGTATATTATTTGAAAGGTATTTCTTTTTAGCCGATTTGCAGATTTACAAATTTTTAAATTTTTTCCTTTGTTTTGAGTATACTGCACTTGAATTTGCTACTAACACATACATAAAATTATACAATGCTATGTGTGTGTTTATTAAATTTTTTAATGTGTTTGTAATAAAAATGAGTTTGTTTTTTGTGTTGATTTGTTAATTGGCTATAATTGATTAGCATGAAAAAATGAAATTTCCTAGAATTTGCGCTCGAATTTGGAGGGCTGGAATCTGCTAGTATTAATAACTATATTTTAGATAATACTGACCTAAAGAACTACAAGTTCGGATGCAGACGACATCATTCCTCTATTCATGGTCTCACAACGCTGTCTGACTTCATTTCTAATAACAGAAGAGGTGTCGTTACGGCTTGGCAAGACGAAGTTATTTATAAAATGCTTAAAAATTTTTTGTTTAATGTTGTAATGTTTGCAGATGTATTTCTCATTTCCAATCTAAAATAATTTTTAATGTAAATGTCGATGATTTTAATGTGTTGGCTGCAGTTCCCCAATGTTCTCTTTTACGGCCTACATTATATAATAATATAATATAATAAATGTTTACGTCTTTGTATTAAAAATTAAAACTTCTTGAAAAAATCGACATTTTCCTGAAAGAGAAGTGCAAAACCATAAATTTTTTGAAGAGAAAACTTCAAAAAAAAAAAAAAATTTTGTGAGTCCGATCACAGAGGAGATGTGTAAACATCTGGTAATTAAAGATTTTTTTATGTCACTTTTTTAAAATCAAACAGAAAGCGTCATCTGTGTATCACTTATAGCAACCAACTGCAGGAAATCTGGTTATACCTATGAGGTTGTTGAATTATGTATATGTTATACGTTTATATTGTGAAATTCTTGTAGTTTTACAGCAAGAGGTTGTTGAAATAGCTGAAAAAATTGTATATCATAATTTTTCCACCCATGCAATCATAAGTCACACCGATTTGTCTTACGGCTCACAGCGTAACATGTGAGATCACATGTTACGCTGTTTTGTTACGCTGTTTTTGTGATTGACCTTGAGCTTTATTAATAGTCATTGCAAAAGCCCAACGAAAGGGAAACTGTAATCGTTGAAATTCAGCTGGCACATTTGTGTGAATCATTGGGATGCATGTTATTAAAAAGTTTTCGCGTTTGAATTTCCCTTTTATAATTGTTCATTAATTTTTTTGACCACAAGTCTCGAACCATTGCATAATTTTGGTGGACGCTTTACAAATGTAGATTATGCAGTGGCTTACCAGGCAAATCAAGAGACTTCAAAATTTCAGTTGTATGATGTACTACGTCTTCTTTATTTTTCACAGAATCAACAGGTTTATCAATTTGCCAACTACTTGAGATTGAATGATGAAATTCAGATCATTAACAAACTTATTTTTTTCAGCCAATATAGCTCTTTGACTTAACCAGGTATGATTATACCCTATACCACTATGTGGTTTGGGTATAATGACTTTGTGCTGCTGTTTGTAACAACCAAAAATATTTGACTTAGACCCATCTTTAATTATACCGATCGAATCAGAATCACTTTCTGAGTTGATTTAACAATGTCCGTCCGTCCGTCCGTCCGTCCGTCCGTCCGTCCGTCCGTCCGTCTGTGTGTCCATGTAAAGCTTGTAATCAAACTGCAGGTCGCAAATATGAATATATTTTGATGAAATTTGGTATATAAGCTTTTGTCGGCCATGTGATGAACGCTATTGAAATTGGTGAGAATCGGTCCATGTTCAGACCTAGCCCCCATACAAATTACCCCTATGAAATCGACATAAATTGTCATAAGATCCAAATTGTCATATAGATCTTACTCAAATTGGGTTTATATGCATTCATTTCATCCATTAGTGAGTAGTCCAAAAATTATCCCTGTGGCCCCATATAGAGCTGCTTCCCGATTTTCACTTAAATCTATTAAAAAACAAAAATATTGCACTGATTCTTCTCAAATTTTGTTTGTATATATTTTTGCAAAATACAAGAGACTTTACCAAACATGATCAGGATCGGTCCATTTTTGGACCTAGTCCCCAAATAGATACAGCATCCGATATGAACTTTTTCATATCTGCAGCCAAAAAAATTAATAAAAATCCGACTCAAATTTGGTTTTTGCTTATTTTCTATGTCCAGTTAGTTGGGCCTAAGAGATAGGGTTTCTAAACGCATGGTATAGGGTATCGTATAGTCGGTCTAGACCGACTATAATTTTCTTACTTGTTTTACTATTGCTGTTGTATATTTGGTAAGACTTTTTCCTTTAGGTCTTCTTTTGATCGTGTGTATATGCAAAAATCTCTTGGAATTGTAATGAAACCATCATTATCAATTTATCAATTGCACAAATTACCATGACCCATGGAAAGCAATTAATTTGAAAATATTGCAGCTGATGGATCATTTTGCAATCGTACACTGTTCACGGTGAATTTAACGTATCCCCATAAATTTGATAGCTTCATCAGCTGGTGCTGATTTTGAGGTAGTGTTCGTCTGAAGTCTCCTGCTAACAATATCAAAGGAAATCTCCCAGTGTTCTATCCAGAGCTTCAATTGATTTCTTGTATACCATTGTGCATACATCTCACAACAAAATATCAATTAGTTTTAAAACTCTAGCAATTCCAGAAGAGCCAATTGCCAAAGAATTTCTACCAAATGCTCGTACAGTTGCTAAAATTAAAGTGATGAAGACAAGTCAACCTATAAAACAATGAGAAAAGACCCACCCAAAAATTATTAAGAACCAATAACAAATTGATAATGGACTTATACAAACAAGATTTAATAACAAAATACGAGAAAATAAAATTAACATTAAATGCAGCAACTGCTCCCAGATTATATGGACTTCCGAAAATCCACAAACCGAACACATGACTACGGCCTATTTCATCTTCAATGGAAATGCCGTGCTACAATTTATCGAAATTTATAGGGGGAATTTTACAAAATATTATACTTGACAAATACAACATTAAAAATTCTTTGGAACTCAAAACTAAATTGAAGGAAGTATATTTGGATAGCGACAAAATTTTAATATCTTTAGACGTGGTATCGTTATTCACAAACATACCTATTCACCTAGCAATTAGTAATATTACGAGTAAATGGAACATCCTGCAAAAATATGTAAAAATACCTAAATTCCAGGTTCTAAAATTATTACAATTTTGTCTCAACGACAACAATTATTTTATGTACGGTGAAAAAATCTATAATCAAATATACGGAATGCCGATGGGAAACCCACTTTCACCAACTATAGCATACATTGTTTTATACACACTTTTAGAAAAATGTTTAGAATAACTACAAAAACATAATATACACATAAAACTAATTACAAAGTATGTGGACCATTTGGTTCCTATTATAAAAAGAAAAGATGAAGAAATCATTCTAAAAACATTTAATAACTACCACAACAAGCTGAAATTTACAATTGAAAAGGAAGCAAATAACTCTATACCATATTTAGACGTGAAAATCTACAGGGAACATAATAAAATAATTACGGATTGGTATACAAAGTCCATTGCATCAGGCCTTCTCATAAACTATCACTCAACACAACCAATGAGACAAAAAACAAACATTGCAATAAACTAAATACAAAAAATCTCCAACTAAGTGATAATAGATTTATGGACAAGAATATAAAAAAAGTTAAGGATATTCTGATTTAAAACAAATACATGACATATATAATAAACAACCTAATCAATAAAGTTGTCAATGAGGAATCACGGGACAAAAAGAATAAGACATCTGGCATCACCAAATACTATAGCCTACCATATATCCCAAAACTTACAGAAAGTAAGAATATGAAATAAATAATAACAAAATAAAGAATAATAACCAAATAAAACCATAAGTGCGCTATTTACACAAACAAAAATAAGAATTGAAAAAACAGAGCAAAGCAAAGTGTACGAAAAAAAAAACAATTTACATGGGGACACCAAAACGAAGCTTGAATACAAGAAAAACGAGCATGACACTGATATAAGAAAAGGTAAACAAACAACAGCTTTAGCACAACATTGCATTGAAACTGGACACACAGCAGATCTTGTTTATGTAAACATATTAGACAAATGGAGACGAGAGAATAAGCGATTCACATGAGAGAGTTTACGTATACAACAGAGAATAAATTTAGCGATAAACTTAAAAGAAGACAAAGACAATACCAACGCAAATTATACTTCAGCAATAGCCTAATTTAGTTATTTTCCAACTGTGATACGTAACGTTAAGAATATTTTAAACTGTGATATTTTACTTATTTTTACATTTATTTTTACTAGCAGATCCCAGCCCTCGAAATTCGAGCGCAAATTCTAGGAGATTTTATTTTTTCATTAAATAAGGACCCTAAAAGTATGTTAATCAATTATAGCCAAGTCACAAATCAACAAAAAAAAAAACTCATTTTTATTACAAACACATTAACAAATTTAATAAACATACATATAGACTGTATAATTTTATGTATTTGTCAGTAGCAACTTTAAATGCAATTTACTCAAAATAAAGGATAAAATTAAAAATCTGTAAATCTGCAAATCGGCTAAAAAGAAATGCCTTTCAAATAATATACGTTTGGTCAAAATCGGGATTAAATGGTAGAACAAAACATCAGTCACAAGGAATCGCCTAGCCTATTAATATTATAGATTTACATTTTGTGTTTTATGTGCTTTATGTTTTGTACAAAATCAAATGTATACTAACTATTAATTTATTTGAAAATTGACGAAAATATTATATGTATATTATTCTTTAAATGTTGAACTACCCTTTTATTAAATACATGTTTTTATTATTTTTTGTTGTTATGATTACCAGATTCAATAAATTTAAGTCCCTGAAGATGGTTAAAAAATCCCAGCGAAACGTTGGATGAAAAATGGAATAAAATTATCTTTTATTTACATCAATTAGTGACCTTAAAAGCCTGACTAAAACCTTTAAAAAAAATATCAAAAAGAAAGGTCGATAAATAATCATTTATATAATTTAAAAAGTTTGAATTTAATAACTTAATAATCTATGCTTATTTCTTCCTTCTCTTCTTTTTCTTGATGAATACATGTTATTTTTATTTCTTGATTAACTTTTATAAAATTTGTGAACTTCATAAAGGTTAGTTTGTTATCCCAAATGGCCCCACCGCCCTCAGATTCAACAGCCTTTGTTGAATTGGACGTCATGTGATTGGTCTCTAGTATAATGTTAACATTTCTTGCAAGCCATATATAATACTATTACAAATGTCATTAGCAGGGCCACAGTTTCGCCTACTCTACAAAATTCATTTTTATGGTATACCAATAATGTTGGGGAAATAAATAAAACGGACATAATATTAACGTCTTGCTTCTATAACTCAATAATCCATATTTTCTTTCTCTTAACCCTACTGTTAGGTTAGAAAAAACTTACGAATATTAGGTTAATGGACCATTTGGTCCATACTTTAATATTCATACAAAATAATTATTTAATCTTATATTTGTATCTATTTTGGATCACTTCTCCCTAAATATTATTAATTTAAGCTTTACTCAACGCTAGAGATGAGCGCGTGGGTGAATTATGGATCACGCTCATGCAAGCAATTTTATAATCTCTCATGAATCACTCACTCGAATTTTTCTTTACTAACGCACTACTCACGTCAGTAAAATTTAAATAACTCACGCTCACGCGTGATTCACGTGAACCACGCAAATCACGTGACCAGAGCAAATCTCTACTCAGCACAGTAAAAATTTGTTGAGGGATTCCCCTTTTTGCATCTTTCTTTACTCAGGATAGCTAATGTAAAACACAATTGTGAAATTCCCCTTTTTGTATTTTTCTTTATTCAACATAAACAGCTAATGTAAAAAACAAGTGTGGGATTCCTCTTTTTTGTTTTTTTTTTTAAGCAACATAGATTAAATATGTAAAAGACAATTGTGTGATCCCCCTTTTTGATTTTTGTTGTAAAGAAGCACAAATATTTGTACTGCTTGTTTCGTTTTGTGAGTTGTTTTCAATAGTTCAGACGTGTTTTACTTACGACATGGCAAACTTGAACGAAGATCAGATACGAGAACTGCTTAACGCAGAAAGTGACTCCGATATTTCCGATTCGGAATTTGATTATACTTCAGAAAATAGCGAAACAAGTTCTTCTGAAACAGATACTGAACGGGAACCCGTCCTGGCTTCAGGTAAATAGTTCTGTTGATCTGTTTTTTATTGCTAAAAACAAAATGTTTTGGAGTGCCACTCCATTACCTCAGCCTATTGAAGCTATGGCTGAGAATATTATCCCAACACAACCAGGACCAACTCGATTGCAGTGTCCAGATGCAATGACATTCTTTCAGCGTTTTTGTTGTTTTTTCCGTCTCCAATAGAAAGAATTATCATCGAAAATACTAATAAGTACGGCAGGGTCAAATTTGGTGGCAAGTGGAAAGATATTGATGAAGACGCATTGCACGCATATATTGCTGTGCTCATTCTTGCAGGCGTATGTCGGTATGTATAATCTTGTTTTTTTTATTTCAGCAAAATAGTTGGCTAATATAAAATCTATTACTGAAAGTGGAAAAAATTAAAATGTTCATGGTTTATTTGATGCAAAATTTGGTCGCCCCATTTTCCGAGCAATTATGTCTGAAGATACGTTTCATATGATTAATGGTGCCATCCGTTTCGATGATGTTTTGAGTCGACGACAAATGCGTAGTTGCGATAAATTTGCTCCTGTTCGTGAACTGTGGGACCGTTGGGAACAACTTCTTCCAAAGTTTTAAAATTTTCATGAAAATGTCACCATTGCCGAGCAACTTGTTGCATTCAGGGGGCGATGTAGTTAGTAGGGCGACAGTTTATGCCATCAAAACCAGCAAAATATGGTTTGAAGTTTTGGTTGTCGGTGGACTCTAAGTCAGGCTACGTGTGGGAAATACAACCATACCTTGGTAAGGCTAGAAATGCACAGCATGAAAAGAACCAAGGGCAACGCGTTGTATTGGAACTAACAGAAGGCTTGAAAGGGCAAAATATAACAGGCGACAATCTTTTTTGACTTTTGTGTTGGTAAAAAGAACTTCAGGAAAGAAAACTTACATATGTGTGAACAGTACGCAAAAATAAAACATTCATTCCTCCAAAATTGCTGACTGTCAAAAAACTCCCTTTGTACCATTCTACATTTGCATTTGATGGCATTACGACATTAGTATCATACATCAGCCACAAGAACAAATTGAACAATATTGATTAGTTCAATGCACAAGACAGTTGCAGTTGATGACAGTGGATTGAAGAAAAAACCAGAGATTGTTTCGTATTACAATTTAACGAAAGGTATGTTAGTTTAATATTCTCCTATAGTTTCAAATACTTCATCTCTTTTAGGTGGCGTAGATACTGCTGATCAAATGGTTGGTTCCTATAGCACAAAACGCAAAACAAATCGATGGCCAAACATTGTATTTGCAAACATCGACGTTTCATTGGCTCCAGCTGATCGGAATCGCAGGAGACCAGAGTTTTTACGGCAACTAGCACTTTCTCTGGCCAACGCGTATATGATGAAACGGACTAGATTACCTCGGCAAGAGTTCTCAGCACAGTTATTGACTGAAATACGATCACCATGCATAGTTCCAGTGGCCTCATCAAATATTACTTCTAATTCAGGGGCTCGAAATCGTGGAATTTGTAGTTGCTGCAAGTCTAAGTCTGATATAAAATGCTCCATTTGCAGCAAGCTTATTTGCAAAGCTAACCGAAAAACATGTTTCTTATCATGCAATGACAATTATTATAAAACCAACTAATAAATACTTATTTTGTTTAAATAAATGTAAAAAAAATCAATGAAAATATACTATGGACCAAATGGTCCCTTAACCTAAGATTCGTAATTTTTTATTTTTCTCAGTCCTGTATATAACATGGTTCTATAAAAAGACCACGTGAGCTAAAAAATTAAGTCACTATATGTCACCATTCAAAAATTACAAAGGAAAAAATCCAAAAATTGGACCAAATGGGCTTAACCTAACAGCAGGGTTAATTTTATCTCTTTTCTTCTCTTTTTTAGCATAATTTTTACAAAATTTAAAATTTCGTATACATTTTGTTAATTCAATGCAAAAACATTTAATTTTTATAACCAAATAACTTTTTAATAACATAATACAATAATCAGCTTTCTTGTCACCTTATCTTTGCTCTTTATGGTTTCTTAGTTTGAATAAAAAAAAAATCAAAAAACTTAAATTAATTTTCATTTAGAAATTCATGCAATATATCAGTTTTAAGGCCTGTATGCAGCTTGCTAAGGAATCAAAAACTCCATATAAAACAAGTAAGAAAATTATAGTCGGTCTAGACCGACTATACGATACCCTATACCATGCGTTTAGAGACCCTATCTCTTAGGCCCAACTAACTGGACATAGAAAATAAGCAAAAACCAAATTTGATTGGGATTTTTATTAATTTTTTTGGCTGCAGATATGAAAAAGTTCAAATCGGATACTATATTTATATAGGGACTTGGTCCAAAAATGGACCGATCCTGATCAAGTTTGGTAAAGTCTCTTGTATTTTGCAAAAATATATACAAATAAAATTTGGGAAGAATCAGTGCAATATTTTTGTTTTTTAATAGATTTAAGTGAAGATCGGGAAACAGCTCTTTATGGGGTCAAAGGGATCATTTTTGGACTACTCATTAATGGATGTAACGAACGCATACAAACCCAATTTGAGTAAGATCTATATGACAATTTGGATCTTATGGCAATTTATGTCGATTTCATATGGGTAATTTGTATGGGGGCTAGGTCTGAACATGGACCGATTCTCACCAATTTCAACAGCTTTCATCCCACGGCCGATAGAAGCTTATATAACAAATTTCATCAAAATATATTCATATTTGCGACCTGCAGTTTGATTAAAAGGTTTACATGGACACACAGAGGACGGACGGACGGACATTGTTAAATCAACTCAGAAAGTGATTCTGATTCGATCGGTATAATTAAAGATGGGTCTAGGTCAAATATTTTTGGTTGTTACAAACAGCAGCACAAAGTCATTATACCCAAACAACATAGTGGTATAGGGTATAAAAACGCTTCAGAAATGCTTAAGGAATTTTTCTGTCAAAAAATTTCTGTTGATAGTCTGCAGCTTTTAAAAAAAAAAGTATTGTTTTTACTACTTTTTTTGACGTTAATTAAGTTAGGCAACCCAGGCTTTGACCAGGAATATCAAATTTTTCGTTTTTTCTGAACGGAATTTTGACAGGAGAGGTAAGCATAAACAAAATGTAATATGCTAAAAAAATTAAAAGTTATTTTTCAGTTGCAAACATGGAAAAAAACGAACAAAATTCGACACAGAAAAACAAGAAGCGGATGGGTAATTTTGATACTGAGCTTAAAAAGCGTTTAGCAAGCCAAATAAAGCAGAACCGAAGAATTGATTTGTTCTCAAATTTCATAATTCTTAATAATTGACAGAAAACAGCTGATTGCTAGCGTTGCACTGAAAGGTACTTTTGTGCTTTTTATACCCTATACCACTTTGTGGTTTGGGTATAATGACTTTGTGCTGCTGTTTGTAACAACCAAAAATATTTGACCTAGACCCATCTTTAATTATACCGATCGAATCAGAATCACTTTCTGAGTTGATTTAACAATGTCCGTCCGTCCGTCCGTCCGTCCGTCCGTCTGTGTGTCCATGTAAAGCTTGTAATCAAACTGCAGGTCGCAAATATGAATATATTTTACTGAAATTTGGTACATAAGCTTTTATTGGCCATGGGATGAACGCTATTGAAAGTGGTGAGAATCGGTCCATGTTCAGACCTAGCCCCCATACAAAATACCCATATGAAATCGACATAAATTGCCGTAAGATCCAAATTGTCATATATAGATCTTACTCAAATTGGGTTTGTATGCGTTCATTACATCCACTAATGAGTAGTCCAAAAATGATCCCTTTGACCCCATATAGAGCTGCTTCCCGATCTTCACTTAAATCTATTAAAAAACAAAAATATTGCACTGATTCTTCTCAAATTTTGTTTGTACATATTTTTGCAAAATACAAGAGACTTTACCAAACATGCTCGGGATCGGTCCATTTTTGGACCTAGTCCCTTTATAGATATAGCATCCGATATGAAATTTTTCATATCTGCAGTCCAAAAATGATCCCTTTGACCCCATATAGAGCTGCTTCCCGATCTTCACTTAAATCTATTAAAAAACAAAAATATTGCACTGATTCTTCTCAAATTTTGTTTGTACATATTTTTGCAAAATACAAGAGACTTTACCAAACATGATCAGGATCGGTCCATTTTTGGACCTAGTCCCTTTATAGATATAGCATCCGATATGAAATTTTTCATATCTGCAGTCCAAAAATGATCCCTTTGACCCCATATAGAGCTGCTTCCCGATCTTCACTTAAATCTATTAAAAAACAAAAATATTGCACTGATTCTTCTCAAATTTTGTTTGTACATATTTTTGCAAAATACAAGAGACTTTACCAAACATGATCAGGATCGTTCCATTTTTGGAGCAAGTCCCTTTATAGATATAGCATCCGATATGAACTTTTTCATATCTGCAGCCAAAAAAATTAATAAAAATCCCACTCAAATTTGGTTTTTGCTTATTTTCAATGTCCAGTTAGTTGGGCCTAAGAGATAGGGTTTCTAAACGCATGGTATAGGGTATCGTATAGTCGGTCTAGACCGACTATAATTTTCTTACTTGTTTTTCTTTAAGAAATATATGAAAATTTTCTGTTAAGATTCCTTAACAAGCTGCGTACAACTCTTTAATCGTTAATATTATTTTTGGTTTTCATACAATAGAAAATCTGGATTCAAAACTTTAAAATTTAAGAAACAAATAAAATTAAAATAAAATATAAGTACAAAGAATTTAATTTTCAAGCTCACTTTTTTTAACCAAATTTACTGTAATCTCTAACAAATATCCCTAGTCAGTAGATCCCTGAAGCAAGTTTTTGTGCCTCACAAAACCAAAATGAAAATGAAGTTGCTATCAAAAAATATATTTGAATAACCCCTTACAGTATTTCATCCAAAAAGCCTTTTTCCGCTTTTTCCTCTCAACTATTTATTTTTTTTTTTATATAAAATAAAAATTTAAGTAAAAAAAGCTTTCAAAAGAAAGAACAAAACTTAAATAACAATTAAAAAAACAAACATTAAAAATTTACAAAATGTAGAAAAAATTCCATTAATCTCACTCTGCTAGTCGTTACACTAGTTGTATTACGTATCCTTTTTGGAGTCGAAGAATATATTTAAATAAAAGGGAATTTTTTAATTTTTGTTTCTTCCCCCATCCGATCTCTCTCCTTTTATTTTATTTCATTTCATTTTAATTTTTTTCAAAATTATTCTTTCTAACTGTTGTCACTATTCAAAAAGTTTTATTCGTTTTCCTTCTCCTCTTTTAAGCCTTAAATTTTTTTCATCCTCCCCCATAAAATTGTCAAAATATATTACTTTTATTATTGCTGCTGTTGCTGTTGTTTTTCTTTAGTCATTTAAGGCATGTTTTTGCCTTGGTATTATATGCTTTTTAATAAAAAGTACTTAATTTTTAAACTCATTCTGTTTTTGGTTTAGTTCAGTTAATTAGGACAACACAGTTAAGTAACCACTATTCAATACTCAATTTTTTGCAACTATTTGGCAAATGGTTAATAACTCTTGCACATCGTTTTTTAGTCTTAAACATTATTCAGAATTCCATATAAATTACAAATATATATTTTTTTCTTTGATTATTTTTTTTTTAAACATGCGCTCCCCAAAATGTTCTCCGTCTTAATTCCTTTCGATTAAAAAGTACTTTACAAAAATCTTAATCTTTCATTAAAAAGTTTCATTTTTTTCCAACTCTTCACTTCGAAAAAAATAAATAGTTAATAAGACTTACTTTTACTGTTGGTTTTTATACCCTATACCACCATATGGTTTGAGTATAATGACTTTGTGCTGCTGTTTGTAACTACCACAAATATTTGACCTAGACCCATCTTTTTTTATCAATGTGTGTCCGTCCGTCCGTCCGTCCGTCTGTGTGTCCATGTAAACTTTGTAATCAAACTACAGGTCGCAAATATCAATATATTTTGATGAAATTTAGCATGTAAGCTTCCGTCAGCCATAGAATCAACGCTGTTGAAATTTGCTAAATTCGGTCCATATTCAGATCTAGTCCGCATACAAGTGACCCCTATGAAATCGACATAAATTGGCATAAGATCCAAATTATCATACAGGTCTCAGTCAAATTGGGTTTGTATGTGTTTATTATATCCATTAATCAGTAGTCCAAAAACAATCCGTTGGACTATAATTATTCATAGGCCCCATATAGAGCTGCATTCCTATCTTCACTTAAATCTATCAAAAAACAAAAATATTGCACAGATTTTTCACAAATATGGTGACTTTACCAAATATGGTCTGGATCGGTCCATTTTTCGACCTAGCCCCATATAAATATAGCACCCGATATGAACTTTTTCATACCTGCAGCCAAAAAAATTAATACAACTCAAATTTGGTTCATGCTTATTTTCTATATCCAATTAAACCATAGTATAGGCT
The DNA here is from genome assembly GCA_963682025.1 of Cordilura impudica. Taxonomy (NCBI): domain Eukaryota; kingdom Metazoa; phylum Arthropoda; class Insecta; order Diptera; family Scathophagidae; genus Cordilura; species Cordilura impudica. The sequence continues at coordinate 281,711,147 of OY821517.1, read as the reverse complement.
ATCATATAGTCGGTCTAGACCGAATATAATTTTCTTACTTGTTTAAGTTACTTCTGATGCTGATTTTGTTATTGCTTCTGCAGACGCTTTTGTTGTTTCTGCTGTTGTTGTTGTCATTATTACTTGTGTTTTTTGTTTTAGCTGTTTCTGCTTTTGTTTTTGTTGTTACTTTAACTTTTATCCATAATATATGCTTTTTATTTTTATCAAAGTTTGAACTTGCACGTCGTACGTTTAACCCATTAAGGACCGCCCATAGATCGGCTCGTACGATTTTGATAAAATTTTGAAATGTGTGCCTGATAGTCCATAGAAGTTGGAAGAAAAACTATTTTTTTGATATCTGCCCGGACTTCTGAGATATAGCATGGGAATTTAAATACCCTACGGGCCATGGTGTGATTCTTTCTCTTTCACTTATTTATCAAAAAACATCACTCAAAATTTATCACAAAATTTGCATGCGTCCTAGTATTTAATAAATGTAAATATGTGTTCATCTTTTTTGAGTAGAAGTGTGTTTTTCTCCGCAATTAGTCAGACACTGTGTGTACGTACGAACGCAAAATAAATTTTGTCATATCAGTGGTGGTCATTGCGTAGTATGCACGCTAAATAGGAGCATTACTTGCGTCATAAAAATCAGAAAAAAGTTAGTATACATAAATTCAAGCTAATTATAATAATTGTCGTAAAGGTAAATTTTTTGATTAGGAAACACGTTATTATTTGTCAAATCAGGAAGCGTTGGATTGCGCGCTGATAAAATAATGTATTTCTAGGGAAAGGTTAAAAAAAAATTTAACAGTACACTGTTACGTTTGACAACTTTTTCACAATTCACAAACTAATGAGCCGTTTATCGCATGATGCATTCTTCGCTGTTGGTGATCATCGAACCATTGATGAATATCAAAGAAGTGCGAAAGAAGCCTCGCGGGACATCTGACAATTCTATACTCGCTGTTTGTTGGATCGATAATACTGTAAGTCATTGCTATTATGCCTATCGATTATGCTTTTAGCACTTATTTTCGTCTTTTTAGGTCGTTACATTATTACGGAATTTTCTTACGCATACACCAATGGCCCGCGCGAAGAGATATGATCGGAACCAACGCAAAATGGTTACCTTTTTGACAACGCAATCAATAATGATCGAATTAGGATTCGGGGAAAGAAATGGCATTAGCCGCGGCTATGGTGACAAAAGCGACTATGGTTGCTTGAAGTGCAAGGTGAACTTACTTGCTTTATTGATTATCACAATGGTGTTGCACCAGAAAAAAATTAATTATATAAAATTAATTTATATACCAATATGTGGTCAGAGTATAATGACTTTGTGCTGATGTTTATAACTTCAAAAAATATTTGACCTAGACTCACATTTTATTATACCGATCGACTCAGAATCACTTTTTGAGTCGATTTAGCGATGTCCGTCCGTCCGTCTGTCCGTTCTTTGTGTCAATGTAAAATTTTTAATTAAACTACAGGTCGCAAATGTGAACATATTTTGATTATATTTGACATGTGGGCTTCCATCAGCCATAGCATGATCGCTATTGAAATTGGCGGAAATCAGTGCATGTTCAGAGATAGTCCCCATGCAAATGACACCTATGAATTCGACTTAAATTGCCATATGATCCAAACTATCATATAGATCTCGGTCAAATTGGGTTTGTGTATGTTCATTACACCCATTAATCAGCAATCCAAAAATAAACCCTATAAGACAATTTTTAGTTATACCCCCCATATGAAGCTGCTTCCCGATTTTCACTTAAATCGATCAAAAAAACAAAAATATTGCAAAGATTCTTCTCAAAATTTGGTATGTGACCTTACATCTAATAATTAAAGAAAACATCAACATCATATTTTCCAGTGCATAAAAGATAAGTCGATTATGCTGTTTTCTGAAATTCAATTGATGTTTTCTGAAATGCAATTGATGTTTTCAGCAATTCAAATGATGCTTTTTGAATTTTATTGATGTTTTCTGAAATTCAATTGATGTTTTCTGAAACTCGAATGATGTTTTCTGAAATTATATTCATGTTTTCTGAAATTCTATTTATGTTTTCTGAAATTCAAATGATGTTTTCTGAAGTTATATTGATGGTTTCTGAAATACAATTGATGTTTTCTGAAATTATATTGATGTTTTCTGAAATTCTATTTATGTTTTCTGAAATTCAAATAATGTTTTCTGAAATTATGTTGATGGTTTTTGAAATACAATTGATGTTTTCTGAAATTCTATTGATGCTTTCTGAAATTCAATTGATGTTTTCTGAAACTCGAATGATGTTTTCTGAAATTATATTGATGTTTTCTGAAATTCTATTTATGTTTTCTGAAATTCAAATGATGTTTTCTGAAATTATATTGATGTTTTCTGAAATTCTATTTATGTTTTCTTAAATTCAAATAATGTTTTCTGAAATTATGTTGATGGTTTTTGAAATACAATTGATGTTTTCTGAAATTCTATTGATGCTTTCTGAAATTCAATTGATGTTTTCTGAAACTCGAATGATGTTTTCTGAAATTATATTGATATTTTCTGAAATTATATTTATGTTTTCTGAAATTCTATTTATGTTTTCTGAAATTCAAATGATGATTTCTGAAATTATACTGATGTTTTCTGAAATTCTATTTATGTTTTCTGAAATTCAAATGATGTTTTCTGAAATTCTGTTGATGGTTTCTGAAATACAATTGATGTTTTCTGAAATTCTATTGAGGTTTTCTGAAATTCAATTGATGTTTTCTGAAACTCGAATGATGTTTTCTGAAATTATATTTATGTTTTCTGAAATTCTATTTATGTTTTCTGAAATTCTATTTATGTTTTCTGAAATTCAAATGATGTTTTCTGAAATTATATTGGTGTTTTCTGAAATTCTATTGATGTTTTCTGAAATTCAATTGATGTTTTCTTAAACTCTAATGATGTTTTCTGAAATTATATTGATGTTTTCTGAAATTCTATTTATGTTTTCTGAAATTCAAGTGATGTTTTCTGAAATTCTATTGATGTTTTCTGAAATTATATTGATGTTTTCTGAAATTCTATTTATGTTTTCTGAAATTCAAGTGATGTTTTCTGAAATTCTATTTATGTTTTCTGAAATTCAAATGATGTTTTCTGAAATTATATTGATGTTTTCTGAAATTCTATTGATGTTTTCTGAAATTATATTGATGTTTTCTGAAATTCTATTGATGTTTTCTGAAATTTATTGATGTTTTCTGAAATTCTATTTATGTTTTCTGAAATTCAAATGATGTTTTCTGAAATTATATTGATGGTTTCTGAAATACAATTGATGTTTTTGAAAGACAATTGGAAAATGTTTAGAAAAGAACATATCATAATTTTTTCACCAATACAATCATAAGTCACACAGCGTTATCTGCTTCAGCTCACACCGATATGAGTTACGCTAACATATCAAAAAAAATTCAAATTCATATTCAAAGAAAAAAAAAAAAATTAATAACAATGCCACTCAAATTTGGTTTATGCACACAGAAAAAAGATTCATTGTGGCTACCGATTTTACTGCCAACCGAATTGCGATAATGCTAATTACCGATTTTCTGGTTCACGTTCATTACAATTCTATTGCCTTAATAGTAAATATTTTATCACAATGAAAAATTTGTAGACAATATTAACTTTCAGTTGATACAATCGAAAATACAGTTGTTCACTTTTAGAACAATTCGATTGGCAAATATTTTTTCTGTGTGTGCTTATTTTCTATATCCAATTAGTTTGGCCTAAGAGATAGGGTCTCTAGACGCATGGTGTAGGGTATCTAGACTAGGGGTCTAGACCGACTATCATTTTCTTACTTGTTTTATATACGACGTCGTTTCTGAATAAAATAACAAATATTCATTTTCATACGCTTTTTATTCACCTCAGACAAAAATTTCCATACAGCAAAAAATTATATATTAAGTAAGGCCTATCCGGTATTTAAATAGCCGTTTGATCTGGCGTAATGACTAAGTGAGTTGACATATCCCGGTTTCTCCAACGGAAGGTTGAGAAGGGACACTTTAACGCTCCTGGGAAAATTTGACAACTCTTTTCTCGAAAAAAGAAATCGCGATTTTAACCGATAAAATACTTGATGTAATATACGGAAAATAATTCTGTTTTGTTTTTTTTATGTCGAGCCATCCTTCCCTTTTACAATAAAAAATCAATTATCGCAATATCTTTCACCTGGAACCAGCTAGAATTTTATAAGTGTGAAGGTTTTCTTGTGTATTTTAATACCTAGTGGGCCTTAATGGTTTAACCCTTTTTTTAACACTCTTTCCACCTTTATAGTTGTAACTTCTGCTTTTATTCTAAATTCAAATTTTTTAATCTTTATTTCTATCAAAGTTTGAAATTGTTGTTGTTCTTCGTTTAACCATTTTTGTTAACACTGTTTCCACATTTATTGTTAAAGTTAATATTTAGTTTTTGCTCACTTTTTCCTATTTGATGTTTATTTGAATAATAAAATTATTATTATTTTATTAGCTGCAGCTTAAGATATTATTTTTCCTTAACGGAATACTCTTTTCTAATGTTATAATGTGATTTTATTAAAAAAAAAAATATTTTTCTATTTTGTTTCTTTTTATCTTCATCGCAAACTAAGTAGACACTTGTTTCTGCGATCGTTCTTGTTTGCGTGAAAGCTAAAAAGGTCCTACTATATCTCAATGAGGTATAATTTGAATGGATGGACATATACAGAGAGCGCTGTTTTCTTTTTCTATAACATTTTCCTGTAAATTTGTTGTAAAAATCTAAGTTTCCAACCGCGAAGTTTTACTCGTTTTTCCTTAAACGTCATTAGAAGCTTGGAGGATAAATATCGCAGTTCCTGTGTGCCGCAAAATTTTTACTAATCATTTTTCTCTCTGCATTTTTTTTTTTTTTTCTTGTAGAAAAACCTTACCGACCCTAGTATTTTATTATTATATTTTTGGAAGCCGATTAGCTTCATTCTTTTTTTGGTTCAACACTCTTTGGACCTAACCCATACTTCAGATGGACATTTTTAGTTCTTTTAATCTTTACTTATTTGAAAAACTTAGATACTATACTTATAGACGGAATCTGCTAGCTATAATTGTGCATACAAAATATATAAATAACTTGTGCATTTGAGACACATTCAGACGTCACATATTAAACACAATAAAATCTAATTTTGTTTACGAGGGACACAATTGATTAAGAGACTATATATGAATATCTTATAGAAAAACTCTCTGAATAGAAACCTTAAGCATTTTAAATATATTTTCTATTAAAAACGTTTAACAATCTATATATTAATAAGTGAAGGAACATTTTTTATTCCCTTTTTATACAAAATGCGGGCGCGAAGGATTGTAAAGTTTTGGCATAGTTATAGTGCGTAAGGAGAAAAAGCGGAGAATGATAAAATTTATGTATAATATGTTTTCAAAAAATAGTAAATGAAATAAAATAAAACCTGTTACTGTGGAATTATTGTATTATTTTACAATAGTTCGCAATATTCTGTGGTTTTAAGGCTATATTGATTATTATTAAAAGAACCTTAAGTATGCTAATCAATTTTATCTACTTCACATTTCAACGAATTTCATTATAACAGTATATCACACGGCCTGTTTTGAATTGTAAATTGCTAAAAATTGGTTAGCATACCTTTACGATGAATTTTGTTTAAATATTCATATTTTTTTATATATATAGATAGGTTTAAAAAAACCTTTTTTCTTTGCATGTCGAGAGTGTTGTACCAAAATTTCAATTAAACTGGAGCAAAACTAACGAAGATACAGCGTTTTAAACGACCGGCCTCATACGATATATCGTATGTACAGAAATCGATTTTCTCGCAATTAACATGTTTGAAGTCCGTGAACATCATAACTCAAAATCTACTTAACGGATTCATTTGTAATTTTGTACACTCTTTCTGCATATGAATTGCAAGGTAATCACGAAGCGTTTTCTTTTTCTTTTTAAATTTTTTCCCATTTTTTAACAAAAAATTCATCGAAATTTTATACCAAAAATCGTGTTATTCCCTTCAAAATGCGGCCAAAAAAAAAATCTATATATATAAAATTCATTTTCTGTTTGTTTGTTTGTTTGTTTGTTTGTTTGTTTGTTTGACCGCTATACAAATTTTTATTTTTCAACCGATTTCCCTGAAATTTTGTACACGCGATCTGTATACCCCAGGAAAGGTCGCCATATACTTTTTACCGGCCACGCCTACTTTTACGCCCACTTTTTTGTAAAATTCATTTTCTGTTTTATTCATATTTGTTCACTATACAAATTTTTATTTGTTAACAGATTGCTCTGAAATTCGGTACACACTATCCCTGTACTCCACCTAAGATCACCATATACTTTTTACCGGCCACGCCGGCAGAACGGGTAGTAGCTGCGAGGCCCGCGGACGCGGACGCGACGGATGCGGGCGCGACACGCTCGCGGAACACAGCTCAGCTAAAATATCGCAATGATCTGAAAAATATATTTTGGCGATTAAAATAAGTTGACAACAACTGCGCGGCAGCACGGGTGTGGCTGCGGACGCGACGCGCTCGCGGAACACAGCTCAGCAAAAATATCGCAATGATCTGAAAAATATTTTTTGGCGATTAAAATAATTTGACAACAACTGCACGTCAGCATGGGTCTGACTGCCAAACGCGCGGAATCGTGCGCGACTCGCTCGCGGAACACAGCTTAGTGAAATGTCGTATGATAAATTTTATCTACGTATGTGAAATAATTACCTGTTGATCAAAATAGGCCACACATATGATATAAGCAGTTGCTTAAAGAAACCTTGCGACACAATATTAAACGTCGCATTAGTCTTTCATTTCTGAAACTTGAATTTGACGTCTCTGCTCAATGATGATCACTTATTGAATGAAGTAATTCAACTTTTAAAAGTTGTGATTCCTTTAATTTGCGAACCATTCCGTTATATTTGATGTTTATAAATAAACTGAAAAAAAAAAACTTAAAGCGTTTTCGCAACTTATTTTTGAAGCATTTTTGCTGCAGCATCTTAAAAAACTTCTAAATTAAAAAATCAAAAAATTTATAATTGAAATAAAAAATGAATTTACTGACCATACAAATTTTGGGGAGAAAGTTCATTTTATTGAGGAATTTGTTAATTGGGGACTAAGTACTCAGCGCCTGGTAAGCATAGTGAACCATTTTTCAAGTCAAAGGCCTTTGTATCCCGGGCAAGACCGGGTAAAAACAGCTAGTAAATAAATAAATCTATATATATAAAATTCATTTTCTGTTTGTTTGTTTGTTTGTTTGTTTGTTTGTTTGACCGCTATACAAATTTTTATTTTTCAACGGATTTTCCTGAAATTCTGTAAACACGATCTCTATATGCCAGGAAAGGTCGCCATATACTTTTTATCGGCCACGCCTACTTTTACGCCCACTTTTTATGTAAAATCCATTTTCTGTTTTATTCATATTTGTTCACTATACAAATTTTTATTTGTTTACAGATTTCTCTGAAATTCGGTACACACGATCCCTGTACTCCAGCTAAGGTAGCCATGTGCTTTTTATCAACCACGCCTACTTTAACGCCCACTTTTTGTATACAATTCATTATCTGTTTTTTGGTATATTTGTTCGCTATACAATTTTTTATTTTTCAACGCATTTCTCTGAAATTTGGTACACACGAACTTTGTACCCCAGATCAGGTCAGCATGTGATTCTTGCGGCCACACCTACTTTTACGCCCACTTTTTGTGTACAATTCATTTTCTGTTTTTTGGTATATTTGTTTGCTATACAAATTTTTATTTTTCTACGGAATTCTCTAAAATTTGGTACACACGATATCTGTACTCCAAGAAAGGTCGCCATATGTTTCGTACCGACCACGCCTACTTTCACGCCCACTTTTTGTATACCATTCATTTTGTTTTTTGGTATATTTGTTCGCTATACAAATTTTTATTTTTCAACCGATTTCTCTGAAATTTGGTACACACGATCTCTCTCCTCCAGGGAAAGTCGACATATTCTTCGTACCGGTCACGCCTACTATTACGCCCACTTTTTGTATACAATTCATATTCTGTTTTTTGGTACATTTGTTCGCTACACAATTTTTTTTAACGGATTTCTCTGAAATTTGCTACACACGATCTCTGTACTCCAGAGAGGTCGCCATATGATTCTTGCCGGTCACGCCTACTTCTACGCCCGCTTTTTATACAAAATTAATTTTCTGTTTTTTGTATATTTGTTCACTATAGAAATTTTTATTTTTCAAAGGATGTCTAAAATTTGGTCACACGATCTCTATACTACAGGGAAGGTCACCATATGCTTCTTACAGGCCACGCCTACTTTGCGCCAATTTCTATGTATATAAAACTTATTTTTTCCTTTTATTTGTTTCTTTATTTGATTGCTATACAAACTTTTATTTTTCAATGGCTTTCTTCGAAATTTAGTACATATTCCAGGGAAGGTCGCTATATGATTTTTACCGACCACGCCTACTGTTACGCCCAATTTTCTTATAAAATTCATATTTTGTTGTGTGGTATATTTCTTCCCTATACAAATTTGTACTTTTCAATGGATTTCTCTAAAATTTGGGTTACACGGAAATAACTGCACGGTGAAAAAATTCCCCAAACTTAAAAAAAGGTACCCAAAAGAATTGAACAAATTCCCCATTTGTTTTTAATCGAAATAAAAAACGAACTTACTCCCCAAATTCATTCTTAAATTTTTACATATTTTTATTTAATGAATTTTGTTAAATATTTATTTTGGTGAACAATTGCATACTGCTCTCAATATATGTCCTAAAATAAATGCATTTAAAATGAGTATTCTTTTCAATAGCATCATTTCGTTGCGCAGAAGCTTAGATAGAATATCGGAATGATCGGAAAAATATATTTGGACAATTAAAATAAGTTGGCAACAGCTGCGCGGCAGCACAGGTGTGGCTGCCAAACGCGCGGATGCGGACGCGACGCGCTCTCGGAACACAGCTCAGCTAAAATAGGGATTAAAATAAGTTAACGAGAACTAAGCGGCAGCACGGGTAGTAGCTGCGAGGAAGCGGCGCGAGGCGCGCGGACGCGACGGATGCGGACGCGACGCTCTCGCGGAACACATCTTACCAAAAATATCGCAATGATCTGAAAAATATTTTTTGGCGATTAAAATAAGTTGACAACGACTGTGCGGCAGCACGGGTCTGGCTGCCAAACGCGCGGAAGCGAACGCGACTCGCTCGCGGAACACAGCTTAGTGAAATATCGTATGATAAATTTTATCTACGTATGTGAAATAATTACCTGTTGATCAAAATAGGCCACACATATACTATAAGCAGTTGCTTAAAGAAACCTTGCGACACAATATTAAACGTCGCATTAGTCTTTCATTTCTGAAACTTGAATTTGACGTCTCTGCTCAATGATGATCACTTATTGAATGAATTAATTGAATTTTTAAAAGTTTTGATTCCTTTAATTTGCGGCCCATTCCGTTATATTTGATGTTTATAAATAAACTGAAAAAAAACTTAAAGCGGTTTCGCACCTTATTTTTGAAGCATTTTTGCTGCAGCATCTTATAAAAAACTTATAAATTAAAAAACCAAAAACTTTTTAATTGAAATAAAAAATGAATTTACTGCCCATACAAATTTTTGGGAGAAAGTTCATTTTATTGGGGAATTTGTTAATTGGGGACTAAGTACTCAGCGCCTGGTGAGCATAGTGAACCATTTTTCAAGTCAAAGGCCTTTTCAACCCGGGCAAGACCGGGTAAAAACAGCTAGTCTATATATATAAAATTCATTTTCTGTTTGTTTGTTTGTTTGTTTGACCGCTATACAAATTTTTATTTTTCAACGGATTTTCCTGAAATTTTGTACACACGATCCCTATACCCCAGGAAAGGTCGCCATATACTTTTTATCGACCACGCCTACTTTTACGCCCCCTTTTTATATACAATTCATTTTCCGCTTTTTGGTATATTTGTTCGCTATACAAATTTTTATTTTTCAACGCATTTCTCTGAAATTTGGTACACACGATCTTTGTAACTCAGGCCAGGTCACCGGATGATTCTTGCGGCCACACCTACTTTTACGCCCACTTTTTGTATACAATTCATTTTCTGTTTTTTGGTATATTTGTTTGATATACAAATTTTTGTTTTTCAACGGAATTCTCTGAAATTTGGTACACACGACCTCTGTACTGCACCTAAGGTCGCCCTATGCTTCGTACCGGCCACGCCTACTTTAACGCCCACTTTTTGCATACAATTCATTTTGTTTTTTGGTATATTTGTTCACTATACAAATTTTTATTTTTCACCCGATTTGTCTGAAATTTGGTACATACGATCTCTCTCCTCCAGGGAAAGTTGACATATTCTATGTACCGGTCACGCCTATTCTGTTTTTTGGTACATTTGTTCGATACACAATTTTTTTAAACGGATTTCTCTGAAATTTGCTTCACACGATCTCTGTACTCCAGAGAGGTCGCCATATGATTCTTGCCGGTCACGCCTACTTCTACGCCCGTTTTTATACAAAATTAATTTTCTGTTTTTTGTATATTTGTTCACTATAGAAATTTTTATTTTTCAAAGGATGTCTAAAATTTAGTCACACGATCTCTATACTACAGGGAAGGTCACCATATGCTTCTTACAGGCAACGCCTACTTTGCGCCAACTTCTATGTATATAAAACTTATTTTTTTCCTTTTATTTGTTTCTTTATTTGATTGCTATACAAACTTTTATTTTTCAATGGCTCTCTCCGAAATTTAGTACATATTCCAGGGAAGGTCTCCATATGATTTTTACCGACCACGCCTACTTTTGCGCACAATTTTCATATTAAATTCACATTTTGCTGTGTGGTATATTTCTTCCCTATACAAATTTGTACTTTTCAACGGATTTCTCTGATATTTGGTTTACACGGAAATAACTACACGGTGAACAAATTTCCCAAACTTAAAAAAAGGCACCCAAAAGAAATGAACAAATTCCCCATTTTTATTTTAATCGCAAGAAAAAATGAACTTACTCCCCAAATTCATTCTTTAATTTTTATATATTTTTATTTAATGAATTTTGTTAAATATTTATTTTAGTAAACATTTGCATACTGCTCTTAATATATGTCCAACAATAAATGCATTTAAAATGAGTATTCTTTTCAAAATAAGTTGGCAACAGCTGCGCGGTAGCACAGGTGTGGTTACCAAACGCGCGGAAGCGGCGCTCGGCGTGTGACCGCGGACTCGGACGCGACGGGTGCGGACGCGACGCGCTCTCGGAACACAGCTCAGCTAAAATATCGCAATGCTCTAAAAAATATATTTTAGGAATTAAAATAAGTTAACGAGAAATAAGCGGAGGCACGGGTAGTAGCTGCGAGGAAGCGGCGCGAGGCGCGCGGACGCGACGCGCTCGCGGAACACAGCTCAGCTAAAATATCGACCGCGGACTCGGACGCGACGGATGCGCACGCGACGCGCTTTCGGAACACAGCTCAGCTAAAATATCGCAATGCTCTAAAAAAATATGTTTTAGGAATTAAAATAAGTTAACGAGAACTAAGCGGAGGCACGGGTAGTAGCTGCGAGGAAGCGGCGCGAGGCGCGCTCGCGGAACACAGCTCAGCTAAAATATCGCAATGATCTGAAAAATATATTTTGGCGATTAAAATAAGTTGACAGCAACTGCGCGGTAGCACGGGTGTGGCTGCCAAACGCGCGGCGTGCGACCGCTGACTCAGACGCGACAGATGCGCACGCGACGCGCTCTCGGAACACAGCTCAGCTAAAATATCGCAATGCTCTAAAAAATATGTTTTAGGAATTAAAATAAGTTAACGAGAACTAAGCGGCAGCACGGGTAGTAGCTGCGAGGAAGTGGCGCGAGGCGCGCGAACGCGGACGCGACGGATGCGGACGCGACGCGCTCGCGGAACACAGCTTACCAAAAATATCGCAATGATCTGAAAAATATATTTTGGCGATTAAAATAAGTTGACAACAACTGCTCGGCAGCACGGGTCTGGCTGCCAAACGCGCGGAAGCGGACGCGACTCGCTCGCGGAACACAGCTTAGTGAAATGTCGTATGATAAATTTTATCTACGTATGTGAAATAATTACCTGTTGATCAAAATAGGCCACACATATACTATAAGCAGTAGCTTAAAGAAACCTTGCGACACAATATTAAACGTCGCATTAGTCTTTCATTTCTGAAACTTGAATTTGACATCTCTGCTCAATGATGATCACTTATTGAATGAATTAATTCAATTTTTAAAAGTTTTGATTCCTTTCATTTGCGGCCCATTCCGTTATATTTGATGTTTATAAATAAACTGAAAAAAAAAAACTTAAAGCGGTTTCGCACCTTATTTTTGAAGCATTTTTGCTGCAGCGTCTTATAAAAAACTTCTAAATTAAAAAACCAAAAACTTTTTAATTGAAATAAAAAATGAATTTACTGCCCATACTAATTTTTGGGGAGAAAGTTCAATTTATTGGGGAATTTGTTAATTGGGGACTAAGCACTCAGCGCCTGGTAAGCATAGTGAACCATTTTTCAAGTCAAAGGCCTTTTCATCCCGGGCAAGACCGGGTAAAAACAGCTAGTTAAGAATAAACAATAAAAAATGAAAATTAAAATTAAAAATGAAAAATATAAAATGAAAAATCAAAAATGAAAAATAAAAAATTAAAAATAAAAATGAAAAATAAAAAAGGAAAAATGAAAAATAAAAAAAAAAAAATGAAAAACGAAAAATGAAAAATTAAAGATAAAAATTAAATACAAAAAATTAAAAATAAGTAATAAAAAATGAAATGTAAAAAAAATTAAAAATTAAAACTAAAAAATTAAAAATGAAAAATAAAAAATGAAATATCAAAACTTAAAAATTAAAAATAAAAAATTAAAAATGAAAATGAAAAATATACAACAAAAATGAAAAATTTAAAATGAAAAGGAAAACCGAAAAACGAAGAATGAAATATTAAAGATAAAAAATTAAAAATAAAAAATGAAAAATAAAAAAAGGAAAAATTAAAAATAAAAAATTAAAAATGAAAAATTAAAATTAAGAAATTAAAAATAAAAAGTAAAAAACGAAAACTGATAAATGAAAAACAAAAAATGAGAAATGAAAAACAAAAAACTAAAAATGAAAATTTAAAAATAAAACTGAAAAATGAAAAACAAAAAAAGACAAATAATGAAAAATAAGAAATTAAAAATGAAAAGTAAATAATGAAAAATGAGAAATAAAAATGAAAAATGGAAAATAAAAAACAAAGAATCAAAAATGAAAAATTAAAAAAGAAAAATTAAATATTAACCGGTTGAAATAATATATAATCTATACTAATATAATAAAGAGTAATGTGTGTTTGTTTGTTTGTTTGTAGGAGGTAATCTCCGTAACTACCCATCTGATCTTCCTGAAATTTTCACAGTCTTACTAGGGATATGGGATGTGCTATAGGCTATAATTTTTTAAATATTTTTTGTGGGCGTGGCACCTCCCACACAAAGTACATTTTTAATATCATATACATATATTGAGTACTATGATATGGAGAGCTTTGCAAATTTGTGTGAGGTCACCTATTGTTAATATTAGTAGCTACGGCGGAAATGGGCGGGATCGGATAAGTGGGCGTGGTACCTCCAATGCAAGTAAAAGTTCAATATTATGTATCTCGAGTAAAATTTAAAAATTTTTCTGATGCCACCTATTATTAATGTGAGTAGTCGGATGCAAAATGGTTAGTTATTCATTTGATTAGTTAGACATAAAATGGGCGTGATCGGAGCAGTGGCCGTGGCACCGCCCATACAAAGTATATATATGATATCATATAACTGGTGTGCTAAAAATGGAAGCTTTGACACTTTGTACGAGCCTATCAGATCTTAGTATGAGTAGTCGAACGGGTTCACACCAATGGCCGTGGCACTCCCCGATTCGGCATTGTGTTACGTCCATGGATTTCGATTAGTTTAATACATCTAACACATGTTCATAAACAATACTACTCACTTAGATATCGAAAATAATAATAAAATAAATTGGAGTGGTATTGTTATAAATTTCGTTGCCTTGGGATATGAAAAAGTTCATATCGGATGCTATATTTAGATGGGAAATAAATCGAAAAATGTACCGATCCTGACTCTGTTTGGTAAGGTCACTTATTTTTTACAAAAACATATACAAACCAAATTTTAAAAAAAAATCTGTGTTTAAAGGTCGTGAATAAGCTTCATATGGGTCTATGACTAAGAGTTGTCCTATAGGGTTTATTTTTGAACTGCTGATAAAAGGATGTAATAAGCATATACAAACCCAATGTGACCGAGATTTATATGATAATTTGGATGTTATGGCAATTTAAGTCATGGGGTCGTTTATGAACATAAACCGATTTTCACCAATTTAACCCTGGACGGTTACTGTTCGTCGAATCGATGAAGCTCATATACTCTCTATAATATAACTTTTTTATGTGTGTTCAAATTACGCTTTGCCAACAACGTTAGTTGGTGAAGAAAGCTTGCATTGAGCGGACGTACGCTGGATACTCATTTCTCTAAAGTTGAAAATCACAGGTATGTACTCGTCGCAACGACGAAGAGTAACTTTTAGCGTTTAAAGGGAAATAAATTTGTTGTTTTATTTTGTTCTGTTGTTTTATTGTTTTGCATTAGCTGTGTTAATCTATACTAATATTATAAAGAGGTAATATGTGTTTGTTTGTTTGTTTGTAGAAGGCAATCTCCGTAACTGCTCATCTGATCTTCCTGAGATTTTCACAGAGTTTTACTGCGTATATGGGAAGTGCTATAGGCTATAATTTTTTTTAACATTTTTAGTGTGCGTGGCACCTCCCACACAAAGCAAATTTTTAATATCATATATATATCTTGAGTACTATGATAGGGCAAGCTTTGCAAATTTGCGTGAGGTCACCTCTTATTAATATTAGTAGCTACAACAGAAATGGGCGCGATCGGATAAGTGGGCGTGGTACCTCTCATACAAGCAATTGTTCAATATTATATATCTGGAGTACTGTGATAGAGAGAGCTTTTCATATATGTCTGATCTCACCCATTATTAATGTGAGTAGTCGGACAACAAATGGGCAGTATCAGACCAATAGTGAGATACTTGGGACTTTTGTGAGCCTATAAGTTATTCGTGTGACTAGTTGGACAAAAAATGGGCTTTATCGGAGCAGTGGGCGTGGCACCGCCATACAAAGTAAATAAATGATAACATATAATTGGTGTACTAAAAAGGGAAGTTTTGACACTTTGCATGATCCCATCAGATCTTAGTATGAGTAGTCGGACAAAAAATTGGCGCGTTCACACCAATGGGCGTGGCACTACCCATGCAAAGTAACTATTTAATGTCATATATTTGGAGTACTGTAAAAATGAGAGGTTTATGGCTTTGCGTGAGCCCATAGGCTCTTTGTATGATTAGTCAAACAAAAAAATGGTAGTTATCGAAGCAGTGGGCGTAGCACCGCCCATGCAAAGTAGATTTCTAGTATCATATAACTGGTGTACTATAAAAGGGAAAGACTCGACAGTTTGCACGAGTCCATCAGATACTAATGTGAGTAGTCCAAAAAAAATTGGGCGGGATGGGACTAATGGGCGTGGCACCTCCTAAATAAAAAATATGAAGTACTACGCAAGCGAAAGTCTTTTGACATGTTCATT
The DNA here is from genome assembly GCA_963682025.1 of Cordilura impudica. NCBI lineage: Eukaryota > Metazoa > Arthropoda > Insecta > Diptera > Scathophagidae > Cordilura > Cordilura impudica. The sequence continues at coordinate 281,695,271 of OY821517.1, read as the reverse complement.
AGTGATCAATGTGATTTGTCGTGGAAAATATGTCGCCAAAATCAAAAATCGCTAAACCAAAAAAAACGTGAATAATAAAAATCACCCAAAGAACAAAAATCTTCAAAATCGAAAATGGGCAAAATCAAAAATCGCTAAATAGAAAAATTTTCAAATGATATTTTAAGTTCAAGGCCAATAGTTAAGTGTTGCCATGTCTAATATGAATAATCCATCTTATTCTCATGGGCAGCTACATGTACCTTGCTCCAGGGTAGGAACACCGAAAAATCTGATAATTGTTGTACCGAATGAAAAAACAAAAAACATTGTTTATCAGCATCAGCAAGCATTGAAATAAAGACATCTATACCAATAATCTATACTAACATAATAAAGAGGTAATATTTGTTTGTTTGTTTGTTTGTAGGAGGTAATCTCCGTAACTACTCATCTGATCTTCCTGAAATTTTCACATAGTCGTCGGAGTTTTCCGATGAAGAATTTTCAGATGAAGATGACATACCACTCAACGTGCTTCGCTCAAAAATTAATATCATTGAGTTTTCAAAAACAAATCTGCACGGAAAAAATTTTCATAAATGGTGCACGAAAAAAGGAAAATCACATCGTCGGACTAGGACCTATGTCCACAAGGCTAGGTGTCCGCAACGAGAATGTAAAGGAGTGGAAGACCCTCTTGAATGTTTTAAATTATTCATCACTTATGAAATTATTGATGATATTGTGCAGTGGACAAACATCGAGATACAGAGCCGTTCAAAATTTAATTCGCAAATGGGTACCACTGATGCCTCTGAAATATATGCTCTTCTAGGACTTCTAGTTCTTACGGCCATTAAGAAAGGTAACCACCTTACAGCAGACGAACTTTTAGATTCAACATATTGCGGCTCGCGCTACTTATCTACCATGGGTGTAATGGTGCTGCGTTGGTGCAAGATCCGCTTCCGTTTCCCTGAGCCTTTGCTGGTCGCACATGCTGGCGTAGGGGCCTAGCTCGCCGGATGGGTGGGGTCTTGCTCAGGCCCAGGGAAACCGCACTACAGATTTTCACGTGCGATTTACACAAAAAAACTGTCAATTAAGCGGACGCTAAATGGGACGGATGGCCATACCTACCTTGGGATTGGGGACTAGGTGTTCTGCCCCTTTTGCCCTCCCAACCATGTTACCTCGACTCCATCTTACTTGGAGGTAACCCACTATAATAAATGATAAGATTTGGCTTGATTAGGTTTTCTACATGGGTTTAACAAAAAAGTTTATTTTTACCCTTCATTTTAAGGTTATAATTTTAGGTTTTAAATTATGTTAACAACAATTTTATTGAAAAAAATTCTACTTTTATGAAAAAAAAATTTTTTTTTTTTTTAAGATGTTTAATTTTGAAAAATTTTAGAATTAGAAAAATTCAATTTTAAGAAAATTTTTAAATTTAGAAAAATTTAAATTTTAGACAATTTCATATCTAGACAAATTTTTATATTTGGTTTAATTTTATACTTAAAAAAAAATTTTAAGTTTGGCAACATTTTATTTTCAACCAAATTTTAATTTAGGAAAATTTTTAATTTTAGCTTATTTTAAATTTTAGCTTAAGTTTAGAATTAGAAAAATTTTTGTTTAAATTTTATAATTGGAAGACTTTTTAGGTAATTTTAGAAAAATTTTAATGTTAGAAAATTTTGTTTAATATAATTTTATAAAAAAATTAAGTTTGAATGCGATTTTCAATTCAATGTATTTTTTTTTTTTTTGTTTTAATTAAATTTAGTTTAATTTTAGCTTTAACAAAAAAAATTTTTTGTTTTAAATATGGTACCATTTTGTAAATTCTCTTAAATTTCTATAATTTTAAATTTAGGTTAAATTTTAAATTTTTATTTCTAGCAAAATTTAATTTTAGGGAAATTTTAATTTTAGGAAAATGTTAAATTTAGAAAAAATTTAAAGTATAGCATAATTTTAATTTTAGGAGAAATTTTAAATTTATCTTAATTTTTTCCATATTTAGGAAAATTATTTTAATTTATGAAATTTTTAGCTTAAATAAAAGTTGACTTTTAGCACTATTTAATTTTAGGACAATTTTTAATTTTTAGGAAAATTTTTAATTTTTAGGAAAATTTTTAAATTTTAATAAAAAATTTTTAATAGTAGAAAAATTTTTACTAGTAACGGGTGATTTTTTTGAGGTTAGGATTTTCATGCATTAGTATTTGACAGATCACGTGGGATTTCAGACATGGTGTCAAAGAGAAAGATGCTCAGTATGCTTTGACATTTCATCATGAATAGACTTACTAACGAGCAACGCTTGCAAATCATTGAATTTTATTACCAAAATCAGTGTTCGGTTCGAAATGTGTTTCGCGCTTTACGTCCGATTTATGGTCTACATAATCGACCAAGTGAGCAAACAATTAATGCGATTGTGACCAAGTTTCGCACTCAGTTTACTTTATTGGACATTAAACCAACCACACGAATGCGTACAGTGCGTACAGAAGAGAATATTGCGTCTGTTTCTGAGAGTGTTACTGAAGACCGTGAAATGTCGATTCGTCGCCGTTCGCAGCAATTGGGTTTGTGTTATTCGACCACATGGAAGATTTTACGCAAAGATCTTGGTGTAAAACCGTATAAAATACAGCTCGTGCAAGAACTGAAGCCGAACGATCTGCCACAACGTCTAATTTTCAGTGAATGGGCCCTAGAAAAGTTGGCAGAAAATCCGCTTTTTTATCGACAAATTTTGTTCAGCGATGAGGCTCATTTCTGGTTGAATGGCTTCGTAAATAAGCAAAATTGCCGTATTTGGAGTGAAGAGCAACCAGAAGCCGTTCAAGAACTGCCCATGCATCCCGAAAAATGCACTGTTTGGTGTGGTTTGTACGCTGGTGGAATCATTGGACCGTATTTTTTCAAAGATGCTGTTGGACGCAACGTTACGGTGAATGGCGATCGCTATCGTTCGATGCTAACAAACTTTTTGTTGCCAAAAATGGAAGAACTGAACTTGGTTGACATGTGGTTTCAACAAGATGGCGCTACATGCCACACAGCTCGCGATTCTATGGCCATTTTGAGGGAAAACTTCGGAGAACAATTCATCTCAAGAAATGGACCGGTAAGTTGGCCACCAAGATCATGCGATTTGACGCCTTTAGACTATTTTTTGTGGGGCTACGTCAAGTCTAAAGTCTACAGAAATAAGCCAGCAACTATTCCAGCTTTGGAAGACAACATTTCCGAAGAAATTCGGGCTATTCCGGCCGAAATGCTCGAAAAAGTTGCCCAAAATTGGACTTTCCGAATGGACCACCTAAGACGCAGCCGCGGTCAACATTTAAATGAAATTATCTTCAAAAAGTAAATGTCATGGACCAATCTAACGTTTCAAATAAAGAACCGATGAGATTTTGCAAATTTTATGCGTTTTTTTTTTAAAAAAAGTTATCAAGCTCTTAAAAAATCACCCGTTAGAACAATTTTAATATTAGCAAACCTCATAACTAAAAATATTTGATATTTAGTTTAAATTTACAATTAGAAAAAATTTTGATTCATAATTAGAAAAATCTTTAAAAAAATAATTTTAATTTATAGTTAGACAAATCTTAGAAAATTTATTTAATTTAGATTTAAGAAAACATTTTAATTAGTGTCTTTTAATTACCGCCATATGGTTGTAGGTGTTGAGGATGAAGCGCCATATGGTTGTAGGTGTTGAGGATGAAGCTGCTGCCGCCAGACGCCGTGGTTGTGTGTCGCAATATGCAATTAAAAAAATCGGCCATAGCTGCATTAATAACGATATTGTTGCTGATTTCCATACAAAATGTTTATAATTCCTTAATTTGGTTTAATCAACTTGGGTTGTTCTATATTTTTATATTATTTTTCAATTATTTATTTTTTTTTAAACATTATTTTCTTTCTTAACATTAGTGTCTTTCTGTTTTTTCTTTTTTTTTTTTTTTTTTAAATTAACATAAAATTTTTGATCAGAACGCTTTCTTTAGCACAAACAGCAATACTATTAATTAACACAAAATTTTTATTTATTCACATGTCATTAAAATCTAGTTTTTTTCTTAAAGTTTATTTATTTTTTTATTTTTTTTATTTCTTAAATTTTACACTTTCTTTTTTTCTTAAACTTATCTTTTTTTTTTCTAAACTTAATTTTTCTTTAATTTTCTGAAATTTCTTAAACTACATATTTAATTCTTACGAGGTTTTTCCTCAACCTTTCCTTTTCAAAAACAAAACTCAACTCCTCGATTTAAATTTAATTTTACTACATTAACCTTCTCATCTTCATTCACTCATGTCCAGATAAAAACCTGTTTATTAAAAAACAAAATCACCACCAATTCATTGAGAACATTCATATGCACTCATAATATTCTCTAGTATTTATAACACTCCCACTCATATATGACTATGAGAGCAAGTGAGATCAATACAAGAAAATACGTGGTTTGACCAGCATGATTGCATATGAATGTGTTCATGATTTAATACAACAAAATGAAGAGAACAAAACGCCATAAATCAGTTTGCTAAAAAAAAAAAATGCCATCAACCTATTACCATATAAGGTGTTGTTTATATGTACATACTTGAACTTGAAAATAATTTCAAGATCAAGGTTATTATTTTTTTCTTCTTTCTTATTCTGCTTGTAACAGAAATTCTTTTGTTACAGTAAAGCGCAAAACAGATCACCGTCACATGGGTAAAATGCGGTTCAAATTTTTGTTGTCGTACCTTTGCTTTGATGACAAAAGTGTAAGAATGACTATAATTAAATATAAATTTGCTCCCATAAGAAAAGTTTGGGATATTTCTATCGAAAAATGCCGCCAAAAGTACGTACCCGGCTTATATGTTAGACGCTAGCAAATATCTGGGCTTATACAACAGCAACTTCTCTGGAAGAACATTACGTAAAAGAGCTGACGAAAACTGTTCGCGGAACGAATCGCAATATTACCATGGATGAGTGGTTCACATCGGTTTCCCTTGCCAAATCACTGCTTCTGGAACCTTATAAATTGACCCTTGTTGGCACTTTACGGTCAAACAAAAGCGAAATTCTGAATGAAATGGGCAATGTAAAAGGCCGGAGAGCTGGAACATCCATGTTTTTTTACGACAAGTAGCTAACTTTATTATCTTACAAGCCCAAACCAAACAAAATTGTACATCTCTTGTCAAGCTGCGATGAAGAAGGAAACATAAATCCTAAAACGGGAAAATCCCACATGGTGGAATTTTATAATCAGACGAAAGGCGGTGTCGACACTTTGGATCAAATATGCAGCATTGTCTCGTGTTCTCGAAAAACCAACAGGTGGCCAATGTGTCTTTTTTTGGAATTCTTCATATTACTTTTGTAAACAGCTACGTCATATATACCCATAATATGTTTCTTAAAGGTCAAAACCCAAAAACCGACGAAAGTACCTGAAAGATCTACACGAATCACTCGTGGCTCCTTATTTGAAAGGCAGACGCGAGACACCTACCTTGCAGACCTCAATTAAAGAAAATATTAAAAATATAATATAAAGGACCAAATAAGCGTAAAATTTATCACTTCTGCCCATATAGCAAACGCAGAATGACAAAAACTACATGCAATATATGCAAGAAAAGCATCTGTGGTGAACACAAAGTTGAACTTTGTGCCTCATGCATAAAACAAAGTTAAAAACTGAAAATGTTTTTACTTTTATATTTTTTGACTGATTATTTTTAAAGGCTGTGTATGAAATAAGTCATTTTTAGTTTTTCGTTTAAGTTTTTGTTGTTTTAAAAAATTAAGTAATTTAAAAAAACCAAAAAAAAAGAGACCAAATTCGTATCGAATTTTAAGACTGAAAAATAATTTTTATTTTTATATATTATTTTTTTCTTTATTTTTTAATAAAACCTTTACCTAAAAAAAAATTTTGTTTATTTTTTACTTTAAAAATCGTTCAGCTAGAATTTTTTAAAAAAAATTGTTCGTCGATTCGACGAAGATTAACTTCAATGTACTAAAATGAAGAGTAACTTTCCAGGGTTAAATAACACCTATTATGTGGCCAATGGAAGATAATATGCTACATTTCTTCAAAACAAGTTCATTATTACGACTTGTAGTTCGATTACAAGTTCACATAAACACACAAATGGACGGACAGACGGACATCGCTAAATCGACTCAGAAAGTGATTCTGAGTCACTATACTCTAACCACGTAGTTGCATAGAGGGTATACAAATATAGAGAAAAAATTATTTTAATAATTAATAAATAATAATAATTATTTAATCAACACATGTCATTGTTATTTTAAATAATTCGATTGTTAATGTAGTCTTCATAGCAATTCAACAATTCAAAGTTATAATTATTTTTTAATTTTGAAGCTTTCGATGTTTTGTTCCAAAGTTTTGTCCTGAGTTTGACGAAATGCCTCTTATTTGAAAGGTGTTTGTTTTTAGCGGTCCACCAAATTTACAGAATTGTATATCTTTACAATTTTTTGGAGTTATGCTCATTTAAAATTGCAACAAACATATACATACATAAAATTGTACAATGCTATGTGCGTGTTTATAAAATTTGTTACTGTGTTTGTTTTCTTCATTCACAAAAATAATTGAGAAATAATTTTGGACATAAAACAATAACACAATCGATATTTAAAAAGTATTGTATTGTGAATTGGCTAAAATTGATTGGCTTACTTTTGGGGGCTTATAGAATTTTTAGGGCTAGGTTCTGCTAGTTAATTTTAATGGGGCAGCTTTCTTAAATTTCCCCTAATTTCAATTGTAATTTATCTAATTGTTTAACTATGTCTTAACGTTTTTTTAAATTCTTTTTAAATTGAAAATTCCTCCTAATGAATTATTCAGTTATTCAAAAACTACGAAATAGTACTCCTTGCTCTTATTTACACACAAATAAATTATGCAGTTAATTATAGTCAGCTAAACGTTTTTTTCCCTTTTTAATTTACACAAAATATCTCCTCTTTCTGCTTTCGTTGTACATTTACTTGCGATTGGTTCGAATAATAAATAAACTTTTACTCTCAAGTAGAACTGTTATCGTGGAGTGAAATTAAAAGTAGCAGCAGTTTACAGTCGACCTATTAATTGAAATTCAATTTGAATTAATTGCTTTTTAATTTTTTGTATTCAGCTTTAATGCCTTTCGTTAATATTTCCTGGTAAACTGTTAGTGTACATGAAATTTAATAAATACGTTATTGGATCTTAAATGTAAATGTTAACATACAATTTTCATCTCTAGTGTTAACGACTCACGAAATAACGGGTGATTTTTTTGAGGTTAGGATTTTCATGCATTAGTATTTGACAGATCACGTGGGATTTCAGACATGGTGTCAAAGAGAAAGATGCTCAGTATGCTTTGACATTTCATCATGAATAGACTTACTAACGAGCAACGCTTGCAAATCATTGAATTTTATTACCAAAATCAGTGTTCGGTTCGAAATGTGTTTCGCGCTTTACGTCCGATTTATGGTCTACATAATCGACCAAGTGAGCAAACAATTAATGCGATTGTGACCAAGTTTCGCACTCAGTTTACTTTATTGGACATTAAACCAACCACACGAATGCGTACAGTGCGTACAGAAGAGAATATTGCGTCTGTTTCTGAGAGTGTTACTGAAGACCGTGAAATGTCGATTCGTCGCCGTTCGCAGCAATTGGGTTTGTGTTATTCGACCACATGGAAGATTTTACGCAAAGATCTTGGTGTAAAACCGTATAAAATACAGCTCGTGCAAGAACTGAAGCCGAACGATCTGCCACAACGTCTAATTTTCAGTGAATGGGCCCTAGAAAAGTTGGCAGAAAATCCGCTTTTTTATCGACAAATTTTGTTCAGCGATGAGGCTCATTTCTGGTTGAATGGCTTCGTAAATAAGCAAAATTGCCGTATTTGGAGTGAAGAGCAACCAGAAGCCGTTCAAGAACTGCCCATGCATCCCGAAAAATGCACTGTTTGGTGTGGTTTGTACGCTGGTGGAATCATTGGACCGTATTTTTTCAAAGATGCTGTTGGACGCAACGTTACGGTGAATGGCGATCGCTATCGTTCGATGCTAACAAACTTTTTGTTGCCAAAAATGGAAGAACTGAACTTGGTTGACATGTGGTTTCAACAAGATGGCGCTACATGCCACACAGCTCGCGATTCTATGGCCATTTTGAGGGAAAACTTCGGAGAACAATTCATCTCAAGAAATGGACCGGTAAGTTGGCCACCAAGATCATGCGATTTGACGCCTTTAGACTATTTTTTGTGGGGCTACGTCAAGTCTAAAGTCTACAGAAATAAGCCAGCAACTATTCCAGCTTTGGAAGACAACATTTCCGAAGAAATTCGGGCTATTCCGGCCGAAATGCTCGAAAAAGTTGCCCAAAATTGGACTTTCCGAATGGACCACCTAAGACGCAGCCGCGGTCAACATTTAAATGAAATTATCTTCAAAAAGTAAATGTCATGGACCAATCTAACGTTTCAAATAAAGAACCGATGAGATTTTGCAAATTTTATGCGTTTTTTTTTAAAAAAAAGTTATCAAGCTCTTAAAAAATCACCCGTTATTATTAACAAATACTGATATATACAAATATTCTTTATATTTCGTTTATGTGGTAGTTGTGTAAAAGAATAAGTTTTATGTTCAGGTATAACGAAGTTTATTTTTCTTATATATATATGGGGGTTTCATGTCAAGTGCACCAACTTTTGAAACCGATGTCTTCCGATCGGGATGAAATTTGCACCAAGGTTAGTCCTATTGGATAGTAGTTTAGACACAATTTTTCAATAAGATCGGTCCAGATCTCTCTGAGTTAGAGGGGATCAAAATTTGACATTTTTGCCAAACAGGTGTTTCTTCTCATCCATGTAACTTATTACCTATTGTTCTCAGAAAATTTTCTCCCAAATAGTTTAGATAGATATTTCTTCATTATTTCGGAAAAAAATACTTAAAAAAAAAAAAAAAATTTTAGACTTTTTTTTTTGCTAAATTAAAGCATTTTTGCCTTTTTTCAAAAAGTGAATTTTTTTTTTTTATTTTTTCATAAGAAAGCTTAGGATTTTTCCTTTAAGAGCTTTTTGGCCGCTTAGTGGGATGGGAGTGGGATATCTATCAAAATAAATGTTTTGTAACTCAATACAAAGGTTTTTAAATTTTTCACATATGCACTATTTTGAATTTTTTCCCATTTGTGTGAAAAACTTTACAAATAAAACTTATACTGAGAAACTAGACACAATAACCTTTCCGAAGGTATGTAACATACCTTCATAATATAACAGAAGAGAATGGTTATCTGTAACCTGAAACAGTTATTTGCAACATTTCAATCTGGCTTCACGAAATTAACCCAAATTTACCATGAAAATGTTAAACTGATGTGGAAAGAAATCAACTTAAAGTATTTAACAGATGATTCGCGATTACCGCGATTGCCTTAAATTGGCTATGTGTCCTAATGCAACAACTTCTTGCCACTTAGGTGAATGTACCAATTGCCCGAAAAACACATTCATCAAAGAAAATTTAATCAACTCTTTAGATCGAGAATATATAGAGGAGGTCAAATTTGATTCTTGGATTCAGACTGACAGATGCACATTGATAACAATCATTTTAAATGTGGATGATTTTGTGGAATAAATGTGTACAGGATTGCTAAACTTGAGAAACCATGACTTTTTAGTCAAAGAGCAATGGTCATTCTTCAAGGATTTGAAGATACATTTGAAGTCTGGTGAATTCGTTATTTCATATGATTTCGCAGAAAACTATAAATATGTTCTTCATGATGCCATACAATCATTCCACTTCAATAACGACCAAGCAGCTATATTCACAGTAGTTATTTACTACATGAAAGATGAAAAACTGGAACACAAAAGTATGGCAATCATATCCGACGATTTAAAACATGATACCGTTGCAGTTTATGAGTACCAGAAGAGAATACTAAAATTTCTAAAATCTAAATTTACAGTAAAGAAGGTATACTACGTTTCGGACGGAGCTCGTCAACATTTTAAAAACAAAAGTAGCTTGGCAAATCTTATGGCCCATGAAAAAGATTTTGGAATGCCAGCTGAGTGGCATTTTCATCCTACTGCTCATGGTAAAGGAGCATGTGATGGTATTGGAGCAAACCTTAAAAGAAATGTAGCGAAGTATAGCCTCCAGTGCTCTCATCAAGATCGTATCTTAGATGCGACTGCTTTATTCCATTGGGCAAAGAGTTCTTGTAAAGAAACTAAAATAGTTTTTAGTAGCAAAGAGGATCATCAGGAAACATTGAAAACACTGAAGAGCAGATTCGATGTTGCAGTAACAATCGATGGCACCGCTCAATACCATGCTTTTATACCGCTTGTCGATGGAAGACTCTAGTTGAAAAAGTTTTCTGCCTCTATTTAATGCGATTTCTTTCCAAAGACAACAAATAAACCAGCAGCGAAATCAACAGCTGAACCTAGTAACGCCAAGAAAGGATTGACAAAAAAACGCAGTAAATAAAGGCGACAAAAAAGCTGGATGAAAGACTGGGTATTTAAAAATTTACAAGACTTAAATACTTCATCAGCTACAATAAATTAAGTATAAAAATAGTTATGATCTAAATGGATCTAATGCAATTAAGATTAAATTTTAATAAATTATTTATCTTTTTATTTTAAATATTATTATTATACATTAATTTAATTATTATTAAAAATAAATAAAAAAATAATAATTTTTCAACATTTCTATAGAAAAAAAGCGATTTTTTTCCTGAGGTTAACATATTCTGGGTATTACAGTATCGAGGGTATAAAATTTTATTTAGGTATGTTATATACCTTCGGAAAGGTTAATTTGTCTAGTTTCTCAGTATAAGTTTTATTTGTAAGGTTTTACACACAAATAGGAAAAAATTCAAAATAGTGCATTTGTGAAAAATTTAAAAACCGTTGTCTTGAGTTACAAAACATTTATTTTGACAGATATCCCACTCCCATCCCACTAAGCGACCAAAAAGCTCTTAAAGGAAAAATCCTAAGCTTTCTTAGGAAAAAAAAAAAAAAAAAAATGCCCTTTTTGAAAAAAAAAGGCAAAAAATGCTTTAATTTAGCAAAAAAAAGTCAAAAAAAAATTTTTTTTTTTTAAAGTATTTTTTTCCGAAATATTGAAGAAATATCTATCTAAACTATTTGGGAGAAAATTTTCTGAGAACAATAGGTAATAAGTTACATGGATGAGAAGAAACACCTGTTTGGCCAAAATGTCAAATTTTGATCCCCTCTAACTCAGAGAGATCTGGACCGATCTTATTGAAAAATTCTGTCTATGCTACTATCCAATAGGACTAACCTTGGTGCAAATTTCATCCCGATCGGAAGATATCGGTTTCAAAAGTTGGTGCACTTGACATGAAATCCCCCATATATATGTTCCTTTTTTTTTTTTTTTTTTGAAAAGTTATTCCAAAGGAGCGTTATCGAGAAACTTAAATAAACGTTAAGTTTTAAAGAAACCGGAACAAAAAGTTTTTTATTATATTAAATATAAAAACTTTTGGTTACATGGCTTTACTTTATACCTCACGAGGAGTGAATTGATACTTAAGCATTAGCCACTTCAGTAATTACGTAAGTATTATTTGTCATGACTGATTTTTATAACATACGATACCTTAAAAACTATTTTCTCTCTCAAAGAAGTACGGTAAACTTTTCATGGTTTTACAAACAAAACAGCAATATGCATATAAATTTCTAGATATGGTAATGCTATACACATTATTTACAACATACCTGTTTTATTTTTTGAATAGACCAACATTTACTTTTTTGTTTTCGTTTCTTTGATTTGATTTTGTAACAGCTTGTCAAATTACGATGGCTGGATAAACACACTATATTTTTAAAGAATTTAATTATATTTTCTTTGTACTTACTTTTATTAATTTGATTACAAAAACCATATACACAGATCGGAATTTATTACAATACTCCAAAAAGTTGTTCAAAACTACAACTAATTTGCGCATGGTTGTGTTCGTTTGCTTGACAAGGGATGCCACATCCATCCAATGTTTTTGAAGCGGATTTTCGAATCCTCTCCACCGGCCAGAACCTCTCCTCCAGATGTAACACACGGCTGCCGATTTCCCAGTCCCTCCAATTGAGAAGGCTACTCAATGTTCGCTGATAAACACTTTGGACCTACAGCATCAGGAACTATTTCGTCGGTCGAAGAAATCGCTAATGATGACAGGGGCAGTGTAACTACCAAAATTTTCTTCAGGTGACCTACATTTTTACAAAAGACCCTACCTCCACCCGACACTTCTAACATATTACCTCTTCTTGCCATTTCCACATATTCGGCTGTGTCAAAGTTTGTTGAAAACTTATGAGGAAATACATCATTTTTCAATAGAACTTTGTCACCTACAGCTATATCCGTTTTCTTTGCACCTATCCTTTTATCAGCAATTTCTTTACCCTTGTGTTTGTTAATACAATCCCGATCTCTTTCATTGGAGTCAGAATATTTTCCCGTAAAATCCTGTATTCCAGGTAGTGTGTATCTAATGACAATGTTAAATATAAGTTCTGTTGTAGGAACCCCGGTGGTGGAATGTGGTGTAACATTATACATGTATACGAATTTCTGATTTAATTATTGTATAATTTTTTCTTCTACTGCAATGGGCACCCATCGCATAGGCTGCTCAACTGCCACAACTTTATGGTCGATGAACAATTTTATCATTATATCTTTCCATTTAGGAAATGGCTTGAAATTGTCAACTCGATTCACATTTAATCCAAGTCTTAAAACATTGAGTTTTATAACCGCTTCCCGCCCTAAAAGTGATTGTTTTCCATTTTCAATGACATAAAATATAGCAATTAAATCAGGATTTCCTTTAGTGCAAACTGGAGCTTTAAATACGTAAATTACACTAAATAATTTTTCGGAAGCATATGCTCGAGACTGACTCATGGATTTCGTACGAATGTTAAATAGCGTCACGTTGTCTCCTTGCAGGCATTGCAATCTGTGTACCTGAAAAGGTTAAAACGTAATCCCGAGTCTATAATCATTGAAATAGGGTTATCCGCAATTTAACATATTATATTTTCTTCGGTCTCATCAACACTTGTTATCTTAACCCTTCGGTTAGCGAGAAGGTCCCCGGGGACCTTTTTCATTTTCAAACTGAAATTACTCCTATTTCGGCCAGCACAAGGTACCCCAAAAGTTACGCTGTTTTCCAAGAGAATTTTATCACAAATCGTTTAAGAGAAAATTCAAGGTAATACCCCCAGTAGTTTAGTTTTTATTGAGGTTTAAAGGTGAGTAGTACGGGAACGCATGACAAGGTCCGTAGGGACCTTGTACTGAAATTACAAGAAATCATTAAGACATAAACTTTATTTTGGCTTCTTTTTAGCTGCTTCATTGTTTGAGCACATTTTAAATGAGTTCTTCGAATTTTACATTTGTTTTGTTACCTTCTAATACTAATCTCTATTTGTAGATATACCCGGATGTTCAAGCTAGAACACAAGTAGGCAACGAAAAGGGTATAAATGCGGTTATAGTTTCGTAAGCAGCTGTTTTTTTGTTAGCAGCAGCTTACACTCCGCATGATTCACTGAAAGTTGATGAGCAGTTATTCCCATACAGAGGCCGTACCCGCTTCACACAATATATTCCATCGAAGCCAGCCAAGTATGTTATAAAGGTATGGTGGTTGTGTGACTTAAATCATACTATCCTGTCAAAGCAATAATTTATTCTGGTAAATTCCCTGACCAAGAGCGTGAAATAAATCAAGGGCAGAACGTTGTACTTGCTCTTGCGAATAAATATTTGGATTCTGGCCGCACAATTTATGCTGACAATTTCTTCAGTACATTAAACTTGGCGCGTATTTTAATGAGAAAGAAAACTGCATGTATTGGAACAGTACGCTCTAACAAAACATCTGTGCCACGGGAGTTACATAAAAATTGTACGCGGCCAATCAACAGCACATTGTTTGGATTCAACGAAGGCGATATAGCACTATGCTCATATGTGCCCAGGAAGAATAAATCAGTAATTTTGCTATCTACACAACATTACTCTTGCGATGTGAACATGGAAGCTGAAAAGAAAAAGCCCTTAGCCATTCTTGATTACAATGCCAACAAATCCGGCGCTGATACTATGGACCAGATGCTTGGTACGTATACATGCAAGCGCTCAACAAAGCGCTGGCCGCTTGCCATGTTTTACAATATGCTCGACATCGCTGCATCAGCTGCATTAATAATATTCAACGAAATGAAGCCAGTGAAGAGAAGTGATAGACGCCGCTCATTCCTCCTTATGCTTACTAAGCAATTGGCATTACCCAACATTGAAGAACGTGCCCTGAATACTCGCATAAGTGCATATCCAAGGATACGGAATGCAATGGAGGAATTTGATGTAAAGGTAAGAATTAAGAATTTTAAAGGTCAAAAGCAGAATGATTACACTAGTCAACAGTCAAAATGTACTCGGGATGCGATAATTTTTTCTGTGTATATAACCTTGACATGAGCTCGAAAAACGCAATAAAAAATTTTTTTTTCGTTTGGTTTTTTTTTTTTTTTTTTTTTTTTTAAATTTAAAAAATTTTTTTTTGGTTAATTTGTTTCGTCCGGCATAACTCGGGAACCACTAGCCCGATTTAATTGAATTAAATTGTAAAAAATTTAAAATTACAATTCCCTTAATCTGTTTATATATTGTTTTCCTATACAAGCAACAGTTTCCAAGTTAAAAATGAATATATAAAGGAAAAAACTTATTTTTGCCTAAAAATTTAAATTTTTTTTTTTTAAAAATCCATAAAAAATCCCAAATGAAAAAAAATTTCAAATCTTATTACTTTTACGTAAAGATACATAACCTATGAGCAAAATAAGAGAAAGATCATGAAAATCGATGCACGCGTTTCGCTTTTATTCGCAATTGAGTAAAGGTATGAATTTAAAAAATTTGCTCGACATATGCACAACTTTGTCTATGGTAAGGTTTTTTCTTTTTTTTTATGATTCTCAGAATTAACAAAACGGAATAAACAAAGGGTTATTTAATTTTTATGATTGCGTAAGCAAAGTAATAAACGGTAATAAATGTGCGTGAACAATTAAAAGGAAAAAAGGAAAGGGGACTTTTTTACTTATTTGGGTTTTCCGGTGACTACCTGTATGATTTTTTTACATAAATGCAACCCACATTTATTCGGAAAATTTAAGACTCACACATGGTGAAACAGGTATGTAGCCACCGTAAAAAAATATACACCCATTTATAAGTACCTGTCAGTAAAATACTAAACAATACACAGTACAAATAGGTCTTCATTGATCGATTTTACTCATTCAACAAGTGTCGACGAACGCGATAGTTAAAATGAGCAAACGTTCGCGAGTATTTGAATGCAATACCAATCCAAGTAATTTTTGTTACATGTGCGGAGAATACGTTTGTGGAAAAAACAAGCGTTATTTTTCACCTAAATTGAGAGATTCATTTGAAGAGAGCTTCAATTTAAAGGTCTCAAACATAGATGAGCGGTGGACACCAAGTGCTCTATGTCCAAGGTGCTACGTACAGCTAAGTGACTCAAGGTAAGTGTAGATTACGAAATTCAAGAACATATATAACTTATTATTGCAATTCTTTCAGACGACAGCCGAGAATCATCATGCCAATGCTTTGGAGAGCTCCGCTTTGCCATGCAACAGATTGCTACTTCTGTCTTAGCAAAAAAACAGGCGTGGGAAAAAATATACGATGGACTTACGCTGCTGTTTCAACAGTGAATTTTCCAGTGCCATTTTCCAAAGAACCAGTGGACCCGCAACCGCCCGTTTCAAGATGGGCATCTAATAATGAGGCGATACATCCATCATCAGATCCGGAGACAGTAGGAACCACATCAGAATGCGAGTCAACATATACATTGCATGGAGGTCAACGCTTATGTTCCCAAGCAGAACTGAACGATTGGGTTAGAGAATTGAAACTCTCCAAGGAAGATGCAGAGTTGCATGCATCGCGCATGAAACAGTTCGGTTTCTTGGCTCCTGGTGTGGTGACAACAATCTACAGGAAGCGTCATGAACCATACGCAAGGTACTACACAAAAAAAAGACAACATCTGTTTTTGTAAGGACATTCCCGGATTATTTGGTGAACTCGGGTACTCTTACGATCCAGGAGAGTGGCGTCTTTTCATCGACAGCAACAAGCAGAGCCTTAAAGCAATTTTACTGCACAACGGCAACAAGAAACCTTCGATTCCAATTGCTCATGCCGTTGACACCAAGGAAACATACGAAGTCATGGACAATCTCCTAAAGTGCCTTAACTATGAGAAACACGATTGGAAAGTTTGTGCCGACCTTAAGGTTATCGGTATCCTTTGTGGATTACAAGGTGGATTCACAAAGTACTGTTGTTTTCTCTGCCTTTGGGACAGCCGCGATCGTCAACATCATTACACCAGGAGGAGTTGGACAGAAAGAGTTAACTTCATCCCCGGCAGCGACAACGTGAAATATACACCACTCATAAAAAAGGAAAATGTTTTTCTCCCACCTCTTCACATAAAGCTCGGACTCATAAAAAACTTCGTGAAAGCTATCAACAAAGATGGCGAAGCGTTCGCCTATTTAAAAACCATTTTTCCTCACCTTTCATCGGCAAAGATTAAGGAAGGCGTTTTCGACGGTCCGCAAATTAAAAAGTTGTTGCAAGACCAACAGTTTGAACACATTTTATCACCAAATGAAGCTGCAGCTTGGAACTCATTTCGGCAAATTGTTTCCGGATTTCTTGGAAACAACAAAAGCTCAAATTACAGAGAGATCGTCGAACAACTACTCCAAAATTATAAAAAAATTGGAGCAAATATGTCGCTTAAGATACATTTTCTACACTCGCACTTGGACTTCTTTCCGGACAACCTGGGCGATGTGAGTGACGAGCATGGTGAGCGTTTTCATCAGCAAATGAAAGAAATTGAGCACCGATACCAAGGATTTTGGAACGAAGCTATGATGGGGGACTATATCTGGTTCCTAATAAGAGAAACAGACCCACAACAATATAAAAGAAAGACAAAAGCACATAATTATTTTTAATTTGAAGGTTTTTATTTTTGTGTTTAGATATTTTTTTTTAAAACTTTTTTATAATTAATTAATGTTGATATCCTTAGGATAATTTCTTGTACATATATCGAATTGTTTTTTAATTTAAAGTCATATATTTTTGTCACCCAACAAATTTTAATTTTTTTTGTAATAAAAAAGAAAAAACCTTACCATAGACAAAGTTGTGCATATGTCGAGCAAATTTTTTAAATTCATACCTTTACTCAATTGCGAATAAAAGCGAAACGCGTGCATCGATTTTCATGATCTTTCTCTTATTTTGCTCATAGGTTATGTATCTTTACGTAAAAGTAATAAGATTTGACATTTTTTTTCATTTGGGATTTTTTATGGATTTTTAAAAAAAAAAAAATTTAAATCTTTAGGCAAAAATAAGTTTTTTCCTTTATATATTCATTTTTAACTTGGAAACTGTTGCTTGTATAGGAAAACAATATATAAACAGATTAAGGGAATTGTAATTTTAAATTTTTTTTAATTCAATTAAATCGGGCTAGTGGTTCCCGAGTTATGCTGGACGAAACAAATTAACCAAAAAAAAATTTTTAAAATTTAAAAAAAAAAAAAAAAAAAAAACCAAACGAAAAAAAAATTTTTTATTGCGTTTTTCGAGCTCATGTCAAGGTTATCTACACAGAAAAAATTATCGCATCCGGAGTACATGAAATTTTTTTCATTTTGTTGAGTAGTGTTATATACATTTTTTCATTTTAGATAGTACCAAGACTAACAGAAGCAGCTGCACCGTCGTTTGCGCTAAGGACAAACAGGCCATCATGTCGACTATGCCGTTCAGAGTACGGTCGTCAACGCAAAACAAGGGCCTATTGCTATTCCTGCAACAATGCAGATTGTGCAGAGCATTCAAGATTAATGCATCGGTGCTTAACCTGCACTCAAAATGAGGAACAACAATCGCAACAATAGTTTTTTTTAAGTTTTATTCATTATAAAACTAAATTTTCATAATAAAATTCATAAAAATTAATTATGTTAGTATAAAAAAAAAAAAAAAAAAAATTAATTTATTTATTTATCAACACTTTAATTAATAAACAATAATAAAATAAAAAAACAAAAAATTTAAAATGTCTTTTTCATAGAAAATGTCATATCAACAAAAATAGGTCCCTACGGACCTAAGACAGGTACTGCACGAGAGTGCGAAAGATTTCATCCTAAGCAAGCTGACACTTGCTCGCCAACACCCACAGCTACGGACAGAAAATCACCTGGACAGAATCTACGATGGCCTCCGTACCGAGTACCGGCACTATGTACGACGAAGTGATTTTGCAACCCTCGACGGATTGATAGCCATGGCTGATGATTATGAGTCCTTGAAAAAAGAGGAACGGCCACCCACCGCGTACATGGTCATCGAGGGTCAATACCAGCGCTGGGAGCGATGTTGGCGATGTAAGGGAAAAGGGCACAAACGCGGGGATTGCCCAAACAATTTCCGACGATTTTGCTCCTACTGTGGGCGCGATAACATCCTCAGCCGAGACTGTGGTTGCCGTAGACTACATACCAACTACCATAGCATTCCCCCCACCGAAGAGGACAGCCCATATTAACATCAGGTAAAGATCAAAAGGGACCATAAAATGACGCATACCCAGGGACCTGTGCGCCCGGCGAAGTATCCAAACGCAACTCATGGAACGATGCAACGGAAAGCCACACAGCAAACACGGCCAGCGACAAAAGGTCACCCGATCCCGTACCAGCCACCAACCGAAGCCCTCACCAGAAAAGAACTAATTCAACACCAGGTAATTCCATCAACTGCAGTACCAGTCGGAAAGGTTCGAGTCGCTCATAGCCCGGCCATCGCACACGCCATAAAATCAATTTCGCACCAGATTGGTAGTAGCACCCCCACACAAACACTGAGGAAACGCTCCACACCGGTAACAACAACTTCTTCACCACCATCTTCACATCCAGCTCCTATAACATCACAGCACCATGTAGTCAAACCACCGCCGCATAACCGCCCTGACCCCCAGTATACAGCCCCGCAACTTTTTGATGGAGTTCTTATCAAGAAACCAGAGAGGTGCGTGAAGCACCGCAACATCACTGACGGAGCATCGCTCCCCGAAGTAGGGGGGGGATGTAACAACGCAAATTGTATTGCACATAAAAGCCACCAACAAAACCAACCAACAGCCACAAATACCCACCGTAGCGCAACGAGAACAACATCTACATCACAACAGTAAAGCTTGTACATTCAACCAAACATGAACAAACCCAGCCCTATGTAAAAAAAACTACACAATATATACGTACAACCACACATCATTTTCTCAATAATAAAATACCTACGTCACAGCAGTAATAAATACACATTCAACCAAACATCAATAAGGCTAAGCTCCCATACAAAACTACACTCGCTAAGTAAACATCCACGTCACAACAGTAAAGCATACACATTCAACTAAACATCAACCAAACCAAGCTCTCATATCAAAATAACTACAGATCAACATATACGCACAACCACACATCATTTAAAGAAACATACATTCAACCGAACACGAACAAAACAAGCTACAATATTTCTAAAAATAGTTTTCAAGTGATTAAAGCAAAGGGGTATTTTGAATTCTCACTGAGTTTATGAATTCATTTGCATAAGAAGGCGAGGTTGGCCTGAGGATGGCAATTGATTTTTCGGCGCTAAAGCTGAACGGTATATCTTACTAAAAGATATTTCCAACCTTTTAAAGACGATCGGTACCGGTTGTCATCCATATTAATCCAGCGGCTTAACGGCTGACTGCTCCCGATAATCCAGCGGCTTCACGGCTGACTGCTCCCGATAATCCAGCGGCTTAACGGCTGACTGCTCCCGATAATCCAGCGGCTTCACGGCTGACTGCTCCCGATAATCCAGCGGCTTAACGGCTGACTGCTCCCGATAATCCAGCGGCTTAACGGCTGACTGCTCCCGATAATCCAGCGGCTTAACGGCTGACTGCTCCCGATAATCCAGCGGCTTAACGGCTGACTGCTTCCGATAATCCAGCGGCTTCACGGCTGACTGCTCCCGATAATCCAGCGGCTTCACGGCTGACTGCTCCCGATAATCCAGCGGCTTAACGGCTGACTGCTCCCGATAATCCAGCGGCTTAACGGCTGACTGCTCCCGATAATCCAGCGGCTTAACGGCTGACTGCTCCCGATAATCCAGCGGCTTAACGTCTGACTGCTCTCAAATCCAGCGGCCTGTGCTGACTGCTCCCGACTAACCCCGCTCTTATCCTTACAGGTGGCCACGACACAGCACAGCTCACGACAGCAACTCTAGTCGCACTACCGCCTACTGCCGGCTGCTGACGCTCTCCCGACCGGTCGCGCCATCGACTGCCTGTATGCCCGAGCCACGCCACCTACTGTGCCGCCACCTGTCTGCCAGCGTCAACACACACCGAAATCATCAAGCGGCGCTTCTAAGCATCTACCGTGCCGCTGTCGCGCATAGTCGTGCCAGGCCACCTACTGTGCCGCCATCTGTCGACCAGTAGCACCGCACTCCTGATATCATCAGCCGGCACATCCACGCCACCCACGGTGCCGCCATCTGCCTGCCTGTCTGTGTGATCGCACTGCCAATACCATCAGCCGGCGCACCAAAGCCACCTACTGTGCCGCCATCTGTCTGCCAGTAGCAACGCAACGCCGAAATCATCAATCGGCGCATCTAAGCCATCTATTGTGCTGCCATCTGCCTGCTGGCATAGTCGTGCCGGGCCATCCACTGTGCCGCCATCTGCCTGCTAGTATAGTCGTGCCAGGCCACCTACTGTGCCGCCATCTGTCGACCAGTATCACCGCACACCTGATATCATCAGCCGGCACATCCACGCCACCCACGGTGCCGCCATCTGCCTACCAGTGTCGGCGCACCAAAGCCACCTACTGTGCCGCCATCTGTCGACCAGTATCACCGCACTCCTGTTACCATCAGCCGGCACATCCACGCCACCCACGGTGCCGTCATCTGCCTACCAGTAGCAACGCAGCGCCGAAATCAGCAATCGGCGCATCCAAGCCATCATACGACCGATCACGCCGAAACCTGTTGGCCAGTAGTCGCACCGCCCGTCGACCGACGCATTCCAGCATACCACTACGCTGCCACCCGTCAGCCAGTAGTCGTAGCGCCTGTCGCTCGACGAACCCGAGTCAACCACTACGCCATCACCTGCCGGCCAGTAATCGCGCCACCCGCCCACCGAGTCAACCACTGCGCCGCCATCTGTCGACCAGTATACTCGAGTCACCAGCTACTGGCTAGCATAGCCGACCTCCCGATAATACGAAAGCAGAACTGTTGTCAGTCGCGTCTTCATACGTATATAGATACATATAATCATATATACATAATTAGCACTTAAATAAACTACTTTGTAACTAAAAGGTATATAGTGTTTTATTGCATAAGGTTTGAGGGTCCTTAGGCTGACCCTGGAGACGACTGAACTACCTCAGCCGTCGATCAAAGGTACTGCTGAGTTTCTTACAGTCAACCTCAGGTATTTCGTCATCAACAGATCTTATTATAATGCGCCGACGCTTCGCATATGAATTATACCTTTGTACAATTTATTGTTGTTCAATATTCGTGCTGCATGGCATGGGAAATGGTCAACACGGGAACAGTTATTACATTTCATGTTTCGTAGCCTTTGACCTTTGTCAGATAATCATAATCGCCTTCTTCATTTGTCAGATATTAGACAAGATTTGCAACTATGTATGTGTGAACATAATACTTAATATATATCTGTGGTTTTCTGGAATAACCACGTATGCCCATTTATGTCAGTTTTGAGCTAACGATGCCAAATATAATAATTTTTAACGCTGTTTACATGGTTTTAATTTTTTTCAAAAAAATATTGACCATTTCTGACTTTTTTCTTAAAATAACGACGCAACTTAAATGTTTATTAAATTAATTTGCAGAACTAACGACTAGTAGCTGTGCCGGAAATGGGCGGGATCGGATAAGTGGACGTGGTACCTCCCATACAAATAATTGTTCAATATTATATATCTCGAGTACTGTGATAGAAAGAGCTTTTCAAATTTTTCTGAAGTCACCTATTATTAATGTGAGTAGTCGGATACAAAATGAGTAGTCGAACAAAAAATTGGAGTACTGTAAAAGAGAGAGCTTTGTGGCTTTGCGTGAGCCCATATGTTCTTTGTGTGTTTTGTCGAACAAAAAAATGGGCGTGATCGGAGCAGTGGGCGTAGCACCGCACATTACCTAGATATCTAATATCATATAACTGGTATACTATAAAAGGGAATGACTCGACATTTTGCACGAGTCCATCAGATATTAATGTGAGTAGTCCAATAAAAATTGGGCGGGATGGGATTGGTGGGAGTGGCACCTCCTATTTAAAAAATATGAAGTACAAAGAAAGGGACAGTCTTTTGAAAAGAAAAATAAAAATCGCCCAAAAAACAAAAACCTTCAAAATCACAAATGGGCAAAATCAAAAAGCGCTAAAAAGGAAAATTGCCAAATGATATCCTAAATTCAAGGCCAATAGTAAAGTGTTGCCAGATCTAATTTGGAAAATCCATGTTTTTCTTTAGGCAGCTATATGTACCTTGCTCTTGGGTAGGAACGCCAAAAAATCTGATAGTTGTTGTATCGAATGAAACAACAAAAAGCATTGTATGTCAGCAATCATTGAAATAAAGAAATCTTTACTAATAATCTATACCAACATAATAGAGTTAATGTGTATTTATTTGTTTGTTTTTGTTTGTTTGTTTGTTTGTAGGAGGTAATCTCCGTAACTAATCATCTGATCTTCCTGAAATTTTCACAGAGTCTTACTGCGGATATGGGAGTGCTACAGGCTGTAATTTTTTATCTATTTTCAGTGGGCGTGACACCTCGCATACAAAGTAAATTTTTAATATCATATAAATATTACGTACTATGATAGAGAATGCTTTGCAAATTTGTCTCAGGTCATCAATTATTAACGTGAGTAGTCAGACAAAAAAATGGGCGAGATTAGACAAATGCGCGCGGCACCCCCACACAAACTTAATATTAAATGTGATATATCTGAATTACTGTAATAGTGAGAGCCTTGGGAATTTAATTGAGCTGCTTCATTACGATTTGTGTTAGGGGGGGGGGGGAGGGTAGCGAAGCACAACGGGTTTCATCTACTATTTATTAATTTGATTACAAAAACCGTATACACTGATCAGAATCTACTTTTAAATTACTCCAAACAGTTGTTCAAAAGTACAACTGATTTTCACATGGTTGTGTTCGTTTACTTGACAAATGTTGCCGCAGGTTTCTTTAAAGTAGACAGACAAACATTCTCTCTTAAAGTTAGTTATTTTGTACTCTACAAAAATTGGTAGTAACGGTGTATTGAGTATCTATATGTGACTGTATAATATACAGATTGCATTCAAATAACATTGATAGGCGATATTAATGTTCATGTTAATCCTCTACGAACATCTGACACTTTTCCTCTCTTGTCCGAAGGTTGCCAATATCCAATTAACGCTAAACATGGGCGCCGGTAAAAATACTGAAAACTTACATTCGATTCCAATCTTCCCTCTTCTCTGGAGGGTCATGGGAATCAAGATTATTTGCCATCTTACCAGCTATTTAAAGAACAACTCACTTCTTAATATTCGAAAATATAACTTTCACCGCATACGTTGTAAGGGAGACCCGTTAGCTTTCCTGTCAGAGCATTGCAGTCTCTCCATTCAAATATCTTTTATGCTTGCTTAATGCATTAAAGCTGATAATTAGTTTTCGTTACGTATGGCGTTTAAGGGGATCATTATTTAAATTTAAATTTATTGACGTTTCTGTAATCATTTGAATTTAAGAAGGCTGACGCCCTATGTTCTTCGTGAACTTTTTATTTAAGTATTTTATGTACAATTTGTATTTATATTATATCTAATTAAATAAAGGACATATATATATATATGGCGTTTAAGGAGATAGAATTATAGGACCAACACATTTTACAGTGTTCTAATTTTTTACTTGCAGTCATACACAAACACACATTTAATTTCTAAATTCGCTGAATTTATTTTCATCTTACTTCATTATTCTGTATGCATTCAAGTTGATGACTACTAAAACAGTAGTACTTAAAATATCTATTTGGTTTTGCATCTTTTCCTTAATCCAATATATTACATTAAACCTCAATACAATCACATTTTCACTTGAAAGCATTTCGTAAATATTTAACTACCATCAACATAATATAACTACCAATTGTACTTTATTTGCTATACAGAAGCAGTGCGAAAATCTTACTACTGTCTCATAAAACATAAAGATATAAAATTCATTTACAAGCAAACCATATGACATATTGCCATTTACCATAAAAGGAAATGAAAATTTGATTTTCAAACTATTTAATAGGGTCTCTCATAAATGTCAAATGCGGATATGTAAGTTTTGGGTAAATATACAATTTATATGGTTCATGCGTAACAATTTTGGACACCATAATTGTAGAAAGAGTTAAGTGTCATATTTCATAGCTTACAAAACTAAAAAAAATACGAAGATGTATATGAAATTTTGTGAAGAGTCTAAGATTTTCTAAAATGATATTGGAGAGGTCTAGAGCAGCATCCATATCAGAGAACTAATGATCTTGGTGAAGTCTGAAGTCGCATGAGATATATGGATAATTTTTTTTTTCTTCGCCTAGTCCTATTAACCGATATTATTATATGACTATTACGCGTCGTTTTCTCGAAACTATTCATTGTAATGCACCGGTATCTGCCTGATATAATACCGTGTGACTTCTGCATATTTAACAATCTCAAACAACCACGTCTAAGACTATTTTAAGTCAATTCATTATGGAAAAATGTAGAATCCCTGCTCGCTTTGATGGCCATCCTTTAAAAACTTTTACGTGATTGTAAACAACTTTGGAAACATTGCATTATGTCGGAAAAGGATTAATTGAAATAAAAATTTTTGATTTCATAACCACACTAAACTCTTCTTTTGCACATATTGCTTTATTTTTTATTCGATAATACTTAATGATACTGACGGAGTCTTTTACTCGGTACATGCATCATTAATTGTTAATTTCTTTTTTGACACCTTTTTAATGGGTCAATCTTTGGGTCTCCTAACGTTTTTATGGGTTCTGTAGAAAAGTTTCTGATTTTCAATATGATTTTCTTCCAAAAACGTCCAAATTTTTCCCAATATCCTGCCTTTGTAACCTGGAATAGTTATTTAACTTTTATACGCTGTTCCTTGCAGTAGTCGTATATCTCTATTTCTTTTCATTTACTTCCTTTTTAAGAGCATCGTTCCAACATCTAGTGGCTTTGTCATGTAGTCCATCGCATTTCGCTTCACCGCATACTTCTTTCGCAGAATCAAGTATTATTTTTTTAAATTCAGTCCATTTGGTGTCTACGTTATCGGATGTTATATGTGGTCTGGCCCAATTACCAATGCAGTTATATCACCAATTACGTTATCAAGTATGTCAAAGAATCTATCCTTCTCTTCCGCGTCTTCATCTCTCAAAAACTTATTTCGCTCATTGATTTATGAATTTCCATTCGCATATAGACTCTTCCATTTCCTTATGGATTAAGATATCAGCCTCAGCACTACACACAGAAAAAAGATTTGTAGGAATTCCATTAGCAATAGTAAAATTTAATCAGGTAATAATCATTTTTATTGTAATTCATAAATACTTTCAAATGCAATAGATTTTTTTCGTTATCTACCATATAATAATAATTCTCAGAATATTTATATACCTTCAATTGAAAAATTTGTTCAATTTACCAATCAAACTTTTTATGAAAATTATTATGCTAATTCAATCGAGAGAACTAAATTAAACCTATTGTAACATGACTCGCTCTTAAATGTTGGTGATTACAACATCTAATTTTGTTAACACAATATATTTTAAACCAAAAATGTATTTACAGATATTGTAAGAAATTATGGGAAATATAATAGAAACAAATTAGTAATTAGAATTATTTAATTCGGTTATAACAAAAGAAAACCAATCACTTAACTAGGTTTGGTAGATTTAACCGAACTGAAATTACATGAATCAAATTCTATTGTAGGTACCAAAAAATATAATGAAATAATAAGCCTAACCGAATAATTTCATTTATTTGTCAATTTTGAAGAATTAAATATAAAGAAAAGAATAATAAAAAAATTATTTTGTTGAGAGTTTTCACTTTCTCTGTTATTAATTGTTAAAAGTAGATAAAAAGTCTGTGCATAAAAATGGATCCATCTGTACCTAAAGCACTCGGCATGGCCCAAATAATGAAGGAAGTAGACCATATAGCGGTTTGTTAGAGGCAGTTTATCGTAATATTACTGCCTGCAAAGAATTTGTCAAATTCATGCGCTCGGCCAACGGTGCAAATGGCATGAACTAAATCTTTATTAATCATCTTGAGGAACAATTTGTAACCACTGATGCTCCGTAATGGGGCTGCTAAGCTCATGGCCATGGCAAGATGATGAAGTTGAAGATGCGCCAATTTCGTGGGTCTATTTGCCGGTTATATGCTTGAGAAAGCCGACGAGCATTTACTTCGGATATAGCTGACAGTTCTGAGAAAACTTTGGAAAAAGATTGATATTCTGCCAAAATTGCTATGTCCATAAAATAAAGATTATCTTGATGTTGCCGAAGTAAGGAATGCTTATATATGCTCCATTATGTCCAAACAGCATGGCCAAGAGGATTTCCTTACGTATTTAGTTGCTAAAGCCTGTACAACATTCGTGTATGCAAAATCTTAGGCAGTGGTTTATCCAAGTCTGAGGTGGTGCATGTCTTGGTTTTTAAAAGTTTATTTGAAGGTGATGTTTCTTTTGCTGAGGAGGCTAAGATTGCTATCTGCTCCTGCCCCGTTGATGAGTTAGTAATTTTCTCGGCTGGTGAGGAGAATTTGCTGGAGAATCAAAATGGCGCTACAGTTGGCGATGGCAAAGTTTGTGATATAATTTTAATTCTGGCTAGTACTGTCAATGGTACTGCTTTGCCAAGCTTCACCATACCCAGCCAGGAAAAATTAGATTATTTTGATAAAGAATTGTGATAATTATTGGGCGATATTGAATGATAGCACTGTCAATATCCTGATAGGTTTGTCAAGTGACGTCCGTTATGTGGCTGTAGCTGGTGCTACTGAAATGGAATTGGCGATACAAAGTGCTGCTTTTGCCGATACCTGACATGGTATGGAACAGTGTGCCATTGTTTTGGAAGCATTCCCTAAAGTCTTAGCAGAAAATTCCGGTGTCAATGGTACTGAAGTGGTGAACCAGATATATTTTGCTCATAAAGAGGGTCTGGTAAAATATTGGTTTCAATATTGAAGCTGAAAAGCTCAAAACTATTGATGTTACCACCATGAAAGCGTTCGATCTCTTCCAATCAAAATACTGGACTATGAAATATGCTGTTAGTGCTGCCAACACAATCTTGACGGTTGATCAAATTGTTATGGCCAAATGTGCTGGCGGACCCAAACCTCCACAAGCTGGTTTTAGTGGTGGTGAAAGTTTAATTAGATACTTTAACATCTATAAGAAACTCTGCATTTTCATACTAAAACCATTTTCTAAGGTTTTTCATATTCCCTATAACATAATTTTTCTTCTCTAAAAAACATATACACTGCACACGTATTAATCCTTAATTTATAACTATAAAAGAAATAAATTATATATAAAATTATTTCAAAGTGTATTTATAATTACTGTAAGTATGTATTGGGCTACCTCAATAAATGGCTGTAACCGCCAATAAAGAAAATCTAAATTCCATTGTATGAATTAAATTTAACAGTTCATGCCATCGAATTTACTTAAGACATCAGTTGCCCTAAACTACGTACGGTTATTTCGATAATATTATTTAGTAATCACTGCAGAATAATGTGATAGTACATGGGACTATCAAAATTCGGTTGACAACAAATTCAGTTGCCACTACAAATCCATTTTCTGTGTGTAGCTCTGTCATTCGTTTCTACTCCTGAATACAGTAAAACGAAACCATCTTTAATAATCTCACGTCCTTGTTCCTTTTTCTTGTTTCAGTTAATGCAAGGTATTTAACATTAGCTTTCTTAGTATCGTCGACGAGTTCAGCATCCTTTCCATTAATACTTCTTACGTTCCACGTTTCGTCATTGATAGTTCTATTTCGCCGTCAGGTCAGTAACTTATTTCCCGGGCCATTGGTGTTTATATCTCTTTGCACGGTGTTGATTGCATGGGTAGTTCCATAGTAATCCACTGCAACGTTCCATTCTCATTTCACAGCCGGGCTTGAACCGGCAGAGGCGGAGTTAATATGAAATAAAACTGATTTTTTATGTGTAATATATATGTTGAACTTTGTTCTTCTCAATTTATAAGAATACAACATCAACGAAATGACCGCTCTTTATGGCCGCGGCAAAATATGTTATTTTGCTGAATTTTCAAAATTTTTTTTGAACAAATAGCGCGGTATAAAAATGATATCGACAAGAATTTTTAAATTCTGCTTGCCAATAGTCTGAGGCTTCTTGATGTAAGCAAAAAGAAGTCCGGAGGGGTTAGATCTGGAGATATGTATGTCAATCTCTCCTTTTTTTGACACAAAAATGATGTTGTTATCTACCGATAATTTAACATTCCTTTCAAATATTTGAGTTAAGTAGTTGGCTAAGAATGAGTTGAAGTAAAAAGCAGAAGGATACTGGATACTGATACTGATTTCAATGTTTTCCATATGTCTCTTACATTGCAAAAGTATTGTCTTTTATATTATAAGACAATGAAAAGTTGATCTCAAACCGAACAATAAAGAACTAATTATTTTACATTCCTTCATTATCTGGAATTTGATATTGAATATCATAATCAAAACCCGACAAAAACATTTTCATAATATTGCAATCTTACAGCTGACATTGTCAGCAATTCCTTGTTTGTGTTGAATATTTTGGTTATTATTTTGTGATATAGTACGACCAAAAGAGTATTTAAAAAAATTATTTTGCCCCCAAACATTTGCAGTTTCTTCTTTATCTACTTGAGTGTCCAGGAATAAATGTTGATTTGCAGTGTGGCAGTTGTGGAAACCATAACCATCCAGAAAATTTTCACATATTTTCGAATAGACATATTGAGCCAACAATCAACGATATCGTTTCCTATCGATAGTTTAGCCCTTCTGAAGAAATATGGCCCAAAAAGTCTCTGTTGGTCATGCGAAGGTATTTGCTGGCTCTCAGTTAGATTCTCCGTTCCCCCATGTGGCAATTGTATTTGTTAACGCCGCACACTGGGGATTTCTGTATGGAGGTGAGGAAAAAAGGTTTTTTGAGAAAATTTAATAGTTTAATGACTAAAACTATGACAATGCACATATCAAACTAATTTGAAAAGTCGCGGGAATCATGGCCGGCATCCGAGTAATGGGCGTGGTACTCCCATACAAAGTAAATATTTAATATCATATCTAGAGTACTGTTATAATGACAGCCTTGGAACTTTGTGTGAGTTCATAATTTACCAAAGTTAGTATTCGTAAAGAAATGGGCGGTATAAGATCAGTGGGCGTGGCAGCCCCCTACAAAGTAAATATATAATATCATACATAATATCATATAAATATTATACGTTGACCCAACAACTGCTTCCAAAATGTTGTATCAGTACGATCAGTTCAAAAATACGGATCTTAGTAACGTTTCATTATAAATACAATTAATTAAAAAGAGGCACCCAAGGGCACTTAATATACATAGACAGTGTAAAATCTGTTATTAAGCAATGTACTTGGAGTAGTTTCCAACCTTAGGCAAATGTAGCTAAAATTAAAAGTCCAAGAATTCGGAGAAATATGGTTTTTGTTTCCAACGTTAGCATATTGAAAGATCATATATCAGATAAAGAAAAAATAAATGGAGCAACATCAGCTCATGCAACAAAATAATATTCTTCTTAAAATTCTTAGGTTTAATTCCAGTCAATTCGATAAAATATACAAGTAATGAATTTGAAACGGTTAACAAAAATTGGGGTCTCTTTTATTTGATTGTAATAGTTATTCAGAAATTTAAAAATACCATTGCATATTGCATTAATAGTATGTTGAAAATTTAACCCTTTTACTCAAATTCCCTATAGTGCGCCACCATATAGTGTGAAATGGTCCTCGCTGGTTACCAAATTCAGGTCCAGTGTCAACCATTCGAGTAACTATTTCGCCATATTGCAAGCGACATGGCCGGTCTGCCAACAAACTTCTTTCAGTCAATTGCACTTTATACGGACACGCAAGTTGGTGCCAATGATGCTGCAATGCTAAGCATGGTGACTATACGACTCACTCGTGTTCTCTTTAACACACTCGCTTACCGCTTCAAAGAATTTATTCGAACGTTTTGGGCGTTGAACATTATATGAATGATCTCCAACTATCACATGCTCAAAAAAACCAGCCAATAAACGACAAATAGTGTTGTCCCACACAACTGAGCAACTATAGTATCACTATTTCACCTCTTTGTTTTAGTCTAAAGCGATATGTGGTAAAAATTGTATTAAATTCACGTTTCAAAGAGATATTGCCTTGAGTCAATGCTATTAAATGTTGCCATTAATTCATTATTTTTCTGTTCTAATATATCAAATATTTCATATATAAGCGGCCATATTTTACCATTATTCCTCCGCTGAGCTTAAAATTATGCAAGCGTTCACGAAATGTTGAGTAACCCATAATAAAATAAATCGAGAAAATTCTTTAGAAAAAATTTTTTTAAATTAAAAAAATATAATCATAAAATGATTTATCGTAATATGTTACATTTATTTAAAATTACATAGATTACCTCAAAGTAACTATCTCCAAAATTAAGGTACTCATAAATAAAAAATATCATTGACGGCCTATCTATAAAACAAAACAATTCAAATTCGTTTAACTTTCAAAAATTTTTATCTAATTATATTTTTTTGAAAATGCTTTTAAAGCAATGCATTAGTGACCATATATATGGTCTTTCTTGGTTACATAGATCTAAGGTAGCTATAAACCAATTCTAAATATTAACCATGAACTCTTACATTTCAAATTACGTCACAGCTCTTTTAATTTTATCACCTATTGTTCTTTGCTATGGTCCTTGTGGACCTTCGAAAATGTTATATTTTTTTTATTATCCGGTAAAGGGTGTGACTCCTCTCAAAATTCTTCTCCTAAAATAGTTTCATCATTTTTATCGCAATGTCTCATCATCAATTTCATAATAGAATTTAGTTACTGGAGTTACATTAGTTTGGAAATGCCGATTTTTCAAATATTGCAAAACATCTGCAAAAGATTTTCTTTATTCTCTGATATGTAAAATTGATTAATAAACAAGTAAGAAATTATAGTCGGTCTAGACCGACTATACGATATCCTATACCATGCGTTTAGAAACCCTTTCTCTTAGGCCCAACTAACTGGACATAGAAAATAAGCAAAAACCAAATTTGAGTGGAATTTTTATTAATTTTTTTGGCTGCAGATATGAAAAAGTTCATATCGGATGCTATATCTATATAGGGACTAGGTCCAAAAATGGACCGATCCTGATCATGTTTGGTAAAGTCTCTTGTATTTTGCAAAAATATATACAAACAAAATTTCATATTTGCGACCTACAGTTTGATTACAAGGTTTACATGGACACACAGACGGACGGACGGACGGACATTGTTAAATCAACTCAGAAAGTGATTCTGATTCGATCGGTATAATTAAAGATGGGTCTAGGTCAAATATTTTTGGTTGTTACAAACAGCAGCACAAAGTCATTATACCCAAACCAGATAGTGGTATAGGGTATAAAAAGTAAGAAAATTATAGTCGGTTTAGACCGACTATTTGATACCCTATACCATGCTGCAATTATGAAAAAGTTCATAGCGGCTGCTATATTTATATAGGGACTAGGTTGAAAAATGGACCGATCCTGACCGTATTTGGCAAAGTCACTTATATTTCGCAAAAAACCTATACGGACCAAATTTGAGAAAAATCTCTGCAATATTTTTGTTTTTTGATAGATTTAAGTGAAGATCGGGAAGCAGCTTTATACGGAGCCATGACTAAGAATATTCCTATGGGGATTATTTTTCGACTATTGATTAATGGATGAAATATACATACACAGACCCAATGTGACCAAGATGTATATGACAAATTAGATATCATGACCATTAAAGTCGAGCTCATAAGGGTCATTTTTATGGGGACTATGTCTGAACATGAACCGATTCTCACCAATTTCAACAGCGTTTATCCTGTAGCCGGTAGAAGCTTATATACTCAATTTAATCTAAACATATTCATATTTGCGACCTGCAGTTTGGCGGGAGGACATCGCTTAATCGACTTAGAAAAAGATTCTGAGTCGAGCGGTTAAATAAACGAGTGGTCTAGATCAAATATTTTTGGTAATTACAAACTTCGGCACAAAATCATTATACCATAACCACATAGTATAAAAATGTACATATGGTAACATATGTTCCATTATTTATCGAACTATCGACAATATTTAGATGATCTATCGATAAAGCTATAAAGCTATTTTTGTCCGATTAATCTGTTTAGATAGATTATTCTTTATTCATAAAAATTTTACAAGTAAATGTAATAAATTTGTCTTAACCCTTAAATGCATGATGTATCTTTAAAGATACAACCAGAAAAAATGGTGCAATTCCTTAAGTTCTTTACAAAATTAAAAAATATTGTAAGCAACTACTCACAACCATATTTTCTATCATTCTGTATAATATTTATATAAATTTTTATTTAGCTTATTAGGTTTACATAATGTTAAACTCAAAATTTAAAAATTCATATATTTTTGGAAATAGCCATTTTTATAGTAACATTTTAACAATAATTGTATTTTTAATTTAGCCAAAAACTAAATATGTTCCTGTGTACTATGTATTTTAATACAAAATAAAATTTTAAACAAATGTGACTCCAACTTTAGTTGCAAAATCACTTTTAGTGGTTGTATCTTAAAAGATACACTATGCACTCCGCACTAATTCCAAATATTCCTTTGCTTTTTCTTATACACTGTGTTTGAATTTGAAAACACAAATTTTGTATAGAAAAATAAATGTTTTTGAACAGGCTGCTTTTTTTTCTTGCGTGCACTTGGTTTTTTTTTATTCTATCTCAGTCGTTTGATACGAGAGGTTGGTTTGGTTGCTACGAAAATAATTTATTTTTATTCAGGTTCAATTATTTGATTGTGAGGTTGCTTTTGTTTCTTGCAGAATTTTTGTTATTCTAGTTACATATAAATCATAACTATGAACGCCTTTACTCAAAAAAAAAAAAAAGAATGACTGATGATGAAATATGCAAAGTACTTTGCAACAGTGAAGATTTTCCTTATGACAGCACCGATGAAAGCAGTGATGATGAAAGGCAAATTCCACAAATATGCTCCACTAAAACAAAAAACGTGTTACTCGTTAATAATAATATCGATTCTGAAGAAGCCGAACTTAGTTTTGAGTTGAATGACTCAATTCATGACTCGTTTATTGCCCTAATGAACGACGATAATAACTCCACGACCTCTGTTCTGTCTCCTGTTCCTGCAAAATGTTCTTCTTTATACCTTTCTAAAACCAGTACTCCAATTTCTATTTCAAAAAAAATTAAGTCGCCTGCCCTTACAAAATGTGCTACAACAAATTTGGTTATTTCTAACTGTCCTGTTTCTATAGAAAATTCTGAATCTATAGCAGGACCTTCTGCTTACCTAGAACATTCTTTAGAGCTTCAAACAAGTTCTTCGACATTCAATTTATTTCCTTCGAAATTTCAAGACATAAAAGTCGATCCCAAATCATCAGAATTTGAAAAAATAATCTGGAAACAAAGTAATTTGCAATTTCATAGTAAAGAAGTAGATTTTCGGGGAGATAGCTCTCTCAGTGAAGATATTCAGTCATTAGTATTTCCTTATCAAGTCTGGAGCTATTTATTTCCAGAAATCTTAGAAAACCTTTTAGTTGAAGAAACTCTACGGTATGCTGGATTAGATGAAAATTTTTCCTTTAGTATTTCGAAGTTGCGAAAGTTTATTGGTGTTATTTTTTACATGACGTATTTCAATTTACCAAATACCAGAGATTATTGGTCAAGCAATAATGACCGATCAGTAGACGTTATAAAGCAGCAAATGACGGTAAACCGATTCGAAAAAATAAGGCAATATCTACATTTTAATGATAAAGAAAAAAACCTACCACGCGACGATCCGAAACGTGATAGACTCTACCTTATTAGGCCGGTTATTGACTCCCTAAATCATGCATTTGGTTCTGTTTCCAAACAAGCGAGATTATCTGTAGATGAACAAATGTGTTCCACAAAAATGAGCAGCTATATGAAACAATATCTGCCAAACAAGCCTAAAAAGTGGGGATTTCAATTGTTTGTGTTATGTGACAATAAAGGGTATGCGTACATGTTCGAAATTTATACCGAAGCAAATTAAACTATGCGCCCAGAAGAGCCAAATCTGCAAGCATCTGCAAACATTGTGGTAAGGTTAGTTCGTGAAGTACCTAAGTTTAAAAACTACGTAATATACTTTGATAATTACTACCCTACAATTCCATTACTTATACACCTTAGAACCCAGGGAATTCTCTCTGTTGGTACAATCCGACGGAATAGGATAAAAAATTGCAAGCTTCCAGAAGAAAAAAACAATGATGAAGTTTGAACGAGGAACCAGCCAAGAGTTTGTAGCTAGTATCTACGGAATAGATGTGACTTCTATTTCATGCAAGGATACAAAAATTGTCAATTTAGTTTCGACTTATATAGGAACTAAGTCACCGTTTTCCTCAATCACGCCAAATGAAAGTTTATCTGTTCGTAGATTTGACAAAAAGCAAAACAAATCGACAACGGTCTCTTGTCCGCAAATTGTGAAATACTACAATAAAAATATGGGAGGCGTTGATCAATTGGATAGTTCCATGAGCCGCCACAAAATAACTCTAAAAAGCAAAAAGTGGACAAACAGATTGTTTTACCACCTATTAGATATGACCTGCATCAATGCATGGATTCTTTACAAAAGGATTAACCAAGATCAAGCCAAAACAAAAAATTTACGATTGATAGAGTTCAAATTGGAAGTGGCTGATTCACTTTTCAATTATAAAAATTCACCAAACATAGAAACTGAAATCCAGAAAAAAAAAACATAAGCCGAATTCACAAGTACCACCTCCCGAAGATGTAAGACTAGACGGAACACAACATTGGACGTTGGTAAGTAAGAAAGGAAGATGCAAGATGCCGGGATGCACAGGTCAAACAAAGATGTTTTGCAGTAGGTGTGAATTAAATCTATGTCTCACGGCTGATAAAAACTGCTTTTTTAATTACCACAACCAATAAAAATAAACTTTATAAAAAATAAACTTTTGTTATTCAAATCATAAACAGTATTTGTTTTTCTCATGTGTTGTTATTTTAGCGGGGAGTGCATAATGTATCTTAAAAGATACAACCAATTTTTCCTTCATAAAATAAACAAAATAAATTTTTTTTTCAAAAATTTAAACGCAGTTATTATTTTTTAATAGGATTTCATTATATATATAATTTTCGCAAAAATCTGAGACTATATGCATTTAAGGGTTAAAATTTATAATAAGAAATAACTTATACGTCTTGGTAAATTTACCTTCAGGCGGAAGATTTGGTTTAAATATAAAAGAAGAGAAATATATAAAAATATAAAATTTGTATTTATACTGTATATATTGATAAATTCTGATTTAACAACTGCATTCTGAGATTAAAAGCTCTCTATATTTAAACATAATTTTATAAGGGACTCCAATATCAAAATGTATCATCGTTGAGGATATCATAGATTTCATAATCTGTTAATCTTGAGTAACGCAAGAATCTGCATCTAATATTTTGTAGCACGGAATATCGTCCCAAGAAATTTTGATATATTTCCTCTTCTTTTAAGTTGCACATTGAACAAATTCTGTATTGTTAGCTAGGTTGTCCAATACTATATTTTGTTGAATTTAAATATAAAAGGGTTTTCATTATCATGGAAATTTTTTTCTGATTGTAGCTCTCATTATAATAGGTAATATCTTTGGATTTGTCCAAAATTTATAAGTTCTTCATTCACATTGTCATGCCCTTTCATAATTGTTATGATAGGATTACGTCTTCGTCTTTACATGTATTGTTCCATACGTCTTTGAATTGGCTTATGTTGTCGGAATCTATTTGTAGTTATTTAGACGGGCAATGTAGTATTTATACCAATAAATATTTTTGGAGATTATTACTTTTGACAGTTTGTAGGCAAATCTTTCGTAGTAGTATTCTGGAAACAAATGTTATCCATTGGAATAAAATTGTGCGTCATCCTGACCAATTTCTAAACTTAGCAAGTAATTGGCGTGTTATGTGATAATTTCAGAATAAG
The DNA here is from genome assembly GCA_963682025.1 of Cordilura impudica. Classification (NCBI taxonomy): domain Eukaryota; kingdom Metazoa; phylum Arthropoda; class Insecta; order Diptera; family Scathophagidae; genus Cordilura; species Cordilura impudica. Next base: position 281,658,338 of record OY821517.1, on the reverse strand, counting down.
CTTTGGAAAAAAGTTCTGCAACTTATCAAACATAGAAAGTCCCCACACCTTGGCTCCATAAGATTTAACTCGGCTGCAAATAGGCTGAAATAATTTCCATTTAGCTTTTAACGACACATCCCTTCAATATGATAATTGACTATCGATATTGCAATCAGTAACTAGATTTTTATAGTATTTGGCTATTAAACAGAAGCTTCTTCAATTTTTATAACTTCTTGACATCGCCGATTCATTGAACACACAAGATCTCACAAACGTCCGGGGTAATAGAGATCACTGTCGTTCATAAACTCCCACACCAGCAGCACATTTTACTGAGCGAAAGGGAACATTTTATTTTATAGTATATCGCAGAAGCTTACAGGCGTTAATTACATTCTATATCTAGAAAAACATCCGCAAAACATCATTACTTATAGGTCGGTGTTTGGCGGGTCTGTTTTATCTACTTTGGATCAAAGTTTTTATTGACTGAGCAACGTAAAACAGATTTCCCATCTAATCCAAATAAATTGATCTTTGTTTCATCATACATTGTTCCAATTTTTACGACAAAACTATTGTCTGGCAAAGTCCAATCTTTCGTTTGTTACAAAGAATTATTTTTTTTGGAATCCGAGTCATAAGTCCATTTCCTTTAGTCTATTTATTATCTTGTTACGACTATTTGATGACGAAGCGATTATTTTTTTGAGGCACTTAAGCTTAGTTTCTACCACTTTTATTAATTTTATAATATGTAGAAAGATTTTTTTTTTAAATTATTATTTAAACAGAATTTAAGAAATATATCCCTATTATGTCTTCAAAGAAAATTTACATCTTTTCTTAATTTTCCCTAAGTTAAAATTAATTTAAAGGGAACGTAACTTCTTAACAATAAGAGCTCATTACGAGACATTTTATATGCACTGTATGTATGTGAGTTTTGATTTAGAACTCATCATCACCTAAAATGCAAAACAACGTAACATCACTTTTTGGTATTTTACAGGAGAAGCAAAAAACGTTGTAATAATAAAGGTATTTCATATTAATGATTGAGTTTGAAATTATTCAGGCTTAAGATCAAATGTTTTTTTTTTATTAAATAACGCAAAAACATTGGCACATTTGTTTCAAAAAACTGTTCTATATTCTGCATTATACAGCTGTTTCGGGTAGAGTTTCCAACCCTCATCAGTAACCAAAAGCAGTAGATAGTTTGTTTGGTAGAAAGCTAAATTCATATATATTTGCTGAAAATAACCAAATGAGAATTCAAGCAAAAGTTATACTATTTAAGTCTTTTCCAATATAGCAAACTGAAATATAGAACAGCTTTGAAATAAATATGTTTGTATATGAGTTCACATTGCATGCTACAATATAAACGTTTGTTTTTGTATTGAAAAAATAATATAAAAATAATAAAATTAGTATTTTGGATTTTTAAACCATTCCTGCTATTGCGGCAAAATTTATAGTAACAAATACATTTCTAAACAAGGAAGAAAATTATATTTGGGCTAGACCGAACACACGGTACCCTATACCATGGTTTGGAGACCCTATCGCTTCGGCCCAACAAACTGGATATTGAAAATAAGCAAAAACGAAATTTGAGTGGCATTGTTATTAATTTTTTTGGCTGCAGATATGAAAAAGTTCATATCGGGTGCTATATATATATGTGGACTAGGTAAAGAGATGGACCGATCCTGACCATATTTGGTAAAGACACTTATATTTTGAAAAAATTTACACAACCCAAATTTGAGAAAAATCTGTGCAATATGTTTGTTTTTTGATAGATTTAAGTGAATATCGGGAAGCAGCTCTATATGGGACCTATGACTAAGAATTGTCCAATAGGTATTATTTTTGGACTACTGATTAGTGGATAAAATAAACATATACAAACCCAATTTTACTAAGATATATTGATAATTTGGAACTTATGGCAATTTATGCCGATTTCATAGGGGTCATTTGTATGGGGAATATTTCTGAACATACACCAATTCTCACTACAGCGTTCATCCTATGGACGAAAAAAACTTACATGCTATATTTCATCAAAATATATTCATATTTGCGACATGCAGTTTGATTACAAAGTTTACATCGACACACAGACGGATGGACGGACGGACGGACGGATATCGCTAAAACGACTCAGAAAGTGATTCTGAGCCGATCGGTATAATAAAAGGTGGATCTAGGTCAATTATTCGCTTTGGATTTTTCCACTTATGATATCATTCTATACGAAAATATGTTTGGGCGAAGAAAAATAATTATATATTTTTGGTTGTTGTAATCTAAATGGTAGTTGGGTCTTTTTGAAATTACAACAAGAAACATGTGAGCAAATCCCGACACACTTAAATAAATTTATGTAAGTGCTAATGCCCTGAAGAGATTATAAAAAGCACATCATTGTTTATATATTTAAGTTAACACATTGCTTTTATTTAAGGTCTAAGGATGGGATCAAAACTAAATAACAACAAACTGTTACCGTAAAAGCATTTGTCATAACCAGTATTTTAGTTTTTAATTTTACGTCCAAAACAATAGAAGGAAATTTTTTGTGCCCGAAATAATCTAATGTTGAGTGTAAACCAATTGCTAAATCAACACTAAGCAAATTTATTAAAATATGTAAATATTTAAATACAAGTTTCTAAATATTTATGTTAAGTTCTATGAAATAGTTTTATTTGTGGGCTACCCTCATCAAATGAAAGCAGCATAAAATTTTATTTTCCAGTATTTGCATAGCACTGTGGAACAAATTCAGGTTAGCAAAAGTTAGGTCGATTCTGAGAGTGAGGGGTGAAAATAGAGGCTAAATTAGAAGACCCGTATCACGGCGTTTGTTTATGTTCGAATTTTTTTTTAATCGTCTTCGAACTTTGCAGTCAAATGCCGATTTTCAGCATATTGTTTATATGGTTTTTTGGCTACAACTCGTCGACCAATTGATATTTTTTCAATCTGTAAAATAAAAATCATTGCCAGAGACCTGTGCAACAACAAAAGTTTTTTTAAAAAATTGATTTAGAAAAATTTTGTGGTGCTTATGAAGCAAAATGTTGGAAAAATTATTTTTTTTCATACTTTTTGAAAATATTTTCCACAAAACTGAGTCTTTTTTGCTATCTGTTTGATCTATAATATGCTTCTCAGTTTCTTCAATAAATTTCATTTAAAAAGAAAACAATCATAATACAAAACTTGCGTTTTCCAGCTTAATATTAATTTACTTCTCATTTTTATGTACCAATTATGTTCAGTGTTGGTTTTGAAGAAACATTGAAAAAGAAATTATAAAAATATGGAAAAAAAATATATTTTTGAAATGTTAGTTATGAAAAGTTTTAAGTAAAAACAATTAAATAAATGAAACTAGACGACCCCTGCTGCTCCGCAGTATTATATTATATTATATTAATTTTTATAATATAATACCAAAATTTGCCAAGAGAAGTTAACGTACAGTAATGCTCCGCAGCATTATATTATATTATATTAATTTTTATAATATAATACCAAAATTTGCCAAGAGAAGTTAACGTACAGTAATGCCAAAATATGCCAAGAGAAGTTAACGTACAGTAAAAGTAAAGTTGATTGTACACGCATAAGTTACCTCAAACCCAACGAATTTGACAAGAGAAGTTAACATACAGTAATGCCAAAATATGCCAAGATAAGTTAACGTACAGTAAAAGTAAAGTTGATTCTCCACGCATAACTTTCCTCAAACCCAACGAATTTAAGCAGTTAATAGCTAAAAAGTATGAGCTTGATCCACTGAGTGTTCTTAGACCTATGTCAACAGCCTAAGTTAATTAGAGCTCTAGTTATAGAGGTTTGAGAGAAGAAAAATATTGAAAAAAATCTTGAATGCAAAGTTTATTCATTATTTCTTTTAATATATAAGAAGATTAATGATTTGGCCAGTTGCCGTTTAGCAGGCGGCTGTGGATCAACATCACTGCTCTCTGTATTATCATGGTCATCGTCATCATCATCCGAAAATTCTCGGTCTGTCAGAACTTGTTCAAAATCTCGACGACTCACTAGTTTCCGTATGTCGGGACTATTAGCTACCCCTTCCTGAATTTTGGCGCTACTTAGTCTTGGGAAAATGCCTTTTCAGCGGTTGAATACTGCTGGTGTTTTTTGCGATACATTTCAAAATTTTTTTAGCAATGTCAAGTTTAATGTGGAGCAACGGCACCAGGAACATTTCAGGAACACGACTTTTATGTAGCCTATTGTCTTTAGGCCATTTCCATCCAATGCGACTATTCCAGTTATGCTGTTTGTATTGGTTTCTTCCTTTAATGCCTTCTCCGTATCGCGAATCCCAATCGCACAAAAAAACACGGATATTTTGGACGGCCAGGTGCTGTTAAGCCTGTAATCAATGAAACTATTTTGAGGTCGCAGCAAATGCGCCACTGGTGTTCGTTATATTTTACTACTTCCAGAATGTGTTTCAAATTATCGAAATTTTCACTAGCGTCAGTGCAATCGGAACAGAAGGCATTCTATTTGTCTTGTGCAAAAGTACAATTTTTAAGCTGATTGGTGAACTATCGATGAATAAGCGCCAATCATCTTTTTTATAGGTTAACCCTATCGTCTCCATTAACTTTTCAATATCGTTGCAATAAGCAAAATTTTTTGCAGAGTTAGAAAAGTTCTTCAATATGAATGAACTTTTCTAACTCTATTTGGCGTTTTCGATATGCTGTTACTTTGGTACTTTTCGCCAGCAAATTATTTCCTTTCAAAAATGAAGTCAGTAGTTCTGATTTTTTCTGAGTCAAGCCAAAATTTGCAACAATTCCATCCAATTGGTTTTGTGTGACTAGGATTGGATCCTTTGATGTTTCATAGGATGTACCTTCACCAGCGTCGAATTAGAAGAAATCCATGGATGTAGCAGCGGCGGTTGTAGTACTGATATCTGTTTGAAGATCAATACTTCGGTATGTAGGTACTGGAACGAATTCTGAGTGCGGTAATGGAAATTGGACACCTGGCACTGCTACATAAGTTTTATTCTTTGCTTTCCTTCTATTCAAAGTTTTATGGTAGTTGATACATCCATAGTAATTTTCTTCTTGGTGCGGGCTGTTGTCTAACCACATCATTGGTATACCAAAAGGCATAGACTTCTTCTTTTCACTTTTCCATTGCATAGCAATTAAAGCAAACTTTTTTTGGGGCATAGTTTACGTCAGTGATAAACTCTTGCGAGAAATATTGTTTATAGGCTTCCAAAAAAAAAATCACTCGCATTGCCACATTTTTCATCGCTTGCTATGAAACGTCCACAAACATTACAAAAATGGTACATTTTACATTTTTGTTCCGACATTTTTAATACAATATATATTATACAATGTTTTTTTGTTATTTTTATGAAACCGATGCATTTAACCTAAATCACTCATAAAATGAAAAAAGTTCGAAAAAATTAATAGCGAATTTTATCACGACCGAGCGAAAATTAAAAGACATCAGCTTCGGCTGAGTTTCGAATCTTAACTGAATCTTCATTTTTGAAATTAGTTCGCTTGTACGAAATAAAAAAAAATCGCTACCTGTGCGGTGGTTGAAAACAAAAAAGTAGTTTTACTAATTCCTAATTCTTGGAACTTCCCTTTTTAATTACTTCTACCTATATCGCTATTTATTTAAAGGTTTTGGGATTTTTAATGTAAATTATCGACTTTTCTTTTGAAATGAAATTTATTGAAGAAACTGAGAAGCATATTATAGATTAAACAGAAAGCAAAAAAGACTTAGTATTGTGGAAAATATGAAAAAAAAAATAATTTTTCCAAGATTTTGCTTCATAAGCACCACAAAAGTTTTCTAAATCAATTTTTTTTTTAAATTTTGGTTGTTGCACAGGCCGCTATCAATAATTTGGCTTTTACAGATTGAAAAATATCGATTAGTTGACGAGTTATAGCCAAAAAACCATATAAACCATATCTGAAAATCGGCATTTGACTGCAAAGTTCGAAGGTCGATTAAAAAAAAATTCTAACGAACATAAACAAACGCCGCGATACGGGTCTTCTTCTCAGAATCGACCAAACTTTTGCTAACCTGAATTGGTTCCACAGTGTAGTTGTAGGTTACTTTAAAATAACAAAAACATGTATACTAGGGTGGTTCATAATAACCTAACACATAAAAACAAAGTTTTTATTAACCCTAACCATACTGACAACGTTTACACAAGTAGACTCCTGAAAAAGGTACCCGGGTACCCGTGTGTGTTTATTTGTCCCTTATTATTTATGGTATCCATTTTAAAATGGGGAATCGCCTGTTCGTATTGTATATACAATTGTACTGTGGGTATGCATCTCCGTTTTTGTGTTGATGCGTACGGTTGTGTTTCTTTGCTTTTTTTGTTTTATAAATTTTTTCGATGTCGCGCAAACGTAATGCACTTGTTATGGAAATGAATGTGTCTGAACCAATATCGTCTGATGCGGGACCATCATCTAAAGTTACACCAAGTGCTGCTGGGCAATCGATCGAAGTCCTTAGATCGTTTACCATGGCGAAATGGATATCTTAACATCTCCGCGCTATTTTTCTTTATATTTTTTTTATTTTTAACTACATTCATTTATTTTACGCATTTGTATTAGATTAACTGCAGATGATATTGATATCTTATGTGAAACTGAAGTAGAGGACGACAACATGACGATTCGCACCGAACATGAATGGTTTCCTGATGCAGATGAAGCCTCGGATATAGAAATGGAATGGTGTGGTTGAGACTCCAGAGGAAGGAGACAACGAGGAATTAGAATTGCGTGGCGAAGTTTCAGATTCTGCTTCAAAATATATAGCAAGTGATCAGACTGAATGGCATTGCCAAGAGATCCCAAAGGCTAAAACTCCATCCCAAAATGTTATGCGCAAAAAAGGTTGGTTTTATTCTATAAACACCATATGTTATAATATATTTTATTGTTTATGTACATAGGTGGACCACATCGCAAATTTAATAAAGTAATGACTGCAAAATAAATATTTGATGAATTTTTGTCAGAAAATATAAAAAATGAGATCCTGAGACACAGCAACAAAAAAGGAAATGAAATAGCACTGGATTTCAATCAGAAAAATGCAGCGGATATTGCAGTTTTAAAATTGAAACCTCGCCAGTTTCGGTTCATTTCAATGGAAGAACTTGATGCTTTTATTGGAATTTTACTGGTCATGGGTGTAAATGGTGACAACGATGATCCCCCTTCAATTTTATGGGGGAATTACAGTCATCCTTTATACAAAGCATCGTTAAGTTGCGAAAGATTTCAGCAAATACTACGTGTAATACGTTTTGACAATGCTTTCACAAGAGCGACACGCAAACAAACAGACAAAGCTGCTCCTATCTCCGATATCTGGAATATATTGATGCAGAATCTACATTTAAATTATTTTCGAGATGAAAATGTGAAAGTAGACGAACAGTTACTTCCATTTAGAGGTAGAACCAGTTTCACTCAATATATTCCCTCAAAGCCAGCTAAATACGGAATAAAATTATTTTGGTTGTGTAACACAGCCAATAGCTATCCTTTGAATGGAATCATTTACAGAGGCAAGCCACCTGGTGGTCAGCGACAGGTAAATGTAGGAGAAAATATCGGTTCTAGATCTGGTGGATTTCTACAAACAATCTGGAATAAATGTAACAACCGATATTTTTTTCACTTCACTTCCTTTGGCCAATCGGCTACAAGTTAGAGGAATAAGTCTCGTGGGTACCCTTCGACAAAACAAAGCCTATATTCCAAAAGAGCTACGTCCAAACCCAACGGAGATTTAGGTACACCCCGATATTGTTTCAACAAAAACGGAACACTTTTGTCTGTTGTGACCAAGAAGAAGAAGTGTGTTTTCCTTCTGTCAACAATGCATTATACTCGAGGGGAGCCAGCTATTAATGGAAAAGAGGAGATTAATGACTTCTATAATAAAACAAAAGGCGGAGTAGATGTTATGGACCAGATGGTGTCTAAATATACCACCAAACGCGAAACCAATAGATGGCCATTGGCGGCGTTTTCCAACATGATTGACGTGGCTGCATTGGGTGCATTTTGTGTATACTCCAGCCTCGATCCAAGCGCAAAAATAGAATGATTTTTAACATCACTTGGCGTGGAGTTGGCAACTAAAAATATGAACGAAAGAGCTAATGATAATCATATAACACGACACAATAACATCCGGGCAGCTCTAGAGCTTATGGCAAATAAAACCATCCCTAAAGAAGTTTTCCAGGATGCTGCGTTCCCATCAGATACAACCCAACGAGATAAAACTGGACGGTTGCCAATAAAGGGTCGCTGCTACCTTTGCGTGACTACTGATCCAAAATCTGATCGAAAAACACGCAAAATATACGATGGCTGTAAACGACCAATGTGCAATACGCATAGCAAAACTATTGCTCCACGCTGCACTAGATGTTAATTTTTTTTTATTTTTTTTTTATGCAACAATATTAGTAAACAGTTTTATTTATTTTTTATACATGTACAAAGTTTGATGTAAAATATTTTTTGAATTAAATAACCAATAAACAAAAAAATACTATAATTTTTACTTTTTTCATACAAAATGTAAAAAGTTATATAAGGGTACCCGGGTACCCATATCAGGAGGGAAAGGACTATTCGACTTTGGGTGGGTCCAGAGTCAATCCAAAAGAACCAAGAGTGCTTTAGATGGGAAAAAATTTTAGAAAATGGGTATTTGAAGGAACTTGTGGAGCCTCAAATTTGTATTTTATTTAGTTTAAGAAAAATTTTACTTCAAAGTACGTTTGGGTACCGGGTTACCCGTTTTAGTATGGTTAGGGTTAAAACACTTTCTTTACTTATGCATATGAGTTTCGGATCTCTCGGCTAAGGAGAAATGAGTTTTAAAGCACTCCGTGACTGTGCGTGAATATGCCTGAACTGTCTAGTCACAATAAAACTATGGGTAAAGTTTCAGGTCAATTGGATGAGGGGGAATGGGATTGCCCCATGTCAGGCAGACAGACAGAGGCAGACCAATGGGATGAAGGGGAATAGGGTTGCCACAAAGAAGACATACAGACAGACATACAGAGAGTATGAGTTAAAAGAAAGGGATTAAAAATTAAAGCTGGATTTTATATCTAACCTAGAAAAGCAAAGTTTTTATCAAAACTATTTTTTCCTTATCCAGTTGAGTTTTGAATCTCTCCGTGATTGCGCGTGACTTTGCATGCCTTTGCGTTACTATTTTAAAATTAATCTTTGGCCACAATAAGAGTATGGACAAACTTTCAGATCGATCTGATGAGGGGAAATCCATTCTAAATCTCTCCGTGACTGTGTGTGACCATGCGTGTCTGTGTACGACTACGGCAAAGTTAATCTTTTTTCACAGCAGTTGTATGTACCAATCTATAGATCGATCGGATGGGGTAAATGACATTTAGATCACTCCGTGATTGTGCGTGACTATGCGTGACTGCGCGTGACTACCACGAAATTAATCTATAGTCAAAACAGGAGTATGGGCCAATTTCCAGATCAATACGATAAGCAGTAATGGGGTTGCCCCACGATAGACAGACAGAGACTATGAGTGAATAGAAAGAATTTAAAAAGAAATATTTTTTGTTATTCACATCATTATTTCATGAAGATTTCAAAATAGAATATATCAGGTAAGAGTCTTATTTTCCGCTGTGCCGAATCTTTGGTACCCTCCACATCGGTTTTATATTTATTATTAATATCTGGACTTATTGTACTATTTATAACATATGTAAACAAAATATTTCAAAAATTAACAATTCGATAATTTGATAAACTGAATAATAAATTATTACAACAACGTTATGATCAGTAGGCGTGGCACCTCCCATGCAAACTACCATATATTTCATGTTATATAACAGGAAGATGGGCGACGTCACCTGTTATTAATATATGTAACCGTGATGAAGATGGGCGAGCTCGGATAAATGGTTGTCGTAATCCCTGTAAAAAGTAATAAATAAATAAAAAAGTTGGTCTGACTATCGCAGCTGCATATTGGGTTGCAATGTATCGAAACTGAGAATTAATTCAAAAGTTGAAGTTAATATATTTTGGTACCAGATTAAAGCAGATAAAATTCGCCATCAATAGCTGTCAAAAAATGATCCACGCAGCATATTTCCGTTGCTATATTCTTTCAAATTCTATAATTTTTGCTAATCTATACTAATAATAATCTATAGTCTATACTAATCTATACTAATATAATAAAGAGGTAGTGTGTGTTTGTTTGTTTGTTTGTTTGTTTGTAGGGGGTAATCTCCGTAACTAGCCATCTGATCTTCCTGAAATTTTCACAGAGTCTTACTGCGGATATGGGAAGTGCTATAGGCTATAATTTTTTTAATATTTTTAGTGGGCGTGGCACCTCCCACACAAAGTAAATTTTTAATATCATATACATATATTGAGTAGCATGACAGGGAGAGCTTTGCAAATTTGTGTGAGGTCACCTATTGTTAATATTAGTATCCGCGCCGGAAATGGACCGGATCGGAGAAGTGGGCGTGGTACCTCCCATACAAGTGATAATTCAATGTTATATATCTCGAGTACTATGATAGAGAGAGCTTTTAAAATTTGTCTGATGGCACCTATTATTAATGTGAGCAGTCGGACAAAAAATGGGCACTATCGGACCAATAGACGTGGCACCTGCCATACAAATAAAATATAAAATGCCATATATCTGGAGTACTGTTATAGTGAGAGTCTTGGGACTTTGTGTGAGCCCATAAGTTATTCATATGATTAGTTAGACAAAAAATGGGCGTGATCGGAATAGTGGGCGTGGCACCGCCCGTACAAAGTAAATATATGATATCATATAACTGGTGTACTAAAAGAGGGAGGCTTTGACACTTTGCACGACACCATCAGATCTTAGTATGAGTAGTCAGACAAAAAATTGGCGGGTTCACACCAATGGGCGTGGAGCTGCCCATGCAAAGTAACTATTAAATGTCAAATATTTGGAGTACTGTAAAAGAGAGAGCTTTGTGGCTTTACGTGAGCCCATAGGTTCTTTGTGTGATTAGTCGAACAAAAATATGGGCGTGATAGGAGCAATGGGCGTAGCACCGCCCATGCAAAGTAGATATCTAATATCATATAACTGGGAAAGGCTCGACATTTTGCACGAGTCCCTCAGATATTAATATGAGTAGTCCAATAAAAATTGGGCGGGATGGGATAAGTGGGCGTGGCACCTCCTATATCAAAAATATGATGTACTACGAAAGCAACAGTCTTTTGACAAGTACATTAGTTATCAATGTTATTTGTCGTGGAAAATATATTGTCAAAATCAAAAATCGCGAAAACAAACAAAAAAAATTTTATATCAGTAAGTATCAAAACCAAAGAATTAAAGAGGTAATGTGTTTGTTTGTTTGTAGGAGGTAATCTCCGTAACGACTTATCTGATCTTCCTAAAATTTTCACTGATTCTTACTGCGGATATCGGAAGTGCTACAGGCTGTATTTTTTAATATTTTTAGTGGGCGTGGCACCTCCCATTCAAAGTAAATTTTTAATATCATATATATAAAGTACTATGATAGAGAGAGCTTTGAAAATTTATCTTAGGTCATATATTATTAACGTGAGTAGTCAGACAAAAAAATGGGCGGGATTGGACGAATGCGCATGGTACCCGTATACAAACTTAATATTAAACGTGATATATCTGAATTTTTGTGTTAGTGAGAGCCTTGGGACTTGCGTGAGCCTTTTCGTAACAATTCGGAAGGGGGGGGGGGCGAGGGGAGGGTGTAGCGAAGCGCACCGGGTTTTATCTAGTAATATAATAAAGAGGTAATATGTGTTGGTTTGTTTGTTGGCTTGTTTGTTGGAGGTAATCTCCGTAACTACTCATCTGATCTTCCTGAAATTTTCACAGAGTCTTACTGCGGACATGGGAAGTGCTATAGGCTATAATTTTTTTAAATATTTTTAGTGGGCGTGGCACCTCCCACACAAAGTACATTTTTAATATCATATACATATATTGAGTACTGTGATAGGGAGAGCTTTGCAAATTTGTGTGAGGTCACATATTATTAATATTAGTAGCTATGCCAAAAATGGGCTTGATCGGATAAGTGAGCGCGGTACATCCCACGCAAGCAATAATTCAATATTATATATCTCGAGTACTGTAAAAGAGAGAGCTTTTCAAATTTGTCTTATTTCACCTATTATTAATGTGAGTAGTCGGACAAAAAATGGACAGTATCGGACCAATAGGCGTGGCACCTGCCGTACAAAGTAAATATAAAACAAGTAAGAAAATTATAGTCGGTCTAGACCGACTATACGATACCTTATACCATGTCCTAACTCTTAGGCCCAACTAACTGGAAATACAAAATAAGCAAACACCAAATTTGAGTCTGATTTTTATTAGTTTTTTTGGCTGCTGATATGAAAAAGTTCATATCGGATGCTATATCTATAAGGGGACTAGGTCCGAAAATGGACCGACCCTGATCATGTTTGGTAAAGTCTCTTGTATTTTGCAAAAATATATACAAACAAAATCTGAGAAGAAACAGTGCAATATTTTTGTTTTTTAATAGATTTAAGTGAAGATCGGGAAGCAGCTCTATATGGGCCCAACGGGATCATTTTTCGACTATTCATTAATGGACGTAATGAACGCATACAAAACCCAATTTGAGTAAGATCTATATGACAATTTGGATCTTATGGCAATTTATGTAGATTTCATAGGGGTAATTTGTATGGGGGCTAGGTCTGAACATGGACCGATTCTCACCAGTTTCAACAGCGTTCATCCCATGGCCGATAAAAGCTTACTTACCAAATTTCATCAAAATATATTCATATTTGCGACCTGCAGTTTGATTACAAGCTTTACATGGACACACAGACGGACGGACGGACGGACGGACGAACGGACGGACATTATTAAATCAACTCAGAAAGTGATTCTGATTCGATCGGTATAATTAAAGATGGGTCTAGGTCAAATATTTTTGGTTGTTACAAACAGCAGAACAAAGTCATTATACCCAAACCACATAGTGGTATAGGGTATAATGACATATATCTGGAGTACTGTAATAGTGAGAGTCTTGAACTTTGTGGGAGCCCATAAGTTATTCATGTGATTAGTCATATAAAAAGGGCGTGATCGGAGCAGTGGTACAAAGTAAATATATGATATCAAATAACTGTTGTACTAAAAAAGGGAAGCTTTGGCACTTTGCATGACCCCATCAGATCTTAGTATGAGTAGTCGGACAAAAATGGACGAGTTCGCACCAATGGGCGTGGCACTCCCCATGCAAGGTAACTATTTAATGTCATATATCTGGAGTACTGTAAAAGAGAGAGCTTTGTGGTGTTGCGTTAGCCCATAGGTTCTTTGTATGATTAGTCGAACAAAAAAATGGAAGAGATTGAAGCAGTGGGCGTAGCACCGCCCATTCAAAGTAGATATCTAATATCATATAACTGGTTTATTAAAAAAGGGAAGGACTCGACATTTTGCACGAGTCCATCGGATATTAATGTGAGTAGTCCAATAAAAATTGGGCTGGATGGTATTAGTGGGCGTGGCACCTCCTACATAAAAAATATGAAGTACTACGAAAGCAACAGCCTTTTGACAAGTTCATTAATTATCAATGTGATTTGTCGTGGAAAATATATCGCCAAGATCAAAAATCGCCAAACAAGAAATCGCGAAAAATAAAATTCGCCCAAAAAACAAAAATCTTCAAAATCAAAAATGGGTAAAATCAAAAATCGCTGAAAAAGAAAATTTTCCAAATGATATTTTAAGTTCAAGGCCAATAATTGTTGCCAGATCTAATTTGGAAAATCCGTGTTCTTCTCATTGGCAGCTACATGCACCCTGCTCCAGGGCAGGAACGCCGAAGAACCTGATAATTGTTGTACCGAATGAAAAAACAAAAAGCACGCTGTATTTTTTTAAAATATTTTTAGTGGGCGTGACTCCTCCCATACAAAGTAAAATTTTAATAATTAATATTAAGTACTATTACAGAGTGAGCTTTGCAAATTTGTCTCAGGTCTTCTATTATTAACGTGAGTAGTCAGACAAAAAAAAAAAAAAACGGGTGGGATTGGACAAATTCGCGTGGCACCCCCATGCAAACTTAATATTAAATGTGTGTAATAATGAGAGCCTTGGGACTTTGCGTGAGCCCTTTCATTAGGATTTGGGGGGGAGGGGGTAGCGAAGCACACCGGGTTACATCTAGTAATATAATAAAGAGGTAATGTGTGTTTGTTTCTTTGTTTGTTTGTTTGTTTCTTTGTAGGAGGTAATCTCCGTAACTACCCTTCTGATCTTCCTAAAATTTTCACAGAGTCTTACTGCGGATATGGGGAGTGCTATAGGCTATAATTTTTTAAATATTTTTGGTGGGCGTGGCACCTCCCACACAAAGTAAATTTTTAATATCATATGCATATATTGACTACTATGATAGGGAGAGCTTTGCCAATTTGTGTGAGGTCTCCAATCGTTAATATTAGTAGCTACGCCGGAAATGGGCGGGATCGGATAAGTGGATTTGCTTCAACATATGGATTTTTACTACGTTCGCTAAATTGCACTGGTCGCAGCGGCAGAGGATTGGAACAAAAATAAAAGTCCTTTGAGCAACATCTTTTTTGGACTGAATAAATGACTGAATTCTAATGATTCTTTTCAATTCCTCAAAAGTAACGTTGCTGATAGCTTTCTACATTTGAAATACAATTATCTTTGTGACTTCTGCATTCGGTTCGAATACTGCTGAAGACATAAAAAACTTATTTCCATTTAAATGCAATTTTTCACTTTTTGTTTAAAATTTTGAATTTATTTTGGCACAATTATAAATTTTTAAAGCAACGAGCCAATCAAAGAAAATAAAATGTTAAAGTAAATCTGCAGCCTACTTAAGTTTGAATATAAATATCAAGACGTGTTAGCGATCCATAAGTAATAATAAAAAATAATTTAAAAAAAAATCATAAGTTACATTTTCATTAGTCGGTGCCCCATTACAAACTAAACAAGTAAGAAAATTATAGTCGATCTAGACCGACTATACGATACGTTTAGGTCAAACTAATCAGATATTGAAAATAAACATAAACCTAATTTGAGTGGCATTGTTATTAATTTTTTTGGCTGCAGATATGAAAACGTTCATATCGGGTGCCACCTGGTGCGACCCTGACCATATTGGCAAAATCACTTAGATTTTGAAAAAATATATACAAACCAAATTTGAGGAAAATCTGTACAATATTTTGGTTTTTTGATAGATTTTAGTGAAGATCGGGAAGCAGCTCTATATGGGCCTTATGAATAAGAATTGTCGTAAAGGGATTATTTTTGGACTACAGATTAATGGATACAATAAACACATAAAAACCCAATTTAGATATAGATATATATGAAAATTTGGACCCTATGGCAATTTATGTCGATTTCATAGGGGTCATTTGTATGGGGACTAGGTCTGAAAATGGACCGAATTTCACCAATCTCGATAGCGTTCATCTAATAGCAAAGGATTATATACCGAATTTTATCAAAATATATTCATATTTTCGACCTGTAGTTTGATTACAAGGTTTACATGGACACACAGATTGACACACAGACGGACGGACGGACGGACGGACATCGCTGAATCGACTCAGAAAGTTGTTCTGAGTCGATCGGTATAATAACAGATGGGTGTAGGTCAAATATTTTTGGTATTACAAACAGCAGCACAAAGTCATTATACCCAAACCACATAGTGGTATAGGGTATAACAAGAAATATAAATGACATATATGAACCAGCCTAATTTACACCCTATACCACTCTGTGGTGGTAAAGTTTGTGCTGACCTACTTTGATTTTTATTACATTGTTTTACTCCTGCTGAATCGATGGATAATCGGTTCAAGCACCATTGTATAAAATTGTGGAAAATCTTTAATTACCCTTAAAGGACAAAAATGTGTTATTTACTATATCTGCTACCAGTTATCAACGTCATGATTTACTGCGACAATATAAACATATAAAACATATTGACTTCAAATGAATGAAAGCGCCTCACAGTTCCATGTTTCATAAATAGAATAAAAAAAGTTTTTTTCCAAGCTTATTGTTGAATTTTAAGTCAAATACCGCACTTAACTTACAAAGATCATTTTATATATATATTTCTCCCTTGGTACATGGTATATTGACTCCCTTGGTACAAAAACCATGCTAGTGTTCTTATGCCACTTAAGAGCTTTCTTACCCTAGAGGGAGAATGCCAAACCATGTCAAAAATATGCAGACATATCGTGTAGGCTTATGAAATGAAGCAGTCTTCTTTGCAAATACTTCCTAATATAAATTTCGTTATTTTTAGAGCCCGTTATTACAAATGACTTACTTCTTTTGGCGCAACTACATATTGCTTGACGTACCAGGAACTTTTTTTTGGAAAATCTGATACAACAGGAGTACGAATAATGATTACGCAAAACGTTAAGAGGAACAAGTAAGAATATTATAGTCGGTCTAGACCAACTATACAATACCCTATACCATGCGTTTAGAGACCCTATCTCTAATGCCCAACTAATTGGATATAGAAAATAAGCTTAAACCAAATTTGAGTGGCATTTTTATAAATTTTTTTGGCTGCAGATATGAAAAAGTCTATAGCGGGTGCTATGTCTATATGGGGACTAGGTCCAAAAATGGACCGATCCTGACCATGGATGGTAAAGTCTCTTGTATTTTGCGAAAATATATACAAACAAAATTTGAGATGAATCAGTGCAATACTTTTGTTTTTTGATAGATTTAAGTGAAGATCGGGAAGCAGCTCTATATGGGGCCTATGACCAAGAGTTGTCCCATAGGGACCTTTTTTGGACTATTCATTAATGGATGCAATAAACACATACAAACCCAATTTGACTAAGATCTATACGACAATTTGAATCTTATGGCAATTTATGTCGATTTTATAGGGGTCATTTGTATGGGGGCTAGGTCTGAACATGGACCGATTCTCACCAGTTTCAATAGCGTTCATCCCATGGCCGATGAAAGCTTATGTACCAAATTTCATCCAAATATATTCATATTTGCGAGCTGCAGTTTGATTACAAGGTTTACATGGACACACAGACGGACGGACGGATGGACGGACATTGTTAAATCGATTCAAAAAGTGATTCTGATTCGATCGGTATAATTAAAGATGGGTCTAGGTCAAATATTTTTGGTTGTTACAAACAGCAGCACAAAGTCATTATACCCAAACCACATAGTGGTATAGGGTATAAAAACGTGTGTTAAGAGTTTTTCGATATCAGTCATTATTAGCTCGTGTGTAATTTTGTTTGCGCTCATGTGTAATTTGTAATATTTTTAAGACAACAATGTAAATTGCTTATAGCGTATGAGTGTGATTACAAAATTAAAAATAGCTCATACGTTCGAAGTTTGCGCGCAAACGTGGGAGAAGACAAAGTTCTTTCGGCTCCGGTATAAAGTCATATTTGATGTTTAAGTTGGATTTTTGAATATTTTGGCAAGTAAGATAATAATTTGCAGCATCTAGTTCAGCTTCCAACAAATTTGGTTCATCCGTGTTCAAATCAACATGTTCTGGTTAAAATGAACGTCATATAAAATTTAAAAAGTCTTCCAAACAAATTAGATGCAAATTCCAAAACAATTTTTTATGGTTTTATTGACTTATTGGTGAGATATGCCGCAGTACCGATATTGGTAGAGTTTTCTCGTTCTTTCATTCGTCGTTCGATATTTAATGTCAATATACTATAGATCACGATATTAAAATTACTCAATATTTTGCATAGAAAATTCACCGCTCCTTTTGCTATTTAAAAATTGGCGTCTTGTCTCCCCAATGTTTCAACAGCTAATGTAAATGGTTTTGCTGCATCCATTGCAGATACTAAGTGAAGTGCATTTATTTAGGTGACCGTGTTTTGAGTTCTAATTCAAACTCTAAGTAGTTTTTCTAATATATGGTGGATACTGATACGAGATGTTTTCAAAACCTTAAACAAAATCTGCACGTTCTCCAAGTTCTTTTGCATGTCGACATCGTCATCATATGTAAATTCTTCTTCATTAACATCATCATAATCAAACAATTCATTACCTTGGAAGTCGTCATCACCTATTTCTTCTAGAATGTCAATATCGTCAATTTAATAAATGTAAATATAAGAAATTTTTATACATAGAAAATTAACATAAACCAAATTCGAATAATATTGTTATTAATTTGTGGTCACCATGGATTAAAATATTCATATCGCATGCTATTTTCATATGGGAATAGGTTATAAAAATTGACTGATGGTGGCGATGTTTGTTAAAGTCACTTAGTTTGCTCCAAAAAATATTTAAACCAAATTGGAGAAGTATATGTGGAAATTTATATTTTTTTTTTTGCAAACTTAAGTGTTAATGGGGAGGATTATTTGTATTGGGACTATTTTTGGAGTGTTTTCGCAAATTAAGTTTGATCGAGATTTATATGAAAATTTGGATCTGAGAGAAAATTATTTTTATCGGGACTAGATCTGAACATGCACCGATTTTTACTAGTTTCAATACCACCAATTTACCTCGAAATATTTTCATATATGCGATGAGTAGTTTGATGACAAATTTAACATAGATTTGCGGACAGGCGAACAGATGGATAGACTTAGAAAACGATTCTTAGTCGAGCGGTATAATAAAAGGTGGACCTTCTTCGGATATTTTTGGTAGTTACACACATCAGTGCAAACTCATTATACCCTGACCTCAAAGTGGTGTAAACTATAATAATTTCTTATCTATAAAAACCTTCCACATCATTATATGTATGTACGTCAATATTCTGTAGTAATTGAAAAGAGTTATTCATATGCCTGCCAACACGTTCCAATATGTATATTCAAAAAGTCATATATAACGATTTACCTATTTCCAATTGATGAGTTCAACACGTGCTATGTTATGCTCATTTCAAATTGAGGGAAACTTCAATCATATTGCTCATTTATTTAACAAATCCCAATTTATTCCTGTCAATGTGGCAATTATATAAAAACACTAATGATCATTATGAAGATTTCTCAAAGATGCTGAAACACATTGTTGCAGACATTCGTATATAAAAAAAAATATGTTATCTTTGCGTCATACATACAAAGAGCAAATAACAATGGATATAAAAATTCATCAGCTACAATATTCTATTGACACTTGTCTTACAACAATTGTTATACACAATAAATTTTTATTGAACAACTCGTAGATATTTGCTATATTTATTAAAAAGCGGCAGCTGCAATATTTTAATCTGTAAGTTGTTTGAAACATCATACTTTTAGCATAAAAAGAATACGGTAAAGAAATATGGCAAATAGTAAAATTAATATAACGCAATATGGAAAAGATCTGAATTAACTAAATTGAGCATTAACATAGCTGTAGTAATAATAATATCTCTTAACGAATTTTTTAATTTTAAATTTTGTAAGTTGACTACTACCATAAGGTCGCTTTTGAATAGATATATATTTGTGTCCTAAAAATTGTTAATAAAAGTTTACAATTTCAACAGTAGATTGACTCTATGAATACTTTCATATCATTAATTAAAAACACAATAAACGGCGCCATTTATCCTTATCGCTTTGCAAAACGTGTTGCTGCTTTTGTCTATTATTATTCAATGGGAGCCAGAAACATATTGTTTGCATTAGACAAAAATATGTATTAAGTTCGAATAGATAAAAATCAAAATTTTTTCCTGTCTTGTCACTAATTATAGTAACGGACTCAAATGTAACCAATGAAAATACAAAATTAAGAACTTGCATGCCAACTCAGATTGCAAACGTTATTTATTCTTCAAGATGGAAAACATTGGGCAAAATTTTAATTTTAAACAAATATTAAGCTTTTTTTTTAATTTGATTTTCAAACGAATGTTTCAAATTTTTATTCCATCTTATCCATCAGTTAAATGGAAAATCCAATAAAGATACTAGAGTGCACCTTATTATAACTAAAAAAATTCTAATCAGATTCTTAAAAGGGTATTTTGAAGATATTAGTTTATCATAAGAAAAAGCAACATCTATGAAAATGGGATGCCAAGTTAAGCATATTAAAAATGAAAGCGTAATAACGATAAATCGAATGTAAACAATTATAAAATCCATTAAGTAAAAAAGCACTTTTGAGGCGCAATTAACATAAAAAGTTTCGTACATCCAACAGAGAAATAAAATAAATTGTTTAGCTAAATAAATCCTAAAAATAAAGGCTAAAACAAAAAAGCAGACATTGGCACACAAACAAACATAGACTACTTAAGAAGATAGCGATAAAAAAATATAGATGAATGACAACAAACAACGAAATAAACCAGTGTTTTGTAGGCATACGATAATACGTGACACATTGTATTGAATTACCGCGAGGAATTTTACAGTTGCGAGTTCTATTTTTCCGTATTGTGTGTAAAGCTAAAATTTCACCTTCTTTCAAATTCTTCAAAAATGCAATAGAACTTAAATATTTATTGAAATGTAGACGGTAATTTTGATTTCGTGCAATTCCCCTGATGAAGCTGATTATGCACTTGGATGCTGCAACTAGATTTCGCACTTTCGTTGACCATATCTGCTCACATACAAATAATAACTTTTCCATTTAAATCTCACAAAATTAGTATTTAAGTCTTCAACAAGAGGCCTTATGGAGACACTTGATTTGTATTACCATTGCAGCGATTGTGATGCCTTATTGTATCAAACTTTTTTGTGACATCACTTCTTGGATTGCAATTATATTTTTGGCCCAATAATTCGCATTTGCGGGCATGCGTGTAACCGACATGAGTGAAACAATGCCAACAAATGCGTGAATTTTCAGTGATTTAAAACTCCATGCGTACTTCTGTCCCTCTGATAGTTTCAAAGATTCGAATGGGCGAGGAAGGATCCACAATTTGATATGGCTAGTGTAGTGAATATCCCATCACTGATATAAAAATATATGTAAACCAGCTGATACAAATGTAAACATAAATCAGCTGTAGCTTTAGGTCTTAATTTTAAAACATAATTTGTAATTAGATTTAAGTAGCTTTAAGTACCGTTAATTTTATATATAAGTAAGATAAGAATATTAATAAAATTCAATTGTAAAGTGACACTCAGCCGAGTAATTGGCTCTGGTCTCTTCTCCACTAGCACTATTAGAAAGTGCTCTTGCCTTTGGCATTTTTAAAAGTGCCGGCAAACAAAAAGAGCCAGTGGCGTTGAAAACGCCGGCCTAAATATAAAAA
This sequence comes from Cordilura impudica, assembly GCA_963682025.1. NCBI lineage: Eukaryota > Metazoa > Arthropoda > Insecta > Diptera > Scathophagidae > Cordilura > Cordilura impudica. The sequence goes on along the minus strand of OY821517.1, from coordinate 281,636,839 downwards.
TAAAATTCATTCTTTTTTTTTTTATTATACCTTAATGCGATTCTGCAAACCAAAATGGAAATGGACAGCGTGAAACCAGCAGAGGCAATCCCACAACCTCAACCACTGACAAAACAACAATATTTGCGACGGCAGCAACAAAGGGCTGAAGAAAGAAAGACGGCAATACCAATGACAGAAAAACCCAAAAGAAGACGAGCAGGAAAATTGGTTAAACTACGAAAGAAGCTAGCAGACCTGAAAAGAAGAGTGTATGCCGAAAACCCTCCACTATGGAACATAGATTCCGAAATTTGGACACAAATAGACAAAATTGAACGCGAACTAACAACAAAGAGGCAACGAACATAAAAACCTAAATATATTTTTATTCAAATTGTACACTAAATATTCTATAACGAATTATAAATAACACACATGTACATTACACTTTTTTATATTTATTGAACTACAAACAAAATAATTATGAATTACAAATAAAACAAAAAATTCAAACCTAAATTAGAAAACACTATTGCATTACAATTTAAAATTTCGATCTGCACTTTTACTAAATTAACATAATGAAATACCAAAAATAAAAAACACAATGCCTTGAATTTAGCAAAAAAAAAAAAAAACTTCATATAAATATTTTGCTATTTATAACTACAAGCTTAAACACTAAAAAAAACACATTCTATATTAACATCTTATATTATATGCTTCACTGTTAAATCATTTTATTAAGACAAATCGTAATAATAGAATCTTAAATTTATTTACGCTGATCCCTGAGTCACTGACTGCCTGACTGATTCTGTAACGCTGAAATAATACACACACAGCACTCCCTACAAACCTATGCGAAATACGCAAACAAAATTAAATCTTTCTCATTTTATTCAAACCTAGACAAAATTGTCTCTCTTATTTTTTACCGACCAGTGCTGCTAATAAAATCTTCTGAAAATCGAAAATTTTGGAAACTAAATCGCCAAAATCGTCATTTTTAAAACAAGAAATTTTTAAGAACTCGAAAATTATTACAAAAGGAAACAATAAAATTTATTTATATCATTCATATTACGAACATTATTACAGCATTGGTTATTTCTTTATATAAAAATGTATTAGTGATGAAATTTCAACGAAAAAAATTTAACACAGCAATCAACTAATTAATTTTATTGGTAATTTTATAGGTTTAAAGTATCGCCGTAATTAAAATTTAAATCTTAAATGGAGATGCTATTCAAGGTATTTCCGTTTTGAAACGACTTGACCCAGAATTAAATAAATATGTACATATTTTGTTATTTACATTTACACTGAACAAAAACCATCAATTTTCGATAAACAACCCATTAATTGTTAACCCTTGAAATCGTAATATTTATACTACTGAAAATTTTAAATCTTCAATCATCATTTTAACAAACTTAACAAATCATTTTAACAAATTGAAAAATCGTCGAAATTACAATAAGTTGTCAAAGTTGGCAGCACTGCTAACGACAATAGCACTACATATGTAACATACGATTTCATGTTACATATGGAATAAGTTGAACGAAAAAATGCATAAAAAAAAACTAATATATATTCCAATTCTTCTTTAAATTCCCTTTGGTGGTCAATGAAAAAATTCTGCAAAAAACAAATGAATAAACATTTTTATGTTTTTCTCATTTAACTTCTTTTATCAAACTAAACTTGTCCGTTTTTCTGTTTTTCATCTCAAAATTGTTTTGTGTTGTTAGGAGTGCTTTCGCTCAGGTTCTCTGATGGCCAGCACTTTCCAAAGAGTATGTTTCTTTGTTAAATATTTGAGAAAAAAGAAATCTTCAATGTGGATTTTGTTGTTGTCCAACGTATGATTTCGTTTAAAGCTATGTATTGAAAAGCACTTGAAAAAATAGTGTAATATTAAGTTTAAAATCTAAATTATTCTAACTTTACATAATTTAATTACATTGTAATTTCAGAAGAGAGGTGGGAGAATATTTTTTTTTTTCACTCATAATATTAATTTTTGCATAATTTGCTTTCAAAAAATTTAGAAAAACATATATTACGTAAATAGGTATATTTAAGATTTTAATTTGAATAATTTATTGAAATTATCATGGAAGAATTAAAGGCGATTTGGAATAATAAGTTTTTTGTTAAGTAAAACTAATACGCCCTTATTTTAATTTTTTTGGATTTATAGATAACTTTGCAAACAAATGTAGTTCTCTTTTTTCAGTTTTCTTTGATGAAATATAAAATATTTTTTCTCTTTTATGTAGGTGTATTGGTGTTTGAACTTTCTTAATGGGCGGTATATTTTAAAACTTTTTTTGAATCTTTCTGAATGCATACCATGTCGAAGTCCGTGAACATCATAACTCAAAATCTACTTGACCGATTCTTTTGAAATTTTAGACACCAGATCTACACACAAATCGTCAGGTAACCACGAAGTGTTTTTTTTAATTCCATTTTCTTCCCCATTTTTTAACAACAAATTCCCGAAATTGTATAGCAAAAATCGTTTTCCACTTCAAAATTCTGCAAAAAAAAAAAAAATAAATAAATAAAAAAAAAAACTCTTCACATTTAAAACGTATTTAAATTTTTTTATTTCACGTGATTCGGTAACAAGTTATGATGTTCACCGCAAAACAACAACGCCTCCCGAGATTCGCTGTCACTGACTTATTTATTAAAATTTTTAATTAAAAATTTTTTCAAAGATTCCTCAAATGTTATGCTATAACGTGTGTATGAGATATATAATCCAACATTATTAATGTCTTTAAAAACGAATTATGAAAACACTTTTTAACTTTTAACTTTTAAAACCTTACCCCCCCTTTCAGAAACTTTTAGGAACCTTGCTCTAAAACGTTTTTTTTTTTCTATGCTATTCTATTTTTTCTACAATAAATGGAGTTCGGTTATAACGAACTCGACGGGACCTGCCAAAATAGTTCATTACAGACTAAGTTCGTTATAACCGTATTATTTTTTTGTTTTGTCCGAAAGGTTTAAAAAAATTTTTAGTTGAATAAGTTTATTTATTTTGATGCATTTTAAAAAGCTATAAAACATAAATTAAATTATTTAAAAGATACATATTAATAGTTTGTCTTATTAAGACTAAAATTACCGAGTTTCTATCAAAATAAAATATTTTTTTAAAATCATATAATATTAAAAACTCCTTATGTATAGAAGCAGAAAGTACAAAGGAAAGGTTGGCTAATGGCAAACTTTTGCGAAAATATACATAAAAGGACCTTTTACAAAACTTCATTTGAAAACCGAAGTTTCTGTTTTATATTTTTTACAACTGTTTTTTTTTAATTTTTTTTTTTATTTTTTTTTTAAGTAATTTTAAAAACATTAAAATTAATTTTTTTTTAAATATATAAAATATAGCAAAATTTTGAAATGGAAAAAAAATTTGTTTGTTAAAGTCAAAATAAACGGGCGCCTAGGCGCCACACAATCAATTAGTATTTGATATTACTTCAACTCATGCTTAATCAACTACTTAACTCAACACTTGAAAGAAAAGAACATGAGAAATGTTTTTTTTTTTTTTTTTTTTTTTTATATACGAGAGTTTGTACGAACAAGCTGATCATTTCCAATTTTTAGCTTTCTCTACATTAACTTAGCCAGATCAATTACAAGTCTTGTTATGTGAACAGCTCTTTGTTTTTGCCATTGCAACTACAATCGTCAGGTTTGCTTAACTACACACAGAATTTAACACTTTTTATACTTAAACATTTTTGAAATAATTTCTAATATCGTTTACTATAAACAAACATGTAAGTATGTATCTGTATATGTTTGTATAAGTTTCTTATATCTAGAAATTTAAACTAATTATGGCATTAAATTGTTTTCGAACAACAGTCACGTCCTGTGTTAAACCATCAATAAAAATAAGAGCAGCAACAGATAATAATCAGTATGCTCGCATGTTCTTACTGCAGACATTCTGGCTGATGCTGAATATTCACCTATATGGAATAGAAATGGAATGGAAGTATGGATAAATTAATATTATTTAATATAATTTAAATCGACGGGTATTTAAATAAAGTTAATTATGTTCGTATTAATCGACAGCACACATACAAAACACATTAAATTTTAACAGTTGTTAATCATAAAATTTAATCTATATATATAAAATTCATTTTCTGTTTGTTTGTTTGTTTGTTTGTTTGTTTGTTTGTTTGACCGCTATACAAATTTTTATTTTTCAACGGATTTTCCTGAAATTTGGTGCACACGATCTCTATACCCCAGGAAAGGTCGCCATATACTTTTTACCGGCCACGCCTACTTTTACGCCCACTTTTTATGTAAAATTCATTTTCTGTTTGATTCATATTTGTTCACTATACAAATTTTTATTTGTTAACAGATTTCTCTGAAATTCGGTACACATGATCCCTGTACTCCAGCTAAGGTCACCATATACTTTTTATTGACCACGCCTACTTTTACGCCCACTTTTTGTATACAATTCATTTTCTGTTTTTTGGTATATTTGTTCGCTATACAAATTTTTATTTTTCAACGCATTTCTCTAAAATTTGGTACACACGATCTTTGTACCCCAGGCCAGGTCACCATGTGATTCTTGCGGCCACACCTACTTTTACGCCCACTTTTTGTATACAATTAATTTTCTGTTTTTTGGTATATTTGTTTGCTATACAAATTTTTATTTTTCAACGGAATTCTCTGAAATTTGTTACACACGTTCTCTGTACTCCAGGAAAGGTAGCCGTATGCTTCATACCGGCCACGCCTACTTTAGCGCCCACTTTTTGTATACAATTCATTTTGTGTTTTGGTATATTTGTTCGCTATACAAATTTTTATTTTTCAACCGATTTCTCTGAAATTTGGTATACACGATCTCTCTGCTCCAGGGAAGGTCAACATATTCTATGCCATATGATTCTTGCCGGCCACGGCTACTTCTACGACCACTTTTTATACAAAATTAATTTTCTGTTTTTTGGTATATTTGTTCACTATAGAAATTTTTATTTTTCAAGGGATGTCTAAAATTTGGACACACGATCTCTATACTACAGGGAAGGTCATCATATGCTTCTTACAGGCCACTTTGCTCCAACTTCTATGCATATAAAACTTATTTTTTTACTTTTATTTGTTCCTTTATTTGATTGCTATACAAACTTTTATTTTTCAATAGCTTTCTCATGGCTTTCTCCGAAATTTAGTACATATTCCAGGGAAGGTCGCCATATGATTTTTACCGACCACGCCTACTTTTACGCCCAATTTTCATATAAGATTCATATTTTTTTGTGTGGTATATTTCTTCCCTATACAAATTTGTGCTTTTCAACGGATTTCTCTGAAATTTGGTTTACACGGAAATAACTACACGGTGAACAAATTCCCCAAACTTAAAAAAAGGTACCCAAAAGAAATGAACAAATTCCCGATTTTTTTTTAATCGAAATAAAAAATTAACTTACTTCCCAAATTCATTCTTAAATTTTTACATATTTTTATTTAATGAGTTTTGTTAAATATTTATTTTAGTAAACATTTGCATACTGCTCTCAATATATGTCCTACAATAAATGCATTTAAAATGAGTATTCTTTTCAATAGCATCATTTCCTTGCGCGGAAGCTACGCGCACGGGGAATACAGCTTAGCTAGAATATCGGAATGATCTGAAAAATATATTTTGACAATTAAAATAAGTTGGCAACAGCTGCGCGGCAGCACAGGTGTGGTTGCCAAATGCGCGGAAGCGGCGCGCGACTGCGGACTCGGACTCGGACGCGACGTGCTCTCGGAACACAGCTCAGCTAAAATATCGCAATGCTTTAAAAAATGTGTTTTAGGAATTAAAATAAGTTAACGAAAACAAAGCGGCAGCATGGGTAGTAGCTGCGAGGAAGCGGCGCGCGGACGCGGACGCGACGCGCTCGCGGAACACAGCTCAGCAAAAATATCGCAATGATCTGAAAAATATATTTTGGCGATTAAAATAAGTTGACAACAACTGCGCGGCAGCACAGGTGTGGCTGCCAAACGCGCGGAAGTGGTGCGCGACCGCGGACTCGACCGCGACGGATGCGGACACGACGCGCTCTCGGAACACAGCTCAGCTAAAATATCGCAATGCTCTAAAAAATTTTTTAGGAATTAAAATAAGTTAACCAAAACTAAGCGGCAGCATGGGTAGTAGCTGCGAGGAAGCGGCGCGAGGCGCGCGGACGCGGACGGGACGGATGCGGACGCGACGCGCTCGCAGAACACAGCTCAGCAAAAAATATCGCAATGATCTGAAAAATATATTTTGGCGATTAAAATAAGTTGACAACAACTGCGCGGCAGCACGGGTGTGGCTGCCAAATGCGCGGAAGCGGCGCGCGACCGCGGACTCGGACGCAACGGATGCGGACGCGACGCGGTCTCGGAACACAGCTCAGCTAAAATATCGCAATTCTCTAAAAAATATGTTTTAGGAATTAAAATAAGTTAACGAGAACTAAGCGGAGGCACGGGTAGTAGCTGCGAGGAAGCGGCGCGAGGCGCGCGGACGCGACGCGCTCGCGGAACACAGCTCAGCTAAAATATCGACCGCGGACTCGGACGCGACGGATGCGCATGCGACGCGCTTTCGGAACACAGCTCAGGTAAAATATCGCAATGCTCTAAAAAATATGTTTTAGGAATTAAAATAAGTTAACGAAAACAAAGCGGCAGCATGGGTAGTAGCTGCGAGGAAGCGGCGCGCGGACGCGGACGCGACGCGCTCGCGGAACACAGCTCAGAAAAAATATCGCAATGATCTGAAAAATATATTTTGGCGATTAAAATAAGTTGACAACAACTGCGCGGCAGCACAGGTGTGGCTGCCAAACGCGCGGAAGTGGTGCGCGACCGCGGACTCGACCGCGACGGATGCGGACACGACGCGCTCTCGGAACACAGCTCAGCTAAAATATCGCAATGCTCTAAAAAATTTTTTAGGAATTAAAATAAGTTAACCAAAACTAAGCGGCAGCATGGGTAGTAGCTGCGAGGAAGCGGCGCGAGGCGCGCGGACGCGGACGGGACGGATGCGGACGCGACGCGCTCGCAGAACACAGCTCAGCTAAAATATCGACCGCGGACTCGACCGCGACGGATGCGGACACGACGCGCTCTCGGAACACAGCTCAGCTAAAATATCGCAATGCTCTAAAAAATATGTTTTAGGAATTAAAATAAGTTAACCAAAACTAAGCGGCAGCATGGGTAGTAGCTGCGAGGAAGCGGCGCGAGGCGCGCGGACGCGGACGGGACGGATGCGGACGCGACGCGCTCGCAGAACACAGCTCAGCAAAAAATATCGAAATGATCTGAAAAATATATTTTGGCGATTAAAATAAGTTGACAACAACTGCGCGGCAGCACGGGTGTGGCTGCCAAATGCGCGGAAGCGGCGCGCGACCGCGGACTCGGACGCAACGGATGCGGACGCGACGCGGTCTCGGAACACAGCTCAGCTAAAATATCGCAATTCTCTAAAAAATATGTTTTAGGAATTAAAATAAGTTATTGAAAACTAAGCGGCAGCACGGGTAGTAGCTGCGAGGAAGCGGCGCGAGGCGCGCGGACGCGACTCGCTCGCGGAACACAGCTTAGGGAAATGTCGTATGATAAATTTTATCTACGTATGTGAAATAACTACCTGTTGATAAAAATAGGAAATCTTGCGACACAATATTAAACGTCGCATTAGTCTTTCATTTCTGAAACTTGAATTTGACGTCTCGGCTCAATGATGACCATTTATTGAATGAAGTAATTTAATTTTTAAAAGTTTTGATTCCTTTAATTTGCGAACCTTTCCGTTATATTTTATGTTTATAAATAAACTGAAAAAAAACTTAAAGCGGTTTCGAAGCATTTTTGCTGCAGCATCTTATAAAAAACTTCTAAATTAAAAAATCAAAAAATTTTTAATTGAAATAAAAAATGAATTTACTGCCCATACAAATTTTTGGGGAGAAAGTTCATTTTATTGTGGAATTTGTTAATTGGGGCTAAGTACTCAGCGCTTGGTAAGCATAGTGAACCATTTTTCAAGTCAAAGGTCTTTTTATCCCGGGCAAGACCGGGCAAAAACAGCTAGTATTGTTATATAACTTAATGGTTTTTGGTCATTCAAATAAAATATAATTCAAGAGTTAACTTCCCTATTAAAAAATGGGTTTGAATAATTTCAGAGTGATTTATATATTGTGGTTTGATAGTCTTCCGTTATTGAAGCAATAATGTTGCAGGCTCTGAAACAAAAATAGTTAACATTGAGATATACTTTAGATACTTTAGATTGGAAAAAGTTTTTCGTTTGTTTAAATAAATTGTTTTGTCATTTATATATTTAAACTATATGGGATATTTCAAATTTTTTGAGCACATGCTGAAACCGACATACTATGGCTCTTATTTCGTTAAGTTTTATGAATTGAAAAAAACGTTGTACAGGGTTTAGATGACTACACTTGCAGGATATGACCTGCAAATTTTTACATTGAAAAGTCTTCACCTTAGGAATTGGTGGTCATCTAAATTTCGAAAAATTAAAAAAACGACTCGGAACTTGCAATAATTTTTTCATTCATTCCGCTTTCTTTGTAATAGTTTTTAGCTTACAGATCCAAACCAATACAAAATATAGTCACTAGACCTGGAGGATATATCCACAAAAAAAATTTTTGGTATCGCTGCTGGGTGAAAAGTTGCATGTTGGTTTTCAAGTGAAACCAAAATTTTCCGAATTTGGAACTTTTTGAAGATTTTACATAGCGCTTTTGCGCCGTTTAAAAAAAAAGGGTTTTAAGTGCAGTCTTAAAAAACGGCATAATTTTGTAAAGTTTGAGATATACCAAGTTGGTGTCGGTGCACCAATAACGTATCACGGACATCACAAACTTAAAAGAAATTAGCGTAAATTTTTGAAAATGTAACTTTTTTGCGTCTGACAATCTGAATTGTCTTTTAAGTTAGCTAGTATATTACGTGATATTAGTAACTTCATATAGTGCACCTCCGAGGTGAAAACGCACTTTAAAATTTTAAAAAGCAAAAATTTTATGAACTTTTGAAAATTTTTGCAAAAAACAATTTTTTTTAAGCTTTTTTTATATCAAAACATGGCATGGGAACATGTTTCGCTATTGATTCTTCGCGACGGACTAAACTGATAAAGTGCAAAAAAAATATTTTTTTTTTAATCCTGGCGCGTGCAGGGCAGCTTTTTCCAAACACATTTCGCTTTGTGACATCTAAAGCGCTGTATCAATTCCGCTCAAACGTTCATCGAATGGAAGACTATAGTGAGCTTGATACTAAAGTCGAAAACGCACCAAAAATTTTTAGGATTTAAAATTTTATGGAGGAAACAAAAGTTTCTAACAGCAAAAAGCATCCTTGTATGAAATATTTGATTTTGAATATTTAATATAATTATTTTTGAATTCGGGTTAACAAGTAACCCAGAATCCCAACAAGTATTTTATAATCGGTTCAAAATTAACATTTGCAAAAAAACGCGTTTTTTTTAACCCCTAGAAAGTGAGACTATATTTTTAAACAATATTCACGAGGGCCACCTTAACAAATTTTAACAAAACAATTGAAACACACTACCGCGAAAACTGCCAAATTACGGCCGATGCAATGACATCTTAAAGAACTTGCTTTATTATAACAAGTAAGAAAATTATAGTCGGTCTAGACCGACTATATGATACCTTATACTATGCGTTTAGAGAACCTATCTCTTAGACCCAACTAACTGGATATAGAAAATAAGCATATCGCAAATTGGTGTAAGAAGGTCAGTTAGGTATTGGGTTTTAAATAACAATAATAAGTAAGAAAATTATAGTCGGTCTAGACCGACCATACGATACCCTTAACCATGGTTTAGAAACCCTCTCTCTTCGGTCCAACTTACTGGATATAGAAAATAAGCAAAAACCAAATTTGAGTGGCATTGTTATTATTTTTTTTTTTGCTGCAGATATGAAGAAGTTCATATCGGGTGCTATATTTATATATGTGGACTAGGCCAAAAAATGGACCAATCCTAACCGTATTTGGTAAAGTCACTTATATTTTGAAAAAATACATTCAAAGCAAATTTAAGGAAAATCTGTGCAATATTTTTGTTTTTTGATAGATTTAAGTGAAGATCGGGAAGCAGCTCTATATGGGGCCTATGACTAATAATTTTCTAATGGGGATTATTTTTGGACTACTGATTAATGGATATAATAAACACATACAAACCCAATTTGACTAAGATTTATATGATAATTTGGATCTTATGGCAATTTATGTTGATTTCATAGGGGTCATTTGTATGGGGGCTAGTTCTGAACAAGGACCGATTCTCACCAATTTCAATAGCATTCATTCTATGGCTGACAAAAGCTCATATACCAAATTTCTTCAATATATATTCATATTTGCGACCTGTAGTTTGATTTAAAAGTGTACATAGACACACAGACGGACGCTAAAACAACTCAGAAAGTGATTCTGAGAAGATCGGCAAATAAAAGATGGGTCTAGGTTAAATATTTTTGGTAGTTACAAACAGCAGCACAAAGTCATTATACCCAAACCACATAGTGGTTTAGGGTATAAAAACAATGCCATCAAAACAAAAAATTGCTGATTAAAAAAAAATTGAAAACGGCTTAGAATCTATCACTGAAACCCAAGATTTAACTAACGAAACGTCAGTTAAGGACCACCTTGTTATCATTACAATAGATATGTTCCGGCACAACAATATCTTTTAAAAGTCTTGCAAAACTCAAGCATTGAGTAATTTCATATTTACGCTCTTCGCTCTCATTTGCTATTTTTCTGGTGGAACGACTTGAAGCAAAAACCGTGATTCATAATTAATTATTCTTCTCAATCACTGCTTGATTCCAACAAATTTTCATATAAAACTAATTTTTCCATTTTATTTATTTTTACCAAAATTTTATTCTTTTCGATAAAAATCAAAAAACCAAAACAAGGATTGAAAACAACTGCTTCTGTCACTTTTCGTAAATGGTTGAAACTTACTCACACAAATTTGTTCTAGCAAAGTTCAAGCTGTTCGCATGGTGAGTTGTGGTGAGAAACTGCAAATGTCTCTCTTTAGCTTGACCTTTTTCTGGTGGAACGCACTCGACTAATGTTCAACATACTTGAACATGCTTCAACATCGTGCGGGAACAGAACTATTGTGTGTTTGTTTGTTTGTTTGTTTGTTTGTAGGAGGTAATCTCCGTAACTACCCATCTGATCTTCCTGAAATTTTCGCAGAGTCTTACCGCAGGTATAAGAAGTGCTATAGGCTATAATTTTTTAAATATTGTTAGTGGGCGTGACACCTCCAACGCAAAGTAAATTTTTAATATCATATACATATATTGAGTATTATGATAAGGAGAGCTTTGCAAATTTGTGTGGGGTCACCTATTGTTAATATCAGTAGCTACGCCGGATATGGGCGCGATCGGATAACTGGGCCTGGTACCTCACATACAAGTAATAGTTCTATATTATATATCTCGAGTACTGTGATAGAGAGCGCTTTTCAAATTTGCCTGATATCACCTATTATCAATGTGAGTACTCGGACAAAAAATGGACAGGATCGGACCAATAGGCGTGGCAACTGCCATACAAATAAAATATAAAATGCCATTTGTTTGGACAACTGTAATAGTGAGAGTCTTGGGACCTTGTGTGAGCCCATAAGTTATTCATGTGATTAGTTAGACAAGAAATGGGCGTGATCGGAGTAGTCGGCGTGGCACCGCCCATACAAGGTAAATATATGGTATCATATAACTGGTGTGCTAAAAAAGGGAATCTTTGACACTTTGCACGAGCCTATCAGATTTTAGTATGAGTAGTCGAACAAAATGTTGGTGGGTTCACATCAATGGGAGTGGCACTCCCTATTTAATGTCATATATCTGGAGTACTGTAAAAGAGAGAGCTTTGTGGCTTTGCGTGAGCCCATAGGTTCTTTGTATAATTAGTCGAACATCAAATTGGGCGTGATTGGAGCAGTGTTCGTAGCACCCCCCGTGCAAAGTAGATATCTATTATCATATAACTGGTGTACTATAAAAGGGAAAGACTCGAAATTTTGCACGAGTCCATCAGATATTAATGTGAATAGTAAAATAAAAATCGGGCGGGATGGGATTAGTGGGCGAGGCACCTCCAATTAAAAAATATGAAGTACTAATGAACTTTTGACAAGTTCATTAGTTATCAATTTTATTTGCCGTGGAAAATATATCGCCAAAAATATATCACCCAAAAATCGCGATATATAAAAATCTTCAAAATCAAAAATGGACAAAATCAAAAATCCCTAAAAAGAAGAATTGATAAATGATATTCTAAATTCAAGGCCAATAGTTAAGTGTTGCCAGATCTAATTTGAAAAATCCATGTTCTTCTCATGGGGAGCTACATGTACCTTGCTCCAGGTTAGGAACGCCGAAAAATCTGATAATTGTTGTACCAAATGAAACAACAAAAAGCTTTGAATATCAGCAAGCGTTGAAATAAAAGAATCTATACTAATAATCTATACTAACATAATAAACAGTTAATGTGTATTTGTTTGTTTGTTTGATTGTAGGATTTAATTTCCGTATGTACTCATCCGATCTTCCTGAAATTTTGACAGAGTCTTACTGCGGATATGGGAAGTGCTACAGGCTGTAATTTTTTACAGCCATACAAAGTAAATTTCTCATATCATATATATTAAGTACTATGATAGAGAAAGCTTTGCAAAATTGTCTCAGGTCATCTATTATTAACGTGAGTAGTCAGCAAAAAAAAAAATGGGCGGGATGGCACCCCCACACAAACTTAATATTAAAAGTGATATATCTGAATTACTGTAATAGTGAAAGCCTCGGGACTTTGCTTGAGCCTTTTATTACGATTTGCGGGGGTGTGGGCGGAGGGGGTAGCGAAGCACACCGGGTTACATCTAGTTTTAAATAAATTTATATATGCATACACGATCAAAAAAAAAATTTTTTTTTTCAGTGTATTTTAAAAAGTATTGAAGCTTTTACAAATATTTTAGTGTGGTAAGAACGCCATTGAGGGGTATTATCCATACTGATTAACGCGAACGGATTTCACATGCAAAACTATCGGTTTATACACACGCAAATCGACAATGATGTCAGACAAAATAAAAAACTTGAAAAAAATTGTCTAGGTGCCGTAAATTTTTGAAGTTGCCCATATATACACAGAGAACGGATTCGTTGTGGCACCTGAATTTGTTGTCTTTGGTAGTCCTACATAATTTATTACTATTCTGTTGTGATTATCTTATATATATAAAAATCAAACGCTGTGCGTTAGTCTCGCTAAAACTCGAGAACCACTCAACCGATTTACAAACTAATGTATGCGTTGGAAAGGTTTGCTTTCACTGATAGTTTAAAAGGAAAGAACATCGAAAAATATCAACGCATATGCATTTTACGCTCACTTTTGTGGTGGTGTGTTTTCGCATATGAAATGTGTGAAATCATAATGGAATTCATTTTTATTTCTTTTACTGGCAGGAGCGGTAACTGTTAATATGGTTAGCGCTATGAATTATTACGCGTATCGATTATGGTACATATCGTAGTAATGAAGCAGTATGGCGTATACTCACTCTCTTTTGCAATACACGAAACGGTCGGGTAGAGTATTCAACATTTAGGTCTGCGTATTTGCTTTAATGAACAAAATGCAGGAATTTGGGCATGATGTTACCTAATCGTCCTTTGCACGACGAATTCAACCACGAACTACAAAGAGAACAGAAATACGATACAGAGGTATTAATCGAGGCAGTCAGTACAAATGTCAATCAATTAAATCAACAAAAAAAATTGCAAACGACTCATTGATTGAAGCTGTGAACAATGAAACTGGTGGCATATACTTCCTGGATGCCCCCAGAGGAACTCGAAAATCTATTTTAATATTTTGGCGTCGATTAGATCAGAGCATGAAGTGACACTTGGTTCGTCTGGAATAGCAGCTACTTTGCTGTAAGGCGGACGAACTGCACATTTGGCTTTGAAATTGTCACTAAATATTCAAACCTGCAACATAGCCAAAAATAGTGCAATAGAAAAGATTTTACAGAGACGCAAATTGATAGTTTTTGATGAATGTACGATGTCTCAAAAAAGTTCCCTAAATGTACTGGAGAGAACATTAAAAGATCTTCGTAACAATCAAACCCTTTTTGGTAGATCCACGATTCTATTATCCGGTGATTTTCGTCAGACTCTTCCTGTTATTCCACGATCAACTACAGCTGACGAATTAAATGCATTCTTGAAATCATCAGTTTTGTGGCGACATGTAGAGACCATCCGATTGGCTGGCATGCGAGTTTTTCTGCAATATGATCAAACTGCAGATGTGTTTTCGAAACAATTGCTGGACAATGGTATTGACAAATCGCAGTTGACATCTCGACCGGATTAATAACGTTGCCAACTGATTTCTGCCAGTTGACCGAAATAAAGGAGGAGCCCATTCAACACTCTTTCCAACCATTGAGCAAAACTTCAAAAACCAGAATTGGCTGAGCGAACGAGCCATATTGGCGGCTAAAAACAAAGAGGTTGATAATCTCAACACAACTATTCAAAGTTTCATTACGGTGCAATTATTTGCATACAAATCGCTCGACACAATTATTAACCCAAATGAGGCAGTCAACTATCCCCCAGAACTTTTGAATTCATTGGAATTGCCTCAGAATTTACAACTGAAAGTCAGCTCTGTCACCATAATGTTGCGTAACATAAACCAACCTCGCAATGGAAGGCGATTGGCTGTGAAAAATCTCATGAACAATGTCACCGAGGCGACGTTTATCAAGGGAAAGTGTAAAGGAGAGGATGTTTTGATTCCGCGCATCCCCTTGATTCCAACTGACGTGCCATTCGAGTTTCAACGGCTGCAATTCCCCGTACGTCTGGCCTACGCGATGACCATTAACAAATCGCAAGGCCAGTCCTTAAAATATTGCCGTATTAACTTAGCGTTTGCGTGTTTCTCGCACGGACAACTATATGATGCATGTTCGCTTGTCGGCAAGCCGTTATCTTTATTTGTCTACGCGCCGCAAAACAAAACAAAAAACATAGTTTAGCAAAAAGCTCTGAATTTAATATGTATTTAATTTTTTTCTACATATCTCCTAGATAAAGAGATAAGTTCATACAAATAAAATACATTTAACTAAATTAAATTAGAAACGACTTTCATTTATTTACCAAACAAAACTCTAACTGTAGGCAATACTGCCAATTTCAATGAATTGGAGATTTGATGATGATTGAAATTCATAACAGAAGATTTATAATAAAATCAATATTAAGTGGAACGAAGTTCACCGGGCGCAGCTAGTTGAATAATAATTTTAAATTATCGTATTAAATTTTATGGCAACATATTTTTAATATAAATTCGATTGTATCAGTTGTAATATGTAATTTATAGAATGGAATGTTGTTTTTTTTATGGATTGAAACAACCACTACCGTGGTAACGTATTTGCTTAGTGCACTATCCACAGATGGTATTCAACCACATGATTTTTTTTAGTTTATTTTATTTTTAAAATATATTTAATAAAATTCAAAAAAATATCATACATGACAAAAGAAGTTCTATATCTAATCCCAAGTTACGTGTTTTCACCTATGACATTCAAATATGTATGTCAACAATTCACAGGAACAAACAGCAATAGGAAGGAACACATGATGACACATCCAGTGTTAAATCTATATTAATTTTATCATTTCTCCAAAACACGATAACTTCATTAAAAAGGAAGAAAGGAAAATATCTTACTGGCAACGCGAGGAGCTGGCGTATTTATGGTGCACTTCACACCACACAATCTAATTATACCCTCCACTCCAGTGTGCAGAGGGTATATATAGTTTGTCATTCCGTTTGTAATAATTAGAAAAAAAATTTTGGACCCTATAAAATATATATATTTGTGATCCTTATAACAACCGGAGTTGACATAGCGATGTCCGTCTGTCCGTCTGTGGAAATCACGATGACGGCATCAATCGGGCAGTTAGGTTGCTCGTTGATATAAAAAATGATTCACTAACATCCTGGAAAGTTTGCCGTTTGAAATCGTCCAAATCGGTTAATCAGGGCGCGAGATTTGAATAAAGAACTAAAAAAAGTCTTGAAAAAATATAATTTTCCATTGTGGTGTTATGAATAGGTGGTGTTATAAATATGTGCTGGTTAAAGGCTAACTATTTGGGGTGTGGTCCTTGCAACCGGCAGAGTTTGCCACTGGTTGTGCTTGTGGTGTCCTGTGTTATGTATTTAGGAGTGTGGGGTTTTACAACCGGCAGAGTTTGCCACTGGTTGTGCTATTGCATTTGCCGATCTTACTATTGTAAGGGCAAATGGAAACTTTTGTAATAAAACTAAGGCAGTTGTTGCCGATTTAGTGTTTAAAATTCAAGTCTGTTTTATTTTGGGTTTTACACCCTTTTTATACAATTTGTCATGATCTAACTTATTCTAGCATATAGTTAGTGTTACATTTGTTTCACTCAGTACTATGAAGGATCGTATTGCTTTATTCTACATTCCAATTACAATGTTATTTGCTTGGTATGCACTCAAATAATATGAGTCACTCACATATTATTTGTTACATACTTACATATGTACATGCCATGCATAGAACAGTTTGACTCATTATCGATATTGTCTGTTGCATATACACATTGTGTAAATGATATTTTAAATTGTCATCGATACTATTGATTGTCTGTTCTATGTATCATGTATGCATTGTAGACATGTGTGGTACACTACACCCTTACCCTTAAGAGAAAAATTAGGGAGGTAATATTTAACTGCATAATTTTTCTTATCAACTTCATAATACCGTTACAAAATTTCTTAAATTTATTGGTTAAAATATTTATATACAATTTGTTATTAAAATATTGTATTAATTAACAATTATTCTTATGATATTTCTTAATATTCTATATATTTCTTTAAATTGTTATTGTGCAATTCTTTTTCTTTGCCATTATAATCTATAGTGGTGTTTACACCATTTCTCTTAACAATTTTATATGGTCCCTTATATGGACTTTGGTTTTTCTTTCTATTCTCTACTCTTATTAGAACTAAATCTCCTATATCTAGTTTAGGTTGGTTGCTATATTTATCCTTTTCAATTCTATTATTTTTTATACTAATTGTCATTTCTTTTGCTCTATTCAACGAGAATTGTAATCTAACTCGTAGTTCTCTAACGTAGTCGTCATAATTGTAGAATTTATTTTCATTTTCATTTTCTAGAATGTCAGATGGCAAGCATGGTAACTTTCCGTATACTAATTCAAATGGTGTGTAGCCTGTGTCAATGTGTGGTGCTGTATTATAGGCAAAAGTGAAATATGGAATCCACTTGTCCCATTCATAATCAGTTGCTGTTGTCAATAAAAACTCATTCAGAACTCTATGATTCCTCTCAACTGAACCTAGTGTTTGATGGTGATAGGGTGTTGAAAATGCTTGTTTTATCTGTAATAATGAGCATATGTTACGCATTATCTCATTTGTAAATTCTGTTCCCTTGTCTGACTTAAGTACCTTAAATTGACCATACTTCAAAATAAATTGTTCGACCAATGTTTTGGCTGTTGTAATTGCATCTTTTGTTGACATTGGGTGTGCAACAATGAATTTTGTCAGCTCACATTGCATTGTTAAAATGTATCGGTAATCATTTGAAATTCGAAGCGGTCCTACAGTGTCAATTGAAATCACTTCAAAACTGTTGCCTGGTGTGTCTGTTAGTGTGAATGGTTCCCTTATGTGTTTTGTTTGTTTGTTTTTGTTACACTTATCGCAATATGATACAAAACTCTTCACCATCTTATTCATGTTTTTCCAAATATACCGCTGTTTTAGTTTAATTACTGTTTTTCTTATACCCAAGTGGCCTGCATGGGTGGCATTATGAAATTCATCTATTAGTTTGTATTTTAATATTTCGTTTGTTATTCTCTTTGGGGCATTATATATTAATATTTTTAGTTGAGGACTTTTATCATTTATTTTTATCTTTGCATATGCTTCTTTTATTTCTTCTTTTGTATATACTTTAAATATTTTATCATTATTTGGTAGCGCTACTTCCTTTATATTTTCCTTTCTCATTTTAGATATCAGGTTCTTCAGTAACGAATCTA
Source organism: Cordilura impudica (assembly GCA_963682025.1). NCBI lineage: Eukaryota > Metazoa > Arthropoda > Insecta > Diptera > Scathophagidae > Cordilura > Cordilura impudica. The sequence goes on along the minus strand of OY821517.1, from coordinate 281,618,483 downwards.
GTTTCGCTGAATTATTGCTGAATCTTGCTAGCTTTTCATTATATTTTCCATTATTAATATTTTGGGTACGTAATTTCTTCATGGTCGAAACTGGTTTCGATGAATTATCATTACGTCCTATGTGCACTATATTATTTTCAATTTTTATATCGATATCTTCTATATTCTCTATTTCATTAAATTGCAATTTCTTTATATTTTTGACGTCATTAATGGAGGTGCATTCCCATATTTGAAGTTGATCAGGCTTCTGAGAGTTACATGTTTCCAATTTATTTCTGTCTACACGTGTATTATTTTCATTATTATTGTTTTCTTCATTATTTATCATTTTATACATATCTTTAGTTGTTGCCTCATTAATTTTATTTTTCATGGCCCGTGTTGTTACTAATATTTTTCTCTCTTTCTCTTCATGGTTTCGTGGTATCATCTGTTTTAATATATCTGAGTTAATTTCTATCCTGGAAAGTGCGTCAGCGTTAGTATTCATCTTTCCTTTTTTATAAACAATTGAAAAATCATAGTCACTTAAATCCAATCTAATTCTAGTCATCTTTGATGAAGGGTTTTTATGTGAAAATAGTGAGATTAAAGGTCTATGGTCTGTTACTACTATGAACTTTCTACCGTACAGGTAAGGTTTGAAAAAATTTATACTCCAATGAATTGCTAATAGTTCCTTTTCAATTATCGGTTTGTTGATATCATGTTTTTGTAATGATTTACTAGCATATGAAATGGGTAAATCTTGGCCTATTTCGCCTTGGGATAAAACGGCTCCTAATGCATAGTTTGAAGCGTCGGTAGTTAAAATAAAAGGTTGTTCAAAATTTGGGTATTGTAGTACAGGGGGTTTCATTAACTTTTCTTTTAGTTTATCAAAAGCGTTTTGGCATTCTTCTGTCCATAAAAATTTTGCTTTCTTCTTTAATAGTGCATTTAGACTTTTGGCAATGTCAGCGAAATTTGGTATGAATTTTCTGTAGTAGTTGCAGAATGCAATGAATCGTCTTACTTCGTCCGTGTTTGTGGGTGTTGGATAATTTTTTATTACTTCGTACTTGGCTGGGTCTGTTTTCACACCGTCCTTTGTTATTAAATGTCCCAGATAGACTACTTCTGGTCTCAAAAAACAACATTTTTTTGGGTTAAGTTTTAGATTATACTGTTGTAACCTGTTCAATACTTTTATTAAATTTCGATTGTGATGTTGCAAACTACATCCGTACACGATAATGTCATCTACGTAAAGAAATGCTTCGGATTCTAGTCCCGAAAGTGCTATTGTAAGCATTCTCTGAAAACTATTTGAAGAAATTTTCAGTCCGAATGGCAGTCTTTTAAATTGATAGTGACCTTGCTGTGTAGAAAAAGCTGTTAATGCTCTAGAATCTTTGTCCAATTTGATTTGATGAAATGAACTAGTCATATCGAGTGTAGAAAACCATCTGGCTCTGCCTAATTTATCTAAAATGTCTTCTAATCTAGTTAATGGAAATTTGTCATTAACAATTTTGTCATTTAGTTTCCTAAAATCTACTACTAGTCTCCATTTCTTTTTGTTCTCCGTGTTCTTTTTTGGTACCAAAAGGGGTGGAGCATTGTATGGGCTGACTGATGATTCTATTATGTCATCATTAAGCATTTTCTGCACCTGTTCATTTATTATATTTGTGTGTGAATGTGGTAACCTGTAGTTCTTTATATATACGGGTGTGTTGTCTGAGGTTGTGATTTTCTGATTGTAAAAATTGTTGACTGTTAATTTTTCGTTTTCCAAGTGAAATACATTCTGATATTTTTTAAATATTTTTACTAATTCTGTTTTTTCATTATTGTCATTAGTATTTAATTGTAAGTCATCCAATATCTTTTCAAAACGTTCGTCGCTGTGTATGCTATTGTAATTTAATATGTTATAGTTTTTAAGTGGGTCAGTTTGAAGTTGAATACCCTTTAAAATTACCGCGTCGTTCGTTGTGTTTAATATTTTTATATGTGTCATGCCGCTTTTGGGTGCTATTGAATTACTTAGAAAAATTCCTTCCTTCAATTCATTATTGAATATGACGCAATCTTCTGTGAGGTTCAATTTTATTGCTTGGATAATTTCTGTTCTTGGTGGTATTGTTACATGCATTGTATCAAGTGCCTTCGCTTGCATGGGAAGTGTAATTGTTTCATCATTATTAAACAAAGAAATTGTATATGTTTCATAGTCGATTTTACCAAGGTATTTTCTCAAAAAATCTCTACCTAATATTCCGTCTGTTTCTATTGGAAAGTCTGATTTTACTAGTTGGAAAGAGTGTCTGTATATTTCGGTCGTTAGTGACAATTCTAATTTTATTTTGCCTAGAGAATAAATTTCTTCTGTAGTTATTCCTGTTAATTTACATTTTTCATCTGGTTCATATTGTTCGCCTTCAAAGTCTGTTTGCATTCGACAGAGTGATATGTCTGCGCCTGTATCTATGAGAAATGTTAGTTGTTTATTCTTGTATTTGGCGTATATAAAATTTGTGTTGTTGTCGGATACTTTAAATACTCTTAATTTTGGCCGTTCAGAATATCCATCTATTCCGGGCCTGACTCGTTTCCCGAAGTTTGTATAGTATGTATGTGTCCATTGTTTCTATTGTTATTGTTATTCTGGTTTCCCCCATTGTTTCTGTTGTTATTCCTAAAATTATTATTTCTACTGAAGTTAGTATTATTTCTGTTATCGTTATTGTTTCTATTAAAGTTCCTATCTGTGTTGTGCCTATTTCCAGTATTGGTGTAACTGTCATTTCTACTGAAACTTCTAGACGAGTTGTTATTTCTAGTCTGGTTCCGCTGTGAGTAATGTGGTCGTTCATTTCTAAAATGTAAAACTGAGTTATGATTTACTTTTCGCTCATTTTCCAATTCCAATGCGAGCTCGGATGCTTCTTGCAGATTATTAGGTCGAGCTGCGTATATGGTCGATTTAAAGTTCTCATTCAAACCTTTTTTAAAAATGTCTAAAGCTAATTTATTATTCAGTCTAATTATTACGTTTTTCTCTGCTTCTGTTACGTCATTTCCCAGTTCCTCGATACCTAACTTGTTTAGGTTATCTATTGTCGTCATTATCTTTTCCTTGAATGAATTTATAGACATTTTCCTTTGGAATAGTGTATTCAATTTAGCCTGTAGTTCTGGTATTGTCTTATTGCTTTTGTATCTTTGTTCTAATAATTTCCTTAGTTCTTCAAAATTTTCTGGCTTTGTATAGCTCCCTATTGCTGTTCTGACATTTGAGGTAAGCTTAGCATGATATATGTACTGTAGAAAATCTATTTTTGCTGTCTCTGATAAAGTTTTGTTGATGAGTTCTGCTGTTATTAGAAAACCTTCTAATTCTACATAATTACCGGTGAACAATGATAGTGTTTTTGAAACTGTTTCTAAACTAAATGCTGCCATTTTAGTGTCTTCTGTTTCCGTTTCTGTAGATTTTCCTAGTAAATATTCCTTAATGTCCTCATATATATTATTAAACTCTTCCTCAGAAGTTATTGTATTTCCTTGTTCAATTTTTGTTATTTGAAATTCTTTTCTTAGTTCCTCAATATATGCTAATTTGTTTTGGATAGTTTTCTTTGTATATGTCCTTCCTGGACTTTTCTTTAAAATTTTTAATAACTCTTTTAATTTTCCAATTTGTTCTTCCATTTAGATAATTTTACAAAAATTTTCTTTTCTCTTTTTTATTTTAAAAATAGTATAATAGACAATTTCATAAACAATATTTCTAACAATTATGTTTTCAATTATTTATTTAAAATAGTACATTTAAAAAAAAAATTTTTCTTCAATTATTAAAATTAATTTTATGTAATTTAAGAATATTATAATTGCTAATTGTAATAATATAAATATAAATAATATCTCTAATATGTCATTGAAAGGCATATTTTATTTTCTTCTTATAAAGTGTTTGCTGATTGAAAATATTTTATCTATTACATCGGATTTTTCAATAGTGTCATGTAATTTCGATGCTACTCCTCTGATTTCACCCTGAATAGCCCTGAACAACAATATTGTAATTGTTATAAATATAATCAATGGAAATACAATGCTTCGTATAATTGTACACATTTTATAATAAGTTTCTATTTATTTAAATGTTCTCTGATTTAAAAAAATTTTTCTTTTTGTATCTGTTAATTATTTATTTTTCTTGTTCTTTTTTTTTTTTTTCTTTTTATGCTGGTTTTCAGTTCCTCAATCTTTGACCAAATTTCTTGCGATTTTTCCCACGGGATTGGATTTTCTTCTTCCCTTACAATGCGTAGCAGGTCTGCTAATTTTCTCCGTTCGTGCACTAGCCGTCCTCCTCTTTTCTTCTTAGCAATCTTTGTGTCGACTATCGGTATTGCTGTTAATTTTTTTTCCGTCTTCCTCGCTAGGCTTTGCCTGTATTCCTCGATTGTAAGCCGTTTTGGTCCTTGTACCATCGGTTTGTATGCTGGTGGTGGTGTTGCTGGAACACTTAAGGATGAAGGAACGTATTCGTCGGACATGTGTTTATATATGATGTTTAGATGAAAGTGTTTAAATTAGTTCCGAGGTCGTCGTCCAAAGGATCGCCATGTGGTGTTATGAATAGGTGGTGTTATAAATATGTGCTGGTTAAAGGCTAACTATTTGGGGTGTGGTCCTTGCAACCGGCAGAGTTTGCCACTGGTTGTGCTTGTGGTGTCCTGTGTTATGTATTTAGGAGTGTGGGGTTTTACAACCGGCAGAGTTTGCCACTGGTTGTGCTATTGCATTTGCCGATCTTACTATTGTAAGGGCAAATGGAAACTTTTGTAATAAAACTAAGGCAGTTGTTGCCGATTTAGTGTTTAAAATTCAAGTCTGTTTTATTTTGGGTTTTACACCCTTTTTATACAATTTGTCATGATCTAACTTATTCTAGCATATAGTTAGTGTTACATTTGTTTCACTCAGTACTATGAAGGATCGTATTGCTTTATTCTACATTCCAATTACAATGTTATTTGCTTGGTATGCACTCAAATAATATGAGTCACTCACATATTATTTGTTACATACTTACATATGTACATGCCATGCATAGAACAGTTTGACTCATTATCGATATTGTCTGTTGCATATACACATTGTGTAAATGATATTTTAAATTGTCATCGATACTATTGATTGTCTGTTCTATGTATCATGTATGCATTGTAGACATGTGTGGTACACTACACCATGTTGTTCTTGTCACGATCACGCGCTCAATAGTATAGCTAAGGCGATCATTTTTAGTGGGAATGATTCATCAAATTCATGGGAAGATTTCTATTTCAAAAATCGTTAAAATCCGTTAAAATCGGTGCAACAGGTCCAGGGAAATCTCTGAAAAAGTAAAAAAAAATGAAAAATATGATGTTTCTATATTGTTCTTGTTGTTATTCTAAGTGTTGTATTGTTGTCACAGCTGGACTTGTTGTTTTTGTGGTCGTTGTGGTAATAATATTATAAAAACTAACCCTTTGTACATTTTTTTTATCAACTCTGGTAGAAAAATTTAAAAGTTTCCATTGTTTTGGCACCACTAAAAAAATTTACTAGATCATTTGAGCCTGCCTGCAAAGTTTGAGATCGATTGGGTCACGGGAAAGGGGTTAAAATCGATCCAAAATTTTTTCGACAAGCAGACACAACGAGTTAATATAAAGGTAGTAAAAATTCACCAGCATCTAAAGCAAATAATGCTAAAATATGTACCTAGTTGTTAATAAAAAAAAAAAACAATGTATATTTAGCAAAAAAAAATTTTATATATTAATTTATTTAAGGAGAAAAACACAAAAATAACGTTTGATGTTGTATTTTTTGTGTGTAATATTTACATATACATACATACACATATTAAATAATACAAATAATATATATATATAGAATATATGCATGTTAGAAATAAATCGGTATATTATTTTATTTACATAAATTTCTGCAATATTTTGTTGTGGGGAAAATACATTTCTTTTGCATTAACAGAGTGTCACTTTATTTTTCTCATCGTGGCTATGCCACAATAGATGGCGCCACAATTTTTGTTCTAAATAGCTTTGCAATACATAGTTATTTCTATTTTAACATGAATGTCAATATTTTCAAATAGATATTATACATAACAATGTTAAGAGTATACACGGGCTGGTCTCTTATTTCATACGTTTTTTCATTACTGTTTTACAAATATGAACATAAGTTTGGCATATTAACTTTTTGTTGTCTTTACAAAATAGAGTTACCGAGCTATCAAAGAGTTTTTTGCTTTCAAAACAGTTCTTCAAAGTCATATAGAATTATTGTTCTGCTTTACCTACAAAATATCTGATTGCAATTACATCTAATTTTTAAAAATTGTTTATAATTACTAAAGCAGTATCATTCACATAAATACAAAATTGCACTTTTTAAATTTTCCATTCAAATTTTAGAAAATATCAATTCTAAAAACTGGAATTAAAATTTCCAATTATAAATTATAAAATATTAATTGAACTTCAGAAAATCATATCAAAACGTCGGAAATAATAATCTTAAATTTAGAAGACATCGATTGCATCAAATTGCAAAAAAAACACCAAATATGTTTACATTTAAAAAATGTTTACATAAAAAAAAATATTGGCATTCAAGAGAAATTAATAGCTTTTCATTAACTTCTTTTAACGATAGTCGAATCGTTAAAAAAAGAATATAGCAAAATTATCAGTAAAATTTTTAAACGATATTCGCTATTGTTAAAGTCAGCTGTTGTTGTTATCTAAACGACAACCATATTTGTGTTGTTTACTCAATCGATAAAAAACTTAAATTTTTAGGTTGAAATGTCGTCATACATAAATAAAAATCATAAAATAGTGAAAATATTTTGCGTCTATCAAAAAACTTTTTTATATAAATAAAAAAATGAAATAGCATATTCAATTCATTATTTAATTTCCAAATAAATAAACAGAAATATTAGTAAAAAAAAATAGAGATATTAAACATAAACATAAAATCATCCTGTCAAACACGAAGTAATTTGTTTTTTCTATTCTTCTTTGTGTTTGTCGCTTATTTTGACAGAGATGCCACTCGTTTACAATTTAAATAAATAGAATAATAGATTTGTCGACTGTCGTTAAGGTGTATGTACTTAGTGAATCACTTAATCCTTAAGATGCTATTACATGATGTGTTTTTTACATATGTACTGTCAAATTTTCCCACAACACAAGTTGTACACATCGCGTGGTACATATGAAACATTGTTTATGTACAATACATGTGGAAAGTCACATGTACATTTTTCAATTAGAACAGGTTCTATTTTTGCATGACAAACTTATGAAAATACAACACTGCTTGTGGCGAAAGAAAAACATAGTAAATTATAAAGATTAATATTGAAAGAAAAATAAATTGTTTAATATTAACTAACAATTAATAAATATATAATTTTTTTTTTAACAATAATTTTTTGTAAATTCACAAATTAAATCAGCTGTTGTTTACATTTAGAGGTTATGTCATACGGAAATACATATGCACGTGTGATAGCAAAAATTATGAATCGTATGTAAAAGACAATTTTGGCAGACATGAGGAATTTCATATGGATATAAAAAGTGACTGTACATATGCAAAAACACATCGTGCAATAGCACCTTTAGTGCAAACAACAATAGCTGTCGATATATTTTGCCATTGTCGGATCGTTGAAATTTACAGAATCGGACTACAGAATACATTAATTTAAATTCAATGAATTTTATAAAATCTCAAATGATATTTAAGAATTGCGAACATAAAAATTGTTACATAAATAAACGCAATTTGATGAGAATGTTATTTATATATAAAATTTCACAATTTTTTTTGGATGAATATTTGAAATTTTTCAGAAAATAAAGATAACAAATTATTTTATTTAAAATTTTTGCGATATTTGGTTTTTTGCGTTTGGCATGCCTAATTTAATTATTTATTATTATAAATTTATTTTCTATGTTTTCCAAATATGGCAATATTTTTTTGAAAAAAAAGTTGAGAGAGCTTTTTTCGGTTATTATTTAGTTACTCCATCCGAACTATAGGCCGCAATGAAGAAATATTTGGCCAGTTAAAAGCCAAAAAAGCACGATTTAATGCATATAGCCACCCTACACAACCATTGCCTTTGCAATAGAGGTTAGGGCGACCTATTTAATTAGCAAAAACTAAATTAAACGAGAAGTTATGTCATATAACCGGAAACGCATGCATATAGGAAATGCATGTATATTTTTCCAACATTTTGTTTACATTTATCATCAATATTCAAACCGATGTGGAGGGTATCAAATATTCGGCACAGCCGAATTTAACACTTTTACTTGTTTTTATTCTCAACTTCCTATGATGCCCGCCACTTCACATTGCATTAGGCCCTGCAGATACCGAATGAATGGTAAGAAAACTATTTGTATTTGATGGCATAGATAGAATAAAAGTATGCCCGCATAGATCATTGTTGTTGGTTTAACAACAATGTTTCTTCTGGACTACAACAAATTGAGTGCATGTATACATGCAAAAATGCAGGCCATTTGGAATTTACTCTAAATAAATATTGTAAAAAACATAAGCGCAACAAAAAACAAGTAAGAATATTATAGTCATGGTTTATAGACCCTACCTCTTCGGTCCAACTAATTCGATATAGAAAATAAGCATAAACCAAATTTGAGTGGTATTGTTATTAATTCTTTTTGGCTGCAGATATGAAAAAGTTCATATCGGGTGCTATATTTATATGGGAACTAGGTCAAAAAATGGACCGATCCTGACCATATTTGGTAAAGTCACTTAAATTTTGAAAGAATATATACAAACCAAATTTGAGAAAAATCTGTGAATTATTTTTGTTTTTTGATAGATTTAAGTGAAAATCGGGAAGCAGCTCTATATGGGACATATGACTAAGAATTGTCCTATAAAAATTTTATTTCGACTACTGATTAATAGATATAATAAATACATACAAACCCAATTTGACTGAGATCTATATGATAACTTGGATAAAACTTCAAATACTGTTACTTCCTTATTTCATTTTTATTACCAATACAAGTAAAATAACTCTGTTGTGTTTAACATTTTATTACATTGAATCATGTGATTTTCGTATGGTTGTAAACAGCAACATTTTTTAACCATCCGCTTTTGTAATAACCGAAAAACATTTTAACAATTTTAACCAACAATTTATAATAATGACTCATAACTCCAAATTTCTTGACATGTTTTATAACATAAATTCTTAAGCAGAGTTTTGCAGTCTCTTAGTTTCTGTAAATATGAGATTTTGATGGAAAAAATATTTTGAGAAATTCATTTATTATAAAAAAATTCATTTATTTAATAAAACAGAAATTATAAATATATAAATATTTTTATATCTTTTTATATTTTTATACGTTGATTTAAATAATTCATTTGAATGGTTATTACATAAACTTTTTTGCAGGGATCACAATGTTGTTTTTGCATCTTTGATTTCGACTATGGGCACATACGGCACCTACAACACTTGTTCGGTATATATACATCTTTCTCAGGGATTCTGAAACGTTTTTGTTGGCAACGAAATAATCGAAAACTGGATCCCGCAACCTCTCCGTCTATATCTTGTACATGTTGCAATAATTCTGATATTGGTTTTCGTAATGCCATTTGAAGTTTTAAATTGTTTTCCCGTTTTTGTTAACAATGGCGTAATAAGTTCCTCACCAAGACCTCTGAGAAATAAATTTCTTTTTTTGGACTTGTTTGAATTCCAATAAGGACATTTTTTGCACCAAATATTGTACGCTGCGATGTTGGTTACATCAATGAAACTCATAATAAAAAGGCCAACAATTAGTCTTTCTTTTTATCGTATATTGGTGTACCATTTGATCAAGAGTGTCAACGCCCGAATTAGTTTCATTGTAATATAAGTTTATGGCTGATATTAGTTTCTCAACGTTTTGAACAATAAATTTAGCTTTATGATGCACAGTAGGTGAAAAAAGAACTGCTTTCTTGGGCTTAGAAACATGCGACACAATGGTAATTTTTTTGGAAACCAAATAATGTTGATCCTGCTATTCTCGTTTTATTTGGTAAAAGCGCGATAGGGATTCAGCTTTTATTTTTTCGCAAAGTTCCCAATAATGTTAAACCATTCGATAGAAAGCTTTCTGAAAGCTCAATACTGGTAAAGTAGTTATCCACAGTGATAATCCTATTGGTTCCATAAACGTTCAACAATATTTCGTTCTAAACCACCAGCTCTAGTATTACCTAATTTGCCCGTGTATGGTTCTCACATAAGGGGATATACGGTTTTAGAATCACAAATCCACCAAATTTTTATGCCATATTTATCTGGCTTACTAGGAATATGTGATCTTCTCCGAGAAAAGGCACCTTGTGTGTGAAAATTAAGTTTCTACACCCATTAAGGCACATTAGGTCCCTTTTCTCTGAGAAGGTAGGAGGTAATCTCCGTAACTACCCATCTGATATTCCTGAAATTTTCACAGAGCCTTACTGCGGATATGGGAAGTGCTATAGGCTATAATTTTTTAAATATTTTTGGTGGCCGTGGCACCTCCCACACAAAGTAAATTTTTAATATCATATACATATATTGAGTATTATGATAGGGAGAGCTTTGCAAATTTGTGTGAGGTGACCTATTGTTAATATTAGTAGTTACGCCGGAAATGGGCGGGATCGGATAAGTGGGCGTGGTACCTTCCATACAAGTAATAATTCAATATTATATACCTCGAGTACTGTGATAGAGAGAGCTTTTCAAATTTGTCTGGTGTCACCTATTATTAATGTGAGTTGTCGGAAAAAATGGGCAGTATTGGACCAATAGGCATGGCACCTGCCATACAAATTAAATATAAATTGTCATATATCTGGACTACTGTTATAGTCTTGGAGTCTTGGGACTTTGTGTGAGCCCATAAGTTATTCATGTGATTAGGTAGACAAAAAATGGGCGTGATCGGAGCAGTGGGCGTGACACCGCCCGTACAAAGTAAATATATGATATCATATAACAGGCGTACTAAAAAAGGGAAGCTTTGACACTTTGCACGACACCATCAGATCTTAGTATAAGTAGTCGGACAAAAAATTGGCGGGTTCACACCAATGGGCGTGGCACTCCCCATGCAAAGTAACTATTTAATGTCATATATCTAGAGCACTGTCAAAGAGAGGGCTTTGTGGTTTTGCATGAGCCCATAGGTTCTTTATATTATCAGTCGAACAAAAAAATGGGCGTAGCACCGCCCATGCAAAGTAGCTATCTAATGTCATATAACTGGTGTTCTATAAAAGTGAAAGACTCGACATTTTGCACGATTCCATCAGATATTAATGTGAGTAGTCCAATAAAAATTGGGCGGGATGGGATTAGTGGGTGTGGCACCTCCTACATAAATAATATGAAGTACTACGAAAGCAATAGTCTTTTGACAAGTACATTACTTATCAATGTGAGATGTCGTGGAAAATATATCACCAAAATCAAAAATTCGCCAAAACCGAATATTGCGAAAAATAAACATCGCCCAAAAAATCTTCAAAATCAAAAATGGGCAAAATAAAAAATCGCTAAAAAGAAAAATTGCCAAATGCTATTCTTAGTTCAAGGCCAATAGTTAAGTGTTGCCAGATCTAAGTTTGATAATCCATCTTCTTCTCATGGGCAGCTACATGTACCTTGCTCCAGGGTAGGAACGCTGAAAAATCTGATAATTGTTGTACCGAACGAAAAAACCAAAAAACATTGTATATCAGCAAGTATTCGAATAAAAAAAATCTATGCTAATAATATATACTAACATAATAAAGAGGTAATATGTGTTTGTTTCTTTCATAGGGTCTTATAGCTGATATGGGAGTGATACAGGCTGTAATTTTTTTAAATATTTTTAGCGGGCGTGGCACCTCCCATACAAAGTAAATTTTAAATATCATATATATTAAGGTCTATGATAAAGAAAGCTTTGCAAATTTGTCTCAGGTCATCTATTATTAACGTGAGTAGTCAGACAAAAAAATGGGCGGGATTGGAAAATGCGCGTGGCAGCCCTACACAAACTTAATATTAAATGTGATATATCTGAATAACTGTATTAGTGAGAGCCTTGGGACTTTGCGTGAGCCCTCACATAACGATTCGTGGGGGGGGGATGGCAAGGGGAGGGTGTAGCGAAGCACACCGGGTTACATCTAGTACTGAATATATGAACGTCGGGCTTTACAAGGTATCAATTGCTCATCTACTTCCCATACATCACGATTTGGACACAGCTTATCTGCATTGGGTCTTTCAGTTCTTGTAGTTTTATCTTCACAATGCAAGAATATTTATATATTCTCAAAGCGTGTAGGTCCCATAGTTGCTCTAAAAATAGGCGGTAAATATAACGAACCCGAGAAGCTTCTATAGTTTTTTGCATTCCATTTAAAATGACCGACTGTAATCAAAAGACCAAAAAATGCACATAGTTCATCTCCATCCATGTCCTACCATTTTTTACTTTCACCTAATACTCTTTTTGCTTCTTCCTTTGTATAATTTACAAAAATTTTGCAAACTGAAGCATTTATAAATAACTTAAAATAATCAAACTGATCGTCACCTTATGACCTTGTATATAGTTCATTGTACTATATTTTAACGTCGTATTCTCGATTGAACAAATGGTACCAAATTCCATATTGCATCATCTCTTCCAAGAAGGCCTAGTGCCGGAATTGGTATTTCTTCTTCACAATCTGCACTTTCTATTTCATCCTCAACTACAAAAGCTTCGGAAATTATTTCATCTTCACAATCACTTTGAAAATTCAATGCTGGCTTTCCATCAATATTTTCTTCTTCATCACTTTCTTCTAAAATTCTTATCATTTCATCCGTAGATAACGGTTTATTTGACATTTTCTATAAAATTGATTTATTATAATATATGTATAATTTTTTATTTATTATAAATATGGGGGTTTCATGTCAAGTGCACCAACTTTTGAAACCGATGTCTTCCGATCGGGATGAAATTTGCACCATGGTTAGTCCTATTGGATAGTATTTTAGACACAATTTTTCAATAAGATTGGTCCAGATCTCTCTGAGTTAGAGGGGATCAAAATTTGACATTTTGGCCAAACAGGTGTTTTTTCTCATCCATGTAACTTATTACCTATTGTTCGTAGAAAATTTTTTCCCAAAGAGTTTAGATAGCTATTTCTTCAATATTTCGGAAAAAAATACTTAAAAAAAAAAAAAAAATTTTAGACTTTTTTTTTGCTAAATTAAAGCATTTTTTGCCTTTTTTCAAAATGGGCATTTTTTTTTTTTTTTTTTTTTCATAAGAAAGTTTAGGATTTTTCCTTTAAGAACTCTTTGGTCGCTTAGTGGGATGGGAGAGGGATATCTATCAAAATAAATGTTTTGTAACTCAATACAACGGTTTTTAAATTTTTCACAAATGCACTATTTTGAATTTTTTCCCATTTGTGTGAAAAACTTTACAAATAAAACTTATACTGAGAAAATAGACAAATTAACCTTTCCGAGGGTATGTAACATACCTTCATAACATAACAGAAGAGAAAGGTTAGCTGCAACCTGAAAGAGTTATTTGCAACATTTCAATCTGAACACGAGGATGTTAAAATTGGCTTCAAGAAATTTACCCAAATGAGGCCAAAATATTGCGTTTTGGCAGGAAGCAGCGGAACTCACACAGTATGCGTTTGCATTTGCCATCAAAATGTTAAACTGTGTTGAAGGAAATCAACTTAAAGTATTTAACAGATGATTCAGCAGAAGATTTACACGATTATCACGATTGCCTTAAATTGACTATGTGTCCTAATGCAACAACTTGTTGCCACTTAGGTGAATTGCCCGAAAACCACATTCATCAAAGAAAATTTAATCAACTCTTTAGATCGAGAATATATAGAGGAGGTCAAATTTGATTCTTGGATTCAGACTGACAGATGCACATTGATAACAATCATTTTAAATGTGGATGATCTTGTGGAAGAAATGTGTACAGGATTGCTAAGCTTGAGAACCCATGACTTTTTAGTCAAAGAGCAATGGTCATTCTTCAAGGATTTGAAGATACCTTTGAAGTCTGGTGAATTCGTTATTTCATATGATTTCGCAGAAAACTATAAATATGTTCTTCATGATTCCATACAAGCATCCCACTTCAATAACGACCAAGCAACTATATTCACAGTAGTTATTTACTACATGAAAGATGAAAAACTGGAACACAAAAGTATGTCAATCATATCCTACGATTTAAAACCTGATAGCGTTGCAGTTTATGAGTACCAGAAGAGAATACTAAAATTTCTAAAATCTAAATTTACAGTAAAGAAGGTATACTACGTTTCGGACGAAGCTCGTCAACATTTTAAAAACAAAAGTAGCTTTGCAAATCTTGTGACCCATGAAAAAGATTTTGGAATGCCAGCTGAGTGGCATTTTCATCCTACTGCTCATGGCAAAGGAGCAATCCTTAAGAGAAATGCAGCGAAGTATAGCCTCCAGTGCTCTCATCAAGATCGCATCTTAGATGCGACTGCTTTATTCCATTGGGCAAAGAGTTATTGTAAACTAAAAATAGTTTTTAGTAGCAAAAACACTGAAGAGCAGATTCGATGCTGCGGTAACAATCGATGGCACCGCTCAATACCAAGCTTTTATACCGCTTGTCCATGGAAGACTCAAGTTTCTGCCTCTATTCAATGCGATTTCTTTCCAAAGCCAACAAATAAACCAGCAGCAAAATCAACAGCAGAACCTAGTAACGCCAAGAAAGGATTGACAAAAAAACGCAGTAAATAAAGGCGACAAAAAAGCTGGATGAAAAACTGGGTATTTAAAAATTTACAAGACTTAAATACTGCATCAGCTACAATAAATTAAGTGTAAAAATAGTTATAATATAAATGGATCTAATGCAATTAAGATTAAATTTTAATAAATTATATATCTTTTTATTATTAGTATTATTATTATTATTATACAATAATTCAATTATTATTAAAAATAAATAAAAAATAATAATTTTTCAACATTTCTATAGAAAAAATGCGATTTTTTTCCTGAGGTTAACATATTCTGGGTATTACAGTATCGAGGGTATAAAATTTTAGTTAGGTATGTTATATACCTTCGGAAAGTTTAATTTGTCTAGTTTCTCAGTATAAGTTTTATTTGTAAGGTTTTAGACACAAATAGGAAAAAATTCAAAATAGTGCATTTGTGAAAAATTGAAAAACCGTTGTCTTGAGTTACAAAACATTTATTTTGATAGATAATATCCCACTCCCATCCCACTAAGCGACCAAAAAGCTCTTAAAGGAAAAATCCTTAGCTTTCTTATGAAAAAAAAAAAAATGCCCTTTTTTAAAAAAAGGCAAAAAATGCTTTAATTTGGAAAAAAAAAAAGGTCTAAAAATTTTTTTTTTTAAGTATTTTTTTCTGAAATATTGAAGAAATAGCTATCTAAACCCTTTGGGAGAAAATTTTCTAAGAACAATAAGTAATAAGTTACATGTATGAGAAAAACACCTGTTTGGCCAAAATGTCAAATTTTGATACCATCTAACTCAGAGAGATCAAGACCGATCTTGTTGAAAAATTGTGTCTAAACTACTATCCAATAGGACTAACCTTGGTGCAAATTTCATCCCGATCGGAAGACATCGGTTTCAAAAGTTGGTGCACTTGACATGAAATCCCCCATATATATGATATTAAAATATAATCACTTACCAATGGATAACAAAACACAAAATGTAACAGATAAATACTTATAGTTTATATTTATATTTATATAAATTATATATTTACGCTGATCCCTGACTCATTGACTGACTGACTGACTGACTGACTGAATGACTGACTGACTGACTGGCTGACTGATAGCATAACGCTGAGATAATACACGCACTCAGTACTATGTGAAATACACAAACAAAATTTAATCTTTTTCATATTATACAAACACACACACAATTTTCTCTCTTCTTTGTTCACGACCAGTGATGCTAATAAAATCTTCTCAAAATTGACAATTTTAGAATCTAAATCGCCAAAATCGTCATTTTTAAAACAAGAAATCGTCAAGAAAATTATTTAACAATAAATTAGAAGGTAACAATAAAATTTAATTAATTGGTAACAATAAAATTTAATTGGTTATTTTTATATATAAAAAAATGTGTAAGTGATGAGATTTCAACGAAAAAAATTAAACACAGCAATCAACTAAATAGTTTTATTGATATGTATGTATAGCTGAATCATATAATATAGGTTTAAAGTATCGCCGTAATAAAAATTTAAACCTTAAATGGAGATAATATTCAAGGTATTTCCGTTTTGAAACAACTTGACCCAGACTTATATCTATACATATTCCAACATTTTTTGCTATTTACATTTGCACTGAATAAAAACTATCAAAACAAACATATCAACTTTAGCTTCTGCAAGCCATTAATTGTTAACTCTTGAAAAATCTTAATTTTTATACTACTGAAAATTTAAAATCTTCAATCATCATATTAACAAATTTAACAAATCATTTTAACAAATTGAAAAATCGTCGAAATAAATATAAATCCTCAAAATTAGCAGCACTGCTAACGACAATAGCAGAAAATGCGGCAAAGCGTAAAATGAGATTTTTTGTGTGAGCGAACTACCCAGCAAACAAAAATCGAGCGTTTCAAATTACCATTACCAATGTAGAAAATAAATTAACAACGAAACTGATATACAAACGGAACTTCTAATACTTATAAGCTGATTTATTTACACTGACAAATTCTCCGTATTTATACTGTTATGAGAATTTCTTATTAATAAAATGTATTTTAAATTTGACGAACTTAACTTATTGCGTTGCTTGGAATAAATGAATTTTATGTCTGAAAAAATTTGCTTATAGAGGTAAGTACAAGGAAGCAACGATAAACATTTTAGCGAATTTTTTCTGAGTTCGCTAATGCTAATTCGCTTCGAAGTATAATCAGTTCCGTTTGTATATCAAATCGTACTTAGCTACATCACAATTGAAAGGGTTTCCGAAAAGGTCAACCAATGGTTGTATATTTTCAAAATCTTTAAACCTGTCTTGAAAATTATACAAAAGTGTCTCAAATGTTGTTATATATTCTAATTTTATAAGATTCTTTTGTTTGCCAAATAATCTTTTTAGGCAATCACCACGGCTTAACCAACGAACTTCATATATTTTTCGTAATTCACTATTAATTTGAAATGTTTGTTGGGTAAGAATTGCTGAAAAAAACATAGAAGCATCCGCCGCATGTGCATTCATCGCTGTCTCAACAACGACTAAATGAAGGAGCATAAGTATATGTGTGAAGTGCTCTCTGAAAGTGCTATGAAATGCCGACCACCAATGAACAGTTCTTGCTGCACTACATTTCGGCACCTAAAATGCAAAAGGCCGTAACTAACAAAAAAAAATGCTAAATTAACATTTTGTATTGTAGTTACGGCTTATTACTTAAAAACTTCTATTTTCCCATAATTTTTTTTCATAAATAAATCCATCTTTGTTTTTAAGCTTGATTCTAAAATTTGGCTATTAAGTTTGAAGCAGTTTTTGTTTTATGATGTTTTTTGCTTCTCCTGCCTTTCGCATTTTAGCTGACGATTTGCAGATTGATATGGTTCGCTCACGTTCTCTTTTTTTTTTGGTAGTGAGTGGATTTTGTTATTGTGTAACTATGATTTCGTTTAAAGCTCTGTATTGAAAAGCACTTGAAAAAATAGTGCAATTTTAAGTTTAAAATTTAAATTATTCTAATATCAGAAGAGAGGTGGAAAAGTTATATATAAAGATACTATTTATATCCGTTTTGAAACGACTTGGCCCAGAATTATATCTATACATATTCCAACATATTGGTGGCAATATATTTTTTTGTAATTTACATTTACACTGAATAAAAACTATAAATTTTCGATAAACAAACATATCAACTTTAGTTTCTGTTAGCCCTTGAAAATTTAAAATCTTCAATCATTATTTTAACAAATTAACAAATCATTTTAACAAATTGAAAAATCGCTCAAATTGCGATAAATCGTCAAAATTGGCAGCACTGCTAACAACAATTACAGAAATAGAGAAAATATAACAATGTAGTCAACTCAGTGCTTTTAACACTGTATTTAGTGCTTTTAATATTTACGACGCGGAAATTTTACGAGTTGGCGTTTAGTGCTTTTTTAAAAACATCAGTGATGCCAAATCTTTAAATTTCCCAACAAAAAAATATAGTTTTATTAAAAAAGCACCAATTTTTTAACAGTGTAAATGTCTTAAGTTTCAGTTTCAGTTTACACAATGTACTAATAATAACTAATCTTACTACTACACTTTTGTCGCTCCCTTATTCAAACGCTGCAGTTGAAAGGGTTATCAGCAACATGAAACTTTTCAACTCCTTTGAGATTTCTTCATTTCTCAAACGGGCGATTATAGTCTTCTAAACTTAAAAGGCACATTTTTTATATTACGATTTTCTTAGTGCATATTCAGTCCTATAAAAATCAATATGAAACAACACACTTTTCCTCAAATTTCGTTGAAGTACCATAAATTTAATTAAATGTAGTAAACCTGGACAATCAACTAAACCACAAATAATGCCATGGAAAAACAATAATGAAGAGATATTCCAACGATCTTCCAAAGATTTCATAGATAACCAAAGACATCTATTTTCATAAGATGAAAGCGGATTAAAAAAGGTTCAAAAGGAAAATGTAAACTTAACGTATTTCACCTGTATTTTATCAACACGTTTAATGTGGATATTACCATTGGGACTCCAAATGAAAGATGCATACTCTAATTTGGAACGGACAAAGATATTACCAGAGTTGCGATGAATGAAACTTAAAAGGGAATAAGCTTTTGGTACTATGTAGTTCAAATGATTACAAAATAAAAGCTTAGTATCAAAAAAACCGCTCCTAAATCTAAAATTTCATTCACTGCAGATAAGACTTGACCCTTTATTGAATATTGGCTTAATGAAATATGGCGACATCTATGAAATGTCATTTGGCGGCATTTTCCTACATTGAAAGGAAGACCATTACGTTCAGACCATAAAACAAATCTATCTAAATCATATTGTAATTCTAAAACATCTTTGCTGTTGTAAGTTGGCTTAAAAACCTTGAGATCATCGGCATATAAAAGTTACATTAAATTTTCATTACAGTAACCAACCTTGGGGAATACCTAATGTCGGAATGAAAAAATTTGAGCACAAGATCTGCCCGTTAACTAATAGCGGAACCAATTCAGCATTTGAGAATGTACACCAATTTTAGAAAGTTTTAGTAACTCATGCAGAACTCGGTCAAATATAATTTCCATAAACATAATCTTTTTTCATATGTACATATGTAATAATATATTTTAAATTTAATACTATATTAAAAAAAATTTTACTTATAAATTTTTCGTGTATTTAATGCCGTTTTCTTTTCTGACAAAAAATTTTGCCTTTTATTGATGTATGATGTACCGATTGATGTATAAGATAAGGTTGCTCCTAATTCAAAAGATACACTAAAAAAAAGGCAAATAAAAGGCAACATCTTTTGTCAAAGAAGAAAACGGCATAAATTTAATGTTTTTTTTTATTCATCATTTTTAAACGGGCGCCTTAGGCGCCACACAATTAACTAGTTCATTATAGTTTTTTAACGAAACGTGTTCTATGTAATACACAATAACATATAATAACAATAACATATGTTATAAGTACAGAGAAGTTAAGAAGTTATGTAAAAAAATAAAACTCTCATAAGTAACGGGATTATCATGTTAAAAATTTTTTTTCTTGCAAAATTTGCGGTTACTTGACATTAGGTTAAGTCTAATATGTTAAAAGAAATTTAGTGCAGAAATTTATAGAAATTAAAAAAATTGATATTCTAAGTCTCATGTTGAGATCTATAGGGTTAAGCACATTTTTGATTTAAAATATTTTGATTATAGTACAAATTCTAATGTAATCACCGATAGTTAAAATTGAAGTAGATTATACTGCTTTTAATATAGTTTCCCAAATTGAACTAGTTTAATAATTTTGTATGAAGATATTGATTAATAAGTGGAACTAATTTTGCTACATTAGTTCCGTTCATTTTATGAAAATTATATTTAGAGGGTTGAAAATTGAAAACTCTCCAGCACTTTAATTTATTTATTAATTGCAATGAAAATTCGAATTACCAAGCCAAATATTTGTAGTGGTAATCACGATCTAATCAATCATTATTCTGTGTGTGGGTTCTTAAATTCTTCACAATTAATGAATTAATTTCACATTGTTGCAAGTTTTCCTAAGGTCGTTCTCTGTTCTCTCCACTTTTATATTCATAAGGGTAAAAAAGGTCAATAGGTATGCAGGGATAGGGACACTTATATAGTCCAAACGCAAACTACTTAAATAATCATCTATATTAGTCATATGCTTATCATAAAAGGAGGACACACTTGGAGTAACACGGATTATTTCGCCAGGTTTTTTAATCTGATTTTTATAAAAGTAGTATACTAATTTCAAATCTGGTAAACCGCTTTTGGAATAAGCTTTAGTTTTTGGGATATAGCGTAAATAATTTCGAGAAAGACCTATTCGTAGACCTACTAGCTGTAAAATAATTTTTAGTGTGTTGATCTAGAACTTCTATTAATTTTCCTATTGCGTTTTTAGCTAACGAAATGTCGCTGGTAGAAAACCTAAAAAAGCCACTTCATGGTCAAGGTATTCTCAGTGTGTGCTGATATTTTTAACAACCAAAGTCATCTAATAATAGCACCTTTTGTTAGTTCGATCTACTCAGAATCAATTAAGATATGTTAGTCCATATGCCTGTTTGCCTCCGGCTATCTATTTATCTGTATGCCTGTGTGTCTCTAGAAACCTTATAATCCAAGTACAGGTCGCATATATGAACACGTTTTAATGAAATTTTGTGTATAAGGTTTTGGCGGAAATAGGTTCAGAACTAGTCCCCGTACAAATGATCTCTATGAGATCGATTAAAATTTTCATAAGATCCAAACTGTCATATAAGACCTTGGAATATGAGTTAGCTTAAATAGTTACTAACCATTGCGATGTATTTATCCCAATAGTAAATTTAAGTATCAAAACTTCGGATTTTATTTAATATTTCCAGAAATAAAATAGAAAAGTGATCGCTCCGACTATAGAGAAAGGAACGTGTTAAAGCCTCTCGTATGGCAAGGTTCCAATAAACATACATTTTATTACTTAGCATCAGCGAAGCATGCTGGTTGCTTTGTATTCGTAGACAATAATACTTTTAATAAGTCACATACATGGTGCAAACAATGCCGAGATGACCTCTTGTTCTTATTCAGGTGCCCATTTTTGCCGCTTCCAAATTTTTAAAATGTATTTCATATGGAGAACTTCTTCAAGTAGCAGGGTTTTAGATAAAACGAAAACTCTAAACTTTTCATAGAATGCACTGGAGACTTTTTGGTGGTAATTGTAGTGGCTTTCTATTTTTAAATACTACATTAAATTTGTAACACTTGGAAATTGTTCATGAATAAAATTTACAGTCTGTATTGTATTTGATATTGAAATGTTTGACTGAAACAAAGTTAGATATTATAGCAATTGTTTTATGAAGGGCGGCATTTCCCTCATCCTGCCTCACTCATATCTTTGACAGTGCCGAAAAAAAACAAGTTAACATGTTTTGTCATATTTCGTTAGAAAAAGTTTATCAAGTTTATATGGGAGATCGTATGCCCATTTTTTCAATAGTGGTATATTATAGCCTACAGTTTGTTCCAGATGTTGTGCGAAGAAGAAGATCACTTCAGTCATTTTGACCTGAAGCGTATGCAAACAAACAGAAACAAAAAGGTATTATAATATTTTCGAAGCCTTAGGAGCAATAATACCCTAAAACTAGACACCGAGACAAACCTTAGCTTGTCCCGAATCTCTGAACTTAATAGGTAGAGCTAAAACTAGCTCTATCTACTTCCGGTTAGAGGATAAGAGGATAACCAAAGAGCCATCTGTGAAGCCAAGCATCTTTAATTGGCCTGAACTATTCTGTGGTGTACCTATGCGATCAACAAATTGATTGGGTGTATATATCCGACTAAAGTCAGGCCAAGAGATTCACCTCTCAGCACATTCTAAACGACTACTTTTTCTTAATAGGTAGGAATCAAAGACTTGACAGAACATATCACTGGTTACTTCAATCTTTGGAACCACTAAAAGGAAGGGGGTCTTTCCAACCTACTTATGTGTATTCATATTCTAATTTAATATTAAATTTTTTTTAAAGAAAACCTCTATGAAAAAAGCCATTATATTTCTATCAAAGAGCAAATCAACAAGAAATTAATGCAAAATGGCATTTGAAGTTTTGCGATTAATCTGTGTTAAAAAAGGGAATTTTTCGTATGTGTGTATGCTTTTCTACCTCTTTTTATGTTGAGACATCTAACAAAATACAACAGTATTTGCGAAGTTTCATTTATAATTCCTTTTATTTTATCAGCTTAATTCGAATTCATTACAAATTCTTTGTATAAAATATACAAACATAAACCAGAATGCGACTTACCAGTAAGCGCATGTAGATCAACTGACAAAAACGCACTATTTGAAGGCTGGAACGTACAATTACCAGAATCCAATTTACTTACAAAAAGTATTGTCAAAGAACCAATCTGTGAAAAAAAAGAACCAATTTGTGAAACAAACAAACACAAGTTAACACAAAGCAATTTTTATATACATAAACCATGGATAATATTAGTTAAGTTAGAGTGATTTAAACTAGTTAATTTTTCAATGTTCAATTTACCATATTTTGATTAGCACCACTGGTGCCGAATATATTTATATACAGCTGGGTGTACCAACCCATAATGTTATCCTCACGTAAGGGTACTAAATAGAATTTTAGTAAGTATATTCGATAAGGTGTACCGAAAATTGGACTGCATTTTATTTGGTCTCAATAGTTGTGACTTTGAAGGCTGATTGCGGAAAACTTAGTTAAATTCTGTGCTTTTCCATAAATTTTCAATAATTTGCTCTTAAATCGTTTGCGATCGACAAAAATATGAATTCGAAAAACAATCATGCTTATTTTCAACTAAATTAACTTACGTATGACGTTTAATAATTATAACTATATTAGAAAAGTTACATACGACAAGCTTAGGTACTTCGAAAAAAATTTGTAAAGTAAAAAGGTTTATTCCGCCACTATTGGGAAATTCTAAAAACTGATTTACGTCAATACAACGTCGATAAAAAACAAGTAAGAAAATTATAGTCGGTCTAGACCGACTATACGATACCCTATACCATGCGTTTCGAAACCCTTTCTCTTAGGCCGAACTAACTGGACATTGAAAATAAGCAAAAACCAAATTTGAGTGGGATTTTTATTAATTTTTTTGGCTGCAGATATGAAAAAGTTCATATCGGATGCAATATCTATAAAGGGACTAGGTCCAAAAATGGACCGATCCTGATCATGTTTGGTAAAGTCTCTTGTATTTTGCAAAAATATGTAGAAACAAAATTTGAGAAGAATCAGTGCAATATTTTTGTTTTTTAATAGATTTAAGTGAAGATCGGGAAGCAGCTCCATATGGGTTCAAAGGGATAATTTTTGGACTACTCATGTAATGAACGCATACAAACCCAATTTGAGTAAGATCTATATGACAATTTGGATCTTATGGCAATTTATGTCGATTTCATATGGGTAATTTGTATGGGGGCTAGGTCTGAACATGGACCGATTCTCACCAATTTCAATAGCGTTCATCCCATGGCCGATAAAAGCTTATATACCAAATATCATCAAAATATATTCATATTTGCGACCTGCAGTTTGATTACAAGCTTTACATGGACACACAGACGGACGGACGGACGGACATTGTTAAATCAACTCAGAAAGTGATTCTGATTCGATCGGTATAATTAAAGATGGGTCTAGGTCAAATATTTTTGGTTGTTACAAACAGCAGCACAAAGTCATTATACCCAAACCACATAGTGGTATAGGGTATAAATATAATTATAACAAGTAAGAAAATTATAGTCGGTCTAGACCGACTATACGATACCCTATACCATGCGTTTAGAAACCCTATCTCTTAGGCCCAACTAACTGGACATTGAAAATAAGCAAAAACCAAATTTGAGTGGGATTTTTATTAATTTTTTTGGCTGCAGATATGAAAAAGTTCATATCGGATGCTATATGTATAAAGGGACTAGGTCCAAAAATGGACCGATCCTGATCATGTTTGGTAAAGTCTCTTGTATTTTGCAAAAATATGTACAAACAAAATTTGAGAAGAATCAGTGCAATATTTTTGTTTTTTAATAGATTTAAGTGAAGATCGGGAAGCAGCTCTATATGGGGTCAAAGGGATCATTTTTGGACTACTCATTAGTGGATGTAATGAACGCATACAAACCCAATTTGAGTAAGATCTATATGACAATTTGGATCTTATGGCAATTTATGTCGATTTCATATGGGTAATTTGTATGGGGGCTAGGTCTGAACATGGACCGATTCTCACCAATTTCAATAGCGTTCATCCCATGGCCGATAAAAGCTTATATACTAAATTTCGTCAAAATATATTCATATTTGCGACCTGCAGTTTGATTACAAGCTTTACATGGACACACAGACGGACGGACGGACGGACGGACGGACATTGTTAAATCAACTCAGAAAGTGATTCTGATTCGATCGGTATAATTAAAGATGGGTCTAGGTCAAATATTTTTGGTTGTTACAAACAGCAGCACAAAGTCATTATACCCAAACCACATAGTGGTATAGGGTATAAACATGCAAGAAAGTAATAAAGGGTGATTTTTTAGCTATTATCTTTTTGGCAACACTTGTTTTGAACAGCTGACGCACGTTTCCTGTTTTGTTTCATTGTCAAACATCTTCAGATTTAACCATGAATCGTCTTACAAACGAACAACGCTTGCAAGTTATTGAATTTTATTATCAAAATGCGTGCTCTGTTAAGAAAGTTCATCGAAAAATTGTTACCGAAAAATTGTGTTCAGCGACGAAGCTCATTTTTGGCTCAATGGGTACGTAAATAAGCAGAATTGTCGATTTTGGAGTGAATATCAGCCAGAAGCATTGGAAGAGCTACCAATGCATCCAGAAAAAGTCACAGTTTGGTGCGGTTTATGGGCTGGTGGCATCATTGGACCGTACTTCTTCAAAGATGATGCGAATCGTAACGTAACTGTGAATGGTGAGCGCTACCGAGAGATGATATCCAACTTTTTTTGCCCAAAATGCAAGAGCTTGACTTGCATGATATGTGGATTCAACAAGACGGTGCCACATGCCACACAGCACGCGCAACAATGGACTTATTGAGAGGCGAGTTCGGTGAACATTTTATTTCACGTACGGGACCGGTCAATTGGCCGCCTAGATCGTGCGATTTAACGCCTTTAGACTATTTTTTGTGGGGCTATGTTAAAGCTCATGTCTATACAGACAATCCCGCTTCAATTGACGCTTTGGAAGACAACATTGAAGAATTTATTCGTGAGATACCGGCCGAAATGTTGGAAAGAGTATGCCAAAATTGGACTAAGCGGATGGACCAATTGAGGCGCAGTTACGGTCAACATTTGCATGAAATAATCTTCAAACATTAAATTATATGGACCGTACTATCGATTCAAATAAAGATTTCATGCATTTTTCTGAATTTTATGTGTTTTTTTTTTTTGGGAAACTTTCCTATAGCTCTTAAAAAATCACCCTTTATTATCTCTATAGCAACTTATAGTATGGGATCTCATATTAGCTCATTACCGAGAAAATTCTAAAGTATTTACAAAAAATAAATAAATTATTAAATAAACATCTTCATAAGTTACACATATTTATTATTTTATATATGTATTTCTAAAAAAATATTAATATACAAGTCTCACTTCGAACACCAAAATAGTCGAAAACGTCCAAAAATGTTTCTGAACTAACGACAAAGTCACAACTGGAAAATTTTCGATATCTCACATCTATATAAGCACCAATTTACGAAATAATCATTACGGTTATACCCTCCTTCATTCCGCTTGTAATAATTAGAAAAAAAATTCTAGACCCCATAAACCATCGGAGTTAATAAAGCGATGTCCGTCTATCCGTCTGTGGATATCATGATGATGACTTCAATCGGACAGCTAGGGTGCCCGTTTACATTAAAATGATTCATTGACATTCCGAGAAGTTTGCTGTTTAAAATCGGTTGATAAGGTCCCGAGAATTAAATGAAGAAGTAAAGTAGTCTTGAAAAAATATATATTGTTCTTGTCAATATCCCGCCCTCAATAGGACAGGTGGGGCAGCCGTTTTTAGTGAGAATGATTTACTAACATCATGAGAAGGTTTCTGTTTCAAAAAACATGAAAATCGGTTTAGCAGCTCCCGAGAAATCACTGAAAAATAAAAAAATAACTAGTATACTATAAAAGGGAAAGACTTGATATTTTTCATGAGTCCATCAGATATTAATGTGAGTAGTCCAATAAAAATTGGGCGGGATGGGATTAGTGGGCGTGGCACCTCTTATATAAAAAAATAATAAGTACTACGAATGCGACAGTCTTTTGACAAGTACATTATTTATCAATGTGATTTGTCGTGGAAAATATATCGCCAAAATCAAAAATCGGCAAACCCATAAATCGCCAAAAATTAAAATCGCCAAAAAAAAACAAAAGTCTTGAAAACCAAAAATGGGCAAAATCAAAAACGCTAAAAAAAAAAATTGCCAAATGATATTTTAAGTTCAAGGCCAATAGTTAAGTGTTGTCAGATCTAATTTGGAAAATCCATGTTCTTCTCATGGAACACTCGAAAAAACATTGTATACCAGCAAGTATCGAAATCAAACAAATCAGTACTAATAATTTATACTCGCATAACAAAGAGTAATGTGTGTAAATAACTAACTACTCATCTGATCTGCCTGAAATTTTTACAGAGTCTAACTGCGGTATGGGAATAGCTGCAGACCGTATTTTTAAATAATTTTAGTGGGCGTGATACCTCCCATACAAAGTAGATTTTTAATATCATATATATTAAGTACTATGATAGAGGTTAGGTTAGGTAACTATGATAGAGAGAGCTTTGCAAATTTGTCTCAGGTCATTAACATGAGTAGTCAGACAAAAAAAAAAAAAAATGAGCGGGATTGGACAAATGCGCGTGGCACCTCATTCAAACTTAATATTAAATGTGATATATCTGAATCACTGTGATATTGAGAGCCTTGGAACTTTGCGTGAGCCCCTTTATTTCGATTCGGAAGGGAGGGGGTAACGAAGTACACCGGGTTGCATCTAGTAGTATATAAAATGTTTTTAGTTTTCTTTGAAGTAAATCTACGTATGCAATAAACTTATGCTCTTTCAGCTGACCTTATCACAGAATATGTATTGAAATTGCCTCCATGGTCTTGAATACTTTCGATCAATTCTTGTCTCAAACTTTCGAAGTAGGGTTTGTGCAGTGTATAACCATCACCGTTATAACATCTCTGTTATTACTCCAGCTTTAGGTGTAACAAAGTGTTATATCTCAACACAGCTCTTACATCATATTGATTTAGATAATAGCTATTATAAATAAAACAGCTGTATCAACATATTATTAGGATTAAGATTAGGATTAAGAACGGTAAACAAGATTATGGCTTTAAGTACCGTTAGTTTAGTTTCTAAGTAGGATTAAATCGTAAATAAAAAACAATTTAAAAGATAGACTCAGCCAACTAATTGATTTCTATTTTTTCATTTTTAACAAGTAAGAAAATTATAGTCGGTCTAGACCGACTATACGATACCCTATACCATGCGTTTAGAAACCCTATCTCTTAGGCCCAACTAACTGGGCCTAAGAGATAGGCTTAATTTTTTTTTTGGCTGCAGATATGAAAAAGTTCATATCGGATGCTATATCTATAAAGGGACTAGGTCCAAAAATGGACCGATCCTTATCATGTTTGGTAAAGTTTCTTGTATTTTGCAAAAATTTGAGAAGAATCAGTGCAATATTTTTGTTTTTAATAGATTTAAGTGAAGATCGGGAAGCAGTTCTATATGAGGTCAAAGGGAGCATTTTTGGACTACTCATTAGTAGATGTAATGAAGGCATACAAACCCAATTTGAGTAAGATCTATATGACAATTTGGATCTTATGGCAATTTATGTCGATTTCATATGGGTAATTTGTATGGGGGCTAGGTCTGAACATGGACCGATTCCCACCAATTTCAACAGCGTTCATCCCATGGCCGATAAAAGCTTATATACCAAATGTCATCAAAATATATTCATATTTACGACCTGCAGTTTGATTACAAGCTTTAC
This sequence comes from Cordilura impudica, assembly GCA_963682025.1. Classification (NCBI taxonomy): domain Eukaryota; kingdom Metazoa; phylum Arthropoda; class Insecta; order Diptera; family Scathophagidae; genus Cordilura; species Cordilura impudica. The sequence continues at coordinate 281,589,841 of OY821517.1, read as the reverse complement.
ATGGACACACAGACGGACGGACGGACATTGTTAAATCAACTCAGAAAGTGATTCTGATTCGATCGGTACAATTAAAGATGGGTCTAGGTCAAATATTTTTGGTTGTTACAAACAGCAGCACAAAGTCATTATACCCAAACCACATAGTAGTATAGGGTATAAAAACCTTTAGCACTATTCAAGTGCTCTGCCTTTGGCGCTCTTTAGTGCCGGCAATCATAAAAAAAAGCCTGTGGCGTTCTTAAACGCCGGCAAATTTAACTTTTCATTTTTTCAACCCAATTATAAATGACATCGCTTGTCGTTTTATTACTTCAAATTATTATTTTATAAACACCTGCATTTGATATACACTCCTAAAATATTATCCTAAGCTTTCCAAATTTATAACAACCCTCTAAATTCTTATTTTCGAGAGCAGATGTTCCATAGTGGTTACAAAATCCTTTGAGTTATATTCTCACAGATTGGCTTTCTGGCATGCTTGTGGTTGTTTTTTTTTTTTGTTTTATGAGATCAGACCTTCAATCCGTGTACGCTTTCAGTTGTTTCTAAAGAATTGTTAAACACTATTGAAAATTACCGCATTTTTATACCCTATACCACTATGTGGTTTGGGTTTAATGATTTTGTGCTGCTGTTTGTAACAACCAAAAATATTTGACATACACCCATCTTTAATTATACCGATCGAATCAGAATCACTATCCGATTCGATTCAACGATGTCCGTCCGTCCGTCTGTGTCCATGTAAATCTTGTAATCAAACTGCAGGTCGCAAATATGAACATATTTAGACGAAATTTGGCATTTCATCTTTTATCTACCAGTAGATGAACGCTATTGAAATTGGTGAGAATCGGTTCATGTTCAGACCTAGGACCCGTACAAATGACCCCTATGAATCAGCATATATTGCCATAAGATCCAAATTATCATACGAATCTTAGTCAAATTGGGTTTGTATGTACACATTACATCCATTAATAAGTAGTCCAAAAATGATCCCTATTGGAGAACTCTTAGTCATAGGCCCCATATAGAGCTGCTTCCCGATCTTCCCTTAAATCTATCAAAAAACAAAAATATTGCACTGATTCTTCTCAAATTTTGTTTGCATATATTTTTGCAAAATACAAGAGACTTTGCCAACCATGGTCAGGATCGGTCCATTTTTGGGTCTAGTCCCCATATAGATATTTCATCCGATATGAACTTTTTCATATCTGCAGCCGAAAAAATTAATAAAAATCCCACTCAAATTTGGTTTATGCTTAATTTCTATATCCAGTTAGTTGGGCCTGAGAGATAGGGTCTCTAAAAGCATGGTATAGGGTATGGTATAGTCGGTCTAGACCGACTATAATTTTCTTACTTGTTTTTGATTAAAGAAAGGCTTCAGGTAGTTTTTTTAAAATTTTTTTTTTATTTATTTTTTCCCGAATTTTCGAAAGCCGTCGTCAAAAATAAAATATATAAAAACATTTATTTAAAAAAAGCGACCTGAAGCCTTTCTTTAACCAAAAACAATCGACATTTGAGGTCGCCGGAAATCGAAAACCAATTTTCAAATTATATTTTCTTCTTATGTTTATCTTTTTAGGTTGGTGATTCTGAATTATGTGTGCAACAATATATGAATATGTAATAAAATAAAAAACTCTACAAAACTACCAACTTTTTGTTCTAAATCCTTTGTCATTTTAAACACTTATAAAGAAATCGTGCTATCAATAAGCAACATTTCATTCATCTTTTATAAAATGACATCACCTTAGGAATCACATCTGACATTGATTTAAGGTGTTAATTTTAGCTTTAATCATTATTTGAATTAATTACAGGCCTTGCATAGCGAACATTCATATTAATCTCTTTGCACCATGTGAACATTCCGCTTAATTATTTAATAAAACACATACATGCATAGATTTTGTATACCCTTTACCACTATATGGTATATTAGTTCCAGAGTTGGTTTATTTCTTTTTTTGAGAAAAATATGTAAATTTACTAAATATGGTCATGACCTCTCACCATATAAAAATAGGACCCGATACATACTTATTCATATCGGAGACCACAAATGCATCAAAATATCTTTCAAATTTAGTTACAAAGCCAGAGGAGTAATTGGTTTTATAAAGCGTTGGTCTAAAGAGTTAAATGATCCGTATGTAACAAAAATACTATACGTGTCACTTGTAAGACCGATTTTGGAATATGCCTCTATTATATTGGACCCCATCTATCAAACTCATATTGATAGCATTGAATCGGTGCAAAAACAATTTCTACTATTCTGTCTTCGCAGCTTAAATTTTAACCAATTAAATGTTCCGTCGTAGAATAGCAGACTCACCCTTGTTAGGCTTCCAACCGTAAAAATCCGCAGATCAATTCTAAACCCTTCGTTTCTTTTGGACATAATTATTGGCGAAGTTTTTTCTGGTTTCCTGATCAAAAATATTTCATTTAATATCCCCCAGTGGCCAACACGTTTCTTCTCACCTTTATCTGTCCAGTTTTATAGATCAAATTATGCCAGCGCTGATCCGCATAGACGAATGTGTATTGAATTTAATTAGCTTTATAGATTTATTGATTTTTATTCAAATACCAATGTCATTAAGAGTAAAATAATTATTTATCTGAACACATTAAACTAAATTTTTTAATTCATTGTTAAATGTTTTTGTAAATAGTCTGTAAGGATTAATTACATAGATTAATAAATAAATTAATAAATAAATAACAAAATAATGCTAATTTCCTGTTTTCAATTATTGATTGAAAAATCTTTCTCGAAATCCCGGCATAGGCATAGTATATCTAGACTAGTCAAAACTTTCTTACTTGTTTTAATACACAATTTGATTTCGACAGTGCATGTATTTACCAGAAAAAAAAATTTTAAGAGGGATTAAAAAGAAAAACCGTTCACAAGCTTATTGGAGGCAAATTTGATGTTAAGCAAATTGAAAAGGTTCTGATAATAATTTTATTTTATTTCAGCTTATTTACTTATTATGTAATTCTAAAATATATTCAGTTTTTTTTAAAACACAATATCAAATTGCTGCACGGTGGGAAAATGAAATAGCGAGTTGCCAACTATTTTATATTATATGGTATTTGGTATAAGAGAACAACAAGAAATAACTTTTAACAGTCGTAGTAAGTCGGCTTGTATGGAATACTGTTTTGCAAGGAATTATATAGAATTACTTTCTGAATCAAGTTAGCGGTTTCCGTCCATCCATCTGCCTGTCTATGTTTCCATGTAAACCTTTTAATCAAACTGCACGTCGCAAATATTGATGTGATATATTTTGATGAAATATGGTATACAAACTTTTGTTAGCCATGGAATGATTACTGGTAAAATTGCTGGTAAAATTGGTGAACATTGATCCATCTTCAGACCTAGCCACCATACAAATAATTCCCATGAGATTGATTTAAATAGGCCCCAGATGTTCATACGTATATGGTTTACGAATGTCGATTACATACAGAAGTAAGTAGTCCCAAAATGAATCCTCTAGAAACATTTTTATTCATAGTTCCCATATAATGTTGTTTCCTGATATTCACTCAAGTCTATTAAGAAACAAAAAGGTTGCGTGGACCTTTCTTAAATTTGGTTTGTAAATGATTTTGGGTAAAATTAGTGACCTTAATCTATGTGTTAATGGCCGGTCCATTGTTTGACATAGTCCCCATAGAAGACTATGATCCGATATGAACTGTTCCATATCTGAACGGCAAAAATTAGTAACAATACCACTAAAACTTAGTTTACTCTTATTTTCTATAACTAATAATGAAAATTTCGACCTACTATGATTTCACGAAACTCTTTGTATAGTTTATCCTAAAGTCGGTCTGAATTGATTATAATTTTTATACTTGTTTTATACAAAATCTAGAGGACGGTATATAACAAACAACATTTTTACAGCCATATTCATACTTATTTTTTTTTTCTTTCACTTTTATCTTAAATAAAAGTTATTTTGTTATTTTATATTTAAAATATTTTACCATAATATTTATGCAAACAAATTTGATGGATGTTTGCTTAATTTAAATTTTATATGAAATTCTTTAGTGTGACATTGGATTCAAATTAATAGAAGCGTACATATTTATTCTGGTAACATATTACAATATTTACTGAATTTGTATGAAAGTTGCCACAATACAATGTTTACGCACGCTTTGTCATTTGAAATAAATTTGACAAGAGGTATTGGAAAACAAATATAAAAATATTTAGAATAACTTTCAAATAACATTTGATTCGCAGGATTTATTTAAAATTTTTGTATTTATATAACATTGCAATGTGCTAACGTTTTTAACTTTACATGTTGATAAATAAGTTATTTTTAATAAATATGGTTTACGCCAAACATTGTCACACTGTAGGATATATTTAAAATCAAAAAGCTATAGTAGCTTTGACAAAATCCAATTGTTTAGCTATATTTTCAGTACTTATGGAATTTCTTGCTGCAAGGCATCAAAATATGAAAAAGACATTTTTCGACTAAAATATATTTTTGAAAATTGAGAAAACGTCGAGCAGAATCAAAATCATACAAAAAAGTAGCATAGCCTGCAACTCTGCAAAGAAGAAAATACATTCAATGTGGCTAACGAATTTATTTCCAACTGAATTGGGATTATGTTAATTACCAAATTTCATTATGATTAGGTCGAAAGTGGACCGATCATGACCATATTTAATAAGGGTATTACTAATTCCAAACTAATTTATAAACCAAATTTTAAAAGAACTATGCAACAGAATGAAGAAAATATGGGGAATTATCTTTATATGGGGACTATGACTAAAAGTGGTCCTACAGGGTTTCGTTTTGAACATCTGCCTAATAGTTTAATACACACATATACTCCAAATTGTCTCAAAATATATAAAATATATGAATAAAAAATAGGGTTATAACTCTTGGCCTCACCCCTAAAAATAAGAATATAGCAAAAAAAACTGAGAAATACAAAGTTTTGGATCAATCAAAAAAAATATAGATGTGCCTAGGGATTGCATGTTCGAAATTCGAAATTCGAGAATTCCGGAATTCTTTTTCACAAATACAGTTTCGAATTCCGAAAATTTCCCTGCGAATTCCGAATTTAAATTAATTAAAAATAAAATGTAAATTTTGTCAATTTTTGTATTTTTTTGGTAAATTTATTGAAAATAAAATGTCAATTTTTGGTCGCCCTAATAATAAGGCATAAAGAAAAGAATGCTAAATTACAGTTATTCTACATAATACAAGTAGACATAGAAAAAACATTCCTAAATTGCAGTTAAACATTTAAACGGTTTCATTTCTTCATTTCATATCCATATGTAATCTTATATATTAAAAGAATTTATGAATAAACTTTGGATTCAAGATTTTTTTCAATATTTTTCTATAACTAGAGTTGTAATTAACGTAGGCTGTTAACATAGGTCTAAGAACACTCAGTGGATGAAGCTCCTTCTTTTGAGCTATTAACTGCTTAAATTCGTTGGGTTTGAGGAAAGTTATGCGTGGAGAATCAACTTTACTTTTACTGTACGTTAACTTATCTTGGCATATTTTGGCATTACTGTACGTTAACTTCTCCTCTGGGGGACGGGGTCTTTCGCAGAGGTTGAAAGCTCTCTATCTGCTATCCACTTGGGGGTAGCAAGAAGCGATTCCTTTGTCCGAAAGTCCAAAGCATCTCACAACTTCCGGTCTTAGACCAAGTGTTCCCTGATAATGTCTTTCAGGCACCCGTCTGATGGCAGCTAAAGTTGAGAAGGCGTGCAGGACTGAGTATCCTGAGTGCAGGCTAATGCCAATGCGTCTCAGGAAACTAGGTGACAACCGTTAATACTAAGTCACTGAAACTCAACTGTATTTAAACCGGCCTAGCGGCGTTGGCAGCCCCAACTCTAGGATCGGAAGCTTTGGCCTAATCAGTCAATCTTCTTAAATTCAAATGATTACAGAAACGTCAATAAATTTAAATTTAAATAATGATCCCCCCACGATGACGACTTTTGGCTTCAAACAACGGTTTATGATTGGTACATGGAATGTTAGAACTCTCTCCGAAACATCGAGACTCGAGCAAGTTCGAAAGGAAATGGTGTCCTACAAACTAGATATTCTGGGTTTAAGTGAAGTTCGATGGCTAAACAACGGCACAACGCAGCTGCCTTCTGGTTACCACTTTATTTACTCCTGTAACACCACCTACAGGATAAACGGCGTCGGTTTGTTGCTGTCACCAAAGGCCAGGAATGCACTATTAGAACACCGGGCAATCTCAGAACGTATAGTTACTGCACGATTCAACTGCAAATTTCGCAAAATATCTATTGTGCAATGTTACGCACCAACCGACCCGGACGATGATAGGGCTAAGGATGATTTTTATGGCCAATTGGATTACGTGATAAGGTCTTTGCCTGCAGGGGATATTAAGATATTTATGGGTGACTTCAATGACAAAGTAGGAAACGACAACGAGAGCCTACAAGCGGTTATGGGCAAGCATGGCCTGGGACCCTCACGGAACAATAATGGTGACAGATTAGTTGATTTCTGCGCCCGAAACCGTCTCTTTATTGGTGGAACGAAATTCCCACACAAAAATATTCATAAATATACCTGGGAATCACCAGACGGTCAAACTCTCAATCAATTTGACCATATAATTGTCAGTCGACGTTTCTTGGGCTCACTTATGGATGTAAGAGCTAGACAAGGGGCCGACGTTGCCCTACTCGTAGCTGTTTTTCGTCTCCGACCTGCGGCAGTTAACAGAGCGTTAGAAAAGGTCGATAAATACAACACAGCTCGATTCCATGATTCAATCGTATCAAGGGTATATAACCAAAGGTTAAGATCCAGCCTTATAAACAACGAGCAACACACGTGGTCAGACGTAGTTACAGCCTGCAAAGATACGGCAAAGTCAACTCTTGGAGTAAAACTAAACAAAATTAAACCGTGGATTAGCTCTGAATCCTGGGATGAGATTGAAAATCGAAAACGTCTTCGTAAAGCACGATTGCAAGCCAAAACAAATGCTGCGAAAGAACAAGCTAAACTAGAATACCGCCAGTCTTCTCGAAAAGTAAATTATATGTACGTGCTGATCGAGAAAAATGCTTTAATGGTATAGCAGAACAAGCCGAAAAAGCGTCCAACACAGGTAATCTGCGTGCAGTTTACTCTGCCATTAAGCAGATGAGTGGCAATGATATACGAGGCACTATGTCTCTTAAAGCAAATGATGGCACAGAGTTAACCACCACAGATCAACAACTAGGACGGTGGCGCGAACACTTCTCATCACAGGCATCAACAGAAAATAACAACTACAACCAGGCTGATCCGGAAACGTCTTCTTTACGGCGCAACCCAAGAAGGGATATTTCAACTGATCCCCCGTCATGTTCCGAAGTTGCAGCGGCATTAAAACAGCTGAAAAATTGTAAATCGCCTGGTCCCGACAACATACCCGCCGAGCTATTAAAATATGGTGCTGATACATTAGCTGAAGTTCTGACTCCACTGATAAGACGTGCATGGATCAACAATCAATTTCCTGCAGATTGGAAAGGGGTGTAGTAGTCACAATCCCTAAAAAGGGTGATCTTACTCAGAGTAAAGCTGGCGCGGTATTACCGTGCTAAACGCTATAGGGAAAGTGATGGCAACTCTACTATTACAGCGAATTTCACCAGTGGTAGAACAAACTATTCGTAGTGAACAAGCTGGCTTTCGGCCTGGACGATCTTGTGTTGATCACATCAATACTCTACGCATTATTATTGAGCAATCGGCAGAGTATAACACACCCCTATACCTACTTTTCGTAGATTTTGAACGTGCTTTCGACACAATATCCCGAAATGCTTTTTGTGGTCTGCATTAATTGGTAAAGGTATACCTGAAAAATTGTCACTCTAATACGCGAGCTGTAAAAGGACGCAGAGTGCAAGGTCCGATTTAACGGAAAGGAAAGCCAACCATACACAACCGTTACAGGCGTAAGGGGCTGTGTCCTGTCTCCCACACTATTCATTCTTCTTTTAGACTGTGTAATGGAAAAGGCAAATAGTGAGGCCCCTACCGGTATTCGATGGAATATGATGGAATGCCTAAATGATATAGATTACGCAGACAACATTTGCCTAATGGCCCAGCGCTTTGCAGATATTGAAACTAAGATAAAGAGACTCTCCGACAACGCCAAACAAGTAGGATTGAGAATTAACTTTAAAAAATCAAAGCTGATGCGTATCGGTACCAATATTTCATCACCCCTTATTGTTGATGGTACCGTAATGGAAGATGTAGAATCTTTCAACTATCTCGGTTGTAAAATCGCAAAAGACGGTGGCTCTGTAGCCGACATTGGCGACCGAATCAACAAGGCCCGTGTTGCGTTCCTAAAACTGCACAAAATTTGGCGCGCTAACAACATATCCCAGAAAACTAAGTTACGTATATTCAACTGTAGCGTAAAATCTGTTCTGCTGTATGGTTGCACTACATGGAGCCTTACAAAACTGGCCAAGAAGAAAATACAAACTTTCGTCAATCGGTGTCTGAGACAGATTTTACGTATATACTGGCCTAATTGGGTATCAAATGAATCTGGCAGATTGTTGTCCCATCGAATTTGATATTAAGAAACGTAAATGGACATGGATCGGCCATATTCTCAGGCGACCAGCAAATGATATTGCCAGAGCTGCACTTGAGTGGAACCCCCAAGGTCAACGACATCCAGGCCGACCACGTCATACATGGATCCGGTGCATACGAAATGAACACGAATCAGTCCAAAAAACATGGAACGAAATTAAGCTACTTGCCCGAGATCGAATCAGATGGAGAAAATTTGTTGACGCCCTATGTTCTTCGTGAACTTTTTATTTAAATATTTTATGTACAATTTGTATTTATATTATATCTAATTAAATAAAGGACATATATATATATATACCACTAAGTGGTTTGGGTATACTGACTTTGTGCTGCTGTTTGTAACAACCAAAAATATTTGACCTACACCCATCTTTAATTATACCGATCGAATCAGAATCACTATCTGATTCGATTTAACGATGTCCGTCCGTCCGTCCGTCCGTCTGTGTGTCCATGTAAAGCTTGTAATCAAACTGCAGGTAGCAAATATGAATATATTTTGCTGAAATTTGGTATATAAGCTTTTATCAGCCGTGGGATGAATGGTGAAATTGGTGAGAATCGGTCCATGTTCAGACCTAGCCCCCATACAAATGACCCCTATGAAATCAACATATATTGCCATAAGATCCAAATTATCATACAAATCTTAGTCAAATTGGGTTTTTATGTACATATTACATCTATTAATTAGTAGTCCAAAATGATCCCTATTGGACAACTCTTAGTCATAGGCCCCATATAGAGCAGCTTCCCGATCTTCACTTAAATCTATCAAAAAACAAAAATATTGCACTGATTCTTCTCAAATTTTGTTTGTATGTATTTTTGCAAAATACAAGAGACTTTACCAAACATGGTCAGGTTCGGTCCATTTTTGGGCCTAGTCCCCATATAGATATAGCATCCGATATGAACTTTTTCATCTCTGCAGCCGAAAAAATTAATAAAAATCCCACTCATATTTGGTTTATGCTTATTTTCTATATCCAGTTAGTTGGGTCTATGAGATAGGGTCTCTAAACGCATGGTCTAGACCGACTATAGTTTTCTTACTTGTTTGGTATTATATTATAAAAATTAATATAATATAATATAATGCTGCGGAGCAGCAGGGGTCCTCTAGTAATAATAAATGTAATGTAGCATAAAATTGCACACCAAATTATTATATTTCGTATAACTTCGTGTTCGTGTCTTATATTTTACGATTTGGAACAGTATTGAGATTTGTTTATCCGAGTGCGGGGTGTATTGAATTATTTTAACTTTGTTTTCTGTAAAATCATCAATATTTTTTAAACAGGTAAGCAAATAATATCAGTTTTAATAACACTATTTGATAATAATTTAATTTTAATTTTTTTTTGTTTAACAAGTTAAATTATTGTTAATAGTACATCGTAAAATATCATCAAAAGAAAGTTTTGCGGAATACACAAAGCAATGTAAAAATCAAAATTCTGTTTGGATTCATTTTTTGAGAGGATCAAAAAAACTAAGAGCAGAATGTAAAATATGTAATGAAATAGTAAATGATGCTTACAAATTATTTAGTGAAGAAAAATGATGAACCACTTTCTGCAATCGTATCACAAATGTGTGCCTTGGATAATATCCCATTCAAAGTTTTTTGTACGTCTATCGATTTGAGAAATTTATTTTTGGCTAGAGGCGCTCGAGATTATATATGACCAAAGTCACCTAACTCAATTCGGAAAATGGTTTTAGAATACGCACAAAAAATGCGTGCTAAAATGATGCAGGATTTTATTTATTTCAAAGAAAATGGAACGCGATTCTGCCTAACTCTAGATGAATGGACATCATCAAGAAACCGATGTTATTTAAATGTGAATGTCCATGGCAAGAAACAGTTTTGGAATTTAGGTTTAGTACGTGTTGATGGACGTTTCCCTGCAGAGAAATGCATTACGGCCCTGAAAACCACATTGCAAGACAACAATTTAGATATCGATAAAGATATTACGTCCATAATAACTGATGGGGCAGCTGTAATGCAAAAAGTTGGACGGCTTTTACCATGTAATCAGCAGTTCTGCTTCGCGCACGCGATACATTTAGCTGTAATTAATGTTCTGTATATTAATTCGAATACAACTGAATTTGTGGCTCTCACAGATGTAGCATGAGGAATGAGGAATACGTTGACGATGAAAGTGTTAGCTTGATTGAACAAATTTATTTTGAAGCTGAGCATGTTGAGACTGAAGAATTTGGATTTGGGTTTCTCATTAAAAAAGTTCGTTCGATTATAAAGAAATTTCGTTTTTCGAGAACATCGAATGATATTCTTCAAGTATACGTGAAACAACACACAGAAAACAGATTCATTGTGGCTACCGAATTTATTACCAACCGAATTGCGATAATGCTAATAACCGATTTTCGGGTTCACGATGATGACAATTCTATTGCCTTACCAGTAAATATTTTATCATAATAGAAAATTTGCAGATGTTATGAAATTTCTGTTGATACAATCGAAAATACAGTTGTTCCACTTAAGACCAATTCGGTTGGCAAATATTTTTCTGTGTGAAGAATTTGGAAAAGAATTAAAACTTATTATGGACACTAGAACTAGATGGAATAGCTTAGTCGAAATGCTTGAAAGATTTAACCAACTAAAAAGCTGTGTTAGAAAAGCATTGATTGACATTGCATCTGATATCGTTATTCTAGATGATGAAATTTGGTCGATTAAAAATGTCATCTCTGCACTTCTCCCAGTGCAGCTTACTGTTGACGCGCTTTGTCGAGAAGATGCAAATCTGCTTTCTGCTGATGCAGCATTGTCTTTTATGCTTGAGAATTTCGGATCTGATGAAATTTCACTAAAACTGAAGAACAAATTAGAAGACCGAATAAGCCAAAGACGAACAAATGTGTCTGGAACTCTTCAATATTTACACAATGGCGGAAAAAGTGAGATTCACGAGTCTTTTACTAGACCATTGAAAAATATAATAGCCCAAGTTATTGAAAGCTTTGCACAAAGATTGATATTTAACACTAATATGGAAACTTCCTCAGGCGAGCAGTCAGAAGCTGTCGATGTGGTAGAAGTGATGTCGGAAGAACAAACTAATCCCCAGTCGTTGATGCAAAAGTTGCAGAACAAAATTCAATTGAATTTATCGTCCAACAGCTCAACTCAACAAATAACAAATCGGAGCTTAATTTCAAAAATTAAATCTTAGATGAAAGTCTTTGAAGAGACCGGCGTTCGTGGCAAAATATTAGAGTCCGTCTACTCATTTTTGATTTCGATTCCGCCATCGAGAGTGCAGTCCGAGCGAGCCTTCTCAATTGCAGGGAACTTTTGTACAGAAGTTCGATCGAGACTCGGAGATGCAGCTTTAAGTGATCTCTGTTTCCTCAAAGCATATTTTAAGCAATAATACTAATTTAAAATTTTTTTATTATTAAATGGTAAGCCATATTAGAATGTTTCTGTACTAATTGAATTTGTGTACAATAATTTTATGTTTATATTTCATTTTAAATAATTTTATGTTCCATTTTTATTTTAAACAGAGTATTTTTTATGCAATAAATAACAATGAATTATATCAAATAAGTTATTTTTATTATTTGTATAGACATAAAAAAATTAAAAATATTTAATTTCGACAAAATTTGCAATATCGTGTAACCGTTGGGCAAATTATGAATCATTTTTAACAGTTTATTTTGGGTTACTTGAAATTTTTTTATGTGACACTGTGCTGCAGAAGACCACAAAGGAGCAGCATAAAACATAATGGCGTGAAATATCGATTTTAATATAAGGGTTTTGTTTCCAGTGCTGAGTTTAGATCTTCTGTTTAATAAAGGGTACAGCAATTTTATTATTTTGTCTTTATTAAAGGGGACATGCTCTTTAAATTTGAGCTTGGGATCTAAAATCACACCCAAATATTTCACTTTGTTCGACCACGGTACCAAATTATTATTAAACGAAATTGGTTGCTGAGGTAAGAAGTAAGGTTTTCGTCGTCTAGAAAAGTAGATTGCTTGGGTTTTTTGCGAATTTACGATTATTTTCCATTTTGTGAAGTAGGAAAGAACTTCCGCTAATGCGCATTGAAGGCTGGAGCGAACATCTGCTGAAAGGATGCCTGAACTGAGAATAGCAGTATCATCAGCAAAAATGGAAGTAGCGCAATTACTTAATGATGGGAAATCAGCTGTATAGATATTGTATAATATTGGAGAAATGCACGAAGCCTGTGGGCAACCAGCATAAATTTCTTTTTGTGTAGAATATTCCTATCCAATGTGTACTTCAAAAACACGATTCGAAAGAAAGCTATGGATCATTTTAATAATTTGTGTTGGGAAATTGTAATTCATCATTTTTAAAACCAATCCGTTGTGCCATACCGAGTCAAAGGCAGCTTTAATGTCCAGCAGAACCATACCAGTAGATTTTCCATTATTAAAATTTGAAGTTACTAAGTCCCGTATTCGGACCAGTGGATGAACTGTGTTATGTTGTCTACGAAATCCGAATTGCTTGTTTTGGTAAAATATCATATACATCGATAAAATTAGTAAGATGTTCTTTTATTATTTTTTCCAGAATTTTACTTAATGAGGATAAAAGGCTTATTGGCCTGTAAGAATAAGGACAATCGGCTGGTTTGTTTGGCTTTCTTATTGGTATGACCTTGGAATGTTACCATATTTTTGGATAATAGCTGATTCGAAGGCACCAGTTGAAAATATCAGTAATATATTTAATCCCTTTTTTGGCAAGGCTTTTAGACATCTATTGCTTATTCCGTCCAGCCCAGACGATTTTTTTTAACTTCAACTGTTTTATGATGTTATAGACTTTAACCATAGAAACAGATTAATCATCTTGAGGGTCCGAAACGGTTGATTCCAAATTGATAACCGCTGTATCTGCCATGGATATAGTTGATGTATCACTGAAGTTTGATGATAATGAATGGTTCTCACTAAAAATTTTGCTCAGTATTTCACATTTTTCAAGTTGAGTATAGAAATTGACATTATTGTGTTTCAATATTGGTATAGTGTGAACTTTATTCTTTAAAATTTTTGAGATATTCCAAAAAGGAGATGATCCTTTATCGAGCTTTAAAAGCTTGTTGTTCCAAGAGTTGTTTTTCCATTTAATTATCTCTTCTGATATGCACTTGTTATACCATTTTGTACTAATTAGATCAGATGTATCTCGAAAACGTTTCCAATTCATTCTGAAAGCATTCCTTATTCGAACCATATGCTTTATATGTTGCGGTAGTGTTGGTGAGTTTGATTTAATTATTTTGCTAGGAACGCTGTGATTAATTGCAGCTTTGATGGTATCATTAAATGTTGAAATCTTTGACTCGATTTGTTCACCATTGTAATTATTATCATTTGGAATAGTTAAATTTCTTTTAATAAATGATGAATATCTGGACCAATTTGCTCTATTAAAATCGAAATATGATCTTTGTACAGGTCGGAAGTCTCGGTTTATAGTTATTTTAATAGGAAGATGGTCGGAACTCAAATCATTGATTACCCTTACTGGAGAAAGGCATTTTGCGATATTCGTTATAAATAGATCAAGTGTAGAGGCTTGTCTTCGAGGATCAGAAGGGATGTAGGTATGGTCATTTGGAAAAAGCATATCAAAATTTTCGGAATCCAATTTTTCGTAAAGAATATTTCCCCAACAATTAGATCTTTGACAACCCCATAAGTTGTTCCTGCAGTTGAAATCTCCACCGAGTATGAACATTTCGTTAGCTCGCGACAATTTACAAAGACCTGATTTGAATTGTTGTTTTTTAATATTATTACTACCAGCAGAACCACCTGGGAAATAGCAGGAATATATTCTTATATAATTTCCGTTTCTAAGACATACTTTAACACCAATGTTTTCAATAATAACTGTTGGTCGTGGTGGTGCTATATTTTTCCTTACTAGTACTGCAACACCTCCTCCTCAGCTACTTTGACGATCACTTCTATAGCAGTAAAAATCATTATGTTTTATTAATATTTTGTTATTTAGCCACGCACAGTGGCGCCCGTTGCAAAAATCAAAATTTTCATGTGCGCCGACGAAGTTTTGACTAAACCCATGTTATAGGAAACTTTTCAGCGATTTCAAATATGCTACTCTTAGTAATATCACATTCTTAGTTTAGAAGATATAACCGTTCAAAGTTGACCGACTTTCGGTTTTCAAAAAACACACAATTTTTAGTCAATTTGTTACGATTTCAGGTGTAATATCGCGAAAAATAGGTAACGAATCGCCTTATTTTTTATTTGTGTTGATTGTTGTATTTACTAAATGTGTAATGATAAAAAAAAAATAACTGTTTGCTTTGTGTTTCTCCTGGTAAATCACTATTTAAAAACTATCCGTTTTTTCACTATTTTTCAACTTTGACGGAAAATAGAAAAAATCCATATTTTTCTATATTTGCCATATTTGCAAAACATGTTC
Organism: Cordilura impudica; assembly: GCA_963682025.1. Taxonomy (NCBI): domain Eukaryota; kingdom Metazoa; phylum Arthropoda; class Insecta; order Diptera; family Scathophagidae; genus Cordilura; species Cordilura impudica. The sequence continues at coordinate 281,574,601 of OY821517.1, read as the reverse complement.
TTTGATTATTTCTTTACATAATTCAAAAGGTTTTATCTGCCCGTACGTGCCCGTTTGGCTTCTAGAGGTAAAAAAGTTTAAAAAGACATGGTTGCAGAAATTCTATGGCGTGCATCCCTTACATGTTTTGACTGACAGTAGTTTGATCTAATAGTTTGAAAATTTAATTTTAAGTCGGTTGTCTCCTGTGAGCCTCTGACAAAGTCTACACCCAATATTCTGTTACAGACACAGGATGCACAAAAAACTACTCATTGAAATTCGCAGGTACGCACCTCAATTAAAAATTACCTTGGAGTACAAATGGTCAATAACAATATTGACTTATGGTCCTCCAGGTAGGCACAAATCTTATTTAGACATGAGCATAATATCAAAATTGCATAATTCAGCCTAAATCCATATGTATGCTGGAAACAGGTAGATTTTTAGGCATGGTAGCATAAGCCTATATATTGCAAAATAAGCATAATGACTTATGGTCCCTCCAGGTAGGCACAAATCTTATTTAGACACGAGCATAATATAAAAATTGGATAATTCAGCCTAAATCCATATGTATGCAGGGAACAGGTTGTAATAAGTTAGGTGTTCTTATTATTTTTGTTTGTGAATTAAAATATATTTTTCATTTTTATTTAGTTTAATATAATTCTTTATTGTTATCTAAGTTGTTCTATGTCAGAACAACTGTTACTCTAGACGTTAGAACAAGATTGATTTAAAACTAAAATGTGGCAGGCTTATATACTAAAATACTAACTATAATTTTACAAAAATATTCTCTTAAATTATACATAGATTTTCTCTTAAATCCTAAGTGCTTACGCAGCATAGTGAGCGACCTTTGTAAATCCGCTCTATGACACACATGTGTGAAACACTTGTGTTAACCACACTGCTTGCATCAACGTTAAATGGGTGGTCTCAATATTAAGTATTTCAATATGTCAAGTGCGACAATACCGAATACACAAAACATACGTTTCCGTATTTGCTTTGTGTTGCCGTCATGCATGTACTTGAAATCAGATACTCTTTTATTTATCTTTGGCTTTGGTTTGTTTACTGACAACACCATGCCATACCCATTCATTGATCGCAATGTTTATAGTAGAACCCAACACGTGCATTCTCACATTGCAACGTTTCTGGTCAACACATGTATGTCAAGTGGTTGTTCAAATACTCTATGCTCTGCATTCATGCACTAAGTGAATGCCCTATAGTATGCATACATTACAAGGTATATTTTTAGGCATGGTATCATAAGCCAATATATTGCTAAATAAGCATAATGCCTGGATTAGTCTACGACTGAAAGTTGGCGCAACAAGTACTGAAACCATGGCGTTAAATAATTTAGAATTATTTGAACTGTTTAGAAGGTCAACCACACCAAAGTTTTTCACGGAAGCTGCTTTAAAAGAACTTGATAGCTTATACGGAAATATTGAGAGAAGCGAAATTATAAAAAATGATTTTTATCTGATATATGCAAATATTAAGGCAAAAGGGGTGAAATCTAATCGAACCATTCAGAACTTCAACTCCAAACATGAGGACTGGCTTAATGAAGACTCCATCTTGGATATATTGGCAGTAGATAAACCCACCACTTCAACCAGAGCAGCAAAAGGAAAGCCAAAAAAAAGTATTGGGGAGTGTTCAATTTTCACAAGAAAGAGGAAACTTGCCGATGCCACCAATGACTTGACCACGAAGCATTTATCGGACGCGCTGTCTATTAAATACACAAAGGATAGTGAAAGAGTTAGGTCGCAGATTACAAAATCTGTTGCTGATGCAAGCCCACTGCGACTAAAGAGGATTAAGAAAAGCATTTCCTCGCCCACAAACGCACACATTAAAAAGTATGGTTCCGAAGAAGCTTTGGCCTTGTTTATGGACTTACAACTTTCCAAAGAAAAATATGAGATACCACGGGCATCCTTGATGCGACACGGGGCTGACGTTTTACCAGGATACAAGCATATTACGCAAGCCAAAATAAATTCACGACCACGATCTCATGGGCCATATAGCAAAACGATTGTTGGAGAGTCTTCCTGAAAATGAGGTGAAAATTCTTCCTGAGAAACTGACATTGATCAGCAAATGGGGCTGCGATGCATCATCCGGACAAAGCGTTTATAAGCAAAGGATATATTCCGATGACGCTACAATATCGGATGGAAATAGGTTTATGGCATCTGTTGTTCCTTTACGGCTAAAATCTGATGTTTCTGTACACTGGAAATATCCACGTCCGTCATCAGTGCATTATTGCTGACAATAATGTTTCACTTTGCAAGGGAATCGGCAGAACTCATAAGTACCACGGTGAAGGACATTGAAGAACAACTAAGCAAGATTAAGCCTACTAAGCTGTAAATTGGAGAAGGAAGATATATTGAATGCAATTACGAGTTCCACCTGACCATGGTTGACGGAAAAGTCGTAAACGAACTGACAGGAACAACCTCAACATTGTCATGCCCGATTTGCAAAAAGAGTCAGAAGAACTTTGGTAATTTAAACGATTCTACAAACGAGGAGAATTACGAATATGGAATGTCACCATTGCACGCAAGGATAAGGTGTATGGAGTTCTTGCTAAAACTGGCGTATACCCTATCACAAGAGGAGGAAAACTTCGATGAAAATACATCAATAAAGGATAAGGAAACGATCAGAAAGAAGCAAATAGAGGATGCTTTTTTTAAACAAGTTGGACTAAAAGTAGACTGTCCCAAGCACGGATACGGTAACTCAAACGATGGAAACACTTCTAGGAGATTTTTTGAAAATGATGAGGCAGTAACTAGAATCACTGGAATTGACAATCAAATCGTGAAAAGATTGGGAACGCTCTTGAATGTTTTAAACTGCAAAGAAAATGTTAATTCTACAAAATATGGAGAATATGCATCGAAAACTGCATCTCTTTTAGCAGAAATGTATCCACAGAAGAAGTTGACCCCGACCGTCCATAAAATATTGGCGCATGGCAAAGATATAATTGAGTACCAGCCTTTGCCAATTGGAGAGCTTTCTGAAGAAGCACAGGAGTCTCTTAACAAATTTTATAAAAAATATAGATTGCAGAACACATTCAAAGCATCAAGGGTAAGGCAAAATGAGGACCTCTTCAACATGTTGGCAGCATCTTCCGATCCACTTATTTCTTCCCTGCGGCATGTGAAGTCACGAATAGAGTTAGAAAATAATTATAGTTTAGAAATGATTAGTCTTTTAAATATACCTTCTCTTACGAATTGTGATGAATATTTTACAGAAAATTTAAAAAATAAATTTAAAAAAGAAGTAATTTTTTTTTAATTTGTTGGGTAATAATTTAAAACATAAAACCCTAAAGAAAAAAAAATAAAAACAATCTAAAAATGTAAAAATAATTTTTTTTAGTTACCATAAAATTGCTTTTTCTACAAATTTTAATTTTGATAACCCATAAGTAGGCCCCTGCAAAGCGTAGCACCCTTTCCATACGCTCATTTCATAGGCTGAACAGTTATCTATCATATGCTGTTTAAACTGTTCAATTATGTTATTCTGTTCAAAAGATATGATTTTTGCAACGAAAAAACTCAAATGGCGCCACTGTGCCACGTTTCAGAAATGAGGCAAATATGAATTTCATTCTGTAATAAGAAATTAAAAAGTTCCTCTTTTTTAAAACGGATGCCTCTAGCGTTCAATGATGCTAAATTTATATTTGTATACATTTATAAAGAAATTTACAAGCAAGTGACGTAATAACTTCAAATTGGTCGGCCTTGCTTTTACAGTTTGAGAGTGTTGATATCAACTCCATAGTAAGATTTTTAATTTCATCTAAAGAAAATAAGTTATTGGTACTGTTTTGTTGATGATTCCATACCAGTATATTAGGAGCATTATTTAGATTGCTAAGATTTGGAAAGTCTTTATTATAGTTAACATTATTGTAGCTGTAATTCACACTATTTCGTTGCTGTTGATAGGCTGGAAACGTTCTGGGTTGAGCTCGCTGTCTAACTTGTTGAAACTTCAACCTGCTTGGGCATTCAGGTGAAAACGATTTGTGGTTAAATTTACAGTTACCGAATAATATAATATTAGACTTACGTTCTGTGGTTTTGTGGGAACCGGCACAATTTGCACAAAAAGATTTTACATTACAGCGGCTTGAACCATATCCTAGCATTTGACAGTTATGACACTGGGTTATTTTGGAAGACCTACGTCTTTGAAAGTCCCATTTAACTTTTACATAATCTATTACAGAATAATTTTGTTTTAACTTCTTGACAGAGATCGATTTTCGTTGAAAATAAACAATGTAAATGCACTGCTCATTATGAGAACCTGTTGCTCTAGTGACCAGCTTAACATCCAAACAGGATAGTCCCAATTTGGACAATTTATTTTTGACTATAGCCGGGTCGAACTTTTCAAAACATACCAATACAGCTTTGTTCGGTTTATCTTCTTTTGTGCCATAAGTAAAGAATTCAAATTTGGATTCTAAGTGCTTACAAACTAAATTGAAATCATCTTTACTAATACAAAACAGTTTTAACCCAATTGATATTTTTCGAATTGAGTAGTTATTTTTAGCTCATTACGCAAATCTTAAATTTGGACTATCTTACATTTTAGTATTGTTATTGGTGGGATGTGCACTTTAATTGTTTTGTCAATTTTAAATTCATCATTATCTTCATCATCAATTGTCTGAAGAGGTTGAAAGTAGTTGGTGCTGTTAACAGTGTTGTTGTTATTTTGTCTAAGTTTTTTTTATTATTCATTATGTTATGCTAGTTCGAAGCAATAACATCATCATCACGTGAACGTTTTATTTTGTTCTTGTAAAATTTGAATATTGGGATTAGCTAATCCTCTTGTTGTTAATATTTTATTTTTATTTTTTCAAAACACTAATCCGTTTGTTTTGAAAGAAAGTTAAAATTTTGTTTTTATAAACTTGAAGAAAAAAAAATTCAAAAAGATATGCACACACAGTATGGCAGTTCACGATCGCGGTCAATCAAAGACTGGAAGTGTGTTTATATGCGGAAAAAATTAATTTTTTTTTCCCAGATTTTACGAAAATTTCGTTCTCTAGTTTAACTTTTTCGATAAGTTGTTATATGAAAATTTCATTCTATAGTTTAACTTTTTCGATAAGTTGTTATATGAAACGATTTCAATACTAAATTATCTCTTAAAAATGCTATATAGCTTCAAAATCGAATTAAAAGTGGCCAAGAAATAGCAAATAACCCAGACCACTTTTGTGCCAAAAAAACCAGGTCATGATATTTGATGACATTTTTTTCAACTTTAAGAAATTGATTAAAGCCAACATTTTTTTGGTTTCTATATATATGAGCACTCAAACGTGAAGTATTGTTTTATTACCACGATTTTAACCTATTGCGCACTGCGACCAAAAATAGAAAATTTTTTTGATAAAATTTAGAGAACACCTTTTTCAAATTTTAAAAAATTTTCTTAAACCGAATTTGAAAAAATGAATCCGGCAGATTAAGGTTTTGTTAAATATATGTTGCAGATTAACTGTGTGTATTTTTAACTAAATTCCAAGGATTTCATTTTTGTGGATTTCGATATAATTGGGATTATTGTAAAATATTCTGTAAATGTACTCTTTCTAAATACTTCGTATCAAAAATTAATCACTGCTTTTCTTTAAAATTTTTTTTTTCTTAGTAGCCTAGGGTTTCGGAAAAAAATAATATGACCACATTAACACTTTTTGACTTAGGGTCACATTTGACCCCAAGCTAATGAAAGGCAATTTATTCGAAAAAATCAAATAGTTCGTAAGTGTTGTTAAATGTGCAAATGCGCAAATCATCCACGATAAAAATTTGGAATAAATCGAACAACGCTAACGCATTCCTTGCCGAAGCCAAACTTTGAATTTTGGCATATTTAAAAAAATTAATTGTTTTAGTTAACTAAATGAAACCCTTACTACGGGTTGGGAAATAAAATTATGCTATATTTAACGAAAACTTACCCTTATGTGCTCCTAAGGTTAAAATGATCCAAAATTCAGCAGTATTTACAAAATATTTGAATTTTTTGACTTAATCGTTCTAGACTACATTGGGGTCATTTGTCGCTCCAACCAACTGTGTCGATGGAAGACTCAAATTGAAAAAGTTTTATGCCTCTATTCAATGCGATTTCTTTCCAAAGACAACAAATAAACCAGCAGCGAAATCAACAGCACAACCTAGTAACGCCAAGAAAGGATTGACAAAAAAAAAAGCAGTAAATGAAGGCGACAAAAAAACTGGATGAAATACTGGGAGTTTAAAAATTTACAAGACTTAAATACTTCATCAGCTACAATAAATTAAGTATAACAAGTAAGAAAATTATAGTCGGTCTAGACCGACTATACGATACCCTATACTATGCGTTTAGAGACCCTATCTCTTAGGCCCAACTAACTGGACATAGAAAATAAGCAAAAACCAAATTTGCGTGGGATTTTTATTAATTTTTTTGGCTGCAGATATGAAAAAGTTTATATCGGATGCTATATCTATATAGGGACTTGGTCCAAAAATGGATCGATCCTGATCATGTTTGGTAAAGTCTCTTGTATTTTGCAAAAATATATACAAACAAAATTTGAGAAGAATCAGTGCAATATTTTTGTTTTTCAATAGATTTAAGTGAATATCGGGAAGCAGCTCTATATGGGGCAAAGGGATCATTTTTGGACTACTCATTAATGGATGTAATGAACGCATACAAACCCAATTTGAGTAAGATCTATATGACAATTTGGATCTTATGGCAATTTATGTCGATTTCATATGGGTAATTTGTATGGGGGCTAGGTCTGAACATGGACCGATTCTCACTAATTTCAACAGCTTTCATCCCATGGCCGATAAAAGCTTATGTACCAAATTTTATTAAAATACATTCATATTTGCGACCTGCAGTTTGATTACAAGCTTTACATGGACACACAGACGGACGGACGGACGGACATTGTTAAATCAACTCAGAAAGTGATTCTGATTCGATCGGTATAATTAAAGATGGGTCTAGGTCAAATATTTTTGGTTGTTACAAACAGCAGCACAAAGTCATTATACCCAAACCACATAGTGGTATAGGGTATAAAAATAGTTATGATATAAATGGATCTAATGCAATTAAGATTAAGTTTTAATAAATTATTTATCTTTTTATTTTTAACTTTATTATTATACATTAATTTAATTATTATTAAAAATAAATAAAAAATAATTGTTCAACATTTCTATAGAAAAAAAGCGATTTTTTTCCTGATGTTAACATATTCTGGGTATTACAGTATCGAGGGTATAAAATTTTAGTTAGGTATTTATATACCTTTGGAAAGGTTAATTTGGCTAGTTTCTCAGTATAAGTTTTATTTGTAAGGGTTTTCACACAAATAGGAAAAAATTCAAAATAGTGCATTTGTGAAAAATTGAAAAACCGTTGTCTTGAGTTACAAAACATTTATTTTGATAGATATCCCACTACCATCCCACTAAGCGACCAAAAAGCTCTTAAAGGAAAAATCCTAAGCTTTCTTATTAAATAAAAAAAAAATGCCCTTTTTGAAAAAAAAGGCAAAAAATGCTTTAATTTAGCAAAAAAAAAAGTCTAAAAATTTTTTTTTTTAAGGTATTTTTTTTCCGAAATATTGAAGAAATAGCTATCTAAACTCTTTAGGAGAAAATTTTCTAAGAACAATAGGTAATAAGTTACATGAAAAAACACCTGTTTGGCCAAAATGTCAAATTTTGATCCCCTCTAACTCAGAGAAATCTGGACCGATCTTCTTGAAATGTTGCGTCTAAACTACTATCCTATAGGACTAACCTTGGTGCAAATTTCATCCCGATCGGCAGACATCGCTTTCAAATGTTGGTGCACTTGACATGAAATCCCCCATATATATACTAGCAGAATCCAGCAGTTGAAATTCGAGTGCAAATTCTAGGAAATTTAATTTTTTTATTTAATAAAGACCCTGAAGGTATGCTTCACAATTCAACTCATTTTAAATGAAGAAAACAAAGTCAACACATTAACACAAACACATTAACAAATTTAATAAACACACACGTAGCATTGTATACTTTTATATATGTGTTAGTAGTAACTTTAAACGACCATAACTCCAAAAAAATATTCCAGGCGATGAAAATCTGTAAATCTGGTTAACAGCAAAAAAGACGTACCTTTCAAATGATAAGTTTTTTTTTGTCAAAATCGGGGTAAAACTGTAAAACTTATATCGGTCACAAGAAATCACCTTGCCTATTAGTATTATAGATATCATAATCTATGATATGTAATCTATATCTTGCGGTAATTTCGGTACGCTATTTATTACTATAATTATACCCTATACCACTATGTGGTTTGGGTATAATGACTTTGTGCTGCTGTTTGTAACAACCAAAAATATTTGACCCAGACCCATCTTTAATTATACCGATCGAATCAGAATCACTTTCTGAGTTGATTTAACAATGTCCGTCCGTCCGTCCGTCCGTCCGTCCGTCCGTCCGTCCGTCTGTGTGTCCATGTAAAGCTTGTAATCAAACTGCAGGTCGCAAATATGAATATATTTTGATGAAATTTGGTATATAAGCCTTTGTCGGCCATGGGATGAACGCTATTGAAATTGGTGAGAATCGGTCCATGTTCAGACCTAGCCCCCATACAAATTACCCCTATGAAATCGACATAAATTGCCATAAGATCCAAATTGTCATATAGATCTTACTCAAATTGGGTTTGTATGCGTTCATTACATCCATTAATGAGTAGTCCAAAAATGATCCCTTTGGTCTCATATGGAGCTGCTTCCCGATATTAACTTAAATCTATTAAAAAACAAAAATATTGCACTGATTCTTCTCAAATTTTGTTTGTATATGTTTTTGCAAAATACAAGAGACATTACCAACCATGGTCAGGATCGGTCGATTTTTGGACCTAGTCCCCATATAGATATAGCATCCGATATGAGCTTTTTCATATCTGCAGCCAGAAAAATTAATAAAAATCCCACTCAAATTTGGTTTTTGCTTATTTTCTATGTCCAGTTAGTTAAGAGATAGGGTTTCCAAACGCATGGTATAGGGTATCGTATAGCCGGTCTAGACCGACTATAATTTTCTCACTTGTTTTTTTTTATGTTATTTTATACTGCTACTTGTTTTGAGAGCCATACTTTCATGTTCTTTATGGTATGTATACAACCATTTTATAATTTGCTTATTAGTGAGCGTACACAAACTATAAATTGCTTCATGCATACTCACAATCTATTTGGTTGCACTGATTTTACGTTTGGTCTGTTTATCATTTGTTTGTGTGTGGGCGGTGTCGTTTACGAAAGTGATCCATTAATTGTATCGGTTTTATTTTGGTAAAGCAATGAAACTTTCGATTTTGTATTGACTAATAATAAGGATGAAGAAATAGAATGTAGGGCACACTTCACATCGCTATTCATACACATTGTATTCTAATGGAATACTGTAAATTTCTACAGAAATAATCCGGCCAGTTAGTACAAACCAATGCATTGAGTAATTTTTATAACTTATATTATGTGGTTTGGGTAACATTACATTGTGCTGCTGTTTGTAACAGCGAAGAATATTCGTCCTAGACCCATCTTTATTTACACCGATCGACTCAGAATCACTTTTTTAGTCGAAATAGCAATGTCCGTCGGTCAGTCCGTCCGTCAATCCGTCCGTCTGTGCGTCCATGTGAAGCTTGTAATAAAACTACAGGTCGCAAATATGAATTTATTTTGACGAAATTTGGCATATAAGCTTTTATCGGCCATGGAATGAACGCTATTGAAATTGGTGAGAATCGGTCCATGTTCAGACCTAGTATGAAATCGACATACCCCTATGAAATCGACATAAATTTCCATAAGTTCAAAATTATCATATAGATCTCAGTCAAATTGGGTTTGTATGCGTTTATTACATCCATTAATCAGTAGTTCAAAAATAATCATTATAGGAACATTCTTAGTCATAGGCCCCATATAGAGCTGCTTCCCGATCTTCACTTAAATCTATCAAAAAACAAAACTATTGCACAGATTTTTCTCAAATTTGGTTTGTATATATTTTTTCACAGTATAAGTGACTTTACCAAATATGGTCGGATCGGTCCATTTTTCGACCTAGTCCCCATATAAATATAGTATCCGATATGAACTTTTTCATATCTGCAGCGAAAAAAATTAATAAAAATGAAACTCAAATTTGGTTTATGCTTATTTGCTATATCCAATTAGTTGGACCGAAGTGATAGGGTCTCTAAACGCATGGTATAGGGTATCGTATAGTCGGTCTAGACCGACTATAATTTTCTTACCTGTTTAACATCACTTAATTTAAGATTGTTCTGTAGCCATGGATCGAATTTTTCAGCTAGATACGTTATTTCATTTCGAACTGCAATCATATGTACTAAGAAAATTACAACTCATTTTGCTAACAAACTTTTGAGCAAGTACTCTTCTTCCTTTCTATACTCAATCTATCGGAAATGAGCGAAAACTGAATTAAAAACATAATTTTGTCAGCACTTCTTAGTTTTTCAGTAGAAGTACTGGCGATGTGGTCATTGCAAATAGTGACAAAGCGTTCGAAACTAGTGCTTTACGTGAGCTTAATGCAAATTCTAAGACAGTTGTTACTTTTGTAAATCAAGCACTGGCAAAACCCTTTTTGCCAATACTGGAAAATAATTACAAACAAGTGTGTTTCCTGTAATATACAAATACTTTATTTAAAAAACCGTTTTTAGAAAGATGTGCTTGCAGTGATTCTCTAGTATGCATTTTCAAGGCATTAAAAATAAGTGCTTTGTCATAATTTTATTGTTTATACTATTTACAAATGGATTAGCTATTGTATTATTAGCTATATTTTCCTGTAAATATTCGTTTAAGAAATTTTATTTAAAATAGTAATTCCGTATTAGAATTTTTCTACAGTTTACTTAAACTTCAAAATACCTTCCCATATAGTCAAAGAGTACTTTTAAACGAAGTAAATAACAAAAAACTGTAAGAAATTTACTCGAAAAACTTTTATTTGAAAATATTTTCAAGCACTTTGAGTATGTATTAAAACTTAACTTACTCATGCTAAAAATAAACGCTGCCATTATTGTTAGTATGAAATATCTTAGGGGCATTTTAACGTTTAAACATTGTTTTCTACAAGTTTTTGCTATTGAGGTTGCTAATATTGGCAAACATGTTTTTGTTATTGTTGTTGTTGTCCTTTTGTTGTCGTTGTTGTTGTTGTTGTTGTTGTTGTTGTTGTTGTCGTTGTTAGTGTTAGTTTTTGCAGTGCTTCAGCTGCCTCATTTGTTAGTGTTGCTACTATTATGTTCTCAACGTCTTCGTTCATTATACATATATGTATATTTGACTCGTTAGTGTTATTTGTGTAGATGACATTGCAGTAAGTGGTGTAGTGGCTCGACTACTTGTTTCTATCTCACACGTCCCTCTAGAGTAGTTAAGTTGAGTAATTTTCTTATTGAGTGGAATGAGCATGTAGGATGGAGTAGAAGCTGATGTGCAGGATGTCGAAGCAAAAGGTATAAAATGAGTCTTGATGATATCAACTGATGCTGATGCGGAAAGTCTGCTGTTGTTTCTTTTGTGGTTTCAACATTTGTGCCAGTAGTTCATGATGATTGTAATGATGCTGCTGATGATGTTTGTGCTGCTTTGGTTGGTGATTTTTTTTTTCATTGTATGACCATACACTCACTTGAGTTTAATTTTCTTTAGTGGGCTTGTTAACTTTTTTGTATTTTGTTTTTTATATTTTCTTTTTTACTTTTTAGTTGTTAAAAATCACAGCATTGTTTTGTTTTTTGATTTCTATCATCATTCCCCAGCTGATGATGAAGAGATTCTTGTTATTCCTTGGGTTATTGAAATGTAGTTCTTGAAATTGTATTTAATTGTTTTTGTTGGAATGTTGTTAGCGGTAAAGTGTATATTGTGTGATGAAACCTAAAAATAAAAAATAAATCTTTTTTTGTTGATTATATATCTAAAGATTCATTAACTATACACTATACCACTATGTGGTTAGGGTATAATGAGTTGGTACTGATGTTTGTATAAACGAAAAATATTTGACCTTTTATTATACAGATGGGCTCAAAATTACTCTCTGAGTCGATTTAGCGATGAAAGTCCGTCCGTCGCACAGTGGGACGAAAAGCAATTGTTCTGTTCAAACTACTCTATACCTCAAATAGTTAAATTGTTTGAGCTGGGGATTTTTATAAAATGTTTGCCTTGAATTTGCCCAGCGATCCTTCTTTTGTGATTTTTGATTGACTCATATTTTAGCCATATCGTTTAGTCATATCCTTTAGCCATATCGCTGTTAGATGAAAGCGAAGAAGTCAGAAGACTAAATAGACACCATGTACTTGATTTTCCATTCAGAACTTAATTTTTAATTTCAAAAAATGTAATTTATTACATAAAGATTTTTGTACATATTGTAAAAATAATAAATATATATACTACTGTAAAAAATATTAATTAGAAATAAATGAACTATGATCTCTCGTAGGTACTTATAGTGTTATTGATCTTACTGAAGATCAATAACTAATGTTAATTTATTTTTATTTTATCAAATTTGCTTAATATTGTAAAATAGATTGTAAATAAAGAATGAAGAAAAAAAAAAAAAATAAATATTTTTTTGGAATTTGTCTCCAACTGAGAATCTTCGTTATTGTACATAATTAGTGTTGCCTGTAGTGCTAAAATACTAGCACTAACAAAAAACCCCAATTTTACAAGTTCCAATAAGAACAATTGCCATTTAAAATCAGCGTAAAATTGTTTCTTTTTTGTGTAGAAACGCCTTCAATAAAACGAATTGCGGGAATTCCCGCGTTAATCTCATAAGAAATACATGTACGTATGATTAATTGATTTTCTGAGTGCGATCAGTTTTACAAGCTAATTTGCGTTTAAAAAATATAAAAGCAGTTGTAAAGTATTTTGTGCGACCAGTTTTATAAGCTAATTAACGTTTAAAAAATATAAGAGCGGTTTCGTAAGGTATTTTTTAAATAAAATATGACAAATAAAAATTTGCAAAAAATGGTCGATGAAATAATAGGAAGTTCAGATGACGAAAAATCATCAGATGGAAGAGAATTCGCAGGATATTCAAGTTGTGACGATGATAGCGATGTTGGTAGTGAATTCGATGAATCTACTCAGGAAGATTTAAGTCAGGAGTAAGATGGTGCATGTATTTCCGATATTGAAAGTAATCGTGAGTGTAATACTGAGTGTGATGAAATTTGGCACGAGAATATAAAGCCAATCAATGAATCTTGGGACACCCATGGCGAAATAAATAGTGACTCATCTCCACTAATGATATTTCAAAAATTTTTTAATGAAGACGTGATTAATTTATTGGTTTCTTCGAGTAATGCTTATGCAAAAAATTTGAAGAATAATGACCCCAAACGATCGACAAGGAAGCGACCTAAAATAATTTTTCCTGAAACATCAAAAGATGATATCCTTAAATTTCTGGGGTTATGCTTACTGCAAGGTCAGAACAAAAAACCATCCATTAATCATATGTTTTCAAATAATATGTTGTATTATCAACCAATATATGGCTCTGTAATGTCTGGAAGAAGTTTGCAGCAAATTCTGAGATGCTTCAGTTGCCATGCGTCATATGAACAAGATAGCCACTCAGGAAAGCTGGAAAAAATAATGCCACTACTTCAATTGGTTTTAAAAAATTTCGGAAACAGCTTTACACCTGGTAAGGACTTGTCTTTAGATGCTCTTTAGAGGAAGATGATCCTTTAAACAATATAACAAAGGAAAGCGGGCTAGGTACGGCATAAAGTTTTACGAACTTACTACGAAAGACGGCTGCATTTTAAATGTAAAAATATATGCAGGAAAAGATATTGAAGAGACCCCAGGATCAAAACTAATGAATCCGTACCTCAACCGTGGCCACCATTTACTCATGGATAACTATTACAACAGTGTTAATTTGTCCCATACGCTACTTAACTACAAAACTCACTCCACTGGTACTTTACGTTCCAATCGTAAACCGAGTCCTAAATGTATAATTGGTAAAAAACTGGCAAAAGGTGAAATGATTTGGCGAAGAACAGGAAATGTTTATAATGAAAATATGGCAGGGGTTGATCGAGCCGACCAATTATTGTCATATTATTCCAGTCCCAGAAAAACCAAAAGATGGTATAAAAAGGTCTTATTTCATATGCTGGACATGGCTGTGTGGAACTTATATTTTATTTATAAAACATTTCGACCAAAAACTCCTTTTTAGACTTTCGAGATGATTTGATATTAAGTTTGATTAATTTACCAGCAAATGTAGCTGAAGTCAAGTATCTTGTTAATTTCGTAACAGAGAGCGGACGTCAAACAAATATACAAAACAAATCCTGTCCAATTGAAATGAGTATTCATCACTTCCCCGAAAAAATTCCTTTCCCTCCAAAATATAAAGGTTCAACTATAAAAAAAAGTTATCAGAAGAGATGCAAGCATTGTCCTAAAAATGGAACCAGAAAAAACAAGTTTTCAGTGCAAAAATTGTTTTGATAAGCCTGCACTATGCCCCGATGGTTGTTTTGAAAGTTATCATTTAAAATAAAAAGTAGTAATGTATAAATTTATGTTTTATAATAAATATTAATAAATATATTAAATAATATTTTGTTTATTTCCCCAATATTAATAACGGCATGTCCCGCAATTGTATTCTGAGAACTAAATACACTCTTAAAAAAATAAATGCGGGAATATCCGTCATTAGGGAATTACCACCATTTGTTCAGCACAGCTAAATTAATTATCAAAAAATTAAATGCGGGAATTCCCGTTGTGGCTGGAATTCCCGTCATTTGTTCGACACAACTTAAAAAATGGTGCAATGATATAAAGCAGAAATTTCAGCACTTAATTTTTAAAAATTAAGTGATTCTTTAGAAGGCACCAGCTAAATTTAAGTGAAGCTGAATGTGTTAATAACTAATTACAAATTTTCTTTACATAAAATGCAGAGAACAATAAGATTAAAATTAAAGAATAAAGTTGAAATATTTGAAATTTAATTTAATCAAATGTATTATAATATCAAATAATATTTAATGATTTAAATTGTTATGACGAAAACAGTTTAAAAATATTTTCTTTAAATTTTCGTGAGTTACTTAAAAGTTGAGAGCTATGGGGTATAGAATTCCAGAGAGATACTGCGAATATGTAGAAATGCCACTCCGATATTAAACTTTTATATCTAATTGATCTAATTCTTTTTCCCCTGCTTATATCTGAAATATAAATTTTGTCGTACAGATGATCCGGTTTTTGGGTATACACTATTTTATGTAAAAAATCTAAAACTCTTATATTTAAAAGATTATCTAAAGAATCGCCATATAGCAGCGATGAAAACAAAGATACACTAAAATGTGCATTAAATCCATACACATATCTGATCATGTTGTTATATGCAACGTTCAATTTCCTTTTACTAATTGTATAACATTTCGTAAATAGCTCACCATACAGTAAAACAGGCATCACATAAGTTTTGGCGAGTAGGAATCTTATTTTCATAGGTGTACAATGCTAGGTTTGCCATAGTGTCCTAGTCATAAAGAAAGTATGACCACAGGCATAGCTAATGTGGTTCCACCACGAAAGAGTGTCATTAAAAAATATACTTAGATTCTTAGCAGATTTAACGATTTCAATTTTCTGATTATTTATAATTATATTAGGTGTAATACTTAGCTTGAAAAGTCGCTTTTGAATTACAATGCATTTATATTTTTTCGGATTTATTTATAAACCATTTGCCGTTGCCCATATATAAATACGATGGAGTTGCTGGTTAATATAGATAATACACTGGTCGATTAGGGCATTAATACAGCTGGTATAAATTTGAACGTCATCCGCGTACATTCTTGCATTACAATTTGTTAAAATGCCTGGGAGGTCATTTGAGTACAATGAGAATAATAGTGGCCCAACAATGGACCCCTGTTACGCCCTTGCTACAGGCAGTGTCAGTGAATTTTGGATTATAGTTTGAACATACTGATACCTGCCATATAAGTATGTTGACAATAACTGAGTAGCGGTCGAAGAAAAATTAAAAAGTTTTTAAATTTGTAACCAAGAATGTTATGGTCCACGGTATCAAATGCTTTTGAATGATCTAAAAGTATTAAAAATGTAGTCTTGCCATCATCAAATTTCTCCCTAATATCCTCTGTAACATCAACTAAGGCTGTTAGGCAGCTGTGTTTCCTTCTGAACCCAAATTGACGATATGTTAGCAAGTTAGTGTCATCCAAGAAAAAAAAGTCATTTGTTTATGTATATTGGGAATTGGAATGATTTTAGCTATTTTCCAATTCGATGGGAAGTGGCTTTAAGTTAATATTTTGTTAAAGAAAGAAGTTATAATTGGAAGTAGCTGAGGTAAAAGAATCTTAAGAAACTCCTGCAGAGTTCGATTTTATAGACAATAAACGAGATAAAACGTCACATCGGTCTACTGCAGCAAAAGAAAAAAAGATTCAGCATCGTTATTCGAGTGACTATTGATATAATAATCTTTATCTGCTTGAACCATTGGAACACTTAAAAACTTTGTATTGATTGTATCTGCATCAACCGAACAAAGTTCTCGATGCGCAGATTTACCGATACCAACTTCGCATATCGCTTGCCATGTTCTTTTGGAGCCAATGGCAGAAGAAAAATTTTCAGCATAAAAATCGGATTTGGCCTTTTCAATCATTTTATTTGTGTTTCTCTTAGCAGTCAGATAATCATCATGTAATGTTGTTGTTTTAAATCTTTTCCAAGTTGCACAGGCAAAATCTCTTTGCTTGATACATTATTATTATTATTAATAATCTTCGATTCTATTGGTACAGTTAGATCGAACAGATAATTTTTATTTTGCTCCAGAAAAGAGAGTTGGTCATCTACAGAATTTAAACAATACAAAGCACACCAATCAATATTAACAAATTCTTCCTCGAGGAGTCTAAAATTAATGTTCTTAAAGTCCGAAAAGTTATCCTCTCAACTTGTATAACAAGTTGGAAATTGTAAGTCATGAAAATAAGATCATGCTTGGAAAAACATGATGCACACAGTTGATCGTAGAGTAGTATATTTATTTCATTACTCATTAGAAACAAATCCAAAAGAGTATTAATAGTTGCAGTTAAGTGTGTAGTATGTAAGATATTAGGTGATATTAAACCAAGCGAGGCATAGTCATCAGAGAAACTACTACATATCTACCCGAATGTTTGAATTAAAATCTCCTGCTTGATAACATCATCGTACAAAGATTCTTATTAGGCCTGCAAACACACCCTAGAAGCAATTTCCTACCTTCATTATTTACCTCGATAAATAGATACTCAAATAGATTTAGAGGATCTGTATTACCTATGTCCTCAAAATCACAATTTTCCTTAGATGTACATTTGATGCTAAAAGAAATCCCCTTTTTTATGTACATAGCAACGCCGCCATATCCATCTTCTCTATCAACTCTACGTAAATTACATCCATTTAAGGAAACAGAAAAGTCTGTAATTTCGGAATCAAACCATGTTTCCGATACACATATAAAATCAACACCTGAGTTTTCGAAAATCAATCTACATTCGTCACTTTTTATTCAATTTCTTCAGTCTCTATTTAACCGTGGTTGTGAGTAAACAAAATTATATTGTGCACTATTAGCAAAATTTTAATTATTTTCCTTTAAGAAAACAAAGGGATTAACAGCCTTACAATGGATCTTAAAAAAAAAACAAAAAAAAAAAAAAAAAAAACAATAAAAACTTTAACATTTGTGACAATAACAACAACATTAATATGTGTACTTAGCTTAGTATATCTAACGCTAATCATTTCGAGTTACTTTATGAAGATGATGGAAGAGAGGAGAGCCAAGAAGTTAAAGATAATTCACAAAAACTGCCTCCGATATATATACCGTTTGTAGAAAATATTAGTGCTATAATGAAGTATATAAGTAAAGTTATTTCTAATAATGATTTTAACTATAAGACGATGAAAGAAAGTCGGATAAGATTAATGGTTAAAAACAATGAATCGTACAGAAAAGTAGTTAAACACCTTGACTCAAAGAAAATTTGCTTTCATACCGTTCAGTTAAAGCAGGAACGAGCTTATATTAAAATAACTGAATTAAATAAATGTTATATATCAATTTTGTTAAATGTTTAATTATATATATAAATTATAATATAAATGTATACTTTAAGTAGTATGTAAGGATGATTCCATAGACTAAATAAATAAATAAATAATACTGATAATAACGTCACGATTAGATTAGAAGCTATGCTACTAGATAAGCTAATGATCTTAATGACAGTTCTCATAACTAAGTTATACAGATAAATGTAAGGATTGCAACATGGAATGCCAATGGTGCTTCCAATCACATAAAGGAAATTGACATTTTTCTTAAATTACATTTTAAAGATATAATGTTAATCTCAGAAACACATTTCACAACAAAAACTTTTTTAAAAATTTATGGATATAATCTTACTGAAACAAACCATCCGGATGGGAAAGCGCATGCAAGATCTGCTGTTTTAATAAAGTCGACCTTTAAATACGAAATTTTAGATTCAGTAAAGAAGCCATCGGTTCAGGCAAGTGATATTTAAATTAACTGTAACAATGTCGATATAGCTATATACACCATATACTTTCCACCAAGACATAGTCTAACGCAACATGAATATGATAATTTTTTCAATAGCTTATGATGGCGATTTATTGTTGGAGGCGACTTCAACGGAAATCACCCTTGGTGGGGCTCCAGGCTAATTAATCCAAAACGAAGAGAGCTATTTAAGTGTATTAATGCGAATAATTATAAAACTATATCTACTGATAGACCCACTTATTGGTCAAGTGATCCGAATTAAATTCCTGATTAACTTAATTTCTTCAATTGTTCTGGAGTATCATCTAATTTACTCGACAAACAAGACAGTAACGATCTAAATTCAGATCACACGCCTATTATTTTCAACTATAATACGTCGCTACAAACTGTATTCAAAAATATGACATTGATTTCATCTAAAACAGACACTAATCGTTACTGGCTGGATAAAAATTTTAATCTCTATAGGTCTCTTAAATCTGGCGAAGAAATTGATTTAGCTGTAGAAAATTCTAGAAATCTTATGCATGACGCAGCTTTTCTTTCAACACCACAAACAATAAAAACAACTGGAAATTAACTTTTCTTTAACTGTTCTGCAGAAATTAGAGATATAATACGAAAAAAAAGAAGACTGAGAAGAGTTTGGCAATCCAGCAGAAATGCATTAGACAAAACTAATTATAATCGTGCTGCTAATGATCTCAAAAAACATATAGCGGAGTATAAAAATGAAGAAACTCCGAACTTTTTAAGAAAGCTTACAACTAATAATAACAATAATGAGTACAGTCTATGGAAAGTAACCAAATATTTAAAAAGACCTACAAAAAGACGTATCCCTCTAAAGGATGAAAATGGTAACTGGTGTAAATCAACAGAAAGAAAAGCTGATGCATTCACTGAGCACTTAGAAAAAACCTTTCAATCTTTTCCAACCACAAATTCAGACGATGAAAGAGAAATACTAAGCTTCTTAGATTCTCCTTGTCAAATGTACCTTCCGATAAAAGCATATTCTCTTCCAGAAGTGAAGAAGGAAATTCTTAAATTGTTATTTAACCAAACCAAATCTGCAGGTTACGACAAAATAGATTCAACTGTGGCTAAGAACTTATCGAAAAAATCCATACTGTATATAACTTATTATTTCCACACAATGGAAATGTGCGGAAAGCATTATGACCCATAAGCCAAATAAACCAGAAAAAAAAATATCTTCATATAGACCAATAAGTCTACTGCTTACTTTTTCAAATGTTTTTGAAAGATTATTGTCATATCGTCTGTTACCACTTCTGGAAAAAGAAAACGTAATTCCTGATCAGCAATTTGGATTTCGTCATAAACATGGAACTCCAAAATAACGAGAAGGAAACTCGAATGATGGAAATACTGCAAGGAGAATTTTTTCCGATCCAGAAAGTGCAGCATCTATCACAGATATAGATCATGAATAAATAAGACGATTCAAAATCATATAACTAGTTTTAGCACATGCAGCAGAAAGATAAATGCACACGACATGAAATAATATGCGAAATAGTTTTCATTTGGTATCCAAATAAAAAGTTCGGAATAAAGTGAATTCGAATATATTTTATCTGTGTATTTCTAGAATGTTCGAAATTTAAATAAAGCTTCAACTTATTACAAGGAGCTATATATATCATGGCCCAAAATCAAATTTTAAAGTCATCCCTTCTTAAAGTTTAACTTATATGGTTTTTAAACACTGATAACAATAGTGCAAAAAAAAATTTCCACAGTCACGGTCATTAAATTGTAAAACTTTGTTGTTTATTGAAAGTACATGAATGTGGAACAACGATTCTTGTGCACACAAATGTGAACAACTTTTATGTTTCTGTTTACTTGTCTCAACTGGCAATGTTTGGCCAATTTAAAGTTTACTCAAAGGTGTAGATTTCACATAAAATGTTTTCATTTCCATAATATATGTTTTCCTGTTGTGTAAAACAACAGAAAATGAGCAAAGTTTCTTTTAGTTTATAGTATTAATTTGGATAGACTTCAACAATACTGAAAAGTTATTTCCTTCTGTAGTGTCTGGTGAATTATAAACATGAAATTAACGTAAAGCCAAATATTTTAGAGAAGAATATTTGAAATTAATTTGCAACTTTTTACATATTTTAAGTTTTAAGAATAACTTAAATATATAATATATAATATATGAAAAAAAATGCAAAGCATGGGCGGTCGCAAATTAACTACAAGTCAACAAATTTACTTATGAGTTCACTTCACTTTCCTATTCTATTTCAGTTCTTGCTATAGAAATTCAATAAAAATGTTTTTAACACATTTTCACGTCCTCATAATGGCACTTTCTCCAACTCCTATCAAGATATAATTGAACAATTAAATTTCAATTTCGAGCACTGGTTAAAGAAATATCTGGGACATTATTATTCTTTTATTACACAAAAACTTTGCATAAAACTTTTCTCCACTTATAAAGATAAATATTTTTGAAGTAAATTTAGTTTTCAAATGTTTTTTCCCTACAATTTGAATTCACACTTGCAGCATAATATCGAAGACAATATTTGTGTTTGTTTTTTATGTTCTTATTATGTATGTTAAACATCCCAAAATGTTTGCCAATGAAATGAAAATGATAATTCTTGCAACAAAACATTCTTGTGTGTGGCATCCTACTAAGTATTTTGTTTGACATGTACTAAAGCAAATATTTTGAAAAATGCTAACATTATTCAATGTTCAATAAACTTAAATTAAATATGCATTTGGAAATAAGTTGTTAACATATAAATTTTGACAAACAAGTTTTTCCACAAGAACTTTTAACGTATTACTATGTTCAAATGAGAAGGTAACTTTAGTTACCAATCAATTTCGTTGACTTTAAAGTAGTTCCATTCTGAAATTATGTAGGCTTTTATGTCGGTATGGCAGCAATTAATAGCTTTGAAATTTGTCACAAAATTGACATAGATGTATTTTTAAAACTTCGTTTCGGTACAATTTTTACAAATCTTTCAGTCAAGTTAGCTCGACGTGAATATCGTCGACGATAATATTTATAATTTGGTATTGAATTTTTTTAAGCATGGGATAGTGGAATGTCTTCCACATGCCGTTCATTCTTGGCCAAAACGTTCGAAAGAACTGGTTGATTCGGAAAGAGAGAGTGTTTGCTAGAACCCAACTGCCCCGTACAGTCACCGCGCTCAGCATTTTGGCGTCATTAGAGCTTAATGGTGAATTTTGAAGGATGATTTTCATACAAAGTGTTATTGGCTCAAAGAATATTGCACGTCGCTTGCAATACGGCCAAACAGTCGCTTGAGTGTTTGACACTGATGATCGATAAGGTCCATTTCATTCTCCGGGGCGGTGATAGCATAGCAAATTGCCGCATTTGGGGAACAAATTCAGTTTTCCACAGCATAAAATTTTTGTCATTACAAACACGGAGTTTTCATAGTCAATTTGCTTAAGACGATCTCTTAATTCCACTTGAATTGATTCCAGCACTCGAATTTCTAGTGCAAATTCTAGGAAATTGTATTTTTTTCATTTAATTAAGACCCTAAAGGTATGCTTCACAATTTAACTCATTTTAAATGAAGAAAACAAACTCAACACATTAACACAAACACATTAACAAATTTCATAAACACACACATAGCATTGTATATTTTTATGTATGTGTTAGTAGCAACTTTAAACGATCATAACTCCAAAAAAATATTCCAGATGATGAAAATCTGTAAATCTGGGTAACAGCTAAAAAGAAATACTTTTCAATTAAAATATTTTTTGTCAAGATCTTATTATTCTTAAGCACTTTTAATGTTCTAACATTTTGTAATAGACTTGACTATTCGCATTTACTATGAATTGGGTGCTGGGGGGGTTAAAGTTTTAAAAGTCGTGTATTCATAATTCTTTTTTGAAGATATGAATAATGCTGGATTATTTATTTCATATACACGTTATAGCATGATATTTGAAGAATCTTTGAAAAAAATTTTCAATTCGAAATTATCAGACGTTGCTGTTTTGCGTTAAACATCATAACTCGTTACCGGATTATGTGAAATAAAAAAATCGAAATGCGTTTAAAAGGTGATATATTTCCTGAGGTAGTGACGAAGGTTTATTTCAATTTTTTTTTTTGGCAGTATTTTGAAGTGAGAAACACGATTTTTGTTATAAATTTTCGAGAATTTGTTGTTAAAAAATGGGGAAGACGATTTATGTGTAGATATAGTGTGTAAAGGTTCAAAATAATCTGTCAAGCAGATTTTGAGTTATGATGTTCACGGACTTTGAACATATATTTGCGAGAAAATCGATTTAAAGTTTTTTAAAAACTGATTTATATACGATATAGCGTACGAGGCGCCCCGGTAGGAGAGTAGGTAGCGTGCTCGCCTATCATGCGGGGGTCGTGGGTTCGATTCCCACCAGAGGCTTTGGTCTGTCGCTGCAAAAAAAAAAATTAATATTGGGGATTGCATTTAAAAAAAAAAACAAGTAAGAAAATTATAGTCGGTCTAGACCGACCATGTGATACCCTATACCATAGTTTAGTGAACCTATATCTTCGGTCCAACTAATTCGATATCGAAAATAAGAATAAACCAAATTTGAGTGGCATTGTTATTAATTTTTTTACTGCAAATATGAAAAAGTTCATATCGGGTGCTGTATTTATATGGGGACTAGGTCAAAAAATGGACCCATCGTGACCGTATTTGGTAAAGTTACTTACATGTTGAAAAAATATATAGAAACCAAATTTGAGAAAAATCTGTGCAATATTTTTGTTTCTTGATAGATTTAAGTGAAGATCGGGAAACAGCTTATATGGGACCTATGACTAAGAATTGTCCTATAGGGATTATTTTTGGACTACCGATTAATGGATATAATAAACACATACAAACCCAATTTGACTAAGATTTATATGATAATTTTAATCTTATGGCAATTTAAGTCGATTTCATAGGGGTCATTTGTATGGGGGCTAGGTCTGAACATGAACCGATTCTCACCAATTTCAATACTGTTCATCCTATGGCTAATGAAAGCTTATATACCAAATTTTATAAAAATATATTCACATTTGCGACCTGCAGTTTGATTACAAGCTTTACATGGACACACAGACGGACGGACGGACGGACATCGTTAAATCGAAGCAGATAGTTATTCTGATTCGAACGGTATAATTAAAGATGGGTGTATGTCAAATAGTTTTGGTAGTTACAAACAGCAGCACAAAGTCATTATACCCAAACCACATAGTGGTATAGGGTATAAATATCACTCATACGTACGTACCTCTTCTACTCTGCTAATAAATAATAATCATACGCCCTGAATATGTTATGTTATTCAAAAAATTAATTTTAAAGAAGGCGGAAAAATTTAAATTTGTATAAAATTGCATTCGATAAAATAAGTCCAACTTGATTTGGCTTGAGAACGCCAAACTTTTTGGAGGTTTTACTATACTGGCCTAGTGCTTTCACTCTGACTCCCAGAATGACTGCAGTACCTTATTATCTATAAATTATAATTGTGTATCGAATTATCGATTAGTTCATTGTTATAATTGTTTGTAATTACTATGTTCAACTGTTTTTTAACACATCACATAATTTCGACACTTCGTTCTTTCTTTTAAAATTCCGAGTCCAGACATTGTGTTGCTATAAATTCTGTATTATAAACAGCTAAATTTTTATTACAAACTTTTAAAAATAGTTTTCCATTTCTCATTTCAAACCTGAATCCTAACAATGAAATATTTTTGCTTAATAAAAGTAAATATTTTGAAATTCAAAACTAATTTAGTATTCAAATGTGCATTCATAAACAAAAGAAACAATCAAAAAACTAAATAATATTATCATCATTAAACTGTATAAACTAGATAACTATGATAAGAAGAGCGCTAGTAATTTTCACACGATTATTTAACTAAACAAAAATTTAAAAAAAATTTGTGCGAAACAAAATTTTGGAAAAATTTTGAATTTTAAAACAAAATTTATAATCCTAAAACAATAAAAAAAAAAACTTAAGTTATAGCCGGTGGAGCCGACTATACGATACCATTAACCATTAAGCATGTTGTGTGTGTTATCATAAACCAAGTTTTATTGAGGTTGCCATATATTTATTGTCTGTGGATGTGTTTAAGTTCATATATGATCTAAATATATAATAGCGGGCTGGGTGCAAAAATAGTCAAATCGTAAGCACGTTTATAACCCCCACACCACTGCGCAGCGGATATATAAGTTAGCATTCCATTTGTAACGAACCGGAAAAGGTTTTTGCCACCCCATGAATTATATATACTCTTGATCCTTACAATAACTCGAATCGATATAGGAAGTCCGTCTTTCCATCTGTATTGTCTGTTAGTCTGCTGAAATCACGCTCATTCACAAAATAAACCATTTACCTGAGTAAAGTTAAAATAATATTTTTTCTCATTATTTCCCGTAAGTTATTGCTTAAAATGGCCTAATTCAGTCATCTTTGTGCCAAGATATGACCTAAAATATGGTAACAATTCAAAAAATTATATAAAATTCAGTGTCCTTGTTGTAATAATTTAGTATAAAGTTTATCGAATTGCTTACTTTTTCCAACATTTTGTTTGCGTTTGTTATAAATAGTGCAATAAGTCCAAATGTTAGTGTCAACGTTAAACCCAGGTATAGTCGAATTTAACATCTTACTTGTTTTTCTTTTTATGAGAAGTTACTTACATATTGTAAAATAAGCTACAAGATGAGTAAAGTCTACGTTGTTTAAATACATTTATGTAGATTAAATTCAATATCGGGAAAGAACTTTATATGGGGACTATCACAATGATTTAATGATTTACAAATTTCATCAAAATAATATAGTATATATTGTTATATATATATATATATATGTATATTGTTATATTCTTCACTAACTAATTCACAGATATGAAAAGTTGCAGGAATAATATTTAATTATATGAAACTATCTTTGATATGTCTAGTTGCAAGTACTAATATCTCAGAGCTAAGAATTTGAAAATTGGAAAATTACATTTAAAAAATAACACCTTTCTTCTGACAGAGTACTTTTTCTTAAAAAGTTCAAATAAAGGACATTTTCTGAAGCAAGTACCTTTACTTAAAAATTACTATTTCTTGAAAAGTATCTTTTCGTAAGAAAGTTCCATACATAAAAGTACCGTAAAAAGGTAACATATCATAAAAAGCTTTTCCTAAAAAAGTAGCTTTCGTTAAAAAAATACCTTTTTTTCAAAAAGTATCAATACTTAAAAAATAACTTTTCTTCAAATAGTACATTTTTCTAAATTAAACTTTTCCTAAAAAGAACCTACTCTTGAAAAATACGTTTTGTAAAAAAAAAACTTTTCTTAAAAAGTACTTTTCTTAAAAAAATTTATTTTTTTAAAAAGTACATAAAAAACCTTTTTTTAAAAATTGTCTTTCCTAAAAAAGAACATTTTCTTTAAAAAGTATTCTTTCTTAAAAAAGTGCCTTGTATTAAAAAATTTACTTTCCTTAAAAAAAGTAACTTTTTAAAAAAGGATCATTTCTACAAAAAGAAAGTTTTCTTAAGGGGGGACATGACATTGGCCGTTTTTTATAATTTTGTATTTTAGTAAATTTTCTTAAGATTATAAGAAAAAAAAAAAGTTACAGCCGGATTAGTGAGAGCGCATTTTTAATTTTAATTTGAACAATGCAGACTTTGAAATATGGTTATCAGAGCATGAAGCATCGTGCTCCATGAATCATAGCGGCAGCGCAGGAAAAATGGAACCGGATGCAATTCCGACAATGTTTCAAAGATCTGAACTATTATATGGTGTCAAATATCAGTATTACGTCGAAGATGGAGACTCAAAAAGATTTTCTACAATTTCAAATGCCAAACCGTACAATGATGTTTTTTTTCTTTGTTCACAAAATTTGAACGCGTTTATCTCGAAACCATGTTTTACGTTGCGGCACTAGCGGGTTCTTTTTTGACGATTTTTTTTTTATACCTTATACCACAATGTGGTTTGGGTATAATGACTTTGTGCTGCTGTTTGTAACAACCAAAAATATTTGACCTAGACCCATCTTTAATTATACCGACCGAATCAGAATCACTTTCTGAGTTGATTTAACAATGTCCGTCCGTCCGTCCGTCCGTCCGTCTGTGTGTCCATGTAAACCTTGTAATCAAACTGCAGGTCGCAAATATGAATATATTTTAATGAAATTTGGCATATAAGCTTTTCTCGGCCATGGGATGAAAGCTGTTGAAATTGGTGAGAATCGGTCCATGTTCAGACCTAGCCCCCATACAAATTACCGCTATGAAATCGACATAAATTGTCATAAGATCCAAATTGTCATATAGATGTTACTCAAATTGGGTTTATATGCGTTCATTACATCCATTAATGAGTAGTCCAAAAATTATGCCTGTGGCCCCATATACAGCTGCTTCCCGATTTTCACTTAAATCTATTAAAAAACAAAACAAGTAAGAAAATTATAGTCGGTCTAGACCGACTATACGATACCCTATACCATGCGTTTAGAAACCCTATCTCTTAGGCCCAACTAACTGGACATAGAAAATAAGCAAAAACCAAATTTGAGTGGGATTTTTATTAATTTTTTTGGCTGCAGATATGAAAAAGTTCATATCGGATGCTATATCTATATGGGGACTAGGTCCAAAAATGGACCGATCCTGATCATGTTTGGAAAAGTCTCTTGTATTTTGCAAAAATATATACAAACAAAATTTGAGAAGAATCAGTGAAATATTTTTGTTTTTTAATAGATTTAAGTGAAGATCGGGAAGCAGCTCTATATGGGGTCAAAGGGATCATTTTTGGACTACTCATTAATGGATGTAATGAACGCATACAAACCCAATTTGAGTAAGATCTATATGACAATTTGGATCTTATGGCAATTTATGTCGATTTCATAGGGGTAATTTGTATGGGGGCTAGGTCTGCACATGGACCGATTCTCTCCAGTTTCAACAGAGTTCATCCCATGGCCGATAAAAGCTTATATACCAAATTTCATCAAAATATATTCATATTTGCGACCTGCAGTTTGATTACAAGCTTTACATGGACACACAGACGGACGGACGGACGGACGGACATTGTTAAATCAACTAAAAAAATGATTCTGATTCGATCGGTATAATTAAAGATGGGTCTAGGTCAAATATTTTTGGTTGTTACAAACAGCAGCACAAAGTCATTATACCCAAACCACATAGTGGTATAGGGTATAAAAATTTGAAATATGTAATTTTGGGAAAATAAAATAAATCTAAAATTAAATGATACACTTTCAGTTTTGTAGAAAGTATTTTGAAGTTTTAATACCAAGGACCATATATAACAGAACATCTGCAAACCGTGATTTTGTGACATGAACAAGAGGGAAGAGATGGGTACCAACAAAATTTTATTGTCCATGAGCATTTAAAATATTGATAGACCATGTCCCATGATAATCAATATTTCTGAAAAATTTTGCTATGAGATAAATTTTATGATAAAAAATCTTATATATATTTACGCTGATCCCTGACTCACTGACTGATTCTGTAACGCTGAAATAATACACACACATAGCACTCCATACAAAGCTATGTGAAATACACAAACAAAATTTAATCTTTCTCATTTTATACAAACTCACACACAATTTTCTCTCTTCTTTGTTACCGACCAGTGCTGCTAATAAAATCTTCTGAAAATCTACAATTTTGGAAACTAAATCGCCAAAATTTGTCATTTTTAAAACAAGAAATTGTCAAGAAAATTTTACCGCTTATAAAACTCGAAAAAATATTACAAAAGGAAGCAATAAAATTTATTTATATCATTCATATTACGAATATTATTACAGCATTGGTTATTTCTATATATAAAAATGTATTAGTGGTGAAATTTGAACGAAAAAATTTAACACAGCAATCAACTAAATAATTTTATTGACATGTATCTTCAGCTGAAACATATAATATAGGTTTAAAGTATCGCCGTAATTAAAACTTAAATCTTAAATGGCGATGCTATTCAAGGTGTTTCCGTTTTGCAACGACTTGACCCAGAATTAAATCTATACATATTTTGTAATTTACATTTACACTGAACTAAAACTATCAATTTTCGATTTACAACCATTAATTGTTAACATTTGAAATCCTAATTTTTATACTACTGAAAATTTAAAATCTTCAATCATCATTTTAACAAATCTAAAAAAACATTTTAACAAATTGAAAAATCGTCGAAATTACAATAAGTTGCCAAAATTGGCAGCACTGCTAACGATAATAGCACTACATATGCAGATTTCGTGTTACTTATGGAATAATTTGAACGCAAAAAATGCATAAAAAAAACTAATATCTATTCAAATTCTTCTTTAAATTCCCTTTGTTGGTCAATGAAAATATTCTGCAAAAAAAAGTAATGAAGGAAATTTTAAACATTTTTATTCTTCTCATTTAACGTCGTCCGATATGCATACATACTTTTTTTTATCAAACTAAACTTTACCGTTTGTCTGTTTTGTTTTTCATATCAAAATTGTTTTGTATTGTTAGAAGTGCTTTCGTTCAGGTTCTCTGATGGCCAGCACTTACCAAAGAGTATTCTTTTTTTGATAAATATTTGAGAAAAAAGAGATCTTCAATGTGGATTTTGTTGTTGTCCAACGTATGATTTCGTTCATACCTCTATATTGAAAATCACATGAAAAAATAGTGCAATATTAAGTTTAAAATTTAAATTATTGTAACTTTGCATAATTAAATTACATTGTAAAATTTAGAAGAGAGGTGGGAAAATAATTTTTTTTCACTCATAATATTAATTTTTGCATAATTTGCTTTCAAAAAATTTTGACAAACATAAATTACGTAAATAGGTATATTTAAGATTTTAATTGGAATAATTTACTGAAATTATCATAGAAGAATTAAAGGCGATTTGGAATAATAATTTTGTTTTTTAAGTAAAACTAATACGCCCTTATTTTTTTTTTTTTCGATTTATAGATAACTGAAAAAATGATCGCTTTTTACAGTTCACATTTATGATGATATATGAAATATTTTTTTCTCTTTTTTTGTAGGTGTATTGGTGTTTGCACTTCCTTAAGGGGTGGTAGGTTTTAAAACCTTTTTTTGCAATTCTCTTTCTGAATGCACAACATATCGAAGGTGTTGTGTTAAAATTTTAAGTAAATCAGAGCAAAACTTAAGAAGATATAGCGTTTCCAGCGACCGGCCTCATACGGTATATAGTATATAAATGATAGTATATAAATTCGAAGCACGTCAACATCATAACCCAAAATCTACTTGACCGATTCTTTCGCAATTTTAGACACTATATCTACACATAAATCATAACGTAACCACGAAGGGTTTTTTTAAAAAAAAATTGAAAAAAATCTTCGTCACCTTTGAAACGCGTTTCGATTTTTTTATTTCACATTATCCGGTAACGAGTTATGACGTTCGCCGCAAAACAACAACGCCTCCGGAGAATCGCTGTCACGGACTTATTTTTTAAAATTTTTAATTGAAATTTTTCAAAGATTCTTCAAATATAATGCTATAACGTATATATGAAATAAATAATCCAACATTATTCATATCTTCAAAAAAGAATTATGAAAATACGACTTTATTAACTTTTAAAACCTTACCCCCCTTGAGAAAATTTTAGGAACCTTGCTCTAAAACGTTTTTTTTTTCTATGCTATTCTATTTTTCTACAATAAAATGGAGTAAGGTTATAGCTCGGCGGGACCGGCCAAATAGTTCCTTATAGACTAATTCGTTATAAACGTAGTATTTTTTTGACTTGACCGAAAGGTTTAAAAAGTTTTTTTAGTTGAATAAGTTTATTCATTTTGGGGCATTTTAAAAAGTTATAAAACATAAATTAAATTACTAAAAAGATAAATATTAATTGTTTGTCTTAATAAGACTAAAATTACCGAGTTTCTATCAAAATAAATTTTTTTTTTAAATCATATAATATGAAAAACTCCTTATGTATAGAAGCAGAAAGTACAAAGCAAAGGTTGGCTACTGGCAAACTTTTGCGAAAATATACATAAAAGGACCTTTTACAAAACTTCATTTGAAAATCGAAGTTTTTGTTTTGTATTAAAATTAAATGAAAATAAAAATAAATTACATTGAAATTAATTTTTTTTAAATATATAAAACTAGCTGTTTTTACCCGGTCTTGCCCGGAAGAAAAAGGCCTTTGACTTGAAAAATGGTTCACTATGCTTACCAGGCGCTGAGTACTTAGTCCCCAATTAAAAAAATCCCCAATAAAATGAACTTTCTCCCCAAAAATTTGTATGGGCAGTAGATTCATTTTTTATTTCAATTAAAAATTTTTTGATTTTGTAATTTAGAAAATTTTTATAAGATGCTGCAGCAAAAATGCTTCAAAAATAAGCGGCGAAACCGCTTTAAGTTTTTTTTTCAGTTTATTTATAAACATCAAATATAACGGAATGGTTCGAAAATTAAAGGAATCGGAACTTTTAAAAATTGAATTACTTCATTCAATAAGTGATCATCATTGAGCAGAGACATCAAATTCAAGTTTCAGAAATGAAAGACTAATGCGACGTTTAATATTGTGTCGCAAGGTTTCTTTAAGCAACTGCTTATAGTATATGTGTGGCCTCTTTTGATCAACAGGTAATTATTTCACATACGTAGATAAAATTTATCATACGACGTTTCACTAAGCTGTGTTCCGCGAGCGAGTCGCGTCCGCTTCCGCGCGTTTGGCAGCCACAACCGTGCTGCCGCGCAGTTGTTGTCAACTTATTTTAATCGCCAAAATATATTTTTCAGATCATTGCAATATTTTAGCTGAGCTGTGTTCCGCGAGCGCGTCGCGTCCGCATCCGTCGCGTCCGCGTCCGCGCGCCTCGCGCCGCTTCCTCGCAGCTACTACCCGTGCTGCCGCTTAGTTCTCGTTAACTTATTTTGATTCCTAAAACATATTTTTTAGAGCATTGCGATATTTTAGCTGAGCTGTGTTCCGAGAGCGCGTCGCGTCCGCATCCGTCGCGTCCGCGCGCCGCTTCCTCGCAACTACTACCCGTGCTGCCGCTTAGTTCTCGTTAACTTATTTTAATTCCTAAAATATATCTTTTAGAGCATTGCGATATTTTAGCTGAGCTGTGTTCCGAGAGCGCGTCGCGTCCGCATCCGTCGCGTACGCGTCCGCGCGCCTCGCGCCGCTTCCTCGCAGCTACTACCCGTGCTGCCGCTTAGTTCTCGTTAACTTATTTTAATTCCTAAAACATATTTTTTTAAAGCATTGCGATATTTTAGCTGAGCTGCGTTCCGAGAGCGCGTCGCTCCGAGTCCGCGGTCGCGCGCCTCGCGCCGCTTCCTCGCAGCTACTACCCGTGCTGCCGCTTAGTTCCCGTTAACTTATTTTGATTCCTAAAACATATTTTTTAGAGCATTGCGATATTTTAGCTGAGCTGTGTTCCGAGAGCGCGTCGCGTCCGCATCCGTCGCGTCCGAGTTCGCGCGCCTCGCGCCGCTTCCTCGCAGCTACTACCCGTGCTGCCGCTTAGTTCTCGTTAACTTATTTTAATTCCTAAAACATATTTTTTAGACCATTGCGATATTTTAGCTGAGCTGTGTTCCAAGAGCGCGTCGCGTCCACATCCGTCGCGTCCGAGGCCGCGGTCGCGCACCGCGCGCCGCTTCCGCGCGTTTGGCAACCACACCTGTGCTGCCGCGCAGCTGTTGCCAACCTATTTTAATTGTCAAAATATATTTTTCAGATCATTCCGATATTCAGGGTAAGCTGTATTCCCCGTGCACATAGCTTCCGCGCAACGAAATGACGCTATTGAAAAGAATACTCATTTTAAATGCATTTATTGTATGACATATATTGAGAGCAGTATGCAAACGTTTATTAAAATAAATATTTAACAAAATTCATTAAATAAAAATATGTAAAAATTTAAGAATGAATTTGGGGAGTAAGTTCAATTTTTATTTCGATTAAAAATGGCGAATTTGTTCATTTATTGTGGGTACCTTTTTTTTAAGTTTGGGGAATTTATTCACCGTGTAGTTATTTCCCTGTAAACCAAATTTCAGAGAAATCCGTTGAAAAGTACAAATTTGTATAGGGAAGAAATATACCACACAACAAAATATGAATTTTGTATGAAACTTGGGCGTAAAAGTAGGCGTGGTCGGTAAAAATCATATGACGACCTTCCCTGGAATATGTACTCAATTTCGGAGAAAACCATTGAAAAATAAAAGTTTGTATAGCAATCAAATAAAGAAACAAATAAAAGGATAAAATAAGTTTTATATACATAGAAGTTGGCGCAAAGTAGGCGTGGCCTGTAAGAAGCATATGGTGACCTTCCCTGTAGTATAGAGATAGTGTGACCAAATTTTAGACATCCCTTGAAAAATAAAAATAGTGAACAAATATACCAAAAAACAGAAAATTAATTTTGTACAAAAAGTGGGCGTAGAAGTAGGCGTCGCCGGCAAGAATCATATGGCGACCTCTTTGGAGTACAGAGATCGTGTGTAGCAAATTTCAGAGAAATCCGTTTAAAAAAAAATTGTGTAGGGAACAAATGTACCAAAAACCAGAATATGAATTGTATACAAAAAGTGGGCGTAACAGTAGGCGTGACCGGTACGAAGAATATTTCGACCTTCCCTGGAGCAGAGAGATCATGTGTACCAAATTTCAGAGAAATCGGTTGAAAAATAAAAATTTGTATAGCGAACAAATATACCAAAATACAGAAAATGAATAGTATATAAAAATTGGGCGTAAAAGTAGGCGTGGTCGATAAAAAGTATACGGTGACCTTAGCTGGAGTACAGGGATCGTGTTTACCGAATTTCAGAGAAATCTGTTAACAAATAAAAATTTCTATAGTGCACAAATATACCAAAAAACAGAAAATTAATTTTGTATAAAAAGTGGGCGTAGAAGTAGGCGTGGCCGGCAAGAAACATATGGCGACCTCTCTGGAGTACAGAGACCGTGTGTACCAAATTTCAGAGAAATGCGTTGAAAAATAAAAATTTGTATAGCTTACAAATATACCAAAATACAGAAAATGAATTGTATATAAAAAGTGGGCGTAAAAGTAGGCGTGGTCGATAAAGAGTATACGGTGACCTTGGCTGGAATACAGGGATCGTGTTTACCGAATTTCAGAGAAATCTGTTAACAAATAAAAATTTGTATAGTGAACAAATATGAATAAAACAGAAAATGAATTTTACATAAAAAGTGGGCGTAAAAGTAGGCGTGGCCGGTAAAAAGTATACGGCGACCTTTCCTGGGGTACAGAGATCGTGTGTACAAAATTTCAGGAAAATCCGTTGAAAAATAAAAATTTGTATAGCGGTCAAACAAACAAACAAACAAACAAACAAACAAACAAACAGAAAATGAATTTTATATATATAGATATACGAAAATTCTGAAATGGAAAATAAAATGTGTTTGTTAGAGTCAAAAGTTTTATATAACCACTGTTCGCTATAAGAGAAGCAATTTGTATGAAAAATGTGATTAAAACTCTTGGGCCCGAAGAAATTCTGCGCTATAATCAAAAATTTATTACAACCAGGGTTCGTTATAAGCGAACTCCGTTGTATTAAATTTTAATAATTTTGGGAATCTCCAATCTCCTCACTTTACCCGGCCTTCCCACGTTCAAGTTAAATTGATCACACATCCAATAGTCAAAAAATTGTTAAGCAACTGTCCCATTGAAAAATTGAAAGAGAGAATTGAAACGTATGATTGTTTAGTTAAAAAGAGTAAAATTGTATGAATGCATTACAACCTGAAAGCCAAAAATATAACGTGTGAAGGCCGGGTAATATCTTAAATATATTTACGGTGATCCCTGACCCACTGACTGACTGGCTGACTGACTGAGAGACTGACTGATTCTGTAACGCTGACCAAAATTTTACGGTTCTAATTCCTAGGATTGATCTCGCCCCAACCGACACCACATTACCTTTCATATTAAAATGCCGCCAGTTTCCAGTAATTCCTGCATACGCAATTACCATAAACAAGGCTCAAGGCCAGTCATTTGATTTGGCATTAATTTGGAGACCGAGGTATTTTCACACAGCCAACAACTGTATGTGGCTTTGTCACGATCAAAAGTTGCAAGCCAAGTTAAGATACGTATTCAATCGAACCCACAGCAAGGAAAACTATTAAATGACCAACGATATTACACACGAAATATAGTTTTTCAAGAGATTCTAAATTGAAAAACTTTTTTGCCAAATATTTCTTATCTGTTTTGATACTTATGTATATAATTTCTACAGACACAATCTTTTTCCACATGTACATATGTAACAATATAATTTTCAATTTACTACTATATTAAAAGAAATATAATTTTTCGAGTATTTAAATTTAAACTATTTTATTCATAATTTTTAAACGGGCGCCTAGGCGCCACACAATTAACTAGTATTAAATAAGAAATGGAAATTTAAAGGAAATATACTGAAATTAATAAAAAAAAAAGTAAAAATGAAATGAAAGAAATTAAGAAATGGTAGATAATGTTTTTATAACATATGTATTATTTTATATAAAATTTAATTATATTATATATGGATAAATGCACATACATTGCTAAACAGTAACAACAATCAGAAAACCTTGTCAATTATCTGCACACATAGGACGGACATTGAAAAAAAAAACCAATATGTAGCTTGAGACATACCATATAAATACAGACTGACTATAAGATATCATATACCATGGTTTAGAGACCCTGTCTCTTCGGTCCAACTAATTGGATACAAAAAATAAGCATAAACCACTTTTGAGTTGCATTGCTATAAATTTTTTTGGCTGCAGATATGAAAAAGTTCATACAGGGTGCTATTTTTAAATGGTGACTAGGTCGACAAATGGACCGATCCGATATTTTGAAAAAATATATGCAAACCAAATTTGAGAAAAATCTTTGCAATATTTTTGATTTTTTATAGATTTAAGTGAGGATCGGGAAGCAGCTCTCTATGGGGCCTATAACTAAGAATTGTCCTATAGGAATTATTTTTGGCCTACTGATTGATGAATATAATAAACACATAGAAACCCAATTTGACTAAGATCTATATGATAATTTGATCTGATGGCAATTTCAACAGCGTTCGTGCTATGGCCGATAAGAGCTTATATACCAAATTTCATCAAAATACGAGGACGGATCAATAAGTGCGTGAGTTTCAAGCATTCCTCGTTGTTATATGAAATAAAACACTTATCCCATTAAGCACCAGCTGTTAGTAGACTACTGTAAAATTTTGAGCAAGTTCCGTCATTTACTTTGCGTTTAACAACTGTTCAAAACATACAACCTCATGTTTTTTTTTTTTTTTTTTATGGAAAAAATTGAATTTCAAGTGCTCACTAAACATTATTTTTTGCGAAAAAAAACCGTCAATTAAAAACAAGGAATAGTTTGATAAATACTATGGGGCTATGCACCATCGATTTCAATGTTAAAAAAAGTGGTTTACAGACTTTCGTTGTAGTCGCACAAATACAGATGACCTCAGTCAATACACCCGAAAATGTCGAAAAAATCCACGATATGGCGCTGTTCGATCGAAGAGTCAAAGTGCATGAGATTGTTGATGCCATAGGCATTTCATATGGCACTGTGGTTTCGATTTTAATGTTCGGTTGGGTTTAAGAAAGCTGTCTGTAAGATGGGTACCGCGTTTGCTCTCAATTGACCACAAACGTAATCGTGTCTCAATGGCAAAATTCCATGAATTGGGCTACGAATTGGTACCTCATCCACCATATTCTCCGGATTTGGCCCCCAGTAACTATTTCCTAGGCGCTGTTTGTTCCGTCTTTGTTTTCTTTAAAGTTGACAGTTCTCTCAATATTTTCCTGTATTCTTAAAGTTCCAATGTCATTCTCTTGTTCCAATTTCTCTCAATGTCTAAAATACGCGCATTGTCAAAATCAGCTGAGTGTCCAGTAGAAGCGATATGATGTGATAAGGCTGTTGAAGTTTTTTTTATTTCTTGCGTCTGCTTTGTGTTCGCCGACTCGTACTCCAAGCGCTCTCTTAGTTGTACCAATGTACATGTGATCACAGTTGCTGTTTGTGCTTTTGTGCTTTTTTATTTCGTATACTAAATCGTGTTGTTGTTCTAGTTTTATTTTGTCTTTTGTTTACGTGAATATTTTTTTAAGTGTTTGATTAGATTTATGTGCGCTTATGACGTTTTCATGCTGTATCATTTACTCTAAGTGATGAACAATACACAGGCGAGAACACAAAAAACGAATTTAATTGAGTTGAATGTATCTCAAGGTTAGTAAATGAAGATGTTGTTCAATGTACAATATTCTGTGGAAATCTAGTTGAGTTTAGTGGAAAATATATGTAATAATTAGAAGATAATTGATGATTGAAAAGCATTCGCCTTACTGTATTGGTTTGTGCACAATTCCAACTAGGGTGATGAGCATTAAAAGCATAAAAAGTCTTCAGGAATTGATGTGAGTAGTCTTAGATCGCTTAAAAAAATCCACGGTGTATTTTGGACAGTATGTTGCAACAAACATTACTTCACTATTGTTTGTTGTCATTGACAGACATATGTTTTCAAGCAGCTTTCTTGGATATGAATTCTGTATTTTATGTTTTATAGATGATTGTAAAGCAATTGCAACACCTCCTCCCTTAGTGATCCTATCATTTCTGTATAGTTTATAGCCAGGTAATATAAAGATGTGTTCAGGTTTAAGTTGAGTCTCGTTTAACATTAAGATGTCAATAGAGTGAGTGTTCTTTTATAAAAAGATGTAGTTGTACAGATTCAGATAGTTTCGATATTCCCTGGCAATTCCAATGCATCACTTTGAGGCATTTTCATATATTTGTTTTATATCGCATATTTAAGTAAAGACATTACAACAGTAAGTTGTTTAACTCTAGTAGTGCGTTTACGAAGGTCAACTGTTGCATTAATAAATATATTGAATAACTCTTCTAATATAAAAAGCTCATCTGCTATATTGCGTTTTTGATTGGAGCATTCTAAAGCATCTGAATAACTTATCAGCTGATGATCGCGATGTTTTTATTTCCTTCACACTTACCGCAACAGCATTAAATGATTCTTTGAGCTCCCCAGATATAGCTTCAACATCGGTTGTGGCAAACCAAAAATAACTAAATTGAATAACTTTCTATCTTTTATATCATGTGAATAATATAAAAACTTATAATTTGTGAGTGTAGTTTTGGCTGCGTTAAAATCGGACAATGATGGTGACATTATGTTGGTACCCACTGACATTCTTTTGAACTGGTATGTTGCTCCCAGTTTCTGATATTCAGTCGAAAAGCCATGCACAACATCAACAACAATTGGCGGAATCACTACTTTCAATTCTTTTTGTTTCAATTCACCGTTGCTGTAGGTGTCGTCATCGTCTTCTTCTTGGAAGTTTGCCAAATCTTGAAACCTGTTGCTGTTAGTAGCTATTTTATCTTTTGGGGCTCTTCCCCAAAACTTTTTACGTTTTGATGCCTTCATTTGGACATTTGTTATACCCTATACCACTACGTGGTTTGGGTATAATGACTTTGTGCTGCTGTTTGTAACAACCA
The DNA here is from genome assembly GCA_963682025.1 of Cordilura impudica. NCBI lineage: Eukaryota > Metazoa > Arthropoda > Insecta > Diptera > Scathophagidae > Cordilura > Cordilura impudica. The sequence continues at coordinate 281,535,930 of OY821517.1, read as the reverse complement.
AAAATATTTGACCTAGACCCATCTTTAATTATACCGATCGAATCAGAATCACTTTCTGAGTTGATTTAACAATGTCCGTCCGTCCGTCCGTCCGTCTGTGTGTCCATGTAAAGCTTGTAATCAAACTGCAGGTCGCAAATATGAATATATTTTGATGCAGTTTGGTATATAAGCTTTTATCGGCCATAGGATGAACGCTATTGAAATTGGTGAGAATCGGTCCATGTTCAGACCTAGCCCCCATACAAATTACCCATATGAAATCGACATAAATTGCCATAAGATCCAGATTGTCATATAGATCTTACTCAAATTGGGTTTGTATGCATTCATTACATCCACTAATGAGTAGTCCAAAAATGATCCCTTTGACCCCATATGGAGCTGCTTCCCGATCTTCATTTAAATCTATTAAAAAACAAAAATATTGCACTGATTCTTCTCATATTTTGTTTCTACATATTTTTGCAAAATACAAGAGACTTTACCAAACATGATCAGGATCGGTCCATTTTTGGACCTAGTCCCTTTATAGATATAGCATCCGACATGAACTTTTTCATATCTGCAGCCAAAAAAATTAATAAAAATCCCACTCAAATTTGGTTTTTGCTTATTTTCAATGTCCAGTTAGTTGGGCCTAAGAGCTAGGGTTTCTAAACGCATGGTATAGGGTATCGTATAGTCGGTCTAGACCGACTATAATTTTCTTACTTGTTTTTATTTTGTTTTGTCTATAGTTTTGTTTGTACAATGTACAGTTTATATTATTTTTATACCCTATACCACTATGTGGTTTGGGTATAATGACTTTGTGCTGATGTTTGTAACAACCAAATATACTTGACCTACACCCATCTTTAATTATACCGATCGAATCAGAATCACTATCTGATTCGACTTAACGATGTCCGTCCGTCCGTCCGTATGTGTGTCCATGTAAAGCTTGTAATCAAACTGCAGGTCGCAAATATGAATATATTTTGACGAAATTTGGTATTTGATCCTCTATCAGCCATGGGATGAACGTTATTGAAATTGGTGATAGTCGGTCCATGTTCAGATCTAGCCCCCATACAAATGACCCTTATGAAATCAACACATATTGACATAAGATCCAAATTATCATACAAATCTTAGTCAAATTGGGTTTGTATGTATATATTACATCCATTAATCAGTAGTCCAAAAATGATCCCTATGGGACAACTCTTAGTCATATGCCCCATATAGCGTTGCTTCCAGATTTTCACTTAAATCTATCAAAAAACAAAAATATTGCACTGATTCTTCTCAAATTTTGTTTGTATATATTTTTGCAAAATACAATAGACTTCACCAAACATGGTCAGGATCGGTCCATTTTTGAGCCTAGTCCCCATATAGATATAGCATCCGATATGAACTTTTTCATATCTGCAGCTGAAAAAATTAATAAAAATCCCACTCAAATTTGATTTATGCTTATTTTCTATATCCTGTTAGTTGGGCCTGAGTTGCGTCTCTTAACGAATGGTATAGGGTATCGTATAGTCGGTCTAGACCGACTATAATTTTCTTACTTGTTTATTTATCTTTTATGCTAGTTTTGTTTATCATTGAGAGAAAGTCTATATACCACGAATGTTAGTATGCGACGAAAATTCAATTAAAACAAGTAAGAAAATTATAGTCGGTCTAGACCGACTATACGATACCCTATACCATGCGTTCATAGACCCTATCTCTTAGGCCCAACTAACTGGACATTGAAAATAAGCAAAAACCAAATTTGAGTGGGATTTTTATTAATTTTTTTGGCTGCAGATATGAAAAAGTTCATATCGGATGCTATACCTATAAAGGGACTAGGTCCAAAAATGGACCGATCCTGATCATGTTTGGTAAAGTCTCTTGTATTTTGCAAAAATATATACAAACAAAATTTGAGAAGAAGCAGTGCAATATTTTTGTTTTTTAATAGATTTAAGTGAAGATCGGGAAGCAGCACTATATGGGGTCAAAGGGATCATTTTTGGACTACTCATTAGTGGATGTAATGAACGCATACAAACCCAATTTGAGTAAGATCTATATGACAATTTGGATCATATGGCAATTTATGTCGATTTCATATGGGTAATTTGTATTGGGGCTAGGTCTGAACATGGACCGATTCTCACCAATTTCAACAGCGTTCATCCCATGGCCGATAAAAGCTTACGTACCAAATTTCATCAAAACATATTCATATTTGCGACCTGCAGTTTGATTACAAACTTTACATGGACACACAGACGGACGGACGGACGGACGGACATTGTTAAATCAACTCAGAAAGTCATTCTGATTCGATCGGTATAATTAAAGATGGGTCTAGGTCAAATATTTTTGGTTGTTACAAACAGCAGCACAAAGTCATTATACCCAAACCACATAGTGGTATCTATATATATAAAATTCATTTTCTGTTTGTTTGTTTGTTTGTTTGTTTGTTTGTTTGTTTGACCACTATACAAATTTTTATTTTTCAACGGATTTTCCTGAAATTTTGTGCACACGATCTCTATACCCCAGGAAAGGTCGCCATATACTTTTTACCGCCCACGCCTACTTTTACGCCCACTTTTTATGTAAAATTCATTTTCTGTTTTATTCATATTTGTTCACTATACAAATTTTTATTTGTTAACAGATTTCTCTGAAATTAGGTACACACGATCCGTGTACTCCAGCTAAGGTCGCCATATACTTTTTATCGACCACGCCTACTTTTACGCCCACTTTTTATATACAATTCATTTTCTGCTTTTTGGTATATTTGTTCGGTATACAAATTTTTATTTTTCAACGCATTTCTCTGAAATTTGGTACACACGATCACCGGGTGATTCTTGAGGCCACACCTACTTTTACGCCCACTTTTTTTATACAATTCGTTTTCTGTTTTTTGGTATATTTGTTTGATATACAAATTTTTGTTTTTCAACGGAATTCTCTGAAATTTGGTACACACGACCTCTGTACTCCACCTAAGGGCGCCATATGCTTCGTGCCTGCCACGGCTACTTTAACGCCCACTTTTTGTATACAATTCATTTTGTTTTTTGGTATATTTGTTCACTACACAAATTTTTATTTTTCAACCGATTTCTCTGAAATTTGGTACACACGATCTCTCTCTTCCAGGGAAAGTCGACATATTCTTCGTACCGGTCACGCCTACTATTACAATTTATATTCTGTTTTTTGGTACATTTTTTCGCTACACAATTTTTTAAAGGATTTCTCTGAAATTTGCTACACACGATATCTGTACTCCAGAGAGGTCGGCATATGATTCTTGCCGGTCACGCCTACTTCTATGCCCTCTTTTTATACAAAATTGATTTTCTGTTTTTTGTATATTTGTTCACTATAGAAATATTTATTTTTCAAAGGATGTCTAAAATTTGGTCACACGATCTCTATACTACAGGGAAGGTCACCATATGCTTCTTACAGGCCACGCTTACTTTGGGCCAACTTCTGTGTATATAAAACTTATTTTTTCCTTTTATTTGTTTCTTTATTTGATGGCTATAAAAACTTTTATTTTTCAATGGCTTTCTTCGAAATTTAGTACATATTCCAGGGATTTTTACCGACCACGCCTACTTTTACGCCCAATTTTCTTATAAAATTCCTATTTTGTTGTGTAGTATATTTCTTCCCTTACAAATTTGTACTTTTCAATGGATTTCTCTGAAACTTGGGTTACACGGAAATAACTACACGGTGAACAAATTCCCCAAACTTAAAAAAAAAGTACCCAAAATAAATTAACAAATTCTCAATTTTTTTTTAATCGAAATAAAAAATGAACTTACTCCCCAAATTCATTCTTAAATTTTTACATATTTTTATTTAATGAATTTTGTTAAATATTTATTTTAGTAAAATGAGTATTTTTTTCAAAATAAGTTGGCAACAGCTGCGCGGCAGCACAGGTGTGGTTGCCAAACGCGCGGAAGCGGCGCTCGGTGTGCGACCGCGGACTCGGACGCGACGAGTGCGGACGCGACGCGCTCTCAGAACACAGCTCAGCTAAAATATCGCAATGCTCTAAAAAATATGTTTTAGTAATTAAAATAAGTTAACGAGAACTAAGCGGAGGCACGAGTAGTAGCTGCGAGGAAGCGGCGCGAGGCGCGCGGCCGCGACGCGCTCGCGGAACACAGCTCAGCTAAAATATCGACCGCGGACTCGGACGCGACGGATGCGCACGCGACGCGCTTTCGGAACACAGCTCAGTTAAATATCGCAATGCTCTAAAAAATATGTTTTAGGAATTAAAATAAGTTAAAATAAGTTAAACTAAGGCGCGCGGACGCGACGCGCTCGCCGTACACAACTCAGCTAAAATACCGCAATGATCTGAAAAATATATTTCGGCGATTAAAATAAGTTGACAGCAACTGCGCGGCAGCACGGGTATGGCTGCCAAACGCGTGACGCGCGACCGCTGACTCGGACGCGACGGATGCGCACGCGACGCGCTCTCGGAACACGGCTCAGCTAAAATATCGCAATGGTCAAAAAAATATCTTTTAGGAATTAAAATAAGTTAACGAGAACTAAGCGGCAGCACGGGTAGAAGTTGCGAGGAAGCGGCGCGAGGTGCGCGGACGCGGACGCGACGCGCTCGCGGAACACAGCTTACCAAAAATATCGCAATGATCTGAAAAATATATTTTGGCGATTAAAATAAGTTGACAACAACTGCGCGGCAGCACGGTTCTGCCTGCCAGACGCGCGGAAGCGGACGCGACTCGCTCGCGGAACACAGCTTAGTGAAATGTCGTATGATAAATTTTATCTACGTATGTGAAATAATTACCTGTTGATCAAAATAGGCCAGACATATACTGTAAGCAGTTGCTTAAAGAAACTTTGCGACACAATATTAAACGTCGCATTAGTTTTTCATTTCTGAAACTTGAATTTGACGTCTCTGCTCAATGATGATCACTTATTGAATGAATTAATTAAATTTTTAAAAGTTTTGATTCCTTTAATTTGCGGCCCATTCCGTTATATTTGATGTTTATAAATAAACTGAAAAAAAAAAAAACTTAAAGCGGCTTCGCACCTTATTTTTGAAGCATTTTTGCTGCAGCATCTTATAAAAAACTTCTAAAGTAAAAAACCAAAAACTTTTTAATTGAAATAAAAAATGGATTTACTGCCCATACAAAGTTTTGGGGAGAAAGTTCATTTTATTGGGGAATTTGCTAATTGGGGACTAAGTACTCAGCGCCTGGTAAGCATAGTGAACCATTTTTCAAGTCAAAGGCCTTTTGATCCCGGGCAAGACCGGGTAAAAACAGCTAGTAGGGTATAAAAACAAGTAAACATAAAATAATCTATATATATAAAATTCATTTTCTGTTTGTTTGTTTGTTTGTTTGTTTGTTTGTTTGTTTGACCGCTATACAAATTTTTATTTTTCAACGGATTTTCCTGAAATTTTGTACACACGATCACTATACCCCAGGAAAGGTCGCGATATACTTTTTACCGGCCACGCCTACTTTTACGCCCACTTTTTATGTAAAATTCATTTTCTGTTTTATTCATATTTGTTCACTATACAAATTTTTATTTTTTAACAGATTTCTCTGAAATTCGGTACACACGATCCCTGTACTCCAGCGAAGGTCGCCATATACTTCTTATCGACCACGCCTACTTTTACGCCCACTTTTTATATACAATTCATTTTCTGCTTTTTGGTATATTTGTTCGGTATACAAATTTTTATTTTTCAACGCATTTCTCTGAAATTTGGTACACACGATCTTTGTACCTCAGGCCAGGTCACCGGGTGATTCTTGCGGCCACACCTACTTTTACGCCCACTTTTTGTATACAAATCGTTTTCTGTTTTTTGGTATATTTGTTTGCTATACAAATTTTTGATTTTCAACGGAATTCTCTGAAATTTTGTACACACGACCTCTGTACTCCACCTAAGGTCGCCATATGCTTCGTACCGGCCACGCCTACTTTAGCGCCCACTTTTTGTATACAATTCATTTTGTTTTTTGGTATATTTGTTCGCTATACAAATTTTTATTTTTCAACCGATTTCTCTGAAATTTGGTACACACGATCCCTCTCCTCCAGGGAAAGTCGACATATTCTTCGTACCGGTCACGCCTACTATTACGCCCCCTTTTGCATACAATTCATATTCTGTTTTTTGGTACATTTGTTCGCTACACAATTTTTTTTAACGGATTTCTCTGAAATTTGCTACACACGATCTCTGTACTCCAGAGAGGTCGCCATATGATTCTTGCCGGTCACGCCTACTTCTACGCCCGCTTTTTATACAAAATAAATTTTTTGTTTTTTGTATATTTGTTCACTATAGAAATTTTTATTTTTCAAGGGATGTCTAAAATTTGGTCACACGATCTCTATACTACAGGGAAGGTCACCATATGCTTCTTACAGGCCACGCCTACTTTGCGCCAACTTCTATGTATATTAAACTTATTTTTTCCTTTTATTTGTTTATTTATTTGATTGGTATAAAAACTTTTATTTTTCAATGGCTTTCTTCGAAATTTAGTACATATTCCAGGGATTTTTACCGACCACGCCTACTTTTACGCCCAATTTTCTTATAAAATTCATACTTTTTTGTGTGGTATATTTCTTCCCTATACAAATTTGTACTTTTCAATGGATTTCTCTGAAATTTGGGTTACACGGAAATAACTACATGGTGAACAAATTCCCCAAACTTAAAAAAAGGTACCCAAAAGAAATGAACAAATTCCCCATATATTTTTAATCGAAATAAAAAATGAACTTACTCTCCAAATTCATTCTTAAATTTTTACATATTTTTATTTAATGAATTTTGTTAAATATTTATTTTAGTAAACATTTGCATACTGCTCTCAATATATGTCCAACAATAAATGCATTTAAAATGAGTATTCTTTTCAAAATAAGTTGGCAACAGCTGCGCGGCAGCACAGGTGTGGTTGCCAAACGCGCGGAAGCGGCGCGCGGCGTGCGACCGCGGACTCGGACGCGACGGGTGCGGGCGCGACGCGCTCTCGGAACACAGCTCAGCTAAAATATCGCAATGCTCTAAAAAATATGTTTTAGGAATTAAAATAAGTTAACGAGAACTAAGCGGAGGCACGGGTAGTAGCTGCGAGGAAGCGGCGCGAGGCGCGCGGACGCGGACGCGACGGATGCGGACGCGACGCGCTCGCGGAACACAGCTTACCAAAAATATCGCAATGATCTGAAAAATATATTTTGGCGATTAAAATAAGTTGACAACAACTGCGCGGCAGCACGGGACTGGCTGCCAAACGCGCGGAAGCGGACGCGACTCGCTCGCGGAACATAGCTTATTGAAATGTCGTATGATAAATTTTATCTACGTATGTGAAATAATTACCTGTTGATCAAAATAGGCCACACATATACTATAAGCAGTTGCTTAAAGAAACCTTGCGACACAATATTAAACGTCGCATTAGTCTTTCATTTCTGAAACTTGAATTTGACGTCTCTGCTCAATGATGATCACTTATTGAATGAAGTAATTTAATTTTTAAAAGTTTTGATTCCTCTAATTTGGGCCCATTCCGTTATATTTGATGTTTATAAATAAACTGAAAAAAAAACTTAAAGCAGTTTCGCACCTTATTTTTGAAGCATTTTTGCTGCAGCATCTTATAAAAAACTTCTAAATTAAAAAACCAAAAACTTTTTAATTGAAATAAAAACTGAATTTACTGCCCATACAGGGAGAAAGTGCATTTTATTGGGGAATTTGTTAATTGGGGACTAAGTACTCAGCGCCTGGTAAGCATAGTGAACCATTTGTCAAGTCAAAGGCCTTTTCATCCCGGGCAAGACCGGGTAAATACAGCTAGTATAGAATAAAATAAAATAATTAAAAATAGAAACTAAAAAGGAAACTATTGAATCACTATTAATTTTTACACCCTATACCACTATGTGGTTTGGGTATAATGACTTTGTGCTGCTGTTTGTAACAACCAAAAATATTTGACCTACACCCATCTTTAATTATACCGATCGAATCAGAATCACTTTCTGAGTTGATCTAACAATGTCCGTCCGTCCGTCTGTCCGTCCGTCCGTCTGTGTGTCCATGTAAAGTTTGTAATCAAACTGCAAGTCGCAAATATGAATATATTTTGATGAAATTTGGTATGTAAGCTTTTATCGGCCATGGGATGAACGCTGTTGAAATTGGTGAGAATCGGTCCATGTTCAGACCTAGCCCCCATACAAATTACCCATATGAAATCGACATAAATTGCCATATGATCCAAATTGTCATATAGATCTTACTCAAATTGGGTTTGTATGCGTTCATTACATCCACTAATGAGTAGTCCAAAAATGATCCCTTTGACCCCATATAGAGCTGCTTCCCGATCTTCACATAAATCTATTAAAAAACAAAAATATTGCACTGCTTCTTCTCAAATTTTGTTTGTATATATTTTCGCAAAATACAAGAGACTTTACCAAACATGATCAGGATCGGTCCATTTTTGGACCTAGTCCCTTTATAGGTATAGCATCCGATATGAACTTTTTCATATCTGCAGCCAAAAAAATTAATAAAAATCCCACTCAAATTTGGTTTTTGCTTATTTTCAATGTCCAGTTAGTTGCGCCTAAGAGAGAGGGTTTCTAAATGTATTGTATAGGGTATCGTATAGTCGGTCTAGACCGACTATAATTTTCTTACTTGCTATACCTTAAAGAATGTTTTAAATTTGCACAAATAGTGACCGGACATAAAATTTCAATTATTTTCAGTAAGTTAGAATATTTATGTTAATTGAATGAAAATGAGTACAATAAATTCCAGAGATTCTTAATTTTTTCTTCGTACAACTTGGCTATATTTATTTATTACTAAATAGTAAAATGTAAGGGACTACTAGGAGCTACAGATAATTCCACACTTTCGCAGTTTGCACAGCACTGTATTTATACATAGATTAAAAACTTTTTTCTTCAAAGGCTGCAGAAATGAGCATTAAATGAACGACATCTGGTGCTGTAAAATAAACCAAAGGAAAAAGAATAAAGTCATAAATGGTACCAATATTATTAGAAGTTTTGTATACCCTACACAACATTGTGGTCATGCTATATTGAGTTTGTGGTGATGTTTGTAACTCTTTTATTTGTTATAATGATTGACTCAGAACAACTTTCAGAGGCGTTCGACAGTCTTCCTATGTGCTCATGTAAAATTAGTGCGCAAACTATGAAAATATGCCGCAAATGAATATATATTTTCATAAAATTTGGCACATAAGTCTTAACTGACCATAGGATGATAACAGGCTCAGACCTAGCCTAGCCCAAATAAATTGAGGTGCAAAATATTCTATATAAATATATATTTTAATCAACTTATATTTCTGTGAATTTGAAATGACCACTAATCATTATTTAAAAAATGGTCGTATTCCATATATAAAGTACTCGTAGCCTTCCAATACTAACTTAAAGCTATCTAACTTTCAGCAAACCTACAAATATATTATACTCATATTCTGTTTATATATGCTTTTGGAATACACAAGTGACCTCACTAATCAGAAAATTTTCAATTCTAGCTCCCATATTATAGTCACACCCGATATGTGCTTAAATTTTGTTTGTATTTATATTTATGTCATAAACTTTTCTCAGTGTAATTTGGAACTCATTGTCTAGTGTATCACATAGTCGATCTAGTCCAAGTGTGATTTTATTACTTGTTTTAAATGCAGTTGCATGCACTTTTTTCATTTTCAAAATTCTCTCGTATAAAAAGAACTTTAAAATAAAAGGAAAAAGTTTTGCTTTTTAATAATAAAGTATTATTAAAACTCATTAAAAACAGCGTTTTGTATTAAAAGTTTATAAGGAATGTAGGTACTTATATAAGAGTTGTCGGTAATATAAACAAACCACCAACTGCTAATGCAGCCATGAATCAATTAAGTTCCATTTTTTTTTATCGTTATGTTTCTCTGTATTTTATTTAATAGATAAAGAAGAGATAAAAAAATGTGTCAAGTATGATTGAAAATTGCATGAATAATGAAAATTCAAAAACTAAAATAACGATATCGTATTGGCATAATATCGTACGCATATAAATACGTACGTACATATATAAACCAAATACATATAAACATAAAAATTGGTAAAAATATTTCAGGAATAATTTCAAATGTTTCCTTTGTATTGCATACATTCACAACAATTTTATAGCTACTTCGAATTACTGGCGGTCTTAATCCTTTATATAAGGTGCACTTAACAATTTTGTGCTATGTCGCCCAAAAGACGAACTGTAAGATATGGCAAAATGTGTATCTAGCTAAGAATACTAGCAGCACAAAAAGAATCATTTTTATTAACTGTACATTTATTAATTAGCAATTACAAATATACAAGTGTTCAATTGTGGAATAGTTCAAGTCATCAATATCCAACATTATTATAAACATCCTCCTCGCTTATTGTAAACATCTTCAATTTATTTGCTCATACTTCCAACAAAACCGTTAATTGCGTTGTGGTAAATGTTATGCCATTCTTCTTTTAGTGTGGTCATTTAACTAGCAGTTGGTACAAATTGTCGGTTATCACTATACACTCGTTGTATCAAGAGCGCCCAGTAATTTTCCATGAGGAAGAGGTCTGGCGAGCATGCCGCCTACTCCAAAATTTTTACGGTATTTGATAAAAAAAAGGACTGTATTGTTACGCGGCTTATAGGGATCCGAGCGTTAAGTGGTTGAAAACAGAACTGTGAGTCACATTTTTCATCTAAAAATTTCAGTAGACCTTACTCGAGGAGTTATATGTATGGGGTGGGCCATACAAGATTTGCAATTAGATTTTGCTGTAGATAAAAACTGATTATTTTTTTTACTCGGGCTTTCTTTTCGAAAATCCGATTAAGTATGGAACACCATTTTATTATAATAACTTCCCCGGCTGGGCATGCGACCAAACTAATTTTGCTATACATTTTCGGTATTTTATTTTACTGATGACTGCACTAATTTCCATTTTAAGTATCCCAATCGACGCTTTGTGCTAAGCGTAACACCCGTTTATAACAGCTCCCCATAAAGAATGGCCCCTTGAGGTCAAATCACAGCCGAGTGGTGGCCAATGCACATTCCAATGCGGTTAATAACGCGATTTTAAAACTAACCGCGCAAAAGCCTGATTATTTTCCGGCTTGTGCGGCACGGCGCACCATCATATTGAGACCAAATATTGTCCAGAACATATCTTCGAAGATGAGCCACAAATGATCAGTTATCGTCGCACGGTAGCGCTAACAGCTCACTAAAAAGCACACCAACCAGTACAGCGTGCAGGGCGCATTGACTTTTCAGCAGTCAGTGTGGAATTTATGTGCTCTAGATGTGACAATTTTGCTTCTGCTTCAGCAAAGATGATTTTTCGGTAAGGGAAAATGTTCATCTTCTTTCAAATGTTCTGTAGACCTATTAGAGTACTGAAAACGTTGCGGATAGACATGCGGTAGCAGGTCCGCCACTAATTGAACTTTGCTTGGCATCATACCGATATCTTCATGCAAATTTCTCATCACATAAATGAGTGCAATGTTCAATTCCTGAGATCGATGCCGAGTCGAGGCACTTGGTTATGGCGCATTCTGTGGCGGACCAACCACCGGCATTCCATCTGGCTCCCTTATTGTCAAAAGACAATTGTACATTAAGTGACAATGAAACAGTCCTCTCTTGAACACTCTAATACCCCAGCTGGTATCTTGCAATTCAGTATTAAAGCATAGCAGTCTGTTAGAAAAATAGGTGAACTTATTCTCACCAGGTATCTTGACATGGCTATCCCATCCCAAGTGATCATTGTGTATATCTTGTTTACATAATTAAGTGCGTAATTATTTTATGGTAGTTGTTTCACAGTGTTTTTTCATGGCTCTCTTTCCTTGCATGGCAGGTTTTGCTGTGTAAGTTACTATCCTCATAGCACCATTTTTTGTCTCTCGGAGAGACCAGCTGGACTACACGCTTAAGGAATAATCCTATTATATCTGGCTTTATTTGTGATATTTCTCGCGGAGCCAAGAACGCAGATTAGGTGCTATGATGAGCGTTCGCTTCAATATTTATCTGGCTTCGGAAATAATAACAATGGCAGCTTCTTCCATGGTTCGGGGAACGAACATACAAACGGACGTGAGTGAAACACTATAACGAATATGTTTTTCTTTTTTTTTCATTATTTACTACTAGCTTAAGGGGTTTTTTTGTTTTTCGTCTATGCTCGGTATTGTGTTGTCTCCGATTTCAATAAAAAAAAATGTAAGAACTATGGCCTCTGTTACGGATGGAAATTCGTTCACTAGGTCACTGCTAAAAATGGGATTTCTTCAGGTTTAGGAACTAAAGATGACACAATGTGGTGCAGTGTAAAGGAGCTTCTATATTGTGGAGATTGGCCACTGTTTATCCGACCGATAGCAATTCTATATGCTGTTGTCCATGGGTTTGTAGCTACTACTAAATATATTTATGTTAAACTATCTCGCTTACTATCCCATATTGCATACCTATGTTCTGACCTTCCTATTCGGTAATATATTTGTCTCTTTTCGAAGTCAGCCTGACCACTTCCGTAAGGTTTTCTGAATGCACAACATGAAGAGAGTGTTGTGTTAAAATTTCAAGTAAATCGGAGCAAAACTTAAGAAGATACAGCGTTTCCAGCGACCGACCTCATACGGTATATCGTATATAAATCGGTTTTTAAAAACCTTTAAATCGATTTTCCCGCAAATATATGTTCAAAGTCCGTGAACATCATAACTCAAAATCTACGTGACCGATTCTTTTGTAATTTTACACACTATATCTGCACACAAAGAATCAGGTAACTGCGAAGATTTTTTTTTCATTTCCTTCCCCATTTTTTAACAACAAACTCCTGAAATTTTAGAGCAAAACACGATTTTCGTTTCAAAATGCTGCAAAAAAAAAAAAAAAAAAAAAATTGAAAAATATTCGTCAATACCTCAGGAAACATGTCATCTTTTAAACCATTACGATTTTTTTGTTTCACATGATCCGGTAACGAGTTATGATGTTCACCGCAAAACAACAACGTCCCCGGGAATTCGCTGTCACGGACATATTCCTTAAAATTTTGAATTGAAAGTTTTTTCGAAGATTCTTTAAATATTATGCTAAAGCGTTTATATGAAATAAGTAATCAAGCATTATTCATATCTTCAAAAAAGAATTATGAAAATACGATTTTTTTTTTACTTTTAAAACCTTACCAAACCTTACCCTTACGCAACTTCATACTCGATTTTTTGTCTTTTCATTCCAACAGTTATTTGTTGAATGTTTTGAAGATATTCTTCTGCGTGGCAAGGAAATGTCAGAAGATCGTGTTATGATCTTTTAAGCGAAAGCTTTCGTAAAGCAAGCTGCTTTCATAACTCTTGATACATTTCCTTTAGAGGCCTTGTTTACTCGTCCTCGCCTATATGTATTTTGCTACTCTGATTTTGTCGTAATAAAGTCCGTTTGGTGGTCATTATTTATATATTGAGAACACATTTGCAAGTACCATGTCGCTATTAGAAAAACAACATTTGATCCCTATTGCCCATGATTTGAAATCACTAGCCATGATCTTTGGGCTTCGAGGCACGACATTCTTGACCAGACTGTCTAGCATATTCTTGAATTCATCTGTGCTTGCCTTAGGAGGGAGTATGACATTATATTTTGGTCTTATATAACATAAACCGCTTGAAATCTATAATATTAATAGGCAAAGCGATTCCTCGTGACCGACGTAAGTTTCACCGTTTTACCTCAATTTTGACAAAAAAAAATGTATCATTTGAAAGGTATTTCTTTTTAGTTTTTACTCAGACTTACAGATTTTCGTCGTCTGGAATATTTTTTTGGAGTTATGATCGTTTAAAGTTGCTACTAACACATACATAAAATTATACAATACTATGTGTGTGTTTATTAAATTTGTTAATGTGTTTGGTTTGTTTTCTTCATTTAAAATGAGTTGAATTGTGGAACATATCAATAGGGTCTTTATTAAATGAACAAATAAAATTTCCTAGAATTTGCACTCGAACTTCGAGTGTTGGAATCTGCTAGTATTCATTAATGCACTGTCACCACAGGCCCATAATGCCGAATTACCACTGCAATTTAATGTCCACACATTGTCCGTTCGTATGTTTGTCTGCCTATTTCGGTATATATTTCGATGTAGTCTTGAACGTAAGCGATTTTTAGCCATAGGTGAAAATCGATATATGCTCAGACCTACCTCTCATATAAATGACCCCTATGAGATCGATTTAAATTGCCACATTATTTAGACTATTTTATTGATCTCAGTAAAATTTTCTGTATTTGTGTATTCATTACACCCTATATAAATATTACATAGATTTATCTAAATAAAAATCAGTTCATAAGTTTTTACGAAAAATAAGTAACTTTAGCAAATAAAGTTATATAAATAGCACCCCTATGAACTTTTTCACATCGGTGGACAACAAATTCATAAAAATACTACTCAAATTTTATATAAACGCCCCGGTAAGTGAGTAGGTAGCGTGCTCGCCTATCATGCGGGGGACGTAGGTTCAATTCCCACCAGAGGCTTTGGTCTGTCGCTGCAAAAAAAGAAAAAAAAAATAAATAAAAAAAAAATAACACACTACTCCCTCTTTTGTCCTTAACTTATTTTCCTGAGATCAACACAACGCAATGCATCTGTAGGGGGCATCCCCTGAGTGTTGATTAATAAAAAAAAAAAAATTTGTATAAGCTTATTTTCTACATCCAATGAAATGATACTAAGACTCTTTCTCTAAACTCATGGTATGTGGTATCGCTTAGTCTGTCTAAATGAAGCATAATTTTTATACCCTACACCACTATGTGGTTTGGGTATAATGACTTTGTGCTGCTGTTTGTTACTACCAAAAATATTTGACCTAAACCCATCTTTTATTACACCGATCGAATCAGAATCACTAACTGAGTCGATTTAACGATGTCCGTCCGTCCGTCCGTCTGTGTGTCCATGTAAACCTTTTAATCAAACTGCAGGTCGCAGATATGACTGTATTCTGATGAAATTTGGTATATAAGCTTTTATCGGCCATAGGATGAACGCTGTGTAAACTGGTGAAAAAAGGTCCATGTTCAGACCTAGCCCCCATACAAACGACCCCTATGAAATCGACATAAATTGCCATAAGATCCAAATTGTCGTATAGATCTTACTCAAATTGGGTTTGTATGTGTTTCTTACATCCACTAATGGGTAGTCCAAAAATTATCCCTATGGGTCAATTCTTAGTCATAGGCCCCATACAGAGCTGCTTCCCGATCTTCACTTAAATCTATCAAAAAACAAAAATATTGCACTGATTCTTCTCAAACTTTGTTTGTATATATTTTTGCAAAGTACAAGAGACTTTACCAAACACAGTCAGGATCGGTCCATTTTTGGGCCTACTTCCCATATAGATATAGCATCCGATATGAACTTTTTCATATCTGCAGCCAAAAAAATTAATAAAAATCCCGCTCAAATTTGATTTAGCTTATTTTCTACGTCCACTTAATGGGGCCTATGAGATAGGGTCTCTAAACGCATGGTATAGGGTATCATATAGTCGGTCTAGACCGACTATAATTTTCTTACCTGTTCTACTTGTTTTTCACTTTAGGAGAAATACTACTCGTAAAATAAAAACTGAAACAGGATACATGTTTTACACTATGGAATTCCCCCTAAACATGAGACTCGTATCAAAATATGCAAATTTTTTGATGTATTTCAAATAAGAACTATTTGGAAGACATATTTAACATTTTAGGTTTGCGACCCAGTAAAACAATTTCTCGTGTTATTGAGGTTTGATCGTGGATAATACTGAATTTTTATTTTTAATGTCATGCGCTGGCGAATTAAACTAATGAGCTGGTAATCTTCGGAAGTGATTTATCTGATTTTTTAAAAAAAAATAAAGAGAAAAATATAAAGAAAAAATTATATAAGAAAAAGTTGTCATTACATATTTTGAATAAAATCTTCGTAAATCTCTTGGGCTATATGAATTAATGTTCAAAGTAAGAACTTCAATAATAAAAAAAAAAAATCATTTTGTTGAAACGCTCATGTTAGCCACATAAATTTTGAAGGAATTTGATCTTTGATTGGCCTGAAGAAAACTGTTTTATTTTTAGATAATCAACGCTCCTGAGGACTGCTTTGATTAACATTTCAATTAGATCTAGCCTATATAAAGCTTGTGGTGGTATATAATTCCCGGCATTTTTAATATTCATATAAACAATAATTCCAATAGACATATAAATCAGCCTTTCGATTTTTAAATAAGAATTATAATAAAAGTTCATACATCAATCTCGGATTTATTAAGTTTAGTTAAACACCATTCTCTAACCCGGCTATGATCGGATATTTTTTTGGTTCTCATAATATATGAAAAGCGCATCTGATACGTAATTCAAACAGCAGGAACACTGAAAATCTAGTGCCAAACTTAAAAACATTCATAAATTGAACGTTAATTTATATCCTTGGAACTTTTTATGTTTTTTTAATATTTATACAACTATTATTTTTTTTACGCATACATATGTATGTATGTTAGTAAAATCAGCATTATAAAATTTCATTGTGCTATATATTTGATATATCTATATATCTAATTTATTCGAATTCATTTAATTTTGTTTTTGTATCATGAATATATTGTATATGATATTTGTAACTACAAAAAAAAAGGGGTTTTGTTGCATACGAACCTTAACAATATTTGGATACAATTTTATAGCTAAGTGCCTAATGATATACCCTATTTGTAATTTAGCACATTTCCAGGCAATAAATGCATGACAAACTCAATCATGGCTGGTGTAGGCGTATTTTCTATGCTCATTATTGAAAACACCCAGCACGGTTTGTGAAAGCACATTTCCCGAAATCCATGGTTCAGGGTATCGCTTAGTCTGCGCAGACCATTTCTTATTTGTTTTTTTTATGATAGTTTAGTTTTAAATAATTATTTTGTAATTTCCAACACACTGCGGTTACTAATATTTTGCAAATATTAAAAAAAAAATTATGTACTTTTAAGCAATACAATAAAAAAAATATTTATATGTGAATTAAATAGTTTGCTATAATTCATAAAATATTTCGAAACTTATCGACACATAATTCACAGGCTTACAAATTTAGGACTTTAGAATTTTCAGATGTTTTAACCTAAAAGTATTCTTTTAGAGCATGTTTAGAAAACACTAATTTCCTAACAGGATGATACGGAATAACTTCACTAACAGATTTGGATTCGTCATGACTCTCCCTACGGAAACTTACATATATTTCCATATGGTTGATCATTTTCTACTGTGGGGCCTAATTTATCAACAACTTGAATTTAATTTATTCTAAATTTTTATGCGGGGTGCAAGTGTCAAACAAACAGAAGTTAATTTGCAAATTTGTTTTTAAATTAAGATTTAAAAATATTTCATTTTATTTTAAAACACTGATTAGTTCAAACTTTATAAAACAGCTTTACTGTGTCCCATTCTCATGCATTTAGCACAATGAGTAATAGAATACTATTATCATATCCATATCAAATTGTTTTTGAACATCATACAGAACATGATGGGCAAAATCTTGTAGGCCTGTGTAATTATTAAATATTATTATAAATTGAGTCGAGAATAAACTAAAATATCATGTCTGGAATCTAAATCTATATTAACTGTATGAATACAATATGCTTTTTTTAACAAAACTTTTTTATTTACAGTATAAATTGGTCCATAAATATGTATTTGGAAATTTATTATCGCTTTTTAAGCTATTTTTTTTTTTCATTATAAATATGTTCATATACATATATTTGGAAAAATGTTTCATGTTAGAAAATGCTTTGCGATGAAAAAAAAAATCCTCTCTTTTCTCATCCTTAATTTTGTTGAATATTTTTTCATCATTTTGTTCCGATTTTACCAAGAATAAATACAGGAACCTTACTGTGCTTAAATTAACCTTAACTACATCATCAAAAATTTTGTAGCAAAAATTGTTTTTAAAATTTTTCTTAATTCTTTTTAAAAATTTAAATAAACTTTATTTCAAACGTTTTGCTAGAAGTTTAAAGACAATGTTTTACGCCAACACTTAAGAGTAATGGGCAATAAAAGAAATGAAAAGATTGAATTAAAAGTCGAAAATTTATATTTTTTTACATTCATATTAAGCATCATTTTTTATTTTAGAAACGTTTAAGTATTATACTAGCTGTAACCCGATGCTCTTCGATACACGCGTCGTAACGAAATACAAAACTGGGAATACATTTTGTAGAAAACTATTTTATTTATTTTTGGCAATTTCTGTTTTTGCGATTTTAAATTTTGGTAATTTTTGAATTGGAAATTTTTGACTTTGGCGATTACGATTTTTGCGATTCTAGTTTTTGGCGATTTGTGTTTTTTTTGGCGTTTTTAGATTTTTGGCGATTTTATATCCGCGATTTTCGGTTTTTGGAGATTTTTGATTTTAGCGCGTTTTGGATTTGGCGATTTTTGTGTATTATTTATTATTATATTTTGTTATTCGGAATTAATGATTTTGGCCATTTTAGCTTTTTTATTATTTTTTATCTTAGCGATATTTGATTTTGGCGACTTTTGGCTTCAGCGATTCTGGTTTTTTGCGATTTTTGTTTTATGCGATTTCCAATTTTGGCAATTTTTGTTGATTGCGATTTTCGGTTTTGGCGATTTTTGAATTTAGCGATTTTTGTTTTTTGCGAATTTCTTTATTCGCGATTTTCGGTTCTGGTAATTTTTGTTTTTGGCAATTTTTGTTTTTCCGACTTTTGTTATTACCGATTTTCGGTTTTGTCGATTTTTGACTTTGACGATTTTTGTTTTATTTTTTGATTTCTGATTTTTGGCGATTTTTTTTTTGGCGATTTTTTTTTTTGGCGATTTTTGTTAATCGCAACTTCGGTTTTGGCGATTTTTGATTTTGGAGTTCCTGCCCATATATCAAGACTTTTATTTTCATAGTACTTCATATTTGTGTACTCCAGTTATATGATAGTAAATATTTACTTTGTATTGGGATGCCACGCCCACTGGTCCGATCGCGCCCATTTTTCTGAAACTTCAGAT
This sequence comes from Cordilura impudica, assembly GCA_963682025.1. Taxonomy (NCBI): domain Eukaryota; kingdom Metazoa; phylum Arthropoda; class Insecta; order Diptera; family Scathophagidae; genus Cordilura; species Cordilura impudica. The sequence goes on along the minus strand of OY821517.1, from coordinate 281,516,605 downwards.
ATTATGTGTTAAAGTTGGATGTTAAAAATTCACATTATATGGGATGTGCCACGTCCACACGAAAAATCTAAAAAATGTAGCCTATTTTTCCTTTCAGAAGTTACCTAATGTAAAAATTTCAAGACGATCGGTCCAGTAGTTTAGTCTGCTATAAACTATAAAGAAACGTACAAACGTGCAAACAAACATACAAAACTCAATTTTTATACCGTATACCACTATGTGGATTGGGTATAATGACTTTGTGCCGCTGTTTGTAACTACCAAAAATATTTGACCTAGACCCATCTTTAATTATACCGATCGAATCAGAAGCACTTTCTGAGTCGATTTAGCGATGTCCGTCCGTCCGTCCGTCCGTCCGTCCGTCTGTGTGTCCTTGTAAACTTTGTAATAAAACTACAGATCGCAAATATCAATATATATTAATGGAATTTGGTATATAAGCTTGTATCGGCCATAGGATGAACGCTGTTGAAATTGGTGAAATTGGGTCCATGGTCAGACCTAGTCCTCATACAAATGACCCCTATGAGATCGATATTAATTGCCATAAGATCCAAATTATCATATAGATCTCAGTCAAATTGGGTTTTTATGTGTTTATTATATCCACGGTCTAAATTAATGCATTTAGACAATTAAAATGATAATAGAAACGAATATTATGAAATAAATTGTGAGCTATATTACTATATCAAAAGTATTGTATCATATTCTGAATTATATTACTATATCCAAAATATCGTAAACAACATATTGTGAATTATACTGTTATATTATTATCGTAAGCTTTAAATTTACCAATGCTATAAGGCATAATTTTATCAAAATAATTTTGATCACTTCACTTATTCTACAACCCTTAATATAAAAGGTTAGCGACCAGCACCTTCAAATTCGTCTCTAGAATTTATTCCTATTTAATAAATGAAATATTAATTAATCCCTAAAATTTCTATTTCTTTTATTTCTTACACAACATTGGATAAATTTCAAACCCTTCGTTTATAATTTCTCCATTTCTTGAGAAATTATAAATAATCAAGGCACAGGTTCTCAACTGCTCAATATTTAGGTTCCAGCGATTACAGCCCACTCTTGCATCCCACAACCTCAACCTAAATATTAGTCAACGGCAGAAGTCTGCACACCACTAACCAGTAGTCCAAAAATAATCCCTATAGGATGTAGCTCCTATTCATAGGCCCCATATAGAGCTGCTTCCCGATCTTCAATAAAATCTATCAAAAAACAAAAATATTGCACAGATTTTTCTCAAATATGGTTTGTATATATTTTTTCAAAATATAAGTGACTTTACCCAATAGGTTCCGGATCGGTCCATTTTTCGACCTAGTCCTCATAGCACCCGATGTGAACTTTTTCATATCTGCAGCCAAAAAAATTAATAACAATGCCACTCAAATTTGGTTTGTGTATATTATATCAAAATATAAGTGACTTTGCCAAGTATAGTTAGGATTAGTCCATTTTTCAACCTAGTCCCCATATATATATGGCACCCGATATAAGCTTTTTCATATCTGCAGCCAAAAAAATTATTAACGATGCCACTCAAATTTGGTTTATGCTTATATTCTGTATCTAATTAGTTGGACCTAAACGCATGGTATAGGGTATCGTATAGTCGGTCTAGACCGAAAAAAAAACTTGGCATTTGTCTCCTTGTAGTGTTTTGTAAGCATCTGTCGATGATCAATTTTCTTATGTTCCAATTGGCTATAATTCTAGTTGCTCTTTTACTTTCCAATATCCTATCATATTGAATTCATCATCATGAGGGTCAAATCAAAAGCTAAAGAGAAATAAATTGCCAACAATATCTTTCTAGAACTGTGCAATTATATAGGGTTATTGTAGTGAAAGTCTAAAAAAAAGTTTGGAATAATTCTATATGAAATGAGTCTTAGAAAGTAGTAAAAAGGATTTCCTTAGCATTGTCCGCTATGAAATTAAAATTTTTCGTAGAATATTTTAACTCTATATGTTCCATTTCAAAATAAAAACCGTTATTACGGATGTTGGGATTTCAGTGTATGCCCGCGATACCCAGACAACTGACCAATCCAGTAGTATATCATGCAAATCAAGGTGAAGTTAACATTTGTCATCGCTTATCATGGTATGTCACATTTCAAATTCCTTCCAGAGTGCCAAAATTTTAACTTTTATTTTTGAATATTGAGCTTCACCTGTGAGAAGCTTTTCGGAAAATGAGGGTAAAATTATGGCAGCGCACTCTTGGCTTTTGTATCATGATAATGCACCATCTCACACTACATTCGTTTGGAATCAATTAAGTTTATAAAAGCCGAATCGCTGCGCACTTTGAGCGCCATTCGAGAAATCGACTTCCTAGCTGTTTCAAGGATTATCAAAGCAATATTGCGTCGGTCAGGGTAATGAACTTGTTTTTAAATTATCTAACAAATGTCGTTTTTCATTTGAATGCAATAGTATAAATAAATTTGTACATAGACCATTAATTTTTCCATGATATTTTTAATTAAATTTTATACCACATTTTTTACTTTATAGCTGGAATCAAGCTAATTTTATAAAGGGCAGTAATATATATTATTGAAGCCTTAAACATATTGTAGTATAATTTTGGCCCCCAAAATCTTCTTAGTCAACAACTCAGCGTCGTTTATAGAAAATACCATAAAATTTGTTTTTTCTGAAAATTTCTTGGGAATGCTATCAGTCAAAAATAAATTGTTCAGAATGATTTTTAGAAAAACTTTAATGAACCCCTCTCAGAAATATGTTGTTTGTTTAACTTTTTTTCATTTTGTTCTCATCGTTTTTAAAGGAAAGCTCACGCAATATTTTAGAATTTTATAACTTTTTTTGTTGGCCTCTTCAATTTCCTTATTTATTTTGTTTGTGATTTTTCTATATTGTCACTGTTATATTTCTTATTGAACTTGAAGCCATTCATCATGGCAAATATTTGGGTAGAATGATATATGCCGCATTAAAATGTCGGTTTAGTCTTTAAACAATTTCTACCACTAAATTGAAAGTAATGTTTCTTTTGAATTATATTGGAACAATATTTAAACTTTCATTTTCTGGATAATTTAATAAAATAATTATATAATTAACATTATAGTTATATATAGTTATAATTATATAATTAACATTATTTACTGATAGTAAAGCCTTTGAAAGTAATAATATTCGAAAATCGGAAAAGTCAAGTTCTGCCTAATAGAATTAATTATTTAACTGTGTGGAGTAATTTTTGTATTAGAAACCAGCAATGTTACAAATTGTATAATCTTTCTGTGGAAGTAAATGAATGAAAAAGTAACGCATATATTGTTAACTATTAGTTCATTCACTTTAAGTTATTTTTAGATTCTGAACAATATAAACAATAAACAAGTAAGAAAATTATAGTAGGTCTAGACCGACTATACGATACCCTATACCATGCGTTTAGAGGCCCTATCTCTCAGTCCCAACTAACTGGATATACAAAATAAGCGTAAACCATATATGAGTGGGATTTTTGTTAATTTTTTTGGCTGAAGATATGAAAAAGTTCATATCGGATGCTATATCTATATGGGGACTAGGCCCCAAAATGGACCGATCCTGACCATGTTTGGTAAAATCTCTTGTATTTTGCAAAAATATATACAAACAAAATTTGAGAAGAATAAGTGCAGTATTTTTTTTTTTTTTTGATAGTTATAAGTGAAGATCGGGAAGCAGCTCTTTATGGGGCCTATGACTAAGAGTTGTCCAATAGGGATCATTTTTGGACTACTGATTAAAGGATGTAATAAATACATACAAACCCAATTTGACTAAGATTTATATGATAATTTGGATCTTATGGCAATTTATGTTGATTTCATAGGGATCATTTGTATGGGGGATAGGTCTGAACATGGACCAACAGCATTCATCCTATGGCCGGCAAAAGCTTATATACCAAATCTCATCGAAATATATTCATATTTCTGACCTTCAGTTTGATTACAAGCTTTACATGGACGGACATCGTTAAACCGAATCAGATAGTGATTCTGATTCGATCGGTATAATAAAAGATGGGTCTAGGTCAAATATTTTTGGTAGTTACAAACAGCAGTACAAAGGCATTATACCCAAACCACATTATAATGCACACAGATATTATTATACCCTATACCGCTATGTGGTTTGTGCTGCTGTTTGTAACAACCAAAAATATTCATCCTAGACCCATCTTTAATTATACCGATCGACTCAGTATCACTTTTTGAGTCGAAATAGCAATGTCCGTCCGTCCGTCCGTCCGTCCGTCCGTCTGTGTGTCCATGTAAAGCTTGTAATCAAACTGCAGGTCGCAAATATGAATATGTTTTGAAGAAATTTGGCATGTAAGCTTCTATCTGCCGTGGGATCAACGCTGTTGAAATTGGTGAGAATCGGTGCATGTTCAGACCTAGCCCCCATACAAATAACCCCTACGAAATCGACATAAATTGCCATAAGTTCCAAATTATCATATAGATCTCAGTCAAATTGGGTTTGTATGTGTTTATTACATCCATTAATCAGTAGTTCAAAAATGCTCCCTATAGGAAAATTCTTAGTTACAGGCCCCATATAGAGCTGCTTCCCGATCTTCACTTTAATCTATCAAAAAACAAAAATATTGCACAGATTTTTCTCAAATTCGGTTTGTATATATTTTTTCAAAGTATAAGTGACTTTACCAAATATGGTCAGGATCGGTCCATTTTTCGACCTAGTCCCCATATAAATATAGTATCCGATATGAACTTTTTCATATCTGCAGCGAAAAAAATTAATAAAAATGCCTCTCAAATTTGGTTTATGCTTATTTGCTATATGCAATTCGTTGGAGCGAAGAGATAGGGTCTCTTAACCATGGTATAGGGTATCGTATAGTCGGGCTAGACCGACTATAATTTGCTTACTTGTTTTGTGTACGTATGTATGTACAGGGAACTTTTCACTAAACCATATTTATTTGCAATTTAAATACAAATATGAAGGTTACTTAAAATTATGGAAACAAAAAAGTCCTTCAGTATTATACAAGCAACCGGTCTATATAAGGAAATTCCACTTAAAGAATTTTGTGTGTCTGCCATACCCACGTGCTATACGAAATCAACTCAAATTCCCTTAAGATCCAAATTATAATATATATTTATTAAAATTTAGCATATTTTTGATTATTATCTGCATAAATAGTTATTCCAGAAGTAAACAGCGTATGAAGTATTTTAGTCAGAGGCACCTTATTCCACAAATTTATATTTTGGATAGACTTATTCTAGCAATACTTTATTATACCCTCCATACTAGTTCGCAGAGGGTATATATAAGTTCGTCATTCCGTTTGTAATAATCAAAATAAAATCGCAAATGATACAAGACTTGTAATTCATAAAGCTATATTAATCTTGACTGAAAATACGTGTTAGAGAAGGATGGATAATGGGTCAACAACCTTGTATCAATAATATAAAAGATCATACTGTTGGTACAACACTTTGCAATAACTACGGATAATACGATAAAGTACAAAAATATAAAAGACAGCGTCATTTTTAGAGTCAGAATAAAAATATAAAAATTTTAAGTTTGGAATATAGAAATAAACGTAAAGACATTTTTTTAGTTACAATCATAACAATTGGCGACGAGGATTTTAAAGAAAATACGCAATGTATACTTTGGAGAATGTTATTGCTCAACTTCTTCTCCAACAGCAAGAAGATGTAGCCCGTCAGCCAGAATTAATAGAAATGTTTTCAAAGAAATTGGATGTTTCTTTACAAGCAGTTCCAGATTCCTCACAATCACAACAGCAGGAAGTTTTGATGGATATAATTGCCAGAAATATCCAAGAATTTCGCTATGATCCAGATGAAAATTTAATATTTTCAAATTGGTTTAGTCGTTTTGAAGAGCATTTTTTGGAAGACGCTAAGAGTCTTGATGACAGTTCAAGAACTCGATTGCTTCTTCGGAAATTAAATCAAAATGAATACACAAAATATGTTAATTTTTTACTTCCAAAAAAGACAAAGGACTTGGATTTTAAAGAAACCGTAGAGCAACTGAAATATTTGTTTGATAAAAATGAATCATTGTTCAGCATTCGATACAAATGCCTTAAGATAAAAAAAATGAGGTGGAAGATTTTTTAAGTTATGCAGCAAGAATTAATCGTCAAATGACAACAGATGAACTAAAATGTTTGATTTTCATCATTTACCTCACTTGAGGTTCTTGTAGCTGAAGCTAAACATTTCAAATCGCTAAAAGAAGATGTCTAACTGATCGGAAATCATTCTTCATCAGTCAGTATGGTGTGTTCGGAAAACCGGGCTCAAGTACAGAAAATTTACAATAGCAAAAACCAGCAATACCAATCAATAAACAAGACACAATCTCCAAATAGGCCATGTTGGCAATGCGGTGCCATGCATTTTGTTAAAAATGGCAACTATTCAAATCACAAATGCAAAATATGCAATAGAATTGGTCATAATGATGGTTACTGTGCATGTTTTAGCCACAGTGACAAACAACAAAAAGAAAAGGCTAGTAAACATACGCATTCCACTAAGAATTTTTCTTCCCAATTGGTTACTATCGTTTCAGATCAACACGTCAATCTAATACAAGATCACACATTATCAAGAAAATTTATCACAATTAATATTTTCAACAATCAAATAACACTACAATTTGATTCTGCTTCGGATATAACAATAATATCCAAGTTAAATTGGGAAAAGTTAAACAGTCCAAAACTTATTCAATGTTCCCGGAGTGCTTCTGACGCATCAAACAACCACATTAACTTTCTTGGTGAATTCAAAACAACAATTCAACATCTTGAAAAGTCTGTGACTTCAAAGATATACGTCGCAGACTCTTCTACGCTCAACGTTTTTGGCATTAATCTTATCGAAAAATTTGGATATTGGAATTGTCCTATCAATTTAATTTGTTCTAATATTTCTGCAAACATGAATAAATATTTGATAATATCAAGAAACAATATCCCGATGTTTTACGTAGTACAACAGGTCATTGCAAAAAGTTCAAGATACATTTAGAAATCAAGCCAAATTGCAAACGAATTTTCAAACCGAAAAGGTCAGTACCATATGTTATATTAAACAAAGTAGAAGAAGAATTAAACCGACTTCAAGCTGCAAATATAATCACACCCGTTACACATTCAGACGGGGCAGCTCCGATTGTTGTGGTTCGTAAACCTAACAATAAGATACGAATTTGTGGAGATTATTCCACTGGTTTAAATTCATGTGTAGAAAAGAACCAGTATCCCCAAGTAGATGACATATTTTCACAAATGTCAAATTGCAAGATTTTTAGCACATTAGATCTGTCTGATGCTTATCTTCAATTTGAAGTAGATGATGCCGCTAAAAAGATATTAACAGTTAATACTCATAAAGGGCTATTCGCATATAACAGACTTCCTTTTGGAGTCATGTCAGCACCAGATGCTTTCCAACAAGCATTGGAAAAAGTTTTATCTGGCATTGATGGCGTCATAGCATATCTAGATGACATAATAATAGCCACTACAACCATTGAAGAAAATTACAAATGAGTAATAAAGATATTCGACATTTTAATGATTACGGTTTGACAATTAATTGGGACAAATGTGAAATTTTTCAAACCTCAATTAAATACCTTGGATATATATTAGATTCCAACGGAATTTCTCCTGATCCTAAAAAAATCGAAGTTATCCAAATTTACCCAGACCCACAAATGTTTCGGAACTAAGATCATTTTTGGGGGGCCGTTAATTAAAGACAGGTTTTACAAATTCTGTTCATTGGCATGAACTAGACTATACATTATAGAGAAAGCTAAAATTGGAAGAAACTCAGATTGTTCATAGTAACTTATCAGTGGATTTCGGTGGACTGGCCACCTGTGAAGAACGAGGTTGGCATCGCTTGAAAAGGTGGTGATGCCAGACTAGCTACAATTGCGGGCTGGGTCACCAACCAGGCTCATTCACTGTACCAAAAAACCAGAAACAGAAACAAATCATCTCATCAATTAGTTCCCTTCTTTCCTATTACCTTCCATCTTTCCCTTTTCCGTTCATGCACACAGAAAACATATTCGCCAACCGAATTGTTCTAAAGTGGAACAACCATATTTTCGATTGTATCAACAGAAATTTAATAGCATTTGCACATTTTCTATTATGATAAAATATTTCCTATTAAGGCAATAGAATTATAGTCACAGTGAACCCGAAAATCGGTTACTAGCATTATCGCAATTCGGTTGGCAATAAATTCGGTAGCCACAATAAATCTGTTTTCTGTGTGTGAGGGCCCTACTGTTATCCACTACATTTTACTTATCCACTTACCTTTTAAGCTCTACTTCATGCTAGATATCATAACAGCAGCCTCCGGAGCCGCAGGAGCTATTGAGGTTTGTCTGTCTGTCACTGTGTTCACTGGGTGAGTACTTTCGTTCGGTTATTAATTCACTTCACTTAAATTTTCCCTTTACGCATATATTCTGTAAACTTTTTACTCCTTTCTTTTTACCGAAAAGACTTCAATGCTTGTAGCTCTTCCTGGGAAACAACAAAACGACCCCTTTACCGACCATTACAGGTCTGAGCTCACCCCTGTTTCATGCGCACACCCGTAAATACTCTGGGATGGACTGAACCGGAAAATTTCAACAAGAAAGTATTTTCTTTTTCTTTTTATTTACTACATACGACTGAAAAGGATAATTTCTCTTTGCAGAGCATATGTCCCGTCCATCATGGCCGTTCTAGGTCCAAAACCTTCTTCCCCTTTTTTTAAATTATAGATCGCACCCCTGGCTTGGTGGTGCAGTTGCTGCAGCTCCCACGATGGATACGACAATGTTGGCTGTGATAACTTGTTGAGCCTTTCGGAACGTTAACTTTTTATTAGTTTTCAAACTTAACTTGCTCTTTTTTTAGCGTTCAAGCAAAAAAAATCAAATAAATAAATGATTTTATTACTCTTTTTCAGCCTCACTGCTGTTGCTTTTTATACCCTATACCACTATGTGGTTTGGGTATAAGGACTTTGTGCTGCTGTTTGTAACAACCAAAAATATTTGACCTAGACCCATCTTTAATTATACCGATCAAATCAGAATCACTTTTTGAGTTGATTTAACAATGTCCGTCCGTCCGTCCGTCCGTCTGTGTGTCCATGTAAAGCTTGTAATCAAACTGCAGGTCGCAAATATAAATATATTTTGATGAAATTTGGTATATAAGCTTTTATCGGCCATGGGATAAACGGTATTGAAATTTATGAGAATCGGTCCATGTTCAGACCTAGCCCCCATACAAATTACCCTTATGAAATCGACATAAATTGCCATAAGATCCAAATTGTCATATAGATCTTACTCAAATTGGGTTTGTATTCGTTCATTACATCCATTAGTGAGTAGTCCAAAAATGATCCCTTTGGCCCCATATAGACTGCTTCCCGATCTTCACTTAAATCTATTAAAAACAAAAATAATGCACTGATTCTTCTCAAATTTTGTTTGTATATTTTTTTGCAAAACATAAGAGACCAAACATGATCAGGATCGGTCCATTTTTGGACCTAGTCCCCATATAGATATAGCATCCGATATGAACTTTTTCATATCTGCAGCCAAAAAAATTAATAAAAATCCCACTCAAATTTGGGTTTTGCTTATTTTCTATGTCCAGTTAGTTGGGCCTAAGAGATAGGGTTTCTAAACGCATGGTATAGGGTATCGTATAGTCGGTCGAGACCGACTATAATTTTCTTACTTGTTTAAAACAGTTTTTATTGTGTGTTATTTTTTTTTTACCGGGTTACCAAATCTTTATTTTTCGACCGAGTTATTTGCCGTATCACCTCCTTCTCACAAAAACCAAAAACCGAAAGAGTTATTTCAGCTGAAGTCACCTAACTTTTCATCTTCCATCTTTTTTTTTCTTATCTAAACTAAAAATTTCATCCATCTTTTTTTCTTTTCTTCTCATCTTATTTTTTTCCCCGCCAAAACCCAATTATAGCAACTCATAGTTGTGTAATATGTTACCATATTTCGGTCTTCCTCTTCTTACACTGACCCTACACCATTCGCACATGACAAAGTCTTATATAAAAGAGAGAAAAATAATCCTCATGTTTTTTCTTTAAATGTTTGAGTTAAATAGTTTATTCAGCATGAGTTGAAGTAACAGGCAGAAGGATACTGAAAATAAAAAGTCGTATTGTTCGAAAGTTGCTACTACGATCTCAAACTGAACAATAAACAAGTAAGAAAATTATAGTCGCTCTAGACCGATTATACGATGCCCTGTACCATGGTGGATATAGAAAATAAACATAAACCGAATTTGTGTGGCATTGTTATTAATTTTTTTGGCTGCATATATGGAAAACTTCATCTCAGATGCCATACTTATATGGGGACTATGTCCAAAATGGACCAATCATGACCATATTTGGTAAAGTTACTTATATTTTGAAAAAATATATACGAAAAAAATTTGAGAAAAATCTGTTCACTATTTTTGCATTTTGGTTTTTTGATAGATTGAAGTGAAAATCGGGAAGCAGCTTTATATGGGGGCTTTGAGAGAGAATTGCAATACGGGACTTATTTTTAAGTGTGCGATATTAGCCCCTATTTTTGGAAGTAAAATTTTTTGAAGATTGTTCTGAATTGTTCTAGGATTGTTCTAAAATGTTCCAGAATGATGAGTTTCTAAAATGTAATTTGTACCGGTAAATCGAAAAAAACGAATTTTAAACTTTGCGTTTTACGGTTTGCGACATATCTATTTAGGAACAATGTTTAGAACAACTAGAACAATCCGGAACAACTGCCAATTTTTTTTTTCAAAAGTGGGGGGGGCAAAGCTTAAAATTCGTTTTTTTTATTCACCGATACAAATTACATTTTAGAAACTCATCATTTTGGAACATTTTAGAACAATCCTCACCGTTTTGGAATATTGTAGAACAATCCTGGAACAATTCAGAACAATCTTCAAAAAATTGTATTTTCAAAAATGGGGGGCTAACTTCGCACACTTCTCATTTATGGATAACTGATAAATGGGTGTAATAAACACAAACAAACCCAATTTGACCGAGATCTATATGATAATTTGTATCTTATGACAATTTAAGTCGATTTCGTACGGCCGTTTGTGTGGGCACTAGGTCTGAACATGGACCAAATTTCACCAGTTCAATAGCGTTCATCCTACAGCCGATGAAAGCTTACATACCAAATTTCATTAAAATATATTCATATTTGCGACCTGTAGTTTGATTAAAAAGTTTTCATGGCACAGACGGACAGACGGAGGGACGGACGGACATCGCTAAATCGACTCAGAAAGTGATTCTGACTCGATCGGTATAATAAAAGACGGGTCTATGTCAAATAGGTTTGGCAGTCCGTCGTCCGTTTGTGTGTCCATGTAAACCTTGTAATCAAATAACAGGTCGCAAATATGAATATGTTTTGACGAAATTTGGTGTATGAGCTTTTATCGACCATAGGATGAACGGTGTTGAAATTGGTGATATGAAATCGACATAAATTGCCATAAGATCCAAATTATGATATAGATCTCAGTCAAATTTGGTTTGTATGTGTTTATTATATCCATTAATCAGTAGTCCAAAATTAATGCCTATAGGACATTTCGTAGTCATTGGCCCCATATAAAGCTGCTTCCCGATCTTCACTTAAGTCTATCACAAAACAAAAATGTTGGACAAATTTTTCTCAAAATTTAGTTTGTATATATTTTTTCAAAATATAAGTGACTTTACCAAATATGGTCGGGATCGGTCCATTTCTCGACCTAGTCCCATTATATAAATATAGGACCCGATATGAACTTTTTGATATCTGCATAAAAATTAATAACAATGCCACTCAAATTGGTTTTATGCTTATTTGCTATATCCAATTAGTTGGACCGAAGAGATAGCGCCTCAAAACCATGGTATAGGGTATCTTCTAGTTGGTATAGACCGACTATGATTTCTTAATTGTTTATTTTAGAAAATACCTGTAAATATTATGTAAGTATTCACAAAAATTATATGAACCATATAAAAAGTTTTTGTATAGCTTTTATAACATTTGATTTTGAGCACTCGGTTTATTTCGATGTCATGTACAACACTAATTTCTATCAATTGTTTTAATATTTTTTGCTCCTATAATTTTGTTTTTTTTTCTGCTAAAATTTTCAATTAAAGCTTAAAATTGTTTAAGTGTCCGCAGCATGTAAGGACGATACTACTTTTTCACAAAACTTTTTATTTATCCAAAACTATTAGTATACATGCATGTATATTAGTGTAGTTCAAAGATGTATTGGAAAAAAATTTTTTTTTCCTATACAAAGTGCACATTAATTTTTTAAATTCTCTTGATAACTGAAATATTCTATAAAATTTTCATTAAATTTCGATGTTGTTAATAACTACCCTAGCTTGTTGACATTTGAGTATCTGTGTAAATTCACAAATAGCATTCAAGAAAACCATTACGTAATCTATTCCAAATCTATTATTCTATATTTTTCGCTGGAGTAATATCCATTGTTGATACAATTTGGGAAATAACTCGAAATGGCAGAATTTTTTTAATGGGGAGGAATGTTCGTTCAGGGGTTAAAAAATTAAAAAAAAATTCTCTAAATTCTAACATTTAATCGAAAGCACAAAAATGTAATTTACTGATCGCCTTATATGGTCCCTGTGGGTAACTTCAGAGGAAATTTGGGAATTGAAAAAACTAGGATAAAATATTCGATAAAAAAGAGGAATCTGTATTATCACTTAGGAGAAGCAGCATCCGAAGGACAAGGATAAACGCTCGATCAACCCAAGCAATCGTTTTTACCGGAAGGTCCATCAGTGGTTCATTTCGATGGAAAAACTGCTTGATGCTATTGCTGGCGGCTCATGAAAAGAAGACAGAATTGCAATTTTTGTAACAGGAGCCAATTTAGAAATGCTTCTTGCCATACCTTAAGTTTAAAATGGCACTCGCGAAAATGTTTTTGAAGTTGTTAAAAAAATAATACTATTGAGCGGAAACTTCCAAACAAAGTATGTGGAATGTCTTTCGATACCACTGCTGCCAACACCCCGGTAGGTGAGTAGGTAGCGTGCTCGCCTACCATGCGGGGATCGTGGGTTCCATTCCCACCAGAGGCTTTTGTCTGTCGCTGTAAAACTAGCCAAATACGGCGTATCCCTGGACCCGAAAAAAATTAGACAAGCCACTCGACTTCGCGGAATTAGACTTAAAAAAAAAATTAAAAAAACACAGGACACTTACGTTTTTGTGACTTTAAAGTATCAGAACTTATCTAGGGTGATGTATTTAAGGCATTATTTGATCAAACAACTGATCCGACATCGCTTTTATTTAAAAAGTATCGCGACAACTGCGCAATCTCTTGAGATGCTCCAGCAAATGACCGGACTATTTTGAGACACAGTGCCTTTTTAAGCCAAATGGAAAATGGTAAAACAAATTAAGGAATCATTTCAGGAAGAAGCAAAAATGGTTTGGAATTTGGAAGGGTTTGGAAGATTTTGTTTGTCCAGATTCTCACAACTTTTTTCGAATCCTCATATCTCATTCTTTCTTTCTGGATATAAGTGTAAAAGAACGGAATGAAAATCCTTTATTTCAAACCAAAAAAAGGCAGCGAGTAATCCTAAGGTCGTAAACTATAATTAGGCGATCTAGTTAAAACATTATTAAAGCAAACTCTCCAGCTCGATTTATATTTTCAGCATTACAAAATAAAAATTCATATTTTAAGTAAAGATGACATAGCTATGCATTATAAATCATTTTGCATCACTAACTAGTTTAATCTGCATATTAAATATATATATGTATAAGTATATATTCCTACTTCCCGAAAATGCTATATCTTAAATAGATGCAATACTCAAAGGTAAGATCATTTCATATTTGGTTGCTATTTTTGTAAGTAACTACTGGTTCTTCCATATTTGTTGATGTCAAGATTACTATATATTAGTTAACCGTATGTTTCATAACATTATTTAAATTACAGTGATGCCAAAAACAAAAGAAATGCAAATATATCAGTACATATATAGAAGAGATTCACACTAAAGTTTAATTTACAACAAGTTTTAATACTTTGAATCGTATGCGATCAAAGTAATGTGTATTGTTGTGAAAACTGAGTATCTATTTCAAGAGGCATCACGAAAGTTTTTCGAAGAAAACCCTTTTCTTAAGTATATGCAACAAAAATTTTTAGTTTTTAAGAAATTTGAAAGCAGCAAATTTAAGGTTCCATTTGGAATTCGAGTGACCATTAAATTTCTTTAAAGTGATTATTATATATTTCGTATGAATATATTAAGTAGTAGAAAGTTGGATATGCAGTTTGTTTCTTTAGTTTAGCAGATAACTGTACATGTCTTACTCAGATTATTGTACTCATATATATATATATATATATGGGGGATTTCATGTCAAGTGCACCAACTTTTGAAACCGATGTCTTCCGATCGGGATGAAATTTGCATCAAGGTTAGTCCTATCGGATAGTAGTTTAGACACAATTTTTCAACAAGAGCGGTCCAGATCCCTCTGAGTTAGATGGGATCAAATATTGACACTTTGGCCAAACAGGTGTTTTTTCTCATCCATGTAACTTATTACCTATTGTTCTTAGAAAATGTTCTCCCAAATAATTTAGATAGCTACATCTTCAATATTTCGGGAAAAAATACTTTAAAAAAAAAATTTTTTTAGACTTTTTTTTACTAAATTAAAGCATTTTTTGCCTTTATTTTCAAGAAGGGCATTTTTTTTTTTCATAAGAAAGCTTAGGATTTTTCCTTTAAGAGCTTTTTGGTCGCTTAGTGGGATGGGAGTGGGATATCTATCAAAATAAATGTTTTGTAACTCAAGACAACGGTTTTTCAATTTTTCACAAATGCACTATTTTGAATTTTTTCCTATTTGTGTGAAAAACCTTACAAATAAAACTTATACTGAGAAACTAGACAAATTAACCTTTCCCAAAATATGTAATATGCCTAACTATAATTTCATACCCTCAATACTGTAATACCCAAAATATGTTAACCTCAGGAAAAAATCACTTTTGTTCTATAGAAATGTTGAACAATTATTTTTTTATTTATTTGTAATAGTAATTAAATTAATATATAATAATTATAGTGAAAATAAATAGATAAATTATTTAATAAAATCTAATCTTAGAACATTAGATCTGTTCATGTCATAACTATTTTATAGTTAGTTTATTGTAGCTGATGAAGTATTTAAGTTTTGTCACTTTTTAAATCTTTCATCCACTTATTTGTCGAATTTATTTGCTGCTTTTTTAGCCATTCCTTTCTTGGCGTTACTAGGTTCAGCTGTTGATTTCGCTGGTGTTTTTTTTTTTTTTGACTTTTGAAAGAAATCGCATTGAGTAGAGGCAGAAAACTTTTTCATCTCGGGTCTTCCATCGACAAGCGGTATAAAAGCATGGTATTGAGTGGTGCCATCGATTGTTATCGCAGCATTGAATCTGCTCTTTAGTGTTTTCAATGTTTCCTCATAACCCTCTTTGCTACTAAAAACTATTTTAGTTTCTTTACAATAATTCTTTGTCCAATGGAATAAAGCAGTTGCATCTAAGATGCGTTCTTGATGAACGCTTGATGGAGGCTATACTTCGCTGCATTTCTTTTAAAGTTTGCCCCAATACCATCACATGCTCCTTTATCATGAGCAGTAGGATGAAAATGCCACTCAGCTGGCATTCCAAAATCTTTTACATGGGCCATAAGATTTGCCAAGCTACTTTTGTTTTTAAAATGTTGACGAGCTCCGTCCGAAACGTAGTGTACCTTCTTTACTGTAAATTTAGATTTTAGATATTTTAGTATTATCTTCTGGTACTCATAAACTGCAACGGTATCATGTTTTAAATCGTCGGATATGATTGCCATACTTTTGTGTTCCAGTTTTTCATCTTTCATGTTGTAAATAACTACTGTGAATATAGCTGCTTGGTCGTTATTGAAGTTGAATGCTTGTATGGCATCGTGAAGAACATATTTATAGTTTTCTGCGAAATCATATGAAATAACAAATTCACCAGACTTCAAATGTATCCTAAAATCCTTGAAGAATGACCATTGCTCTTTGACTAAAAAGTCATGGGTTCTCAAGTTTAGCAATCCTGTACACATTTCTTCCACCAAATCATCCACATTTAAAATGATTGTTTTCAATGTGCATCTGTCAGTCTGAATCCAAGAATCAAATTTGACCTCCTCTATATATTCTCGATCTAAGAGCTGAGTAAATTTTCTTTGATGAATGTGGTTTTCGGGTAATTGGTTCATTCACCTAAGTGGCAAGAAGTTGTTGCATTAGGACACATAGTCAATTTAAGGCAATCGCGGTAATCGTGTGAATCTTCTGCCGAATCATCTGTTAAATACTTTAATTTGATTTCCTTCAATATCAGTTTAACATTTTCATGGTAAATGCAAACGCATATTGTGTGAGTTCCGCTGCTTCCTGCCAAAACGCAATGTTTTGGCCTCATTTGGGTAAATTTCGTGAAGCCAATTTTAACATCCTCGTGTTCAGATTGAAATGTTGCAAATAACTATTTCAGGTTACATAGAACCATTCTCTTTTGTTATGTTATGAAGGTATGTTACATATCTTCGGAAAGGTTAATTTGTCGTAGTTTCTCAGTATAAGTTGTATTTGTAAGGTTTTTCACACAAATAGGAAAAAATTCAAAATAGTGCATTTGTGAAAAATTGAAAAACCGTTGTCTTGAGTTACAAAACATTTATTTTGATAGATATCCCACTCCCGTCCCACTAAGCGACCGAAAAGCTCTTAAAGGAAAAATGCTAAGCTTTCTTATGAAAAAAAAAATGCCCTTTTTGAAAATAAAAAATTTTTTTTTTTAAGTATTTTTTTCCGAAATATTGAAGAAATAGCTATCTAACCTATTTGGGAGAAAATTTTCTAAGAACAATAGGTAATAAGTTACATGGATGAGAAAAAACACCTGTTTGGCCAAAATGTCAAATTTCGATCCCCTATAACTCAGAGAGCTCTTGACCGATCTTGTTGAAAAATTGTGTCTAAACTACTATCCAATAGGACTAACCTTGGTGCAAATTTCATCCCGGAAGACATCGGTTTCAAAAGTTGGTGCACTTGACATGAAATCCCCCATATACATATTCATTACACAGCATCTCATATATTTATCAATGTCAACATTTATTTATTTATTTTTATTTATTTATTTAAATTTGGTATCCTGTTCAACAAGACATGAACAGAACAGGTTTAAATATGTTAGTTGGAGTTTGATTTACAATACAACTTAACATTAGTGTGACAATATTAAATATTACTAATAAAAAATAAAATATTGATTTATATACAAATAATAGATATTTATAAGTGGCATATATAATTTAAAAAACAAATAAAAAGTATACAGTAAAAATTTTCAATATATATTTGTTAACAGCAAGTTAGTATATGTGCATTGTAAAAAAGAAAAAAAAAAAAAATAATAAAAATTTTCTAAATGTAATGTTGTAAAATTTTCTTTTTGAAAATTGAGCCGTTGCTGATTCCTTTAATTGTAGAAGGTAAACCATTCCAAAGACGTGCTGCATGTATGAAAAACTGCCATTCAGATACCAACGTATGGTGCCGAAATTGAATTAAATTGTTATTTCTCCGAAGCCTACTAAAACGCAATCGGTTATAAAGATATTCTGGTCCCTGGTTACTAATTATTTTGTGTAAAAAAGTAAGACATCTTATTTTTAATAAGTCATCAAAATTGACACCGAAAATTTGCTTTGAATAAGATGAAATTTGATCGAACCTTCTGAGCCCGTAAACGTATCTTGCGATATTGTTAAACGTTATATTTAGCCTGGACTTACTTTTAGTATCGCAACTTGCAAATATTTCACATGCATATAGTAGTGTTGGTATTAAGTATGCCTTTACAAGTAACAAGCGTATATTAATTGGTGTACAATATTGGGTAGACCAAAGTGTTCGTAACATCGAATACGTTTTACCACAGGCAGCAGCGACATGGTCTGACCAAGTCAATGTTTTATTAAAGATAACACCCAAATTTTTTGCTCGTTCAACGATTTCGATTTGTTGATCATTTATATATATGTTTAGATTGTCTGAGATTCTTGTCAATCTGTTACGCACCAAAATACACTTTGTTTTTTGTGGATTGAGACTCAGTCCATTTGCAGCTGCCCAACGAGAAACACGTTCTAAGTCATCATTCAAATTTCTACTGCAATCTTCAATTTTTTCTTTCTTGCTGCTAATATATAGCTGTACGTCATCAGCATACATTCTTATATTGCAGTGAATTAACTGTTTAGGTAGATCAGAAGCATAAATTGAGAAAAGGAGAGGACCAAGAATAGAACCCTGTGGTACACCTCTTACCACAGGAAGGAACGTCGATGCAATTTTATTAGTTTCTATGCATTGCGAACGATTTACTAGGTAAGACTTCATAAGTGCAACAGAAGTTGGTGAAAAGTGCATCATGTTCTTAAGCTTTTGTAGCAAAACTGTGTGATCCACCGTATCGAAAGCTTTTGAATGGTCTAACAGCACTAATATTACCACGCGGCCATCATCAATATCTCTCCTTATATCTTCTGTTACATCAGCTAAAGCTGTAATACAGCTGTGTTTGGCACGAAACCCAGATTGACGGTCGGTAAGCAGGTTATTATCATTTATGAAGGACGTTATTTGACAATGAAGGAGCCGTTCAAATGCCTTCGACAGATATGGTAATATAGCTATGGGCCGATATTCAGTTGCCGACTTTGGTACAGGTAAGATCTTAGCTTGTTTCCATCGTTGGGGAAAATCACTCACCGTAATTATTTTATTAAAAATGTGCGTGATATACGGCAAAAGGAAGGGAAGCAGCATTTTTAGAAAAGTAGGGTGAATACCGTCAATTCCTATTGCATTAGACTTTATAGATTGACAGCTCTTAAGTACATCGAAGGGACTAACGCAGTCAAATGAAAAAAGGGTTTGTGGGACATAATTAGGGGTATAGTTGCCATAATATGAGTGATCAGCTTGAGGCATTGGAATATTAATAAAATTCTCGTTAATTTCATTAGGGTTTGATATGAAATTTTCTTCTATACCCTTCCTCTTTCCAACCCCAATTTCTCTAATTGTTTTCCATGTTTTTTTTGCATTAATTGATGTTGAAAACTTTTCAGCATAGTATGTGGCCTTAGCTTTCCTTATGCTTTTATTGACAATTTTTCTGGTTGTGCGATAAAGTTCATGAAGTGCGTTTGTTTTAAACCGCTTCCATCGGAAAAAGGCTTTATCACGATTTTCTATAAGTTTTTTAATTTCCGCTGTAAACCATGGTGTTTGTCGCTTGCTTATTGTTTTTACTTTGATCGGAACAATAATATTATATAAGGCTGAGACATGATGTTCCAAGAAGGCCAGCTGATCATCTACAGATAACATAAAGTATATCGAGTTCCAATCGATTTGGCAACACGCTTCCTCCAACTGAGTGAAATTTGTGTTTTTGAAGTCTCTGAATTCTATTGTTTTCTTAGGAACTTCTAAAGGAATATCATAGGTTATAAAGATTAGGTCGTGTTTAGAAAAACCAGGTGCAGATAGTTGGTCATACATCAGTGTGTTTGCTTCATCAGAGACGAAGAATAAATCTAGTAATGAGTTGTTAACGGTAGTGAAATGTGTTGGTATATGCGTGTTCACGGGCGTAAGACCAAGAGATTTCATATTTTCGACCATACTACAGTTTTCCAGCAGGTTTGAATTATAGTCCCCAGTTAATATAATATTATCATAAAAAGGTATAAAATCTTCCGCCAACATTTTATAGAAATTCCCAAGGTCTATATTACGATTTGGTCTATAAACACTACCAATAAGAATCTTGCCTCCAGCTGCACACAATTCTAAAAATAAATGTTCTACTTTATCATTTTCATTACCAATTCTGCGTTTAATTTGCTAATTAATCCACTTCTGACATAAATGCCTACTCCTCCGTACCCATCTGCTCTGTCAGCTCTATAAAGATTGTAGCCGTCTACTGATACCAAAGTATCTGTGATAGATTCGTCAAACGTGAATTGGAAATGTTTACGGTGAGTGTCAAGTTGAATTCATAAAAATAAATATTACGTTTGTAGTTTGTTTCTAATAACGTATTTTTATTACAAAGTTCTATAACGTACTAAAATGATTACTAAAAAGTAAGAAAATTATAGTCGGTCCAGACCGACTATACGATACCCTATACCATGCGTTTAGAAACCCTATCTCTTAGGCCCAACTAACTGGACATTGAAAATAAGCAAAAACCAAATTTGAGTGGGATTTTTATTAATTTTTTTGGCTGCAGATATGAAAAACTTCATATCGGATGCTATATCTATAAAGGGACTAGGTCCAAAAATGGACCGATCCTGATCATGTTTGGTAAAGTCTCTTGTATTTTGCAAAAATATATACAAACAAAATTTGAGAAGAATCAGTGCAATATTTTTGTTTTTTAATAGATTTAAGTGAAGATCGGGAAGCAGCTCTATATGGGGTCAAAGGGATCATTTTTGGACTACTCATTAGTGGATGTAATGAACGCATACAAACCCAATTTGAGTAAGATCTATATGACAATTTGGATTTTATGGCAATTTATGTCGATTTCATATGGGTAATTTGTATGGGGGCTAGGGCTGAACATGGACCGATTCTCACCAGTTTCAACAGCGTTCATCCCATGGCCGATAAAAGCTTATATACCAAATCTCATCAAAATATATTCATATTTGCGACCTGCAGTTTGATTACAAGCTTTACATGGACACACAGACGGACGGACGGACGGACGGACGGACATTGTTAAATCAACTCAGAAAGTGATTCTGATTCGATCGGTATAATTAAAGATGGGTCTAGGTCAAATATTTTTGGTTGTTACAAACAGCAGCACAAAGTCATTATACCCAAACCACATAGTGGTATAGGGTATAAAAAACTAATATATCAATGATTAAATGAGAAACTAAAATAGAATATTAAAACAAAGTTGTTTCACATAAATAGTCGGGCGGTAAAATTATATTATGGTCTAAACATGCACAGATTTACTAATTTCACGTTGTTTCGGCTGCCATACAATTTTTTTTTTGTAAATATTCTGAGGTAGTAAAACCTTTAACCTTAAGCATCAGTAAAGGGTGTCCCAAAATTCACACTAGATTTGAGATTTGCGGGAAACTTAAAGAAAAATACAGCAATAAACGATATATCAATGCGCGTTCTTTGTTGAAGAATATTTCAAACATTATCAAAGTGGGAGTTTTTCTCAGGCTCAAGATCAAATATTTATACCCTATACCACTATGTGGTTTGGGTATAATGACTTTGTGCTGCTGTTTGTAACAACCAAAAATATTTGACCTAGACCCATCTTTAATTATACCGATCGAATCAGAATCACTTTCTGAGTTGATTTAACAATGTCCGTCCGTCCGTCCGTCCGTCCGTCCGTCCGTCTGTGTGTCCATGTAAAGCTTGTAATCAAACTGCAGGTCGCAAATATGAACATATTTTGATGAAATTTGGTATCTACGCTTTTATCGGCCATGGGATAAACGCTATTGAAATTGGTGAGAATCGGTCCATGTTCAGACCTAGCCCCCATACAAATTACCCATATGAAATCGACATAAATTGCCATAAGATCCAAATTGTCATATAGATCTTACTCAAATTGGGTTTGTATGCGTTCATTACATCCATTAATGAGTAGTCCAAAAATGATCCCTTTGACCCCATACAGAGCTGCTTCCCGATCTTCACTTAAGTCTATTAAAAAACAAAAATATTGCACTGATTCTTCTCAAATTTTGTTTGTATATATTTTTGCAAAATACAAGAGACTTTACCAAACATGATCAGGATCGGTCCATTTTTGGACCTAGTCCCTATATAGATATAGCATCCGATATGAACTTTTTCATATATGCAGCCAAAAAAATTAATAAAAATGCCACTCAAATTCGGTTTTTGCTTATTTTCTATGTCCAGTTAGTTGGGCCTATGAGATAGGGTTTCTAAACGCATGGTATAGGGTATCATATAGTCGGTCTAGACCGACTAAAATTTTCTTACTTGTTTTACTTTAACATAAAGTAAGAAACATTAGCACATTTGTTTCAAAAACTAATCTATTTATTTTCAGCATGACAGATTATTCAGCTGTTTCGGGAAGAGTCACCAACCCTCATCGGTAACCAAAAGCATGAGATAGTTTGTTTGGTAAAAAGCTAATTCATATTACTTTGCTGTGAATCCAACGCAATGAGAATCCAAGCAAAAGGTTATACTATTAAAACTTCCCCAATATAACTAGTTAAATGTATAACAACTTTGAAACAAGCGTTTTTATACCCTACTAGCAGATTCCAGCACTCAAAATTCGAGTTCAATTTCAAGGAAACTTTATTTTTCAACGTAGTCATTTCACAAACCAACACTTTTTTGGTTTATTATTATTGTGAATGAAGATAACAAACTCATTAACAAACACATTAACAAATCTAATAACACACACATAGCATATGCATAATTTTATGTATGTGTTAGTAGCAACTTTAAATGCAATTTACTGAAAATAACGGAAATAATTTAAAAATCTGTAAATCTACAAAACGGCTAAAAAGAAATACCTTTCAAATAATATACGCATGGTCAAAATCGGGATAAAATGGTAAAACAAAACATCGGTAAAAAAAATCGCCACCATGTGGTGTCGGTATAATGACTTTGTGCTGCTGTTTGTAACTACCAAAAATATTTGACATAGACCCATCTTTTATTATACCGATCGAATTAGAATCACTTTCTGAGTCCGTCCGTCCGTCTGTGTGTCCATGTAAACCTTTTAATCAAACTACAGGTCGCAAATATGAATATATTTTGATTAAATTTGGTATATAAGCTTTCACCGGCCATAGGATAAATGCTATTGAAATTGGTGAAATTCGATCCATGTTCAGACCTAGTCCCCATACAAATGAGCCCTATGAAATCGACAAAAATGGCCATAAGATCCAAATTATCATATAGATCACAGTTAAATTGGGGTTGTATGTGTTTATTATATCCATTAATCAGTAGTGCAAAAATAATCCCTACAGGACAATTCTTAGTCATAGGCCCCATATAGAGCTGCTGCCCGATCTTCACTTAAATCTCTCAACAACAAAAATATTGCACAGATTTTTTTCAAATTTGAATTGTATATATTTTTTCAAAATATAAGTGACTTTACCAAATATGATCAGGATCGGTCCATTTTTCGACTTAGTCCCCATATAAAAATATCATGTGATATGAACTCTCCATATCTGCAGCCAAAAAAATTATTAACAATGCCACTCAAATTTGGTTTATGCTTATTTTCTATATCGAATTAGTTGGACCGAAGAGATAGGGTCTCTAAACCACGGTATAGGGTATCGTATAGTCGGTCTAGACCGTCTAAATTTTATTTTTGTTGTATATGCGTATGCTTTTGCCTACTACAACATACTTGTTGTTTTTGCTTTTAAAAAAACTATTTGTTTTGCTAAACTTACATTTAGCGTTAGCGGCACACCCTCCATATTTTTATTCGTTATTTTCTATTTATTTAAATGTAAAAATATTGTTTTTGATATTTTCAATGATTGAGTTTGAAAACTTTTCATGGCTAAAATCATCCCAAACTATGAAGCACATTGTCACCTTTATGGTTTTGTCAATCGCCAAAATGGTTTCCAGAGAAAGTACGTGTGTTTATCGAAAAAGAAATGCATCCAAAAATGGTGGATTTTTAGCTCGAGGTATCATTGAGCCATACTTCTTCGAAATTAAATGTCAACAATCTCACAACTACCCATTCAATATAGGTGGAAATTGAAAATTGCATCAGTTAAATTAAGCCCCATTTATGCAAAATTTACGAAATTTTGGCGGTACGTTATTCTATCCATAACCCTACCAAGTGTTCTTTATTACTCAATAAAAACAACAACAATCTAAAGAAAACAAAAAAACTGTGCTTTCTGTTTAGTTGAAATCTTGTTTGCATTTTGCGTCACACTTTAGTATCTGTGAATAAGTTTCTGTGAAACTTATAAATGATATTGGGTTTTTTTCAATTGTACAAAATGCAGAGAATAGCAGAATTTAAGACTTTTCGCTACCCACCATAGTCCCTAAATATAACAGAAAAGTATTACTTCTGCCCGTTTCAACCAGTCAAGTTCCAGGGGTAGCTTTAGAGGATCAATGCAGAAAATTCTGTCGTAATGTTACAAAAGGTACAAAGGGAAATGAACTAAATATTAAAAACACATTTTTGCATTTTAGTTACAAATAATCTGTAATTTTATCGTCATTTTCCCGTATTGAATAATAAATAAAATATCATAGTCAATAACCTATGTATGAGTTTAATAGCCTGTTTCTCTATGTCGAACGAAAAATTATTCGAACGAAAGAAAGTCATTCGAACGTTAATTAATTTGGGTTTCTCTATCTCAATAACGTTCGATCGCCTTGACTTACGTGTATCAATTTTTGTTTCTTACGCACTTATAGGACACAGCGATGCCAGATCGAGTATCCTGAGCAATTATTACAATTTCCTTTAAAAGTAGCAAAAATACTTCTAAATTATTTGAAGATAAAAACAACGCTATTTAACATTAATCAGCTGTATATGACAAATGAAATGAAGTAAATAAAATATAATAACAAACAAATCAAGTGTTTATATTTATGAAAGTGATTTTATTTTAATTATATTAATTTTATTATATTAACTTTAGTTATCATTTTTTTAAAATGAATTAATGTATAAATTAAATTTATAAAAAAAAATTATTTGAATTTATATGTAAAAAAAATATACAAATTTATTAATAAATATTCATGTTAATTTTTATAAATTTGTGAGAATGAAATTTCTTTACCAATAGTTCAGCATCATATTGTTTACGTTTTGAAGGGTCTTTCAAACAATTCCATGCCTCAGTTCTGGCATCAAACTCCTTGTTATTGGGGTCATCATTTTCTAATTTATTTAGCTTAACATACAATTGTTGTCGCTGCTGTTGCTGATGTTGGAGTAATTTATCGGCATGACATTATAAAATCAATGCTGATTAAGAGATAGATCTATCTGTAAATAAGGTTAGTATTTACTTTGAACACCTTACCACTGGGTGCTGCAGAAGACAAACGCAAAAACCTGTCAATCACCTGCTCCAATGCCGTTGAGTTGATGAACCGATATAGACCACCACCGGTTTCTCGAAGACTTTTTTGATCTTCAGCTATTTTCTTTTTAGTTGGGCACTTCAAATCTTCCCAGGTCTGTAAATAAAAAATGTAAATATGAGCTGCTAAGCCGCAAACAAAAATTTAAATACACTTACCTTTTTCCACTCAGCAACAGTACGCATAGGGGGAGAAACGGACTGAAGTTTTTTGGTTAAATTTTTCCATTCCTCTGCTGAAAATTTGTTTGCTCCGAGCATAGTCTTTAGCTGGTCCATTGTTGATTTTAAATGGAAATTTAAAGTTCTTATTAAACTATAAATATTTGTATTATTTTGTACTTATTTTTTGTTATCCATTACCTTTTTTTTTATTTCCTTTATCTATCTTTTTTTCTTAATCAATTTGTTGGAAAATATCAACAGTAATAACCAGTCAAAACAAAATAGCAAGTGACTGATTTTGACATTTGCGATCGCAGCGTTGACAACCCGTTCGAGATAGAGAAACCAAATTTTGTATGAAAATGTTTACGTTTTCATTCGACTTGTCGTTTAAGTCATCGTTCGCATAGAATAAAGTTAGAGAAACGCAAATTGGTTTTCTTTCGCTTAATTAGCGAACGAACGTGTTCTTTCGAGATTGAGAAACAGGCTATAAATCTTTTTTCCAAAAAATTAATTTTTTTTTTTCTTATTAATTCATTCTTTATTTACAATCTATCCAAGGATAATAAGCAAATTTGATTAAATAGACACATCACAGAGGTTATGTAACTCCAATGAGATACATAACATAAAACAAAATAAATAAGATGATTTTTAGAATATTAAGGGATAATTTATTTTCGGAACGGGAGATCTAAGATATGGCTGCACTTTAGTCTTTTAATTTCATTGGTGTCGTCTAATAATGTTATAGCCACAGCGTTATCGTGATTACTTAGTCTGCGCAGATATCTCTCGTTTACGGATCTAATTTCCTCTCGAACAGACGATACAGAAAGATCTATTTTGATAACACTATTCCTAACATACCATGGTGCATCTAGGATTTGCCTCAGTGTTTTGGCTTGGTATCTCTCAAGAATATCAATATTGGAGTTGCAAGCGGTACCCCATAATTGAATTCCATATGTCTAGATTGGTTTAAGTATAACTTTATAAATTCGTAATTTATTATTTAAACTTAACTGAGAATTTGAACCTAAGAGCAAGTAAAGTTTTTTCGTTTTGATTTTAAGTTGTTGTTGTTTGCTTTTAATATGATCTCTCCAGGTAAGTCGTCTATCAAGAATCATTCCCAAATATTTTACATTTTCTGTTTTTGGGATTAAGTTACCATTTATGGTAACATTGGGACATTCACCACGTCTGAGTGCAAATGTTGTATGGTTAGATTTATCAGAATTTACTTTCACGTTCCATTTTTGTAGCCAATGGTCAAGTTCATTAAGCTCGTTTTGTACAAGTAAAGATGCTTCATCGGGAGAATCGCTTACGGCAATTATTGCTGTATCGTCTGCGTATGTTGCGACCAATACATTATCAAGTGTAGGTATATCTGCTGTATAAATTGTATATAAAATTGGACCCAATACGCTTCCCTGCGGTATACCAGCTTTAATTTCATAAAGTTATGATCTTTCATCGTTGACTTTTACGTAGAAGTGTCTATTGGATAAATAGCTTTTAAAAAATTGATAATAGGGTGCAGGTAAGAAGTGTTTTATTTTATAGAGTAACCCTAGATGCCAGACTCTATCAAATGCTTGTTCAATATCAAGAAAACTCGCAGAACAGTATTTTTTTTTCTCAAGAGCATCTCTTATAACATTTACAATTCGGTGTATCTGTTCAGGAGTACCGTGTTTGTGTCGAAATTTAAACTGATGTTCAGGAATTATATTTCTTTCATTTAAAATTGGTGATAATCTTTTAAAAAACATTTTTTCAAATATCTTAGAAAAAGTTGTAAGCAAACTTATTGGTCTAAATGAAGATGCTAAGTTTTTAGGTTTATTAGGTTTTTGTATCATTATGATTTCCGCACATTTCCATTGAGTTGGAAAGTTTTTAAGTCGTATTATTGAATTATAAACTATAGTTAGAGAAATAATATATTTACGAGTTAAGTGATTGGCAACATTTGCGTCAATAAGGTCGTATCCGGGACATTTCTTTTTATTTAACATTGCTATTTCATTTTTAACTTCATTTGGAGTAAAATATTTTATTGGAAAGTCCATTAGTAACGGGCAATATAAATAGTCCAATATTTCTTCTTGTTGCCTTGTTGTGTTGTAACAAAATGGCGTAAATATATTTTTTTAATGAAGAGCAAATGTCTCTGAAGCTTCCTTACCTGTTTTACACCACAAACCATCGGATTTTCTAAGAAGAATACTCTTTTTTGCTGGCCTTTTAATATATTTGGTAGCTTTCCATAGCAGGTGCTCATCATATTTTGAGTTGTTTATTTCTTCAAGAAATTCTGATGTTTTTGCATTCTTGTGTTCAAATGGTAAATGCTTGAGATCTTTAAATGCTTTATAAAATAAACGTTTATCATTTACGTTTCTACTTATTTGCCATCTTTTGCGAAGCCTTCCTTTTTCTGCTGAAAACTGATGTATTTCGAAGGATATTCCGTGATTTACTTGTTGCTGTGATGTTTCTTGCATTGGAGTTGAAACTTGCGCTGCTTGTGTGTGGGTGTTTGGCATTATAGTCACCGCCGACGATAAATCGCCTACCAAGTGATTCAAAAAAATTCCTCATATTTATCACATTTAATGTTATGCCGAGGTGGAAAGTATACTGACGATACGACTAAATCACCATCATCACATATCAGCTTAATACTTGTTGCCTGAAGATATGTTTGCTGAAATCCGTTTAATATTTCATATTTTATTGTTGATTTTACTAAAATTCCTGAACCTGCATGTGCTTTATTATCAGGATGTTGGTATTTAGAAAGTCATAACCATTTATTTTAAAGTAACGTCTATTAGTACAATGAGTCTCGGAGACTAAAAGCAAATTAATGTAGTTTGATTTGAGAAAAATTTCTATTTCTCTTGTATGATTGGATATGCCATTAGCATTCCATATTGCTAAACGTATATTTAAACGCATAACTTTGTTGTAATGATTTGCATCACATTTAAAATCTTATTAGCTAATTCATTTTGTTTTTGGAAAAATATTTCCAAACTTTTCAAAATGTTTTGTTGACCGTTATTATTTTTAACAGTTTGAGCATAGCTGTACGGATTTTCTTCGAAATAATTGGAAAAGGTGTTGTTATTATTATTATTAAAAGTTGGAGAACTAGCAGCTCTAAATTGATTTTTTGTTTCGGGTGTATTTCTATTTTATCTACGATAAGCGTTCTTTTTTCTCAATATATCTCTATAATTTCCACATCCTTTATAGTATGCTGTGTGACTTTGAAGGCAATTGACACATTGCGGAGGAGTATTTTCTGGTTTAGGGCAATTATCAGTTCGATGATTTAATCCACACTTTACACAGATAAACATTTTTCTACAATATGTTTTTGAATGGCCAAACTCCTGGCATCTATAACATTGAACAATTTCATTTATTTTCATAGGTGGTTCGACTTTTACAACAGCATTAAGAAGATATCTAACTTCATAGATCTTCTTGTTGTTTTGATTTGGCTCTAAGTCAAGGTAAAACATAGACATTGGTTGTTTGGTAATTCTACTTTTAATATTTGTTACGTTTCTGACTTGGTCGCCTAGGCTTTGAATTTCTTCTTTAATCTCTGTAACTGGTGTAGAAAAATGTAGATTTTTAACAACTACTCTGTAGGCTCGTTCTTGTTTGAGTTGATAGATGTGAAACAAAATTTTTTTATCATCAAGATATTTGACTAGCACTCTATATGAATTTATAGTTTTAGTCATCAGTCTTACCTGACCATCTCTCATTGATTTATATGAAAAATCATGCGAATTTATTAATTTATTAAAGTTATTTATCATCACTTTTATATTAGACACATTTGGCAGTATTATAGGTGGTGGTTTTGCTTCAGAATTTTTATTATTAACGTTATCATCATCATCATTATTAGTGTTGGTATCATCATTACCATTAGAGTTATCCATATCATCATCATTATATTGATCAAGTGCAGCAAACTGGTTGTTGCTAGTACTTGGTAAATTACTATTGTTGTTGGAATTAAAGTTTTTTAGTATTTTGTTTTTGTGTTTAAAAATTTCTGGTGATTTTGTCAATCGCCGTTTTGTTGTTTTGTTATCAGAAACTGTTTGCCAGACATCATCGTCTTCTTCACTTTGATCGCTGCAACTAATCATTCTGCTGTGACAGCAGAGGATTAGTAAAGCAGAGTACTAATCCCTTTGTTTTTACTTTTGCACACTAGTATGTTGGTGTATTTTTTTTTAACAATTGTTATTGTTTTAGATTTTAAAATTTTCTGTTTTAGAAGTTGATCACAATATACGTCTGCACTTTGTCACGGTCAGAAAGAGACTAAAGAAAAAATAAATAAATAAGTAAAAATCCTCAGAAATTTGGTAGCAGCTAATTACTTTCTATTGCCATAAAATATTCAAAATTAAGACCATAGAACTGTATTCCCAATCCGACCCGAAATGTGGTTATTAGCTTTATTGCAATTTGGTTGGCAATAAAAACTATACACAATGTATCTTTTTTCCAAGTGTATAATCTTTGCCATAAAACGTTCACTGCTCATTCGTTTTTGTTGTGTGTACGCTATTTGCCAACACCAATTTTCTAATAAATAATTTAATGGATTATTCACCTTGTTTTCAAAATTTCAGGAAAAGTTATGGATAATATACCTATCTATGAAAATTTTTTTCTGGTTTTTTCCGTTTCCGAAACAAATATCAGAGACTAACTCGCTAACCCTTAAAATTAAATTGACTATTAAAAATCATATGCCAATTACGAGTATACTCGTCGTGGGCGTCTTTGCTTAGAAGCCAACTACGAGTATACACGTAGTGGGCAGTGAACGTGTTAAGGAATTTTTTTAATGACAGATGTTACCATCATGATGTTTCTCCACAATCTACTTAGTGTAACATGAACTAAATTTGCGTGTATTGGCTATGAAAATCTGACCACTTAAGAAATATGGGCGAATATTTGGAAAAAAAAAATAAAAAAAATAAGATTTTTCCGCTATTGTTGAAGCAACTTCAACACAAATTTTTATTTTTATTTCCTTCAATTTCAATTTTCCTTTTATCTTCAATAACGAATTTTAATTATTGTTCTTTTGGTTTTAATTTAATTTGTTCTTATTTCTATATATATATAATAGACATTTTGACCAGTGCATTTTTGAATTTATACCAACACTGCCAAAATTTATATTTTATACACATACATATAAATAATTTGAGTTAAAACGAAAGTCGTCACTCGGCTTTCGTTAAGTCTTTTTTGTGTGCTAACACCAACTTTTTGCCATCATGGCTTTAGTTTTTAAGAAATCTTTTGTTAGTTAGTTAAACTACTCACTCCACAGAGCAAGGAGCTCTTAATAAATTTAATATATTAAAAGAACAACTTGGTTGACTGTTTTATTTAAAAATCTAAACTTATTGGCAAGGGAGTTACCCACACCAACAGCTATTTTAGCACTTTTTTCCGAGTTAGCCCTAAATATTAAAAAAAAATTGCGGCCGATTTTAATGATTTTTGATTAAAATAACTGTTAAAATATTTGAGAAATGTATGAATGCAAGGTGAATTTTCAATATCCTATATCTTGAATAATATAAAGGAGGGAGCAACGAAACTTTGTGTGTCTTCACGGGTTATCGCTGTGAGTAGCCTTGCTGAATATCGGGGGTATCAGATTAGAGAGAGCTTTGCAAATTTGTTTGAGGTCATCTGTTATTAATATTAGCATCCGAGCTCTAACTGGCCGAGATCGAATAAATAATGAGTAACACAAATCTCGAATACTATGATAAGAGAGTTTTTAAAATTGATGTGGCATCATTCGATATTATATAAGATATGAAGGAGTGACTATTCGATTTATCTTTTCAAATTGACTTGATTTGTCAGTTCTTCTAATAATTTAATCGCGAAAGTTGGATCACCAAAATGCACTCAAATTAAAAAAGGGAACGCGATTCGTTATCAAAAAAATATTCGGTAGCATTATTTAATCGACATTTATCAATCGCAAAATCACAGTAAAGTATATTATATTGGCAAGAATCATGATGATTCCAACAGCTTCTGCAATTACGTTTAAAGCAATGCCAATTAACAAATCTCAAAGCCAGCTAATGGAAGTGTGAACCTGTGATTCGGAAAATGCTTGCTTCGGTCATGGCAATTATATGTAACCTGCTTCGGAGTTGGTAAGCTAATCGATTTGCCTGTATACGTCAAAAATTGCTAAACAAAAAATATTATCTACACGATGGCTTTAGAATAAATTGTTATATAATAAAATCAGGCCAAAATATAATGTGCGTTTAAAATAACATATTGAACTTCATGTCATATACTCTATACCACTATGTGGTCAGGCAGTAATGACTTTGCTGATGTTTGTAACCACCAAAAATATTTGATGTAGATCCTTTTCTTTTATTATTAGAATCACTTTCTGAGTCTATTTAGCGATATCCGTCTGTCCGTCCATTTGTGGGTCCACGTAAACCTTGTAATCAAACTACAGGTCGCAACTGTGAACGTATTTTAAAAAAATTTGGTAAGCAATATTCCATTGGCCATATCACGAAAGCTATTGAAATCGTTGGCAATCCGTTCATGTATGAGATCGAATTAAATTGACAATAATATCAAAATTTTCATATAGATCTCGGTAAAATTGGGTTTATGTACATTTATTACATCCATTATAACAGTAGTCCAAAAATAAACCCTATAGGACAATTCTTGGTCATAGCACCCACATGAAGCTAATTTCCGATCTTCACCTAAATTTATCAAAAAACATAAATATTGCAAAGATTTTTGTCAAATTTGATTTGTAAATGCTTTTTGCAAAAAATAAGAGACCTTACCAAATACGGGCAGGAGCGGTCCATTTTTCGAACTAGTCCCCATATAAATATAGCATCCTATATGAACTTTTTCTTATCCGAAAAAAAAAACTTGCCACTCAAACTTCATTAATGTTTATTTTCTATATCTAAATAGTTGGACCAAACAGATATTGGGTCTTTAAACTCATGGTATGGGGTATCGTATAGTCGGTCTAGATCGCACATAATTCTTTTACTTGTTTTTATTAAAAATTCCATCCGCAATTGATATAGATATCAAAACAAATCTGGGGATAAAACAATTATTTTAGGCACAGCAAAGTTTGCCAGTTCAGCTAGTAGACAATACAACAAACTAAACGCAACAACATTAATTTATCTAGAATATCAGCAAAATAATTTTTAGAGTATGCATTCTATTACATGTTTTAATATTGGCAGTGGGTGTATCTCTTAAATCTGTTAAAAAACTTACATGATATGACAACTAATACTGAAATTGAAAACCAAATCATGATTGTTTTAATATCAACCTAGTCCCAGTGAAATTATTATAACAGATATGAATTTTAAAAATTTTATCTTAATTTTTAGTAATTTGTAAACATTTTTAATATTTTTTTACAACTAAATTTTTAATTTAAAGTTTGTTAATGGGCACATAGCCAAAAGTCGTTCTTATTCCAAATTTTATTTAACTTTTACAAATTAAATCCAATATCTTGAAACACTTTTAAATATAAGTAGGTTTTATTCCCATAATCGTATTATCTGACACTAAATTCAATAACAATACTTGCATTTATTTACCATTATACGTACTTGGAAATAACTTTCGAAAAGATGTCAAACAGATAAAACATACGAAGTTCGGTTCCGTTTGTACGCCATAATTTGTGAAAGAGAAGAAAAATGGCTATTCACGTCATTAAACACAACAACATAAAACGCATGAATACATGCTTTTGCACACAATCCTACTGTATTACAGTAGTGATCCTTAAATATTTGTATACACTGCCCAAGGATATGTTGTTTAAACAATTTAACTTCTTTTATTTATATGATTTTATTTCTCATACCAATGAGAAATAAGGCCATATGGCTTTATTGCCTATGGCTTTATAACACTGCATCGTATTAAAGTTAACCAAAAGTGGAGAGTGGTCAAAACTAAATACATCACTATCTGTTATGTGAAGAAACTGACTCGAGATTCCAGAGTAAACAACAAAATACATTTAATCGATTATCTTACACGGATCTGTGGGCCAATACGTTGGTCTTTCTGTTGATAAAATGGTAATTGTGGCTAATAATGCATTTATATAGCTATTTTTGCTTAGTATTACTTAATCAAGATCTCCACCAATGATGGTGTTAACCCGCACGTGGTTGTGGTTGTTTGGGGTGGAGGTATCATTGGACAACACTACTTCGAAAATGAGGCTGACCAAGCAATGACTGTTACTGGTGCTCGATATCGCGACATTATAACAGAGTTCTTTCTACCTTAATTGGATCATACTGATGTGAACTACATGTGCTTTACACATAACGGATCCATCTGCTATATAGCCAGCGTTGCCATATATCAAGTTTTCCATTTTTTTTTGCAAGTTTTTTGAGGTGCTAAAAAGTTTTCAATTTTTTTTCTAAAAAAAAAAAGTATTTACGAAATTTATTAAGTTTTTAAAGTTTTTTTAATTGGTTCAAAAAAATACAAAACTAATCTGCCAATTTGAATTCGTTAAAAAGAATATATTTTTAAACTTAATTTAAGACTATTTTTTATACTATCCTGTACTGCATCGATATCATTCTTTTTTACACCCTTTTTACTGCGCCTATGTAACAATTTTTGTTACTACCAATTTGTTTTGGTTCTGTGGAAATTGGTGAATATTTTTTCTTACAAATGGATAAATATTCAAAAAAAAAAAAATGGTAAGCTTAAGATATTGTAATATTATTCAAAATATGTTTAATGAGGAATTATATATTTTTTAAGATTCAAGCAAAAGAAGCGACGACATCACCTCTGAAAATGTCATAGAGGTTTCTGAGTCTCCCTCTCGTCAATAAAAAAAAAAAGGAAACTTGGAAATTACGTAAAATCGTGGCAAGACCATACACTATTGAAGGCATGGAAAAAAAGCGAAAATAATTTTCCTTTTTGTAAATTTTGCAATTGCCAATTAAAAGCACAAGGAGGATTATCAGATTTGAAAGCGCACGCAATAACTTCAAAGCACATTGAAAGAGCAAAGGCCATTGAAATGCAAGCAGGAAGCAGCTTAGTTTTTGGTAATACAGGTAAATTTAATGCACTCGGCAGCTTTCTGTGTGGAACATAATGTTCCATTTTTGGCAACGGAATATTTAGTTCAATTGCTAGAAAGTATTGTCGATGATTCAGCGCTCATAAAAGAAAACATCATGCGCAAGAACTAAAACAACAGCCCTAGTGAAGAATGCCATTGGAGAAACGCAGCAAGATGAATTATGTAATAAGCTGCGAATGAAATGGTTTTCCCTATGCGTTGACGAATCTACGGATATATCAATAACAAAGCTGTTATCTTTAGTTGTCCGAGTTGAATTTTACAGCAAGATTTGTGATTTTTTTCTTGACTTTGCTGAAGTTAGAAATTGCAATGCTACACGCATTTATGAAATTATTGAGAACGTTTTCAACCAAAATAACACTGACTACAAAACAAACTTAATAGGCTTTGCTGCAGATGGGGTTATGTTATGGTTTTTGTTCTATCTGTAGTACTATAGAGAAATGTTCTTTATTATACCCTATACCACTATGTGGTTTGGGTATAATGACTTTGTGCTGCTGTTTGTAACAACCAAAAATATTTGACCTAGACCCATCTTTAATTATACCGATCGAATCAGAATCACTTTCTGAGTTGATTTAACAATGTCCGTCCGTCCGTCCGTCCGTCCGTCTGTGTGTCCATGTAAAGCTTGTAATCAAACTGCAGGTCGCAAATATGAATATATTTTGATGAAATTTGGTATATAAGCTTTTACCGGCCATGGGATGAACGCTATTGAAATTGGTGAGAATCGGTCGATGTTCAGACCTAGCCCCCATACAAATTACCCATATGAAATCGACATAAATTGCCATAAGATCCAAATTGTCATATAGATCTTACTCAAATTGGGTTTGTATGCGTTCATTACATCCACTAATGAGTAGTCCAAAAATGATCCCTTTGACCCCATATAGAGCTGCTTCCCGATCTTCACTTAAATCTATTATAAAACACAAATATTGCACTGATTCTTCTCAAATTTTGTTTGTACATATTTTTGCAAAATACAAGAGACTTTACCAAACATGATCAGGATCGGTCCATTTTTGGACCTAGTCCCTTTATAGATATAGCATCCGATATGAACTTTTTCATATCTGCAGCCAAAAAAATTAATAAAAATCCCACTCAAATTTGGTTTTTGCTTATTTTCAATGTCCAGTTAGTTGGGCCTAAGAGATAGGGTTTCTAAACGCATGGTATAGGGTATCGTATAGTCGGTCTAGACCGACTATAATTTTCTTACTTGTGTTATGTATGTTTTTTTACACGTTAATAGAATTGAATTCAAAATATATATATTTGATTTTATATGTGTTTCTTTGTTGATTTTAGCACTTAAAAAAAAAAGTTTTTTTAACAAAAAATGCAATGAAAAGTTTTTTCCAAAAAACGTTTAGAATTATTCAATTACAGCTTGAGATATTTCTAGGTAGTCTACTCTCCAGTTTCGGTGACATTGCAAGGGACTTATTCTTATGGGGTTGTTTGAAGTAAAAGGTCTATGACAGCAAGCCCATATCCACGCTTGATGTGAAGGGGCAAATTCAACTCTGCATCAATGAAGGGCTTATGTCAACAAGCCCGTATCCACTCTTGAATTGAAGGGGTAAATCAATGCTGCATCAACGAAAGGCGGCCAAATTTATGCAAAAAGTGGTAAGTGCTAATGTTTGTTGTTTATGCAAAGGAACATTTTTATAAATAGTCGTCTCCAAATAATATTCCCATAAAATTTTAACATATCTAAATTCAACAAAGTAATGACATTTTACCTAAACTAAGTTTTCCTTCTATGGCCAATAATGACCTCCTCTACTATGACTAGCTTCTGACCAGTTTATTCTTTCAGTTGCTGCAGGATGAGGTGCTTTAATATAAAGAGAATTTCATAATAGTAATTATAATTTTAAACTTGTACACCTCTCGGGTATACGATTAAAGTAGGTAATCCTAATCAAGCTAACGTCCTCATTTTAATTATTATCATTTATGCAGAAAATTCAATTGTTTATTATAAGTAAATTCAATTTTAAGACAATAAAAACCTTAAACTATACAATGAATTTATTTAAAATGGGTTAGACGAATAAGAACTCATATATAACAAGTAAGAAAATTATAGTCGGTCTAGACCGACTATACGATACCCTATACCATACCTTTAGAGACCATATCTCTTAGGAACAACTAATTGGATATAGAAAATAAGCATAAACCAAATTTGAGTGGCATTTTTATTAATTTTTTTGGCTGCAGATATGAAAAAGTTCATATCGGATACTATATTTATATGAGGACTAGGTCGAAAAATTGACCGATCCTAGAAATGGTTGGT
Organism: Cordilura impudica; assembly: GCA_963682025.1. Lineage (NCBI taxonomy): Eukaryota > Metazoa > Arthropoda > Insecta > Diptera > Scathophagidae > Cordilura > Cordilura impudica. The sequence goes on along the minus strand of OY821517.1, from coordinate 281,479,326 downwards.
AAAGTCTCTTGTATTTTGCAAAAATATATACAAACAAAATTTTATATGAATCAGTGCAATATTTTTGTTTTTTATACCCTCCAGTGTGCAGAGGGTATATATAAGTTTGTCATTCCATTTGTAATAATTAGAAAAAAATTTTTGGACCCCATAAAATATATATATTTGTGATCCTTATAACAACCGGAGTTGATATAGCGATGTCCGTCTGTCCGTCTGTCCGTCTGTGGAAATCACGATGACGGCATCAATCGGGCAGCTAGGGTACTCGTTGACATAAAAAATGATTAACTAACATCCTGAGAAGTTTGCTATTTAAAATCGTCCAAATCGGTCGATTAGGGCCCGATTTTTGAATGAGGAACTAAAAAAAGTCTTGAAAAAATATAATTTTCTACGTTGTTCTTGTCACGATCACGCCCTCAATAGGATAGCTAGGGTGATCATTTTTAGTGAGAATGATTCACCAAATTCATGGGAAGATTTCTGTTTCAAAAATCATTAAAAGCGGTGGAGCAGGTCCAGGGAAATCTCTGAAAAATTAAAAAAAAAAATGAAAAACATGATATTTCTATGTTGTTCTTGTTGTTATTCTAAATGTTGCACTGTTGTCATAGCTGGACTTGTTGTTTTTGTGGTCATTGTGGTAATAATATAATAAAAACAAACCCTTTGTACATTTTTTTTATCAACTCTGGTAGAAAAATTTAAAAGTTTCCATTGTTTTGGCATCACTAAAAAAATTTGTTGGATTATTTGTGTCATTGCCACGAGCCTGCCTGCAAAATTTCAGATCGATTGGGTCAGGGGAAAGTAGTTAAAATCGATCCAAAATTTTTTCGACAAGCAGACACTACGAGTTAATATAAAGGGAGTAAAAATTCACCAACATCTAAAGCAAATAATGCTAAAATACCTAGTTGTTAATAATAAAAAAACAATTGGGCAATTCACAATAGGTAACGTATCGTGTTATCTGTTGTATCGTGTATCACTTTACAATAGTGTAAAATTGTTGTTGGTAATTTTCACTGAAAAATCTGATACACGATCCAACTTCATTTGCTATGTTTAGTAAATGTTGTATATTGTATCATAACATATCAGTTCCAAGTGAATGCCAGTTTTTATGAAAAAGAAAAAACAAATACATAGAATTTTATCTGCATAAATAATAATAAAGTAAAATATGGCAAATAATGCAGATAACGCAAATACACCGATAAATTTATTTATATATAAAAATTAATGTTTATATTTTTAGTATGTATTTTCTCTTTCAGTACCAACCAAAACACTTTAACATTTTTTTTTTTTTTCATTATAAATTAAAATGCAAGAGGTACGTAACGAAAACACCAGGGTATATCTCACGACCAAAAAGCACACACTGACAAGTGTTTTCTCTTATACAAAATAGCAGAAGCGACGAAGCGATCTTTCCTCGTTGGATCGAAAATTACTAAAGAAAGCATTTTACAATATGAAAATACAACTGAGTATTCACAACAAATGATTGTATTGTATATTTCAATACAACATACAATATACAGCACCTGTTATGAATTGCCCAAATGTAAATTTAGCAAAAAAAAATTTATGTATTAATTTATTTAAAGATAAAAACACAAAAATAACGTTTGATGCTGTATTTTTTGTGTGTAATATTTACATATACATACATACACATATTAAATAATACAAATAATATACATATATTATATATATGTATATTCATAGTAACTGCATGTTAGAAATAAATCGGTATATTATTTTATTTACATAAAATTCTGCAATATTTTGTTGTGGGGAAAATACATTTCTTTTGCATTAACAGAGTGTGATTTCATTTTGCTCAGCGTGACTATGCCACAGTAGATGGCGCCACAATTTTTGTTCTAATTAGCTTTGCAATAGTTATTTCTATTTTAGCATGAATGTCAATATTTTCAACTAGATATCATACAGAACAATGTTAAGAGTATACACGGGCTGGTCTTTTATTTCATACGTTTTTTCATTATTCTTTTACAAACATGAACATAAGTTTGGCATGTTAGGGTGCTATTACACGATGTGTTTTTTACATATGTACTGTCAAATATTCCCACAACAAAATTTGTACACATCGTGTGATACATATGAAACATTGTTTATGTACAATACATGTGGAAAGTCACATGTACATTTTTCAATTAGAACAGGTTCTATTTTGGCATGACAAACATATGAAAATACAACACTGCTTTTGGCGAAAGAAAAACATAGTAAATTATAAAGATTAATATTGAAAGAAAAATAGATTGCTTAATATTAATTAACAATTAAAAAATATAAAACTTTTTTTAATAATAAATTTGTGTAAATTCACAAATTAAATCTGCTGTTGTTTACATTTAGAGGTTATGTCATACGGAAATACATATGCACGTGTGACAGCAAAAATTATGAATCGTATGAAAAAGACAATTTTGACAGACATGCGGAATTTCATATGGATAAAAGAAGTGACATTACATATGTAAAAAATATGTAAAAAACTTTTTGTTGTCTTTACAAAATAGAGTTACGAGTTCATCAATGAGTTTTTTGCCTTCAAAACAGTTCTACATAGTTATATAGAACTATTATTCTGCTTTACCTACAAAATATCTGATTGCGATTACATCTAATTTTTAAAAATGTTTATAATTAATAAAGCATTATTATTCCCATAAATACAAAATTGCACTTTTTAGATTTTCCATTCAAATTTAAGAAAATATCAATTCTAATAAAAACTGAAATTAAAATTTCCAATTGTAAATTAGAAAATATTAATTGAATTTCAGAAAATCATATCAAAACGTCGGTAATAATAATTTTAAATTTAGAAGACATCAATTGCATCTTTAATATATAAATTTTATTCGTTAAACACAAATTGAAATTCCAAAAAAAAAAAACACCAAATACCTGTGTCTACATTTAAAAAATTTTTACATTTAAAAAAAATATTGACATGCAGGAGAAATTAATAGCTTTTCAGTACCGCGATTCAGTAACTTCTTTTAACGAATCGTTAAAAGAAAGAAAATAGCAAAATTATCAGTAAAATTTTTAAACGATATTCGCTATTGTTAAAGTCAGCTGTTGTTGTTATCTAAACGACAACCATTTTTGTGTTTATTCAATCGATAAAAACTTAAATTTTTAGGTTGAAATGTCGTCATACATAAATAAAAATCATAAAATAGTGAAAATATTTAGCTTTTATTAAAAAACTTTTTTATATAAATAAAAAAATTATATAGCATATTCAATTCATTGTTTAATTTTCAAATAAATAAACAGAAATATTAGTAAAAAAAAAAAATAAATATATTAAACATAAATATAAAATCATCCTGTCAAACACGAAGTAATTTGTTTTTTTCTATTCTTTGTGTTTTTCGCTTATTTTGACAGAGGTGCCACTAGTTTACAATTTAAATAAATAGAAAAACAGATTTGTCGACTGAATTGTTAACATAAAAATTGTTACATAAGTGAACGTAATTTGATGAGAATGTTATTTTTTATATATAAATTTTCACAATTTTTTTTGGATGAAAATTATTTTATTTAAAATGTTTGAGACTTTTGGTTTTTTGCGTTTGGCATCCCTAATTTGATTATTTATTATTATAAATTTATTCTCTATGTTTTCAAAACATGGCAATATTTTAAAAAAAGTTGAGAGAGCTTTTTTTTTTTGGTTACAATGAAGAAATATTTGGCCAGTTAAAAGAAACTATACAGCCATCTCCAATTAGCATGATTTAATGCATATAGCCACCCTACACAACCACTACCTTTGCATTGGAGGTTAGGGCGAGCTATTTAATTAGCAAAAACTAAATTAAACGGGAAGTTATGTCATATAACCGGAAACGCATGCATATAGGTATATAACCTAAATGCATGGCGATCAGCAACCACTATGACCAAAAAGCAAACACCGAAATAAATCCGAAATAATAGAAAAGACGAAAACCAACACAAAGAATTTTCTGAAATAATGTGGTATTAAGTTTAACAAATTGTTTACTTTTTCCAATATTTTGTTTACATTTATTATCAATACTCAAACCGAGGTGGAGGGTATCAAAGATTCGGCATAGCCGAATTTAACACTCTTACTTGTTTTTTATAGATTTAAGTGAAGATCGGGAAGCAGCTCTATATGGGGCCTATGACTAAGAGTTGCCCGATAGGGACCGTTTTTGGACTACTCATTAATGGATGTAATAAACACATGCAAACCCAATTTGACTAAGATCTATACGACAACTTGGATCTTATGGCAATTTATGTCGCTTTCATAGGGGTCATTTGTATGGGGGCTAGGTCTGAACATGGACCCATTCTCACCAATTTCAACAGCGTTCATCCCGATAAAAGATCAAATACCAAATTTCATCAAAATATATTCATATTTGCGACCTGCAGTTTGATTGCAAGCTTTACATGGACACACAGACGGACGGACGGACGGAGGGACGGACGGACGTCGTTTAATCGAATCAGATAGTGATTCTGATTCGATCGGTATAATTAGAGATGGGTGTAGGTCAAATATTATTGGTTGTTACAAACAGCAGCACAAAGTCATTATACCCAAACCACATAGTGGTATAGGGTATAAAAAGGAGTTGAATTAAAAACAATACGTCTGTAAATGACTTACGTTGAAAATCTTATAAAATGAAGAAAAGTGAGAGTCACGTGCGTCTGTTTTTCAAATTTAGAAACATTTCCTTACTCTTACTTTTTCATTAATATTTGTATGCCCTAGATCGCTACTTATGTGTTGAGGGTATAATGAGTTGGTACTGATGTTTGTAACTACCAATAATACTTGATCTGGACAGACTCAGACACACTCTCGGAGCTGACTTTATTATGTTCGTCCATTCTTCCGTCTGCATGTGTTTACATGTAAACCTTCTGTGCGAAGTACGGGCTTTAATTTTGGTTTTAATTAATTAATTAATTTCCTCCATGAAATAGACTCAAATTACCGCACGACTTACATTAATGCATGCGTCTGGGTATGAGTTTTTTATATCTATAAATAATTCTTTGTAAAATTAAAAGTTTAGCACTGATTTTAAAAATATACTCCATCTAAAGAAGCTCTCGATATTTACTTTAATTTATCAAAAGACGTGCCAGTGTAAGATGTGACTCATGGCATATGATAGAAATCGGCCCTTATCCCATATGATAACACTGTGGAGCAAATTAAGGTTAGCAAAAGTTAGGTCAATTCTGAGAGTGAGGGGTGAAAATAGAGGTTAACTTAGAAGACCAGTATTGCGGCGTTTTTTTATGTTAGTTTGAATTTTTTTTTTATCGACCTTCGAACTTTGCAGTCAAATGCCGATTTTCAGCATATTGTTTATATGGTTTTTTGGCCACAACTCGTCGACTAATTGATTTTTTTTGTGGTGCTTATAAAGCAAAATGTTGGAAAAATTATTTTTTTTTCATGATTTTTGAAAATATTTTCCACAAAACTATTTCTTTTTGCTTTCTGTTTGATCTATAATATGCTGCTCGGTTTCTTCAATAAATTTCATTTGAAAAGAAAACAATCATAATACAAAACTTGCGTTTTCCAGCTTAATATTAATTTACTTCTAATTTTTTATGTACCAATTTTGTTCAGTGTTGGATTTGAAGAAACATTGAAAAAGAAATTTTAAAAACATGGGAAAAAAATATATTTTTGAAATGTTAGTTATGAAACGTTTTAAGTAAAAAAAATTAAATATATTAAATTAATGATTTGGCCAGTTGCGTTTAGCAGGCGGATGTGGCACAACATCACTGCTCTCTCTAATATTTTGGTCATCGTCAAAATCATCAGAAAGGTCGATAATTTCGTCCAACAGATATTCTGCAATTTCATCTTTGTCTTCCCCTTCTTCCTCTTTTTCCTCGTCTTCCTCTTCTTCAAAGGTGTTTTTATACCACCAAAAAATTTCAGCGAGTATTGCATCTGGAGATTTCTTTCGTCTATACCTGAAACGAAAATAGTTTTCAATCGTTAACATGTTTAAATTGTGCACTTTGACAAAGATATTAGAAAAATCTAGGAATTCAAAATATGCATACTCTATAGGTACCTTATTTCAAATGGAAGCGCAGTTTGGTGATAATGTTCGCCTTGCTCTTTAGATTCAGTTGGCAAGAGATAAATTTTGTACGACATATTAACCCCAATTTCATCGAAAGCTGCCAACATGTTTGCAAGAGACTGCCTGTAGTTGTCTTTGCGTTCTTTACGCAAAAGTCCTTTAATGACTGCTTTCAATGCGAGCCATGCATTTAATTCTCGGTCTGACAGAACTTGGTCAAAATCTTGACGACTCATTTGTTGCCTTCAGTGATAAACTCTTGCGAGAAATATTGTTTATAGGCTTCCAAAAAAATCACTCGCATTGCCACATTTTTCATCGCTTGCTATGAAACGTCCACAAACATTACAAAAATGGTCCATTTTACATTTTGGTTCCGACATTTTTAATACAATTTATATTATACAATGTTTTTTTTTGTTATTTTTATGAAACCGATGCACTTAACTTAAATCACTCACAAAATGAAATAAGTTCCAAAAAATTTAATAGCGAATTTTATCACGACCGAGCGAAAATTAAAAGACATCAGCTTCAGCTGAGTTTCGAGTCTTAACTTAATCTTAATTTTTGAAATTAGTTCGCTTGTACGAAATAAAAAGATCGCTACCTGTGCGGTGGTTGAATACAAAAAAGTTGTTTTACTAATTCCTAATTCTTGGAACTTCCCTTTTTAATTACTTCTACCTAAATCACAATTTATTTAATGGTTTTAGGATTTTTAACGCAAATTATCGACTAACACAATTTTCTTTTCATATGAAATTTATTGAAGAAACTGAGAACCATACTATAGATCAAAGAGAAAGCAAAAAAGACTTAGTTTTGTGGAAAATATTTTCAAAAAGCATGAAAAAAATTAGTTTTTCCAATATTTTGCTTCATAAGCGCCACAAAACTTTTCTAAATCAATTTTTTAAAAATTTTTAACTGTTGCACAGGTCTCTAGCAATAATATGGCTTTTACAGATTGAAAAAAATATCAATTAGTCGACGAATTATAGCCAAAAAAACTATATAAACAATATGCTGAAAATCGGCATTTGACTGCAAAGTTCGAAGCTCGATTAAAAAAAATTCGAACTAACATAAACAAACGCCGCGATACGGGTCTTCAAATTTAGCCTCTATTTTCACCCGTCACTCTCAGAATCGACCTAACTTTTGCTAACCTGAATTTGTTCCACAGTGTATTCTTAGTCGACAAGGGTTTTAAGAAATTTTCTTGTGCTTAGTTTTATGTCTGCTAATACCCGCACGATGAGGACGATGTAAAAATTGAAGGGCCGTAAGTATAGGGCATCATATATTTGGCCATAACTTACTATTACTTTCTTACTTTTGTTCAATATTATATTAAGAGTTATTTTCAACAAATCTCATTTTAGAATTCCATTTCGTTTAACAAAATATGTCAAGGTATTGATGGTGCATAAACCAGGAGAAGCCAAGGAAGTAAGTAAGTACATATATATATGTATGTGGATGTACAGCATATTACATGTTATGTACATATTTGTAGATGGTTTAGTAGTAGTGGCATATACGACTATGTTTTTCAAAAGGTTCATTGTATTTAAATAAAACCATTTGTGTGGTAAATATGTGGTTTTTACCTTTACCTTTTTATACTTATCACGACTTGTGGATTTGGTGCAATTTCCTTTCGATTTGATGTTGTAATCTGTAAGGGTTCAATTTATATGCGAATGTATGAATGGGTATGAATAAAAGTCAGAAGAGTGTTTTATTTTATAATTTATAGGTATTTGATAAAAGTAAATTTGGGAATTGTATAAGAAGGATAAATATAAAAAATAACGAACGGAAGTTAATTTATGATATGTTTTTTTACAAGAATTTATTTAAAAATGACTTTTGATAACATGTTTAGTATAAACATGGCAGAGAAGAATCGATTATTCAGATCAGTAGCGATAATTGGAATGTTTTTATTTCATTTGCGGTATTATGTGATTTACTTTAAAAGCGCCTTTCAGTAAAAGTTGAATATAGGTGTCTTTCACGAGTTTTTAATACACTATCAAATAATGTTGTGTTGTATTTTTCTATAGGCTCTTGAGGCAAAATCCATGCATTGATTACAAATAGAAGGTTCTTTATATATACTCCTTATAGAAATAAGGTTTACTTAACTAATGCCAACACATTTTACATTATCCAATAATACTTTGCTCGACCTATTTTTTGGCTCCAATGAAGAAAAAATCTTATTATATGACCAGTGGTCCGCATCGTGTTTTTCTAGGCCCGATCTAATATTCTTATTATACCCTATACCACTATGAGGTTTGGGTATAATGACTTTGTGCTGCTGTTTGTAACAACCAAAAATATTTGACCTAGACCCATCTTTAATTATACCGATCGAATCAGAATCACTTTCTGAGTTGATTTAACAATGTCCGTCCGTCCGTCCGTCCGTCCGTCCGTCCGTCTGTGTGTCCATGTAAAGTTTGTAATCAAACTGCAGGTCGCAAATATGAATATATTTTGACGAAATTTGGTATATAAGCTTTTATCGGCCATGGGATGAACGCTATTGAAATTGGTGAGAATCGGTTCATGTTCAGACCTAGCCCCCATACAAATTACCCATATGAAATCGATATAAATTTCCATAAGATCCAAATTGTCATATAGATCTTACTCAAATTGGGTTTGTATGCATTCATTACATCCACTAATGAGTAGTCCAAAAATGATCCCTTTGACCCCATATAGAGCTGCTTCCCGATCTTCACTTAAATCTATTAAAAAACAAAAATATTGCACTGATTCTTCTCAAATTTTGTTTGTACATATTTTTGCAAAATACAAGAGACTTTGCCAAAGATGATCAGGATCGGTCCATTTTTGGACCTAGTCCCTTTATAGATATAGCATCCGATATGAACTTTTTCATATCTGCAGCCAAAAAAATTAATAAAAATCCCACTCAAATTTGGTTTTTGCTTATTTTCAATGTCCAGTTAGTTGGGCCTAAGAGATAGGGTTTCTAAACGCATGGTATAGGGTATCGTATAGTCGGTCTAGACCGACTATAATTTTCTTACTTGTTGATATTCGACTTGAAACTCCTACTGAAAAAATTCAATTTCGTAACTTAAAACGTGTAAACTATCTCTGTCCACATCGACTGGTATTGTATTTATCATATGATATCAGTTAATGATCAAATGGCTTTCTTGGAACAAAACGTAACAACTTTATTTAATACAATAGTGCCAATGCAAATGAAAGAAGTAAGTTACCATCAGAAACATTTGTTCACAGCTGAAATAATCATAGTTATTATATTAACTATCATGCTGACAGTATTCCGCATAGCCTACTCAATTTGGAAAGTGTAAGTCCGTTATATGTACTCAAAAGCTGTTTATCCATAAATTTAAATGCTACAGGTATTGATGGTATCCAGCCCGCTTTTTTAAAAATTATTCTTCCGTCACTAGTATTGATATATATAAATATATTCAATATAAAATAACTATGACAAGCACTTATCCACTAAGATAGAAGCAGGCTAAAATTCTTCAAATACCAAAGTCACCCACTGAGTATCGGCCCATAGCCAATTTGCCATATCTGTCAAAAACATTTGAAAAACTTCTACATTTACAGATAACTAATTACATTAGCCAAACATAGTTGCATTACTGATTTTACCGATGTAGCCGAAGATCTCAGAAAGGAAATTGACGATGGCTGTGTCGCAATGTTGGTGTTGTTAGATCATTCAAAGGCTTTTGATACAGTTGATTCAAAAATTTGAAAAAATCATGAATTTTTCCTCAACATCTACCAAATTAATTGCGTCATATCTAAAGCATCGAGTGCGGTGTGTAGAGATAAAACCATTTACAACCTCAAACTTTTCCCCCGTTATCAGGGTTGTTAAACAGGGCTCCATTCTCGGTCCTCTCCTCTTTTCCGTCTATGCAAATAATCTTCCTGAACAGTTGCTCCACTGCAACATTAGAGTGTATGCTGATGACGTCCAATTGTGCATAAATAATAAAGAAGGAAACATTGAATAATGTACTGCAAAATTAAATGATGACCTGCAGCGTCTTTTTCCTTGGTCGGACGTGAATGGTTTAAGTTTAAATCCTAAAAAATCCAAATATATCGTTATACATAAGAAGACAAAGAAAATTATTGAAAGTCCCAGTGTTTGTATTAACAACCAACAAATTGATATGGTTAATAAAGCAAATATATTATAACACCCCCACCTGGTCAGATCACGTACTATCTGCCTATGGCTAAACATACGGGATGCTCAGAACACTTTGGCCTACGCAATATTACACATCAATAAAAGCTATCAGATTCCAGCACTCGAATTCCGAGTGCAAATTCAAGTTAATTTTGTTTTTTCATTTAATAAAGACCCTAAACGTATGCTTCACAATTCAACTCATTTTAAACGAAGAAAACAAACTCAACACATTAGCACAACCACATTAACAAATTTGATAAACGCACACATAGCATTGTATAATTTTATGTATGTGTTAGCATCAACGTTAAACGATCATAACACCAAAAAAATATTCCGGACGATGAAAATCTGTAAATCTCGGTATCAGCTAAAAAGAAATACCTTTCAAATGATAAATTACTTATCAAAATCGGAGCAAAATTGTGAAACTTATATCGTAACAAAAAATCGCCTAGACTATTAATGTTATAGATAAGGTTACTGCTTGCTAAAACGTATCTGATTCCTACTCTTACCTACGTATTGAAATTTTTGCATGTTGTGATGGCACTAGCAAATCAAAATTAAACGTTACTTATAGCAACATTGCAAGATTCTCAGTAATTATAGAACTACTGGAGATTACCTCATTATAACTCCTTACTATAAGAGAATATTTGATGTGTTGTTCGACAACCTGCTAAAAATAAGAACTTTAATATTTCTTCATAAAATTGTAATAACCCGTGAGCCATCTCATCTTTTTAATCGTTTGCGACTTAGTCAACTCGGAAGAAATAGAAATTTAATTAAATTTAGTCATCGTACATTGATATCCGAATAGCAATTTTTTATATCTGCAATACGTCTTTGGAATATTATTCCTCCAACAATTAAAGAAACTAGCAATGCGTTAGAATTAAAAAAAAAAAAACAAGTAAGGGTGATAAATTCGGCTGTGCTGAATCTTTGATACCCTCCACCTCGGTTTGAGTATTGATAATAAATTTAAACAAAATATTTGAAAAAGTAAACAATTTGTTAACTTAATACCAAATTATTTCAGCAACTTTTTGGGGTTGATCTGCTTAATAGATTTTTGTTATTTCAAGAGTTGGTCTATAAAGTTCTCTCACATTAGTAATTCGAGCTCCAACGAGGAAAGGTCGTTTTCGTCATTTCAATTATTTCGGATAAAAGAAAACACGTTTTGGTGTTTGCTTTTTCGTCATCGTGGTTGCTGATCGGCATGCATTTAGGTTATATATCTATATGCGGGCGTTTCCGGTTATATGACATAACCTCTCGTTTACTTTAGCTTAAGTTTTTGCAAATTAAATAGCTCGCCCTAATGGTTATTAATGGTTAATGTTTTCTTATCCTGAAATGCTATTAATGTCTCCTGAATGGCAATATATTTTTTAAATGTAAACATTTTTAAATGTAAATATATTTGGTGTTTTTTGAATTTAAATTTATGTTTAAAGAATAAAATTTATATTTTAAAAATTTAATTGATGTCTTCTAAATTTCAAGGTATTATTTCCGACGTTTTAATATGATTTTCTGAAATTGTACTGACCTTTTTAATTTATAACTGGAAATCTGAATTCCAATTTTAAGAATTGACGTTTTTTTAAATTTGTATGGAAAATTTAAAAGGTTCAAATTTGTAGTTATGTGAATAGTAATGCTTTTTTTTATACCCTATACCACTATGTGGTTTGGGTATAATGACTTTGTGCTGCTGTTTGTAACAACCAAAAATATTTGACCTAGACCCATCTTTAATTATACCGATCGAATCAGAATCACTTTCTGAGTTGATTTAACAATGTCCGTCCGTCCGTCCGTCCGTCCGTCCGTCCGTCTGTGTGTCCATGTAAAGCTTGTAATCAAACTGCAGGTCGCAAATATGTATATAAGCTTTTGTCGGGCATGGGATGAACGCTATTGAAATTGGTGAGAATCCGTCCATGTTCAGACCTAGCCCCCATACAAATTACCCATATGAAATCGACATAAATTGCCATAAGATCCAAATTGTCATATAGATCTTACTCAAATTGGGTTTGTATGCGTTCATTACGTCCACTAATGAGTAGTCCAAAAATGATCCCTGTGACCCCATATAGAGCTGCTTCCCGATCTTCAATTAAATCTATTAAAAAACAAAAATATTGCACTGATTCTTCTCAAATTTTGTTTGTACATATTTTTGCAAAATACAAGAGACTTTACCAAACATGATCAGGATCGGTCCATTTTTGGACCTAGTCCCTTTATAGATATAGCATCCGATATGAACTTTTTCATATCTGCAGCCAAAAAAATTAATAAAAATCCCACTCAAATTTGGTTTTTGCTTATTTTCAATGTCCAGTTAGTTGGGCCTAAGAGATAGGGTTTCTAAACGCATGGTATAGGGTATCGTATAGTCGGTCTAGACCGACTATAATTTTCTTACTTGTTTTTAATTGAAAGATATAATTACAAACTCCAAATAAACAAAAAGTATAAATATAACTTATTTTATATACAAGGTCCCATTTTGGCGACCTCTCAAGTATAATATTTATTTAATAGTAATCTTATTTTTTTCTATCACTTATACATAAATACAATTTTTACAATTTTTGAAAATTATATGCAATCGCAATCAGATATTTTTTAGGTAAAGCAGAATAACAATTTTACATAAATATTTAGAACTGTTTTGAAAGCAGAAAACTCATTGCTTCTTCTTTGCTCAGCTCTGTGTATACTTCTAACATTGTTGTGTTTGATATCTAATTGAAAATGTTGACATTTATGTTAAAATAGGAATAACTATTGCAAAGCTAATTAGAACAAAAATCGTGGTGCCATCTACTGTGGCATAGTCAGATTGAGCAAAATGAAGTGACACTCTGTTTGTTATTGCAAAAGAAATGTATTTTCCTTTCAGCAAAATATTGCAGAATTTTATATAAACAAAATAATATACCGATTCATTTCTAACATGCGGTTATTATGGATACACATATGATGAATTTCATATCAAAACCGATATGCATTGAACACGACCCTCTCAGTTTTCAATGAAATTTTGCATACAGCTACATTTTACCTATAGAAACATAACCTCATTTCTATAAATTGCATTTTTGAAAATATATGGGCGTGTCAAGGTATCGAAATATTTGAAAAATGACGGTAATAGGTACTTTTAAGCTGTGATTAATATGGAATGACTCAACCGATTTGAAAGATCTTGGTGACATTAGAAAGGTATATAAGATAGCTTTCGAAAACATATGCTACAAAAATTTTATATTACACTGAAAAATTTTTTTGCCAAAAATAAAAGTTTAAATTTGGAAAACACTTCCAAGATCAAGTTTTTTTTTCCAAAAAAAAAAATTTTTTTAAATAGGTCTATTTAATATTCATATATAACATATCGAAAAACTAAAATGGGATTTTTTTTATTTTTTTTTTTAATTTTTTAAGTAAATATATCTCACCAGCTTATTCGTGTTTATTTATTTATTTATTCATGTGTTCTAATTCCTTCACAAAACACGGTTTTTATCCATTCACTTTGTTGTTCAATCCTCAAAAAAAGGCTTGAAAATGAAACGTTTTCAATATATACATATGTACATAGGAATTCTGTGCAGAATATTTTGTCTCCGACCACTTTATATCTCCGTTCTGCAACAGCAACAGACACATGTACATACACAAATTATGATGTTAGTACATACGCTATAGACACAATTTCCTTTGCCTCACCCCTGCCACCAACATTTTTTCATAGCTCTCTTGCTCGCTCATTTTTTAACACGTCATTATTCTCTTTCTGTGATAGTGCACACACTCCGAGTCAAATTTCAGTTGAATATAGATTTCAGAAGATTTAAACGTGCACAGTTGAACAAGCATAAAAATAAATATGGAATCAACTAATATGTACAGATGTCTGCATCTATCAAAGAAATGTTCCTCTCAACTCCGAAAAATCAGTCCAAAAGAAGCACCGCTGATATATGTATATTTTCCAGCAGTCTCCAACATTGTCCAACAAATTGTCGATTTAAACTGAAGAAGGCTGTCAACATTAATGATAATCAGCGTTCTACTGAAATGAAAGAAATGAGCAATGAAATCCTAAGTGATGATTTACATAATCAGACTAGCGGTGAATTGTGTGAAGAACATAGTGAAGATCCAACATGCAGCATGTTTGAAATTATGGGCTCGATATAAAGTTTTTAGAGCTTTTTATTTAACAATCCTGTAGATATGGTCAATAAATACTCTATCTAAAATTTTGAGTCAAAAATCTTCAGAGGAATAGATCCTAGAGAAGGACGAAGAAAACAATATGTAAATAACACTTAAAGTATGTGCAGACAAAACAACTTATGTCAACAAACGTCGTTTTCTTTGACAAAGAAAACTACCAATGCAACCACCCATGTAGACATAAGTGTTTTTGCTTGAAAAATTGATTTTTTTGTTCTTCAACAACAAGTTAACGGGACTTGGGATGAGAATATAACAACGTATCAAGAATAATAGTGACAAAAAATAACAGAAATAAACACACTAGTTTTTATAAGTGGTTATAAGCTGAAAAATAATCCAAAATTATTTTGCATTTTTTTCATTAATAACAACGCATGTCGCTATAGGTCGTTTTCTGAGAAAATAATTTGCCAGCGATCAAACGTAGGTTGACATACGTCGATAGTGCTGCAAATTAATTTAATAAATATTTAAGTTACGTCGTTATTTAAAGAAAAAGCTCAGAAATGGTCAATACTTTTTTTTTTTAATTTAACACATCTGAAAAGCGTTAAAAATTAATATATTTGACATCATTAACTCAAAATTTACAAAAATGGACATACGCGGTTATTCCAGAAGACCACAGATATGAACTGAAATGAGCCCTGCTTTAAATTTTAACAAAAGATTCAGATGCAGGCCTTATCTGGTGGAACTTGCAGACCAGACGACAATTCAACATATTTTGCGAAGAAAGAAATTACCACACGGATTATCAGCAACAAATGTTGTAAAAAATATCCAGTAGCCAATGAAGTTGTAAGAGACAGCTCTATATATTTTGTTCACGTGCCAAAAATTTTAACAAATAATCAAATTTGTGCGATTCTTGCAAGAAATTTGTTTGCAAAAGTCATATGGCCACTTTGTTCCTAGGTTGTACAACAACTGGATATTTTTTTGATTTTTTTAGTTATATTTTTTTTTATAAGAAAAAAGAAACTAATAAAAATAACTGAGTTAAAAATAAGGTATTTGGGTTTATAATCAAATTATATGATACTAGATGTAACCCGGTGTGCTTCGCTACACCCTCCCCTGCCCCCCCCCCCCCCCACCACCACGAATCGTTATGAGAGGGCTCACGCAGTCCCAAGGCTCTCACTAATACCGTAATTCAGATATATCACATTTAATATTAAGTTTGTGTAGGGGTGCCACGCGCATTTGTCCAATCCCGCCCATTTTTTTGTCTGACTACTCACGTTAATAATAGATGACCTGAGACAAATTTGTAAAGCTTTCTCAATCATATTAATATATATATTTAAAATTTACTTGGTATGGGAGGTGCCATGCCCGCTAAAAATATTTTAAAAATTACAGCCTGCAGCACTCCCATATCCGCTGTAAGATCCTGTGAAAATTTCAGGAAGGTAAGATGAGTAGTTACGGCGATTACCTCCTACAAACAAACCACATATTATCTCTTTATTTTGTTAGTATAGATTATTAGCATAGATTTTTTATTCAAATAATTGCTGATATACAATGTTTTTTGGTTTTTTCATTCGGTACAACAATTATCAGATTTTTCAGCATTCCTACCCTGGAGCAAGTTACATGTAGCTGCCCATGAGAAGAAGATGGATTATCAAAATTAGATCTGGCAACACTTAACTATTGGCCTTGAACTTAGAATATCATTTGGGAATTTTTCTTTTTAGCGATTTTTATTTTTCGCAATTTTCGGTTTTTGGCGAATTTTTGAATTTGGCGATATATTTTCCACGGCAAATCACATTGATAACTAATGTACTTGTCAAAAGACTATTATTTATAGTAGGTGCCACGCCCACTAATCCCATCCGGCCCAATTTTTGTTGGACTACTCAAAATGTCTCGTGCAAAATGTCGAGTCTTTTCCTTTTATAGTACACCAGTTATATGATATTAGATATCTACTTTGCATGGGCGGTGCTACGCCGACTGCTACGATCACGCCCATTTTTTTGTTTGACTAATCATACAAAGAACCTATGGGCTCATGCAAAGCCACAAAGCCCTCTCTTTTACAGTACTCCAGACATATGACATTAAATAGTTACTTTGCATGGGGAGTGCCACGCCAATTTTTTGTCCGACTACCCATACTAAGATCTGATGGTGTCGTTCAAATTTTCAAAGCTTCCCTTTTTTAGTACAATAGTTATATGATATCATATATTTACTTTTTAGGGGCGGTGCCACGCCCACTGCTCAGATGACGCCCATTTTTTGTCTAACTAATCACATGAATAACTTATGGGCTCACACAAAGTCCGAAGATTCTCACTATAACAGTACACCAGATATATGGCATTTTATATTTAATTTATATGGCAATGCCACGCCTATTGGTCCGATACTGCCCATTTTTTGCCCGACTACTCACATTAATAATAGGTGACACCAGAAAAATTTGAAAAGCTCTCTCTATCACAGTACTCGAGATATATATTATTGATGGGAGGTACCACGCCCACTTGTCCGATCCCGCCCTTTTCCGGCGTAGCTAGTAATATTAATAATAGGTGACCTCATACAAATTTTCAAAGCTCTCCCTATTATAATACTCAATATATGTAGATTATATTAAAAATTTACTTTGTGTGGTAGGTGCCACGCCCACTAAAAATATTTAAAAAATTATAGCACTTTCCATATCCGTACTAAGACTCTGTGAAAATTTCAGGAATATCAGATGGGTAGTTACGGAGATTACCTCCTACAAACAAACAAACAAACACATATTACCTCTTTATAATATTAGTATAGATATAGATTGACCCAAAAATTCGTAAGAAGGGTACATTCACAAAGAATGCACAAGGGTTCATGAGAACCCATCAACAGCATCTAAATTTCTGCAAACCCACATTTCGCAACGAGGGCTTACTAACACTGTGGAACATTTTCGGGATGATTCAGGGTAAAAGTACTAGGGCAGCATGGTAAAACCTCTGAAGGTTTTGGCATTCTCGGGTCAAACTTATTTTAACGACATTGTATATTGTTTCGCTATCTCGATGTTTGTTTGCTTAGTCTTTTTACCATAACTCAAGAAAAGTACGTATACATCTATTCTACTCTACTAACATATAGTAATCGTACGCCCTTAATATGTTATGCAATTCGAAAAGTTTATTAGAAAGTAGAGAAAACTTTTAATTTTTTGGAAGATTTTATTCACTCCAATTAGTCCAACTTGGTCTGATTGGTCATTGAGCAACTTGGACGTTTGGAATACAGTTATGGGGAACAATTCCAATATTGAAATACTACAAAAACCTAAAAATATAAACTCATATTTAATCCTCCAATACTAATCTTATATAAGTAGCTAAGTAGTATTCTTACCAACCTTGGGAGTAAACTACCTATGAATTTTCTTCCAGTAAACGTAAAAATTTATCATTAAGATTTAAGTATATAGTAATTTTAACAAATAAAAAAATTGTAAATAAAAAACTAGTTTTTATACCCTATACTTGTACCACTATGTGTTGAGGGTATAATGAGTTTGTGATAATGTTTGTATCTACCAAAAATATTTGTCCTAGACTTAGCTTTAATTATACCAATCCATTCGTAAACCTTTTAATCAAGCTAAAGGTTGCAACTATGATTATATTTGTATTAAATTTACCAAATAAGGTTTTACCAACCCTAGGACAAAACCTTTTAATATTTGTGAAAATCGGTACATATGCAAACCTAGGCCCATAAAAATAAGTCCTATCAAACTGACTAAAATAATCCAGATTCCCATATATATATATATCAATAAAATTTGGTGTATGTGGGTTTATTTACCCACTTATCAGCAGTCCATAAATAACTCGATTTTCACTCTATCAAAAAAAAAATATATATTTTTATAGACTTTTTTCAAATTTACTTTATCTTATATATATTTACGCTTATCCCTGACTCACTGACTGACTGACTGATTCTGTAACGCTGAAATAATACACATAGCACTCCCTACAAAGCTATGCGAAATACACAAACAAAATTTAATCTTTCTCATTTTATACAAACCCACACATAATTTTCTCTCTTCTATGTTACCAACCAGTGCTGCTAATAAAATCTTCTGAAAATCGACAATTTTGGAAACTAAATCGCCAAAATCGTCATTTTGAAAACAAGAAATTGTCAAGATAATAAAAATAAAACTCTACAAAATATTACAAAAGGAAACAATCAAATTTATTTATATCATTCATATTACGAATATTATTACAGCATTGGTTATTTCTAATGTATTAGTGGTGAAATTTCAACGAAAAAAATTTAACACACCAATCAACTAAATAATTTTATTGACATGTATCTATAGCTGAAACATATAATATAGATTTAAAGTATCGCCGTAATTGAAACTTAAATCTTAAATAGAGATGCTATTCAAGGTATTTCCGTTTTGAAACGACTTGACCTAGAATTAAATCTATACATACTTTGTAATTTCCATTTACACTGAACAAAAACTATCAATTTTCGATAAACAACCCATTAATTGGAAACCCTTGAAATCATAATTTTTATACTACTGATAATTTTAAATCTTCAATCATCACTTTTACCAATTTAACAAATCATTTTAACAAATTGCAAAATCGTCGAAATTACAATAAGTTGTCAAAATTGGCAAAATTGCAAAATCGTCGAAATTACAATAAGTTGTCAAAAATGGCAACACTTACTAAACTTCTTCGTTTGTTTGTTTTGTTTTTCATCTCAAAATTGTTTTGTATTGTTAAGAGTACTTTCGCTCAATTCATTGATGGCCAGCACTTACCAAAGAGCATGCTTTTTTTGATAAATATTTGAGAAAAAAGAGATCTTCAATGTAGATTTTGTTGTTGTCCAACGTATGATTTCGTTTATAGCTCTGTATTGAAAAGCCTTTGAAAAAATAGTGCAATATTAAGTTTAAAATTTAAATTATTGTAACTTTGCATAATTAAATTACATTGTAATTTTAGAAGAGAGGTGGGCAAATAATTTTCTTTTCACTCATAATATTAATTTTTGCATAATATGCTTTTAAAAAAATTTGGACAAACATAAATTATGTAAAAAGGTATATTTAAGATTTTAATTTGAATAATTTATTGAAATTATAATGGAAGAATTAAAAGCGATTTTTTTTTTTGAAGTAAAACTAATACGCGCGCATTTTTTTTTTTTTTTTCTTTTTTAGATTTATAGATAACTTTGCAAAAAATGTAATTCTCTTTTTTTCAGTTTACATGTATGATGAAATATGAAATATTTTTTTCTTTTTTGTGTAGGTGTATTGGTGTTTGCATTTCCTTAAGGGGTTGTAGGTTTTAAAACCTTTTTTTGCATTTCTCTTCCTGAATGCACAACATGTCGAGAGTGTTGTGTCAAAATTTTAAGTAAATCAGAGCAAAACTTAAGAAGATGCAGCGTTTCCAGCGACCGGCCTCATACGGTATATAGTATACAAATCAGTTTTTAAAAAACTTTAAACCGATTTTCTCGCAATTAAATGTTCGAAGTCCGTGAACATCTTCTTGACCGATTCTTTTGAAATTTTACACACTATATCTACTCAAAAATCATCAGGTAACCACGAAGTTTTTTTTTTAATTCCATTTTCTTCCCCATTTTTTTAATTCCCGAAATTGTATATGCAAAAAAAAATTGAAAAACTCTTCGTCACTACTTCAGGAAACATGTCACCTTTTAAACGCATTTCGATTTTTTTTTTAGATGGTCCGGTAACGAGTTATGATGTTCACCGCAAAACAACAACGCCTCCGGATATTGGCTGTCACGGACTTATTTATTAAAATTTTTAGTTGAAAATTTTTTCAAAGATTTTTTAAATGTTATGCTATAACGTGTATTCATGTCTTGAAAAAAGAATTATGCAACTAATTATTATTATTAACTTTTAAAACCTTTAAATCTCCCCCCCTTAAGAAACTTTTAGGAACCTTGCTCTAAAACGTTTTTTTTTCTATGCTATTCTATTTTTTCTACAATAAAATGGAATTCGGTTATAACGAACTCGGCGGGACCGGCCAAATTAGTTCGTTATAGACTAAGTTCGTTATAACCGTAGTATTTTTTGTTTGTTTTGTCCGAAAGGTTTAAAAACTTTTTTTAGTTGAATAAGTTTACTTATTTTGATGCATTTTAAAAAGTTATAAAACATAAATTAAATTATTAAATTATTAAGACTAAAATTACCGAGTTTCTATCAAAATAAAATATTTTTTTAAAATCATATAATATTAAAAACTTCTTATATATAGAAGCAGAAAATATAAAGCAAAGGTTGGCACTGGCAAACTTATGCGAAAATATACATAAAAGGACCTTTTACAAAACTTCATTTGAAAATCGAAGTTTTTGGTTTGTATTTTTTACAACTGTTTACCGATTTTTTTTTTTTTAAATTTTAAAAACATTAAAATTAATTTTTTTTAAATATATAAAATATAGGAAAATTTTGAATTGGGAAAAAAAATTTGTTTGTTAAAGTCAACACAAACGGGCGCCTAGGCGCCACACAATCCACTAGTATATATATATGGAGTATATGTATATTATTTTATTATTTAATATATGTATGTATGTATATGTAAATATTACACGCAAAAATACAACATCAAAAGTTATTGTTGTGTTTTCTTTAAATAAATTATACATAAAATTTTTTTTTCGGTAAATTTACATTGATTTTTTTTTTTTAACAAGAGTTAGTTAACATTATCTGCCTTAGGTGTTGGTGAATTTTTAACTCGTAGTGTCTGCTTGTCTGCTTGTAGTAAAAACTGGATCGATTTTTAACCCCTTTACCGTGACCCAATCGATCTGAAGCTTTGGAGGCAGGCTCGTAGCGATTACAAAAATGATATAACAAATTCTTTTGTGATGCCAAAACATTGGAAACTTTTAAATTTTTCTACCAGGTTTCGTAAAAAAGTGTACAAAGGGTTAGTTTTCATTATATTATTACCACAACGATCACAAAAACGACAAGTCCAGCTATGAAAATAACAACATTTAGAATAACAACAAGAACAATACGGAAACATATATTTTTTTAATTTTTTTTTTACTTCTTCAGTGATTTGTCGGGACCTATTTAACCAATTTGCATGATTTTTCAAACAGAACCCTTCTCATGATGTTGGTTAATCATTAACACTAAAAATGAGCACCCCAGTTATCCTATTGAGGGTGTGATCGTGACAAGAACAACATAGACAAATCACATTTTTTCAAGACTTATTTTACTTCTTCATTCAATTCTCGGGATGTGTTTAACCGATTTGAACGGTTTTAAGTAGGAAACTTCTCAGGATATTAGTGAATCATTTTTTATGCCAACGAGTACCCTAGCTGCCCTAGATGAAGCCGTCATCGTGATTTCCACAGACGGACAGGCGGAGATTGCTAAATCAACTCCGCTTGTTATAAGGATCACAAATATATATATTTTATGGAGTCCAAAATTTTTCTCTAACTGTTACAAACGGAATGGCAAATTTATATATACCCTCTGCACACTCGGGTGGAGTAATTATTTGAATTTTATTCATAGATATCTTTTTTTTTTAATAGACTATATTTTATTATAATAGATTATTTGTTTATAAATTGCTAACTAGATAATGTTTTTAGCAAAAGAGTTAAAAATTTTATTTTGTATGTAATTGTTATTTTACTTGTTAATTTACATTATAACACCATAAGGTTTTTACTTTTTAAGACAAATGTCTTGTTGTAGAAGTTACAAAATAAATTAATTAATAAATAAAATAAAATAAGAAAGTTTTCCCCTAAATAATATTAGAAAAATATGTATAACTTTTTAATTTTTCAAAGGAGTAATAATTAGGGACCAGACTTTAATATACTAAAAATCTGGCTATCAGCGCCTGAAGAATGCGCAAAAATCTAGAAATATGCATTAAAGATGTTAGAACATACATTTCCATTATTAAAATCATATATATAAGCTTTACACAGATCAATGTTTAATTCACTTATTTTACCTTCAAAGGAAAAACCACTATTACGTAGAGTTTGCAAAGACTTTTAGGCAATTTTGCCAAATAAAACTTTTTTCTTTTAACTTTTAAAGAACTGATTAACTCCGGATATTTATTTTTTTTTGAGTTAGCAACCATCAGCAATTTCCGAGGCGGTAATGTCTAAACATAAGAGATCTTCGGCTCGACCAGAGACTTGGCAAATATCACGACGAAATTGGTGCCATCTCCTACTTCAGCCTCTTTCAATCAACTGGTCATGACCATGAGCTCGGCAGCCGGTTGTTTACCATCCATTTCACGCATTATAGTATCCGCATCACTGGTTACAAATTTCGGGCTCCTTTCTTCAACATTTTGGCAATGCCAGGTGCTACGGGTACAGATGGAGAACTTTTTATTCTCATATTTTTTGTCTACTTTTCAAAATTAACCCATTTCGCTCCGAGATTCAATTTTATTTTTATTTTTTGGAAAAAGGTACTTTTCTAGGGTAAATGGAACCCGCTCAATTACAGAATCTGACCAGAAAAATTTTCCAATTTTCCGTTGCCTTGAAAAAGCCTGTTCGAAATTTCGATCACTTTCGCTTATTCTATATGTCGGCTTTTTATGTAAATGAAACATTTGAGTTATTTGCTTTTTAATTATTTTATTTCATTACTTTCGAATCAAGTGGTAAAAATATTATAAAAGTTGGTAAAAAATTATATTGAAAAAAAAAAAAAAAATTATAAGAAAGAAACATAGCCGAAAGAAAACACGTCTGAAAAATTATTTTATGCCTGTTTTAGCTTGAAACATTTTGTATGCCGATGCATATTGCATTTCTCGCACATATATCCCTTCAGTTGATAACGACAATGTTTTCCCTCAGGATTTATGATTTTAACGTGTTTCCCATCAAATTTTGGAAGATGTGGTGCTCGGTATTCCTCATGGTCGGCGACGTCATTATCGGTAGTTTCTTTCCTCTCTGTCAAAAGAAGAGTTCCTGTCACAAAGACTTTGAATTGTGTTTGACTGACCGGTTTCTCAGCTTTATATTTGGCAATCAATCCATGCAGTTTCCAAGCATTCACAACCGCCGCATTCAAAGCAGTCTTACAAAGGCCAATATCATTTCTTTCCACGTATATTAATGCGGTAGTACTATTTTGCATTGTAGTGGAAATCCACACCACCCATGCCCTTGTTGTAATTTTGTAACATGGCTGGCTGACCATACATGATATATTTACCAGCTTTGGAGTTCTTTTTTGATGTTAATGCTTTTTTCCAATGTTGGACATTGTGAAAAAGCAAGACTTGGTCAAAGTTTGTTTCCATGGTCACCTGTTTGTTGTCCTGCCATCTACATAGCAGTATTTTTTTGTGTAGCGTCAAATGTGTAATCATAGTCACCAGTTTTCAATTTATCGAATCTACCATCGATTCGGTTGGAACGAAAGGTTCCTGATACACAAAACCCTTTATCAATCAACAAACAAAGCAAGTGGTATGATGTGCAGAAGTTGTCAAAATAAACTTCATGTCGCATTGAATACTCAACATTCGAAAGCAAACGCATAACCGGATCAGCTCCGAATCCAACAACATTGTTGTATTGATCTGCTCAGTATGGTATAAAGGAATACAGATAACCTGTAAACAAAGAACGGAAAATATTTATCAAAATCAGATTATTACTAGAAGATCAGAGATTTACTACCTGAAGAAGAACACAGAAACCATGATTTATAACCAAATCGAATTGGTTTACCACTAACGAACATCTTACAGCGGTGCCTCCCAAAATGTGGAACCATTTCTTCATCTATGGATAACATTTCGTTCCAAACACCAAATTGAAGAAATTCGCGAATTATAATATCGAATAAAGGACGAAGCTAAAAAGACAATACAAGTATAATCTATATTGTTTGCTATTGTTGGACACTTTCGAATTATGAGCATGTTTCGTGGATTTTGACCGTTTTCCATTCGAGTATGGTAAGAACTAAAGATTGGTTAAGTCTAATAGCCGGATCTTTCTTAGTTTATAACGTCTAAATGAAACTTGCGAGGTAAGAATAAGAATTTTACATGTTAGTAATATATTTAGTGAGTTTTATTGTAGCATAAGTAAAACATAAACTTATAATTAAACTAGTGTAAAATAACACATAGTTATTCACAAACTTTTGTACCCAAATAATAATAAAATAGTACTGAATGGAATCTTGGAACAATGTAATAGAAATGTTATAATTAGACTAGTTGTAAGACCACATTATCTTTAATAAAACCAAACTGTAAGTGAAATATTATATTGATAAAGAACATAATTTTGGAAATGAGTGAATAGAAGAAAAAGCGATTTCAGGTAGGTATTCGGCAGTGAAATATTATCTCTGTTAGGGGGTAAGCCAACAATATATACGGGCCACGATTTACCATCGGAGCAATATTCAAACGAGCCTTCAGAGTTAAACCATCTAAACCAACCCTTGAAAACTTGACTAGGTCACTTTTCAGCCCCAAAAATTTTTATTACAGTCAAATTACACACTGGTACAAATGACTGTGTATACATTTTTACCGACTGGCACGAACACCCGCCCAAGCCCGACGCACAGTGGCGCCCGTAGAGCAAACGAGGTTGCAAAAATCAAAATTTTCATGTGCGCCGACGAAGTTTTGAATAAACCCATATTATAGGAAGCTTTTCAACGATTTCAAATATGCTACTCCTAATGACATCACATTTTCAGTTTAGAAGATATAACCGTTCAAAGTTGACCGACTTTCAGTTTTCAAAAAAACACACAATTTTTAGTCAATTTGTTGCGATTTCAGGTGTAATATCACGAAAAATAGGTAACGAATCGCCTTATTTTTTGTTTGTGTTGATTGATGCATTTATTAAATGTATAATGATAAAAAAAAAAATTAACTGTTTGCTTTGTGTTTCTCCTGGTAAATCACTATTTCAAAACTATCCGTTTTTTCACTATTTTTCAAATTTGACGGAATATAAAAAAATCCATATTTTTCTATATTTGCAATATTTGCAAAACATGTTCTTTGATTATTTCTTTACATAATTCAAAAGGATTTATCTGCCCGTACGTGCCCGTTTGGCTTCTAGAGGTAAAAAAGTTTAAAAAGACATGGTTGCAGAAATTGTATGGCGTGCATCCCTTACATGTTTTGACTGAGAGTAGTTTGATCTAATAGTTTGAAAATTGCATTTTAAGTCGGTTGTCTACCTGTGAGCCTCTGCCAAAGTCTACCGCTAATATTCTGTTACAGACATAGGATGCACAAAAAACTACTCATTGAAATTCACAGGTACGCACCTCACTTAAAAATTACTTTGGAGTACAAATGGTCAAGAACAATATTGACTTATGGTCCCTCCAGGTAGGCACAAATCTTATTTAGACACGAGCATAATATCAAAATTGCATAATTCAGCCTAAATCCATATGTATGCAGGGAACTGGTAAATTTTTAGGCATGGTAGCATAAGCCTATATATTGCAAAATAAGCAACAAGTACTGAAACCATGGCGTTAAAAATTTAAAATTATTTGAACTGTTTAGAAGGTCAACCACAACAAAGTTTTTCACGGAAGCTGCTTTAGAAGAACTTGATAGCTTATACGGAAATATTGAGAGAAGCAAAATTATAAAAAATAATTTTTATCTGATATATGCAAATATTAAGGCAAAATGGGTGAAATCTAATCGAACCATTCAGAACTTCAACTCCAAATACGAGGACTGGCTTAATGAAGACACCATCCTGGATATATTGGCAGTAGATAAACCCACCACATCAACCAGAGGAGTAAAGGGAAGGCCAAAAAAAAGTATTGAGGAGTGTTCAATTTTCACAAGAAAGAGGAAACTTGCCGATGCCACCAATGACTTGACCACGAAGCATTTATCGGACGCGCTGTCTATTAAATATACAAAGGATAGTGAAAGAGTTAGGTCGCAGGTTACAAAATCTGTTGCTGATGCAAGCCCACTGCGACTAAAAAGGATTAAGGAAAGCATTCCCACGCCCACAAACGCACACATTAAAAAGTTTGGTTCCAAGGCCTTGGCCTTGTTTATGGACTTACAACTTTCCAAAGAAAAATATGAGATACTACGGGCATCCTTGATGCGACACGGGGGCTGACGTTTTACCAGGATACGAGCATATTACGAAAGCCAAAATAAATTCACGACCACAGCATACGGAGTTTACGGAAGTCTCTGTTAAAGCCAATCTGCAGGATCTCATGGGCCATACAGAAAAACGGTTGTTGGAGAGTCTTCCTGAAAATGAGGTGAAAATTCTTCCTGAGAACCTGACATTGATCAGCACATGGGGCTGCGATGAATCATCCGGACAAAGCGTTTATAAGCAAAGGATAACTTCCGATGACGCTACAATATCGGACGGAAATATGTTTATGGCATCTGTTGTTCCTTTGCGGCTAAAATCTGATGTTTCCCTACACTGGAAAAATCCACGCCCGTCATCAGTGCATTATTGCCGACCAATAATGTTTCAGTTTGCAAGGGAATCGGCAGAACTCATAAGGACCACGGTGAAGGACATTGAAGAACAAATAAGCAAGATTAAGCCTACAAAGGTGCTAATTAGAGAAGGAAAATAAATTGAATGCAATTACGAGTTCCACCTGACCATGGTTTACGGAAAAGTCGTAAACGAACTGACAGGAACAACCTCAACATTGTCATGCCCGATTTGCAAAAAGAGGCGAATTACGAGGAGAATTACGAATATGGACTGTCACAATTACACGCAAGGATAAGGTGTATGGAGTTCTTGCTAAAACTGGCATATACCCTACCACAAGAGGAGGAAAACTTCGATGAAAATACTTCAATAAAGGATAAGGAAAAGATCAGAAAGAAGCAAATACAGGATGCTTTTTTTAAACAAGTTGGACTAAAAGTAGACTGTCCCAAGCACGGATACGGTAACTCAAACGATGGAAACACTTCTAGGAGATTTTTTGAAAATGATGAGGCAGTAACTAGAATCACTGGAATTGACAATCAAATCGTGAAAAGATTAGGAACGATCTGCAAAGAAAATGTCAATTCTACAAAATATGGAGAATATGCATCGAAAACTGCATCTCTTTTAGCAGAAATGTATCCACAGAAGAAGTTGACCCCGACCATCCATAAAATATTGGCGCATGGCAAAGGTATAATTGAGTACCAGTCTTTGCCAATTGGAGAGCTTTCTGAAGAAGCACAGGAGTCTCTTAACAAATTTTATAAAAAAATATAGATTGCAGAACACATTCAAAGCATCAAGGGTAAGGCAAAATGAGGACCTCTTCAACATGTTGGCAGCATCTTCCGATCCACTTATTTCTTCCCTGCGGCATGTGAAGTCACGAATAGAGTTAGAAAATAATTATAGTTTAGAAATGATTAGTCTTTTAGATATACCTTCTCTTACGAATTGTGATGAATATTTTACAGAAAATTGAAAAAATAAATTTAAAAAAGAAGTATTTTTTTTTTAATTTATTGGGTACTAATTTAAAACATAAAACCCTAAAGAAAAAAAACAAAAACAATCTAAAAATGTAAAAATAATTTTTTTTTAGTTACCATAAAATGGATTTTTCTACAAATTTTAATTTTGATAATTCATAAGTAGGCCCCTGCAAAGCGTAGCACCCTTTCCAAATGCTCATTTCATAGGCTATTTTAAGTTTGATAACCCATAAGTTGGCCCCTACAAAGCGTAGCACCCCTTCCAAACGCTCATTTCATATGCTGAACAGTTATCTATCATATGCTGTTTAAACTGTTCAATTTTGTTATTAGGTTCAAAAGATATGATTTTTGCAACGAAAAAACTCAAATGGCGCCACTGTGCGACGAGCCATAGTCGCGCATAAACCAAACGAGATACCAGTGTTGACAGTTCGGTTGATGTACCTATGATTCTTTTGTTTTTTTTTCTGAGTTTGACAGCTGAAGGCATCCAAAGAAGGAGCCAGATTTTTTTTTTTAAACCTTTTGGAACACGACAACTGCTGGTCACAATCAAAACAATATTTGTGAGAAATATTCTATGAATAAATCTATAATTTCAAAATTTGTTGACGACTTAATCTCAAAAATATATATATACTAGCTGAACCAGGTGTGCTTCGCTACCTCCCATCGTTATAAAATAAAATAAAAAAAAAAAAAAATTATACATTAACAAAATATTATTTATTTAATTTAGAATTAATTATTGCACTAACAACTCTATATTCAACGGCTTAATAGAAGTTGTTATGGATTTTAATTTTTCTAAAAAGGGCGTGGTCCCGCCCAGTTTTCTTGCAGTACTATTTCTATTAATTTTAATACGATATATACCAAATATCATCGCCGTAGGTTAAAAAATGGCCGAGATATGACGATTTTTAATTTTGGGTTGTATGGGCGGGACCACGCCCCTTTACCCGCTAACAACTTTATATAGTTAAGGATTTATTATTTCACAAAAATATCCTTTTGTGAAAATTTCTAGTATTTTAGAAGATATTGCGATTTTTACTTTTCTAAAAAGGGGCATGATCCCGCCCACTTTCTTCTGGTATGTATTTCTATTGATGCCAATACCATATCTACCAAATATGACCGCTGTAGGTCCGAGATATGACAATTTAAAATTTTGGGTTATATGGGCGTGGCGTGGGCGTGTCCAATCAAAAATTTATATAGCCTATTATTCATTCCAGAGTCACAGTAACACACTCTGAAAATTTCAGGAATATCGGTTTAGGGGTTTGGCACAAACAAACAAACATTAATTTTTATATATATAGACAGATTGAAAGAAGATTAATTATAATTTAAGGTAAAATGGGGCGAAAAATGGGGATTTGGTAATAAAAAAATGTATGGCTACCTTATCTGTTGATAAAAAGTGTATAAAACTTTAGGTAAATACATATTACAAAAAAAGTATTTTGTATAGCAAGCATTCTTAGTGGTATAAGTAAGTATCTGAATTAAAAAAAGGGGGCGGTGAAGTGGGCGTGCTTCATAGTTATATGGGGACGTTAACAGTATTAAGAGCAATATACTTACCAAATAAAAAAAATCCGTTGGAAGGAACAAATTTGTACAGAGAACAAAAAGTTTAAAGTTTGGCCTGGAGTATAATGTGTATACAATTTGAAGTAAATCTGTTAAAAACTATATGGTAGCAATTACATAATTTTAAAAAAGTGGGCGTGGTCAAAAAAAAAGGACCCCATTAATCCTGCCAGAGTCCCAGTTAAATGCTGTGAAAATTTCAGGAAGATCGGTCCAGAGTTTTGGTCTCCTATAAAGTACAAACAAACAAATAAACAAATAAACAAACAAACATTCTATTTTATATATATAGATTACGAGGTCAAATTTTTTTTCGAATTATTACAAATAAAATGATAAATTTTGATATACATTGTGCTTACTACTGAGGAGAGTTTTAAAATGAACCCACAGTGAATTTATTTAATAATTTCACTTATAAGAACCAAGTTTAGGTATAATTTACAAGGTTTAAAATATTCATCAGACTGACGGATGGACATCGCTTAATCGATTTAAAAAGTTATGCTTACTGGATGGTTGTAATAAAAGTTCATGGCCAACAATTTACGAAAGTCACAATTATCAGTACAAACTCACTATACCCTAATGCCAAAGTGACATGTGGTACAAATACATTAAAAACTATTATAAAATACACCACAAATAATAATTGAATACAACATGTTGTATGTGGTTAAATAATTGTATATGTTATCTATTTGTAATAATCTTAAATTAATATCTTAAAGATAAATTAAATAATTGTAACATGTCTTGGGGTAAAAGAAAAAACTCATTAAAACGATGCTAAAAGCTATATTAATTACATTTTCTCTTATTTTTACTATTTTCCTTTATTGCCACAAAATATTGGTGTGGTTTGACTTATAAAAAAATAAGGGTAATATTTACATCACTAAAAATGAAAATATGTACAGTTTGTCAGGAAAATCTTTGCACAGTAAAAAAAGTTGAAAATGTTATTTTCCTTTAACCGTACTCCAACCATGAAAAAAAATTCATAATCCTATATTTGTGCAGTTTTCTACTTCTTGATTGTTTTTATATGGAAATAGGATTATTTTGTAAACAAACATAATTTTATTTAAAGAAAAATCAGTTATAGGTATATGGTGTCTTTAGGTATATGGTGAGGAATTAAGTATAGTTCTATATATTTTCTATACAGGGCACGCAATTAATTTGGTTTATTTCGCAGAGACGACAAGCTAACTCGTGGTTATAATTTGCTTTTGAGTTATTTTCATGCAGGTAACATACGAATATGCCTCTTTTTGTCAATATAGGAATGCTCGAGACACAGTTAGTTCAGGTACATTCTATTGCACACAAGTGGCACGTGGACTTCGCTTTCTCTGCGCTATGTACTGTTGGGGAAAAGCAAGTCCCAGATCACGCAAAAATAAACGATGCTTTGCATGTTTCGGTTTTTCTGACCAATTAGGGTTAATTCTAAAAATATATGAAATTAATGTATTAGGTTCAATAAGTAGTTGTATTCAAGGCTAATATATCAATAATGTTAATAATTACAACCATTCGTCGCACATTGGGTTGAAAAGGGTCAAAAGTGAGGATTAATTCAAAAATTGAAATGAGTATTTTGTAATAAATTTTTATACCGGGTAACAGAGTATAAAATGGGTCATCACTAACTGTCAAAATTATTGTTCTAAGTTGTTTACTTTTCTTGCTATACTATACTATACTGGTAAAAAGTGAAAAACGAGATATTTCAAGATATTTCAACTTCAGGTATTTGACGGTATTACAAAAAAAAAATTTTTTAGATAAATGTTTTAGAAATATTTTTAATAATTTTTTGAAAATTGTCCTAAAAAGAGGGTATTTTTTAAAAAGAGATTGATTCTAGGTGAGATCGGATAAAATGATTTACATTGTAGTAAAGTATGGGATTCCTACTTGTGTATTCCAAAAAAAACATTTTGCCCATACTTGGCAACGAATGTAATATTCAAGTTTTTATTAAAAGTCCCCAGTATAAAATTAAAAACAAATGCTTGAAAACACAACAGAAAAAATCTTTTTAGTTTTTTTTTGTGTATATTTTCGTAGCTGTGATTGTTATTGTTGCTGTTGTAAATGTGTAACCTAGTATTACAATAAATAATTTTAATGATCATGCACATTATAGTGGAGCGAAAAATCGGAGCTCTGAAATTACAAAATGTTCTCGGGTAAAAAGATTTAGAACAATATAAAAAAATTGCAGGAAACTAAAAGTGTTAAGACAGATTGCAAATAAAGTTTTCAATTTAAAAAGATGTCCTTGTCTAAACTCTGATACATAACATTTAAAAAATGAGCAAGATACGACAACGTTTATATATATTCTAAATAAAGTTTGGCCAAATGGTTTTTCAGTCCACTCTAAAATATATAATATACCACAGATGGCACTAGATTTATTAATTTTGCCCAAGATTTCTGATGAAGAAGAGATTAATGAAGATATTGAAGATGATAATTATGAAGATGCTGATTATATTTATGAAGGTGATGATAATACGGAGGATCCTTGATTTTAATTGTATTTATATATATATATTTAAGTTTGTCTTAAATAAGAACAATATAAAATAAAAAATAAACAATAACAATAAATGCATACAAAATTTTCAATTATTAATGTAGCAATATGTTCAATATTAATTGAATTAATTTTTTTTAAATTTTTTTTTAATTTTTCTGAAATGGCTGTTTGTTTTGTGCTTATAATTATTCATCAATAAAAACATAATATTATTTTATAATGTGAATTTTTTGAGTTAAATTTGTGGAATTGTGGAATTTGGAAATCAAAATCGGATTTTAAAATTCAATTTTTATAATATAAATACATATTAAATATTTATTTCTTTTTTATTTTTAAAAAAATTTTATTTTTTCTAAAAGTACATTAACTAAGTTCTGACTTGCAATTTCATTTACTAATTTATCGCTTTTTATTCCAAAGTTACAGCGAAAATTGTAAGAAAAGATAATTTTTTCCAAAACTCAAAAAAGCTCCTAACGGGTTAAAACAAATTTCTTTTTCCACTTTTTTAAATGGTGGTTTTTTACGCATTAATGAATATCCATTAAAAAAAATTAACAATATTTTGAAATTACGTCTTCCCTGAATTAATCCTCACTTTTCATGCTTTTCAACCCACTGTGCGCCGGTCACCTGTTAGTTTTTCCTTTATAGCTATATCCAGATTTTTTTTTATTTGTTTAAGCCTAGTTCCGCGAAGCCGAGTGGCTTTTCTGCAGATTCTAATTTTGGTTTTGCGGCGACAGACCAAAGCCTCTGGTGGGAATCGAACCCTGGACCCCCGCATGATAGGCGAGCGTGCTACCTACTCACCTACCGGGGCGCTTAAAATCATTTGTCAATTTTGTCAACTTCACTTTAGTTCGGTTGTAAAACGATATTGTTCCTGGTAGCTTCTTTCCAACAGTCTCGACTTCTGGTGTGTTGCGTGTTGTGGAGAGTACTCTGTAGCACTGTGCATTTAAATTGTTTCCAACCTAGTAAACAAGTGTAGTATTTTTGTAAATTCGAGTGTATACCGAAAAAGTGGAGCCTTTTCTTATGTTTTGTTCCGACCACGAATTGTATTGTAGAAATTTTTGGCCCAACTCATAAGACGTGAAAAAATTGTACATTGTAACTTTATGACCTTTTAGGCCCTCGACCAGATGCAATAAAACTCGTTGGCCTTGATTTTTTCTGGAGCAGCTTCAGCAGCTTTCCCAACGAATGGTTGTTTTTTCCAGTCATAGAAAGTTTTTGCGCATACGAGTACCCAAAATTTCTCTCTGGTTTGCTTTGTCTAAATCCACAACCTCCATGGAAACCAGTAACGTAAGGGTTGAAAAGCATTGATAAAATTTCAAACTCATAGCCCACAGATGAGGAATTAGAGTAAATTTATCCGCAGATCTGTTTTGTCGATGACTTCTTGTATAACCGAAGCGAATAATTTTGGTCAAGTACTCCAACGGTTTTTTCAACATAGTTTTTCTGTACAGCTCGTTATTCATATATATTCAATAACATTCAGCTTAGTTGTGAACGCCAGCCAATATCAAAACAGCCAAGTACACACATAAAAAATATTTGCCAACCGAATTGTTCTTAATCGGAACAACTGCATTTTCGATTGTATCAACAAAATTTTCACATCATTTGCAAATTTTCAACTATTATAAAATATTTACTGTTAAGGCAACAGAACTGTTGTAAAAAGTAAAAGGATATTAAAATGTTTTCAAACTTCTATTTAATTAAAACACACACTTTTTTTAATGTGATTGTTTACTTGTTACAATCCAATGAATAATGATTAAATGATTTTCTTTATTATGTTTTTATTTCTTTTTATATTAATAATAATATAAAACCAGAATAAACAAAATATACATACATACATACATGTAGGTTTATTTGTTTTCTCTGTGTTATACTCCGAAAGCATAACACAGCAGAAATCACGAAAACAACCAACAACAATTTCGTGGTATGGTGCTAATGTTTATAACTCAAAACATTCGCTGTATCGGCAATTGTATAGTTCAATGCACAGCGTATGGGCATTGAACTTTAATGTAGTTCCGTGTCAGCGAATGTCTTGTAATTGCACATATTTTGGACAACTTTATTTAGTAGTGACTAAATAAAGTTATCGTGCACCTTATGAATGCAATTATGCTACACTGTAATCATCGTGAACCCGAAAATCGGTTATTAGCATTATCGCAATTCGGTTGGTAATAAATTCGGTAGCCACAATGAATCCGTTCTGTGTGTGTACGCATGAAGCATCGAATTCTTCATGGTCTCCATTCTTTACATTTTCGAAAATGATTTTCTCCATATGCGGTGGAAAAAATATCAAGAAAGCATCCTTGATACTATTCACGCACGATGTTTGCATAGCTGTTCCGCTCCAAATCCTTTTGTCATTTGGGACAACCAGAGGCTCAGTATCAACAAAATCAGCATCGGCATCAACTTCAGCCATTTACACAATACACATAATTGTTATTTTCTTGCTTTGGTTTTGCACTTTGCGTACAATTTTAATACAACTTTTCTATGCCGAGTAGAAAACTACACCAAGCATACCAAATTGGAGTTGTCGAAAACCAACGATCCATGTCTGATATCAAACTTAAATGTAATCTATTTCGGTTCACATATGTGATAAAGAAAAAGTCAAGAAAAAATGGAAACTAGGCTTTAACAGTTTTAAATATAAAAAAAAATTTTAGTTTTCTACACTAAGGTATGACTACGGTTAAGAATTTCTATACATTCCATTACTGTACCTGTTCAGGTCTATAAGATGCAAGCACTACAACAACACACGGTGTTTAATCAATATAAATGGTGTCAAACAAATCTTTGCATAATGAGTGATGACAACAATAAATACGTTAATTTTCCGCGAATTTAATATGTTTGGTTTTTTAGTGAATGCAGTTGTATACGAAAGAGGTTGCATAGCATCCATGTACAAAATAATTGACTTATGTATACCAAGTGACCGCATATTTAACTAAAAAATACCAGGATTAGAAATTTGTTAAAATCTATAATATCAATAGGCCAGACGATTTCTTGAGACCGATGACGGTCTTACCTATCAACCGATTTTAGCAAAAATAGTATTCCTTTTTCGCTGTCCACCATATTAAATACTCATGTATATAATTTCCACAAACACAAACTTTTTTCATATGTACATATTTAACAATATAATTTTATATTTAATACTATAGGTATTGAAAGAAATTTAATTTATTATAAATTTTTCGTGTATTTAAATTTAAAGTCTTTATTTTATTCATAATTTTTAAACGGGCGCCTAGGCGCCAAACAATCAGCTAGTTTATTAATACTTAACGTATGAATGATAACTATCATTAATTATAAGTTTATGAAATAATATACATAATTTGGGATCAAGTTTACTGAAATATTTTTTAATTACTCGAATAATAACAAATTATTCATTCAATTATTTATTATCTCTTAATAGAATTATTGGCTGTAATCTAAAGAAATAAAACCTGATACCGTAATAGCTATAGAAACAAGTAAGAAAATTTTAGTTGGATTATACCAACTATGCAATACTCTATGCCATGCATTTCGAGATATATTATTTTTATATCGATCATAATCAGTAAAGTTACTTAGTTTTCTTAAAAAGATATAGAAAACATATTAGAATATATCAATGCAATATATCTGTTTTTTGATACATTTAAGTTAAGACCGGCAATCAGCTTAATATGGGGACTATGACAAAAAATGGTCACATAGGGTTTATTTTTGAGTTACTGATTATTGGGTCAATCACATATATCGATATCAATGTGATAAGCTTGATTGACCTTACGACCATTTCTGTTGGTTTTTTTATTAGGAATATGACTGAGCATACACAGATATTCACCAGTTTCAATAACCCATGGTTGATAGAAGCTTACGTACTAGATTACATTAAAATAAATTCATATTTGCGACCAGTAATTTAAATACGAGGTGTACAGTGACACACAGATGGACGGACAGATAAAGAGACGGAGGGATGGACATCGCCAATGTGACTCCAAAAGTAATTCTGGATCGATTAGTATAATAAAAAGTGCGTTTATCTCAAATATTTTAGGTAATAAGAAACAGCATCATAAACTCATTATACCCTTGCCACATCGAGGTGACATTTAACTAAATTGGAAAAGTTTCACTAATCTCATTATAAATTGTTAGCCTTGACAACCAAATTTCCCATTTAATTCATCGAAGGTTTGTATACAATTATAAATATGTTCCTCAATGTTAATAGCCCATATAAAAGTATTACGATTGCGTCAATTTTACTTCTTGCTTTATTTCAGTTTGTAATATAATACGTCTACTGAATACGAATGGTAATATTGCCATTCGCCCAATTTTTAGTGTGTCATTGAGCCAAACAACATTCTTCTGTTGTGTGGCACTTTGTGTGGAATGCATGAAATATATTTGTATTTATTGCAAAAAAAAAAAAGGTAAGACACTAAAGAACATAACAAAACATGATGTTATTGATGTTGCCAAATAATATGTGTGTTTTATTTTTCAAATAAGTATTGTTGCATAACATTACTAACTGTTCTTTAACACATTAAGTACAAACAGAACATGTTTTGTAAATTTTATGCTCTAGTTAATTTTTATTTTGTTTAAATATCTGTACATTAGGGCGGGTCGATTTGTAGGGAAGCAAAAAAATCGCTCAATTGACAAGGAAAATCATATTCTAGGGATTAAAATAAGAAACTTTGCCCAAGGAACCATACCTCTAAAACTAGTTCTGATGTTCCGACTTTTGACTTGTCTGTCTGTCTGCCATGGGGCAACCCCATTCCGCCTCATGCAATTGATCTGAAACTTGGCCCATAGTCTTGCTGTGACTACAGATTAACGGGTAGTAACGCAGAGTCACGCATAGTCACGCATAGTCACGGAGTGATCTAAAAGTTATTTACCCTCATCCGGTCGATCTTTTTGAATAACATAACACAGTCAAGGTAGAGGGGGTCGATCATATATTTAGACTCGATTGGGCACTCTAAATGGGTCAAAGTGACACAGACAGACATACAGGTCAAAAGTCGGGACATCAGAATTCATTTTAGTTTTATGGTTCCTCGTGCAAAGTTTCTTATTTTGATCCATAGACTACGATTGTCCTTGTCACTTGGGCGATTTTTGAATCGATCCGCCCTACTGTACAGGCTACATGTATAAGTAGATATTTGTTTTAAATTAAATGAAACAGTCTTACAAGAAAATAAAATAAAGTTGGTGTTCCTTAAATTTTCCCCATGACTGATTTCATGGCAAACCGCACAGTTTTCCGTTAAACTGACTTTTATGCAGTTTTTTTTTTTTTTTTTTTGGAAGTGATCAGATTTTACTTTGGAAATCAGAAAACCTGTACATATTTCGGGACTCGCTTTTCATTATACCCTATACCACTATGTGGTTTGGGTATAATGACTATGTGCTCCTTTTTGTAACAACCAAAAATATTTTACCTAGACACATCTTTAATTATACCGATCGAATCAGAATCACTTTTTGAGTTGATTTAACAATATCCGTCCGTCCGTACGTCCGTCCATCTGTGTGTCCATGTAAACCTTGTAATCAAACTGCAGGTCGCAAATATGAAATACGAAATACGAAATTTGGTATATAAGCTTTTATCGGCCATGGGAAGACCTAGCCCCCATACAAATTACCCCTTTGAAATCGACATAAAGTGCCATAAGATCCAAATTGTCATATAGGTCTTACTCAAATTGGGTTTGTATGCGTTCATTACATCCATTAATGAGTAGTCCAAAAATGATCCCTTTGGTCCCACATAGACTGCTTCCCGATCTTCACTTAAATCTAATAAAAACAAAAATATTGCACTGATTCTTCTCAAATTTGGTTTGTATATATTTTTGCAAAATACAAGGGACTTTACTAAACATGATCAGGATTGATCCATTTTTGGACCTAGTCCCCATATAGATATAGCATCCGATATGAACTTTTTCATATCTACAGCCAAAAAAATTAATAAAAATCCCACTCAAATTTGGTTTTTGCTTATTTTATATGTACAGTTAGTTGGTCCTATGAGAGAGGGCCTCTAAACGTATGGTATAGGGTATCGTATAGTCGGTCTAGACCGACTATAATTTTCTTACTTGTTTTTTAATTCCAATGGTGATATGAAACTCTCAGCCTTCATTCCTTATATAAAATACACTGGAATTTTTAGATTTGAACTCCAATGGATTTTACTATTCTACTCCGCGGTGAGGGATCGAGACCAAAATTTTGTCGTACAGAAGGACTCGCTTTATAAGTAAATTTTAGAATGTCTATACAACTTTTATGCTCAACATTATGACAAAAAAGTTTATTGTTTTGTTTGTGAAAAATTTTGTTGGGACATTGAAAAATAAACACCAACGAAAATTTACACTCTTCAAGTAAAAAGTGTTTTGATATATGGTTATTAAGGTTTTCCAAACTCTTATTGGAATTCCACCAAATTGGAGGGAACATTGGATATAAACGCAACGTGAACTTAATATATACAGTGATGTCCAAAAACATTCGTTCGAATAAATTTCATTAAATAAACTAAAAGGCAACAGCCAGAAAAAACATTTTGTATGAAATAAATAAAGCAGAATTAAAATTAACAGTCAAATCAAATAGTAAAAGCCTTCTTTGAAAACTTAGAACATAAATTTTTTTTTACATAAGTATTCGTACATGCCATAATTTCTTCTTAACTCATTTTTTTTTTATCTGGCAACAAGCTATTTTTACCCGGTCTTGCCCGGGTACCAAAGGCCTTGACTTGAAAGTGGTTCACTATTCTTACCAGGCGCTTGGTACATAGTACGCAATGAATAAATTCCCCAAAATAAATTAACTTCCGCCCGAAAAATTTGTATAGGATTGGGGAATTCGTTCACGATGAAAAAATTCCCCAATGTTTACGTTTTTTAAGCAGTAAATTAATTTTTTACTTCAATTTAAAATTTTTTGATTTTCAAATTGAGAAGTTTTTTTATAAGACGCTATAGCAAAAATGCTTCAAAAACGATCTGCGATTCGATTTAATTTTTTTTTTTTTTTTTTTTTTTGAATCGTTTGAAAATTAAAGGAATCAGAACTTTCAAAATTTGATTTCTGCATTCTATAAGTGCTCATAATTGAGCAGAAACGTCAAACTTTATAGTGTTCTGATTTTTCCATTACTTGGCTATAATATGTAAAAAATATGTAAAAAATATTTCTGATAGTATGGAGCCAATGTGATAAGAACCAGCCTATGTATTAATTTATTTCGGCTAGATTGAGCGTTTGACCCACTGTGAAACATTCAACATCGACTTGAAATAAAAAGTCCTAGTACTCAGACGTATGAGCCATAATAACTCATACGTATACGCGAAACTTTACTCATTCATAAGCAAGTCATTGATAAGCGTAGTTGTATACTAAGATGGAATACTTAGCCATGAGAGCTTGTTAAAAATCAAATTATTAAATACAAGTTCCATCCTAATATTCATGCTTACTCATGTTCTCAACTTTGTTGATTTTGTTGCCATTTTTATTAATAAAACAGGCAATACAAAATTTATGATCTAAACTGACTGTACAGATAATACTCTCAAACGAAGATTTTTATATGGAGTGGAAGCTTAATTTTTTAAGACGTTTAACAGTGAGGCTCTTAGACCTTAAAACAAAAATTATCTTATACTAGCATTTTTGATAAAAATTCATTCACCAAATTTATTTGGTTATTTAAATAAATTATAAGATCGGCTATTAATTAGTTAATTATTCAAAAGACTTTCCTTTTATTATTCTGACTTATTTACTTATAAAGCTGATATCAACTAAAAATGCTATACACTAATATAAGATGTAAGGTGTAGCTACTAATGTGGTGTCATACAATAAACAATAGCGATATCATTGCACATTGTTTGAGTGTTTTCAAATTCTAAAGGATTTATATTTTAGCTTTAACAAAATATGTTTCTGCATACAACAGCATTGATAGGTAATGTTCAACGTATTCTCAAATGACTTTTTATGACAATATTTTTTGACCTAGCAAAAATAAATGGTGAAACGTTAAATTTTTATGCGATGCAATAAAAAATAATTGCTTGCAAACCAAGTTTTAGTTACATTCCGATTTTGTGGTAATTCTAAATCTTTAAACTAAACATAAGACAAGAAAAGTTTTGTTTATTTCTGAGCCTCCAGCAATAAAACACAACAATTTTGTATCTGAAATAATGGCTGGAAAATTACATAGAAATATTGTGCTAGAACACAACAATTTTTTATTTGAAATATTGGCTGAAAAATTACATAAAAATATTGTGTTAGGACTTAACCAGGCTTCACATGAAATGTTTTTACTTTAAATAAAGCAAACTTAACTGAATTAGATTTTATGTACTTGGGAAAACTTTTCAAATAAAACTACTGAAACCGATAAAATCTCTGGGAACATGGCTGAATTATGAAAAACAAGTTTATATGAAAATATTATTACTTTTTCTTATAGTTGTTCTTATTTTGTTAATATAAACTTGCTCAATATATAAATAAAATATGATACAGAGGTTGCATATACATTTTTTGGAGGTGTATAAATAAGAAAAAAAATTAAACTAAAGTAAATTTTATATTATTAAACTTGGACCATTTTAACTAATTAAATTAAAGCTATCATATCTATCGTACATCTACACTAAAATTTTTGCATTATATTTTATTTATTTAATCATCTATTTAAATTGCATTTAAATTAGATTTGAAGCTTCTTGACTTACACGAGTTCAAGGTTTCACTGCCATATCGCTTATAACTTTGAATAATATTTGAATTATGAGGTCCCGAAGGAGGTCAAATTTATAAGCCAACCAATGAGCTTTAAAATTATTTCACGATTTTGGAAATATTAATACAAACCAGCAGAATATTTAAATAAATTTCATAAGTCGTAAATTTTTAAATGAAGTTCAATAAATTTCATTATAAATATTTGCTGAACACATTGAAGATATATGACTTGGTTTGTTAATATACATACCTTAAGGTATGCTGATCAATTGTAGCCAATTCATAATTTAATACAAAGCACACAGAGCATTGTACATACAGTTTTAAATTTTAAGCTTCAATATGTATTTTATGTATGTGATAGCAGCAAGTTTAAATGAAATTTGCTCAAAAAAAAAAAAAAAAAAAAAAAATTGCCGAATGGTGTACATCTCTAAATAAATGTATATATATATACATAAATATATTTCAAAATCATTGGGCCAAAAGACACCATATTCCGCTTATGAGTTTCAAATATAAAAAAAATGTTTTGAGGAAAACGCCCTAATCTTGGCCCAAAATAGCAGAAATGGCGAACGATGTATTTCGATCCGAAAGTATACTGCATTGAAAAATATTATTTTAAAGCGACCTTTTATATTTTGATAAAAATGAGAATTACATTGTTGTAGCCAAACTTATCTCATAATAGTAAATCATATTTTTATCATGCTAAAAGTATCGTGGCTCTGAATAACATTGGACTTTTATAACCCAATTGGATGCATGATTTTCAACTCCGAGGTTCTGCCTAAGCAAGACGATTTCTTATGACATATTGTACACCTTCAATCACCAACAGATTTTGAAAAAATATAGCATTTGAAAGGTATTTCCTCGAAGATGTTCACTATATTTTGATATCTATACTAATATTATAAAGAGGTAGTGGGTGTTTGTTTGTTTGTAGGATGTAATCTCCGTAACTACTCATCTGCTCTTCCTGAAATTTTCACAGAATCTTACTGCGGATATGGGAAGTGCTACAGGCTATACTTTTTTGAATATTTTTAGTGGGCGTGGCACCTCCCACACAAAGTAAATTTTCAATACAATATACTATATATTGAATACTATGATAGGGAGAGCTTTGCAAATTTGTGTGAGGTCACCTATTGTTAATATAAGTAGCTTCGCCGGAAATGGGCAGGATCGGATAAGTGGGCGTGGTACCCCCATACAAGTAATAGTTCAATATTATATATCTCAAGTACTGTGATAGAGAGAGCTTTTCAAATTTGTCTGATGTCACCCATTATTAATGTGAGCAGTCGAACAAAAATTGGGCAGTATCGGATCAATAGGCGTGGCACCTGCCATTCAAATTAAATGTAAAATGCCATATATCTGGAGTACTGTTATAGTGAGAGTCGTGGGATTTTGTGTGAGCCCATAAGTTATTCATGCGATTAGTTATAGAAAATGGGCGTGATCGGGCGTGATATCATATAATTGGTGTACTAACAAAGGGAAGCTTTGGCACTTTGCACAACACCATCAGATCTTAATATGATTAGTCGGACAAAAAATTGGCGGGTTCACACCAATGGGCGTGGCACTCCCCATGCAAAGTAACTATTTAATGTCAAATATCTGGAGTACTGTAAAAGAGAGCTTCGCAGATATCTTATATCATATAACAGGTGTACTATAAAAGGGAAAGACTCGACATTTGGCACGAGTCCATCAGATATTAATTGGGCGTGGCACTTCCTATACAAAAAAGTACATTAGTTATCAATGTGATTTGTCGTGGAAAATATATCGCCAAAATCAAAAATCGCCAAACCCAAAAATCGCGAAAAATAAAAATCGCCCAAAAACAAAAATCTTCAAAATCAAATGGGCAAAATCAAAAATCGCTAAGAAGAAACATTTCCAAATGATATTTTAAGTTCAAGGCCAATAGCTAAGTGTTGCCGGATCTAATTTGGAAAGTCCGTGTTCTTCTCATGGACAGCTACATGTACCTCCAGGGTAGGAACGCCGAAAAATCTGATAATTGTTTTAACGAATGAAAAAACAAAAAACATTGTATATCAGCATCAGCAAGCATTGAAATAAAAAAATCTATACTTATAATCTATACCAACATAATAGAGTTAATGAGAGCCTTGGGACTTTGCTTGAGCCCTTTCATTACGATTTGTAGGGGGAGGAGGTAGCGAAGCACACCGTGTTACATCTAGTAGCACAATAAAGAGCTAATGTGTATTTGTATGTTTGTAGAAGGTAATCTCCGTAACTGCTCATCCGATCTTCCTGAAATTTTCACAGAGTCTTACTGCGGATTGGAAAGTGATACAGGCTGTATTTCTTTAAATCTATATATATAAAATTCATTTTCTGTTTGTTTGTTTGTTTGTTTGTTTGTTTGTTTGTTTGACCGCTATACAAATTTTTATTTTTCAACGGATTTTCCTGAAATTTCGTAAACACGATCTATATACCCCAGGAAAGGTCGCCATATACATTTTACCGGCCACGCCTACTTTTACGCCCACTTTTTAATTAAAATTCATTTTCTGTTTTATTCATATTTGTTCACTATACAAATT
Source organism: Cordilura impudica (assembly GCA_963682025.1). Taxonomy (NCBI): domain Eukaryota; kingdom Metazoa; phylum Arthropoda; class Insecta; order Diptera; family Scathophagidae; genus Cordilura; species Cordilura impudica. Next base: position 281,435,404 of record OY821517.1, on the reverse strand, counting down.
TTTATTTGTTAACAGATTTCTCTGAAATTCGGTATACACGATCCCTGTACTCCAGCTAAGGTCGCCATATACTTTCTATCGACCACGCCTACTTTTACGCCCACTTTTTATATACAATTCATTTTCTGCTTTTTGGTATATTTGTTCGGTATACAAATTTTTATTTTTCAACGCATTTCTCTGAAATTTGGTACACACGATCTTTGTACCTCAGGCCAGGTCACCGGGTAATTCTTGAGGCCACACCTAATTTTACGTCCACTTTTTGTATACAATTCGTTTTCTGTTTTTTGGTATATTTGTTTGCTATACAAATTTTTGTTTTTCAACGGAATTCTCTGAAATTTGGTACACACGACCTCTGTACTCCACCTAAGGGCGCCATATGCTTCATGCCTGCTACGCCTACTTTAACGCCCACTTTTTGTATACAATTCATTTTGTTTTTTGGTATATTTTTTCGCTATACAAATTTTTATTTTTCAACCGATTTCTCTGAATTTTGGTACACACGATCTCTCTCCTCCAGGGAAAGTCGACATATTCTTCATACCGGTTACGCCTACTATTACGCCCACTTTTTCTATACAATTCATATTCTGTTTTTGGTACATTTTTTCGCTACACAATTTTTTAACGGATTTCTCTGAAATTTGTTACACACGATCTCTGTACTCCAGAGAGGTCGCCATATGATTTTTGCCGGTCACGCCTACTTCTACGCCCGCTTTTTATACAAAATTAATTTTCTGTTTTTTGTATATTTGTTCACTATAGAAATTTTTATTTTTCAAAGGATGTCTAAAATTTGGTCACACGATCTCTATACTACAGGGAAGGTCACCATATGCTTCCTACAGGCCACGCCTACTTTGCGCCAACTTCTATGTATATAAAACTTATTTTTTCCTTTTATTTCTTTTTTATTTGATTGCTATAAAAACTTTTATTTTTCAATGGCTTTCTTCGAAATTTAGTACATATTCCAGGGATTTTTACCGACCACGCCTACTTTTACGCCCAATTTTCTTATAAAATTCCTATTTTGTTGTGTGGTATATTTCTTCCCTTACAAATTTGTTCTTTTCAATGGATTTCTCTGAAATTTGGGTTACACGGAAATAACTACACGGTGAACAATTTCCCCAAACTTAAAAAAAGGTACCCAAAATAAATTAACAAATTCTCCATTTTTTTTTAATGGAAATAAAAAATGAATTTACTCCCCAAATTCATTCTTAAATTTTTACATATTTTTATTTAATGAATTTTGATAAATATTTATTTTAGTAAAATGAGTATTTTTTTCAAAATAAGTTGGCAACAGCTGCGCGGCAGCACGCGGCGCGCGACCGCTGACTCGGACGCGACGGATGCGCACGCGACGCGCTCTCGGAACACGGCTCAGCTAAAATATCGCAATCTCCAAAAAAATATGTTTTAGGAATTAAAATAAGTTAACGAGAACTAAGCGGCAGCGCGGGTAGTAGCTGCGAGGAAGCGGCGCGAGGCGCGCGGACGCGGACGCGACGGATGCGGACGCGACGCGCTCGCGGAACACAGCTTAGTGAAATGTCGTATGATAAATTTTATCTACGTATGTGAAATAATTACCTGTTGATCAAAATAGGCCACACATATACTATAAGCAGTTGCTTGAATTTGACGTCTCTGCTCAATGATGATCACTTATTGAATGAATTAATTCAATTTTTAAAAGTTTTGATTCCTTTAATTTGCGGCCCATTCCGTTATATTTGATGTTTATAAATAAACTGAAAAAAAAAAACTTAAAGCGGCTTCGCACCTTATTTTTGAAGCATTTTTGCTGCAGCATCTTATAAAAAACTTCTAAAGTAAAAAACCAAAAACTTTTTAATTGAAATAGAAAATGAATTTACTGCCCATACAAATTTTTGGGGGAAAGTTCATTTTATTGGGGAATTTGCTAATTGGGGACTAAGTACCTGGTAAGCATAGTGAACCATTTTTCAAGTCAAAGGCCTTTTCATCCCGGGCAAGACCGGGTAAAAACAGCTAGTACAAAATAAATTTTTAATATCATATATATTAAGTATTTTGATAGAGAGAGCTTTGCAAATTTGTCTCTGGTCATCTATTATTAACGTGAGTAGTCAGACAAAAGAAATGGGCGGGATTGGAAAAATGCGCGTGGCACCCCATTGAAACTTATCATTAAACGTGATATATCTGAATTACTGTAATAGTGAGAGCCTTGGGACTTTGCGTGAGCACTTTCATTACGATTCCAGGAGGAGGGGGTAGCGAAGCACACCGGGTTACGTATAGTATATATATATATACGTATATATCTGTGGTCACAAGCATTAACCGCTTAAGTCGAAAATCATGCTTTTGAGAAAAATTACTTTTTATATAAATGTAATGTGGCTTCATTACGACTTAGGTCAGTATGTTTTCATTAATAACTTTTTAATAAACAGTGTTAGAGAAATTGGGATATCACGTGGAATTAAAGTGTTCTTAGTGGAACATGACAGCAAAGATAACCTAAATCGTCAAATACCATGCTTTTGAGAAAAATTAATTTTTAATTAATGTAATGGGGTTTCATTACGACTTAGGTCAGTATGTTTTCATTAATAACTTTTTACTAAACAGTGTTAGAGAAATGGGGATTTCACGTAAATATAAAACATTTTTGGCAGGATATGATAGCATACATAACTCAAATTGTTCTTAAGTCGACTTAGGCGGTTATCGCTTGTAACCACAAATATATAAGGGTGGCCCTTCATCAAATGATGAAAAAAAAGTGTTCAAACTCTCGGTTTCACCCCCCTAGAAATATGCGAATAGCAAAAAAGTAAGAAATACAAAGTTTTAAGCCAATCAAAAAACATTTAGAGGAGGCTCAACGCGATTGAAAATTTCAAGTGTGTTTTATATGGGGAAAATATGACTTTCTTTCAGATTTTACGAAAATTTCGTTCTATATTTAAATTTTTCTGACACACTGTTTCGTAATTCGGGATGACTATTAAATTATTTTTCCAAAAGCTATAAAACTTCAAAACCTAATAAAAAATCGCCAAGAAATAGCAAATGCCCGACACCACTTTTGTGCCAAAAAAAACTAGGTCAAGAAATTTGGTGGCATTTTTTTCAACTTTAGTCTCTATCCCTCTAAGTACTCAGATATGATACATTGTTTTCTTACCGCCTTGTTAACCTATAAAGCATTGAGATCGAAATGGAAATTTTTTTGATAAAATTTCGAAAACTCCTTTTCAAGTTTTGAAAAATTTTCTTACACAAAATTTTAAAAAAATTGATCTAGCTCTTTAAGGTCTTGTTCAATACATATAAGAAATTTACTGTGTGAATTTATAGGTAAGCCCCTATGCCTGAATTTTTTGGCAAGGATTTTATTTTTGCGGATTTCGAGAAAAATGCGATTTTTGTAAAATATTCTGTAAATGTACTATTTCTAAATACTTTGCATCAAACATTCATCACTTGTCTACTTTTAAATGTTATATTTTATCTTAATAGCCTAGGGTTTCGGAAAAATATAATATGACCCCATTAACCCTTTTGGAATTGACCCCAAGCTAATAAAAAACTATTTGTTAAAAAAAATTCAAGTATTTTGAAAGTGCTATTGAATTTTTAAATGCGATGCTTAAAATATAATAACCATATGTGTAGAACTTCCGTTCCTAAAATTTGGGATAAAGCCGAGAATGCTAACCCATTATTTGCCAAGGCCAGCTTTGGATTTTAAGATATTATTAAATAAAAATTGCGGAAAACGACTTTTTATGTTAAACTCGATGAAACCCCTATTTCGAATTTAAGGAAAATAATTCGGTTATTTTATATTTATTTAAGGTTTCAGTGCTGCTGGGATAACAGTAATCAATTGTGATATAACTTTGGTGCAATTATCTGCTTGTTGCTCGCGAATATAACCAATTTTGTTATAAAATTATTTTATGTAAAAAAACCATCTTTTTTTTTTCTAAGTAAAATAAGAGGACCCACAAATAACCCAAAGCTAATATAAAACAATTTATTCAAAAGAATATGAAATACAAAATTAATTCTATTTGTTTTGGTGTATTTAAAGATGATTTAGTATGCGATTCAAATTGTTTTCTGTAACCACTTACGACTTGCAGTAGTATTGCTTTTCTTTAATTTTATATTATTATATTAATTTTATATTTCATATTCTTTTAAATAAAATATCTTTTGTTAGGTTTGCGTCATTTGTGGATCTTCTTATTTTATTGAAAAAAATGTAGATAGTTTTTATACATAAAATAATTTTATAACAAAATTGGTTAAAAGTAGTTTTAATTTATATTCGCGAGCAATAAGCAGATAACTGCACCAAAGATATATCACAATGGATTATTTTGATCTCAGGAGCCCTGAAGCCTTAAATGAATAAAAAACAAGTAAGAAAATTATAGTCGGTCTAGACTGACTATACGATACCCTATACCATGCGTTTAGAAACCCTATCTCTTAGGCCCAACTAACTGGACATTGAAAATAAGCAAAAACCAAATTTGAGTGGGATTTTTATTAATTTTTTTGGCTGCAGATATGAAAAAGTTCATATCGGATGCTATATCTATAAAGGAACTAGGTCCAAAAATGGACCGATCCTGATCATGTTTGGCAAAGTCTCTTGTATTTTGCAAAAATATGTACAAACAAAATTTGAGATGAATCAGTGCAATATTTTTGTATTTTAATAGATTTAAGTGAAGATCGGGAAGCAGCTCTATATGGGGTCAAAGGGATCATTTTTGGACTACTCATTAGTGGATGTAATGAACGCATACAAACCCAATTTGAGTAAGATCTATATGACAATTTGGATCTTATGGCAATTTATGTCTATTTCATATGGGTAATTTGTATGGGGGCTAGGTCTGAACATGGGCCGATTCTCACCAATTTCAATAGCGTTCATCCCATGGCCGATAGAAGCTTATATACCAAATTTCATCAAAATATATTCATATTTGCGACCTGCAGTTTGATTACAAGCTTTACATGGACACACAGACGGACGGACGGACGGACGGACGGACATTGTTAAATCAACTCAGAAAGTGATTCTGATTCGATCGGTATAATTAAAGATGGGTCTAGGTCAAATATTTTTGGTTGTTACAAACAGCAGCACAAAGTCATTATACCCAAACCACATAGTGGTATAGGGTATAATAACCGAATTAGTTTTCTTAAATTCGAAATAGTGGTCTCATCAAGTTTAATAGAAAAACTCGTTTTCCGTAATTTTTATTTAAAAATATCTTAAAATCAAAAGCTGGCCTTGGCGTATAATGGGTTAACGTTGTCGGATTTATCCCAAATTTTAGGAACGGAAGTTCTACACATTTGGTTATTATATTTTGAGCATCTCATCTAAAAATTCAACAGCACTTACAAAATATTTGAATTTTTTGAATAAATTGTCTTTTATTCGCTTGGGGTCAATGTGTGACCCCAATTCCAAAAGGGTTAATGTGGTCTTATTATTATTTCTTTCCGAAACCCTAGGCTAGTAAGATAATACATAACATTTAAAAGTAGACAAGTAATGAATTTTTGATACAAAGTATTTAGAAATAGTACATTTACAAAATATTTTACAAAAATCCCATTTTTCTCGAAATTCGGAAAAATAAAATCCCTGCCAAAAAAATTCTGACGAAGGGATTTGCCTAAAAATTCACACAGTTAATGTCCAACATGCACTTAACAAGACCTTAAAGAGCTAGATCAATCTTTTTAAATTTTGTTTAAAAAATTTTTCAAAACATGAAAAAGAAGTTTTTCAAAATTTTATCAAAAAAATGTTCCATTTTCGGTTTGTCGGAAAAGTAAAATCATAGGACGAAGTTTTCGTAAAATCTGAAAAAAGTCATATTTTCCCAATATAAACACACTTGAAATTTTCAGTCGCGTTGAGCCAACTCTAAATGTTTTTTGATTGGCCAAAAACTTTGTATTTCTCTTTTTTTTTTTTTTGCTATTCGCATATTTCAATTGGGTGCGACCGAGAGTTTGAACACTTTTTTTATTACGGGCCACCCTAATATATGAAAAAAAATTTTGAGGTGCGCGGGTCGGATTATTGTGACGCTGGATCTGAAACATTAGTGCACATATTTTGAGCCAAATTGGACACTGCCTTCTGGACGCGCATTGAGTTCAAATTTCAAATGTGAATTTATATCAAAAAATTATCAAAAAAAAAAAATTTTTTTTACAAAAATTTTGTATTAATAATTGGGTTTCAATTAAATTAATTAATAAACCATAATATAGGGTAAATTATATTTCTAAAAAAAAAATATTATCGATTGAAAAACAGCCAAGTTATATCAAGTTCCCCAGGCAATAAATGCGGCACATACCGCTTGATTAAGAAAATCGAGCTCACATTTTGAAGGACATTCAAATAATTTACAGCAACAATATTTCTGCATTCTCTTGATCCCAAAATAATCTTATGTAAAGTAGTTTGCATCTTGTCTATTGTTATGCCGTTCTGAATTAATGTCAAAACGAAACGTATTTTTTAGCACTATTTCAAAATCTCCAATTTTGCTTTTTCAAAAATTTTGTTCAAGAAATTTTCCGAAATCAACGATTGGACTTTAACGTCTTATTAAAACGATATATGTGATTAAAAGTGCCAAATATTATAGGTATCTTGTTCTTAATTTGGCAAGGGTAGCGTTTTTTCTTCAGCGGATACGAAGACAAATGTGTTTTTCACACTTTTTCAACTTTCTGGTGTTTTCATATGTCAAATATCTTTTGTCAAAATATTATACTACTTGATACAAGTTATCAATCCTGCAAACTAAGGTTAAATTGAAACACTATAAATTGTCCCCGTTAAGCTCAAAGGTTAAATATAAGGATACTTAAATTTTTTTAAAACAAAATATCGAAATAATATATATTTGTGGAAGGATTTCGATAAAAGGTGTTGATAATATTTTAATAATTCTAAACAATAATATTCCGGACTAATTTTCTGAAATTAATCCATGGGGTACTCTTGATGCAAATTGACTCTATTCAACCTTAATTTACAGGATTGAGAACTTATATCAAGTAGTGCTGAAATTCCATAAAAAAAAAAGATGAGTGTCGCCCTAATACATATTATAATTTTATCCGAAGGGCGCTAGAAAAAAAATAAATTATCCGATATGAATATTTTTATATTAATGAACACTTCGATTATGTAAAAAAAAAAAATTAGAGACGCCTCAACGCGACGGAAGGTTTTAAGTGTGTTTATATGAAGAAAATATTATTATTTTTTTTTTTTCAGATTTTAACGAAAATTTTGGTTTATAGTCTAATTTTTTCGACAAGTTGTTATATGAATCGATATCACTACTAAATTATCTTCTCAAAAAGCTAACTTTAAAATCAAATAAAATCTCGCCAAGAAATAACAAATGCCCCTGACCACTTTAGTGCCAAAAAACTCTAGCTTATTAAATGTGATGAATATTAATTCAACTTTAACAAATTGATTAGAGCTACATTTTTTTTTATCTCTATACCTTTAAGTACTCAGATAAAAAGTATTGTTTTATTGGGACGTTGCACATTGGGTTCAAATGTTCCCATAGTGGGAATTAATTGAAATATTAGAATTAAGTTTTTGTCAGAAACTTTTTTTTTTGTTTGAAACTAGATAAAATTCTACATCACCGTGTGAAATTTCAGCCATCTATGTTGTATACTTACCCCGTGGAGAGGTGTCAAAGTCAGCAAATTAATGTTGTTTACGCAAAAAGTAGAAAAATTTAAATTCTTTATGATTCAAGTGCTTATGTTTCTATTAAATCTTTAAAAAAGAGGAACTTTTATAATGGAACCTTGAACTTCAGGTACCTTAAGATATAGAAAAAAATTTTTTTTATAAAAATTATGTGTAACTATTTTTAGTAATTTTTTTAAAAAACGTCCACATTTTATAAACCGCACTTAGTAAGTTATAGCTGGGTTCCGACTTGTGAATTTAAAAAAAGTATAGGACAATGCAGAGCCTTTTTTTATTGTCGTTTTTGTAAAAAAAAGTCTGGTTGTCAAGTCCAGTAAGTGTGTTGTTTGTTTTTAAATATCACCTTTTTCACGTTTATTTATTATTTTATATCTTTTGATTCCAAAGTTAAAGTTTAAATAGTGAATTTAGAACTTTTTTGCCGAAAAAGAAAAAAGCGCCTAACAGGTTAAAAAAATTTTTTTTTCCATTTTTTTTATCTTACATGCTATGTTGTTACGTATCTATGATTAATCGTCAATGAAAACCCAAAATATTTATAAACTACGGCTTCCTTGCATTAATAGCCACTTTGAGTACAATCGAACCCACTGTGCGTTAATAACCTATTGCGAAATAAGACCAAATATGGAAAAAATTTTAATAAAATTTTGAAAAGTCCTTTTTCAAGTTTTATAAAATTTAAAAAAATGGATCTGGCACTTAAGATTTTTGTTAAATATACGCTAGAGATTAACTCTGTGAATTTTTAAGTAAATTCTTCAGTCAGACTTTTTTTATAAACAAATTTTTTTTGGAGATTTCGAGAAAAATTAATTTCTTGTGAAATATTCGGTAAATGTACTCTTTCTAAATACTTTGTATCTAAAATTTATCAGTTTTCTACTTCTAAATGTTATATTTTATCTTAATAGTCTAGGGTTTCTGAAAAAAATAATATGACCACATTTACCCTTTTGGACTTGGGGTCGCATATGACCCCAAGCTAGTGAAAGACAATTTATTAAAAAAATAAAATAAAATATAATGTAAGTGCTGTTGAATTTTTAGATGAGAAATTTAAAATATAATAACCAAATGTGCAAATCTTCCATGGTAAAAATGTGGAGCAAATCGAACAACGTTAACCCATTCCTTTTCGAGGCCAAATTTTAAATTTTGACATATTAAAAAAAATTAATTGTTCTAGTAAACCAGATGAAACACTTACTATGGGTTGGGAAACAAAATTGTGCTATGTTTTACGAAAACTTACCCTTATGTGCTCCTAGAATTAAAATGTGCTACTATGGTTAAACACACTTGGAATTTTCAGTCGCGTTGAGGCACCTCCAAATTTATTTTGATTGATCCCAAACTTTGTATTTCTCAGTTGTTTTACTACTCGCACATTTCCAGGGGATGAGACCGAGAGTTGGAGCACTTTTTATTAAAGGTAACATTAACGCACACTGTATATTACGGGTCTGCTCACTCGCAGATGAAAATATTTATTAGTGTCATTTACAATTTTTGAAAAAAAATCACCATACAATAAATACTGAACTTTCACATGTTTTTCACCAAAAAAAAAAAAGAAATTAAACAAAACAATGCGATTTTGATTTTTATTATAATGCTTCTTTCGATCGATGTTGGAACCCAAAACACCTTTCCCTAACTCGTGGTATGATGTACTGATATGCATTAATTCAATTTTATATATGGGTTAGTTGTATAATTAAGTGAATTTATATTATAAACCAAAACAATAACATTTAAACCATTCTCATGATTGTCAGTCTTTAAAAAAACATATGATAAAATTTACTCCAAAAATTTTCACATTCATTAGATTATCGTTATGTAGTCTCCAAAAGCCATTATATTCATTGGCTTTGTGTAGTCTTAAACACTCATTGATATAAAAAATTTGCATGAATAATGCTGACTTTTTTTACACCCTCCACAGCAATGTGCAGAGGGTATATTTAAGTCTGTCGTTCTGTTTTTAATAAATAGAAAAAAAAAATCTGTACCCCATAAAGTCCTTATCTCAAACGATCTTACCCTCAATAGCTCGGCTGTGTAGCGCATTTAAATGTTGCTATTTAAAATCATCAAAACTAGCTAATAGGTCCCAAGATATCAATGAAAATATAAGAAAACTATTGAATAAATATGCATTTTCTGTGTATTTATTGCTGCTATCCTAAATTTTGTATAAAGTGTTCATCAGAAGAAAAGCAACCAAAATCACTATTGACCTTTGTTGTATTTTAAAGCATGTTATTTTTGTTTTTCCAAAATCTTTTTTTTCATTCCTTACTCTTTATAACATTACAAATAAAAAGACAAAACTAAAATTGTAAACTATTTTTTTGCAAAAGAACTCAAAATGGCACTATTCCAGTTGGACATGCTTTTGTTTTAATATTATACAATATTTAGTGAAGAACCCGTTGTTCTTTATAGCTTCGTGGCATCTACGTGGCATTCATTTAATGAGGTGTTTGATAATATTGACTGGAATGATTTTCCACTTATTTTCCAACGCTTCTTTTAAATTTTGTTTAGAAGTGAAAGCCCGTCGAGCTATTCGCCGCCTAATACGCAAAACCTAATAAGTTTTAAAATAAATCTGCTTAAACAGAGAAGAGGAAAACCAAACAACACAGATGTACAAGACAGATTAAAGAGGATAAGCAAAATAATAAAAGTGGCTTGTAAAGATTCTATGAATAACTACTACTATGATAATATCAGCAATTTTCATCAAGATCCTAAAAAGTGTTGGAGGTTTTTGAATGAGGCTTTGGGAAGAAATGCTAAAAAGCAAATCAATTTAAAAGATTCAAATGATATTTGAATTACTGATGATGTAGCAAAATGTGAAAGGTTGAATCACTGTTTTTTACAAGTTCCTAATAAAATCAGGCAGCAAATACACTATTCCTCTGTGGACACGTGCAATAGTCTTATAACACTAAGATATCATAACAATTCTTTTAATTTTGTTAGTACGACATTAGATGAAATTTTACAGATTATTTCAGATCTCTCCGTTACAAAGAGTCCTGGTCATGACAATTTTGTCAAACGTCTGAATATCCAAGTATTTTGAAAATGTCTAAAGTTGTGCCAATACCAAAAGAGTTGAATGCTAACAGAGAAGACATGTATAGACCTATTTCTCTTCTACCAGTAATTGATAAAATTTTTGAAAAAATAATTCATAGGCAGTTATTAACATATTTGGAAAATAATAATCTTCTTTACTATTGCCAATATGGCTTTAGAAAGGGAAGCGGAACTGAAAATGCTGTTTTAAATGTGGTGAATTATATATGTCAAGGATAAGATGATGGTTTTAGTGGCGTAGCTGGTATTTTCTTTGACTTTCCTAAGGCTTTTTATCTCGTTGACCATGAAATCATGGTTCAGAAACTTCAGTATTATGGAATACAAGGCAGAGAACTTAAACTTTTTAAAAGCTATCTGTCTAATAGAAAGCAGTTTGCTGAGATAAACAATTGTCAAAGTCTCCTTTGTTGTGTTGAACATGGCGTACCTCAGGGTAGTGTCTTGGGACCACTTTTGTTTATAATATATTCTAATGATATTGTTAATCTTGGGCTCTATGGTAAAATTATGTTATATGCTGATGATATTTCGTTATTTTATCCATATAAACATGACGCTGCTTTAAAAGCATATATCGAAAGAGATGCTGCATATTCAAGGCTTAACAAATTGGTAATAAATACGAAGAAAACTAAACTTCTTAGATTTAGACCTTACTGGCGTAATAATGCTCCAAGGTTCAGTGTCTTTGTGGATGGCGAAGAAATATTGGAAAGTGAGTCAATAAAATAGTTAATAGGAGTTAACCTGCAATACAATTTATCGTGGAAAGTGCATATACTGGAATTGAAGTCAAAAATATTCCCAGTTATTGGTTTGCTATATAAGTTTAAAAATAAATTTAATAAGGAAACTAAACTTCTTATTTATCAAGCTTTAATTCAAAGTCATTTCAACTACATGGTATTAATATATGGCTATAAAAATAATACTGAACTAAAGTCGTTGCAAAGAACACAAAATAAGGCGCTGAAAACAATATACAATTTACCGATTTTATACGCGACATTATCATTATACAAAGATATAAGCAAGAACATTTTGCCAGTTAATGGATTATACAAAATGCAAGTATTAACCTTTGTTTTTAAGTCATTGCAGAACATTGGACATAATACAATTACTTTTATGAGAAACCAAACTAGATTCAATACCAGAAATGGTTCGAACTTAAGAGTATCTAGATGTAGGTTAGAAACCACGAAACAGAGAATCGAATATATTGGTGTTTCTGAATATAACAACTCACCTGAAACATTAAAAAATATGCAAAGAATTTCAATTTTTAAGACAAATTTAAAAAAATACTTATTACAAAATCTTGAAATGCTTCTTATGCAAATCTATACTGATATTATAAAGGGGTAATGTGTGTTTGTTTGTTTGTTTGTTTATTTGTTTATTTGTTTGTTTGTTTGTAGGAGGTAATCTCCGTAACTACTGGTCTGATCTTCCTGAAATTTTCACAGAGTATTACTGCGGATATGGGAAGTGCTATAGGCTATAACTTTTTTAAATATTTAATGTGAGTAGTTTAATAAAAATTGGGCGGGAGGGATTAGTGGTCGTGGCAGCTCTTATATAAAAAATATGAAGTACTACGAAAGCGACAGCCTTTTGACAAGTACATTAGTTATAGATGTGATTTGTCGTGGAAAATATACCGCCAAAATCAAAAATCGCCAAACCCAAAAATCGCGAAAAATAAAAATCGCCCAAAAACAAAAATCTTCATAATCAAAAATGGGCAAAATCAAAACTCGCTAAAAAGAAAAGTTGCCAAATGATATTTTAGGTTCAAGGCCAATAGTTAAGTGTTGCCAGATCAAAATTGGAAATCCATGTTCTTCTCATGGGAAGCTACATGCACGTCCAGGGTAGGAACGCCGAAAGATCTGATAATTGTTGTACCGAATGAAAAAACAAAAAACACTGTATATCAGCAAGTATCGAAATAAAAGAATCTATACTAAGGTAATATAGAGTTAATGTGTATTTCTTTATTTGTTTGTTTGTTTGTAGGGGATAATCTCCGTAACTACTCATCTGATCTTCCTGAAATTTGCACAAAGTCTTACTGGGGATATCGGAAGTGCAACAGGCTATTTTTTTTTTAAATATTTTTGTGGGCGTGCCATCTCTCATACAAAGTAAATTTTTAATATCATATATATTAAGTACTATGATAGAGAGAGCTTTGCAAATTTGTCTCAGGTCATCTACTGTTAACGTGAGTAGTCAGAAAAAAAAAGGACGGGATTGGACAAATGCGCGTGGCACCCCCATACAAACTTAATATTAAATGTGATATATCTGAATTACTGTAATAGTGAGAGCCTTGGGACTTTGCGTGAGCCTTTTTATTACGATTCGGAGGAGGGGGTAGCGAAGCACACCGGGTTACATCTAGTATTAAATAATATATATTAAAAAAAAAATATATTATTAATTTTATACTGATCTTATATTGTAAACTTAGTTAGTTAATTTACTATGTGAACTTATGCCAACTCGCCTCAAAAATGTCATATGACGCAGAGGCAACATAAATTGTAAAACAAAGTAATGAAATAAATTAATAAACTAATAAAAAAAAAAATGCCAAATAAGTTCTCAGTTATCAAGTGGTTGAACCCCAATTTCAGCGAGCCGCTCTTTGAACTGCTTCCAAGAATTATTCGTGTCGTTGTCGCGTTGAAATAGCCAATGAAGCGGCATATCCCACTCAGAGTGTGGTATCATAATATTAGGCAAAATGTAACTATATTTAAATCTGTCCACTAATCCATCGATTTCGTGGTAGCGTCCAATGCCAAAACCAGAGAAGCGTGTCCAAATCATAATTGATCCGCTGCCATGCTTCACAGTTGGCTTGCAGTAGAATGGGTTTAACTAATCTCATTTCTTGCGGCGAACAGTGCACATTCCACCAGAGTTAAAAAAAATTAAATCTTCACAAATCTAAAACAGTTTTCCATTTTTCAGGTGTTCATTTTTGATATTTTTGCGCAAAATGAAGCCTAGAAATACTGATATGCAAAGCATTTTATCGAAATAGAATTAAAATAAATAAGATCTACCTATTTGCCAAATATTTCTTAGTGAACAGTGGTTTTTTGCTGGCCTGAAGCTTCCAAAACCTGCTTCTAATGTTCGGCGACGAACAGTCGTTGAACTTCTATTTAAATTTAACTCATCTAAAACAGATTTTGATGATTTAAATGGGTATTTTTGCACAATTTGTACAATGTGACGGTCTGTCCTTTCAACTGTCTTCCGTGGTGCTACTCCCAAATGCAATGTTTATACAGATTTTGTTGTTTTATATTTTTTTTATAAGCCGATATATTATAGATTTATTAATATTATGCTTTTTAGCTAGTTCTGTGTGACTCTTTCCATTAAAAAAATCCTTTATTATATCATTGTTTAAGATTTCGGAGTATTTATCACGAGCCATGACGATTTTATACCCTATACCACTATGTGGTTTGGGTATAATGACTTTGTGCTGCTGTTTGCAACTACCAAAAATATTTGACCTAGACCCATCTTTTATTATACCGATCGAATCAGAATCACTAACTGATTCGATTTACGATATCCGTCCGTCCGTCCGTCCGTCCGACTGTGTGTCCATGTAAACCTTTTAATCCAACTACAGATCGCAAATATGAATATATTTTGATGAAATTTGATGTATAAGCTTTTGTCGATCATAGGATGAATGCTGTTGAAATTGGTGGGAATCGGTCCTTGTTCAGACCTAGCCCCCATACAAATGACCCCTATGAAATCGACATAAATTGCCATAAGATCCAAATTGTCATATAGATCATACTCAAATTGGGTTTGTATGCGTTTATTATATCTACTCATGAGTAGTCCAAAAATGACAAATGTTAGTCATAGGCCCCATATAGAGCTGCTTCCCGATCTGCACTTAAATCTATCAAAAAACAAAAATATTGCACCTATTCTTCTCAAATTTTGTTTGTATATATTTTTTCAATTTACAAGAGACTTTACCAAACACAGTCAAGATCGGTCCATTTTTGGACCTAGTCCCCATATAGGTATAACATCCGATATGAACTTTTTCATCTCTGCAGTCAAAAAAATTAATAAAAATCCCACTCAAAATTGGTGTATGCTTATTTTCTATGTCCAGTTAGTTGGGCCTATGAGATAGGGTCACTAAACGCATGGTATAGGGTATCATATAGTCATTCTAGACCGACTATAATTTTCTTACTTATTTATTTTAATTTTTCATTTTTCATTTTTCATTATTAATTTTGTCTTTTCATTTTTTATTTTTCATTTTCAAATAGGTTATTAGATATCATAATTTTTTCGCCAATACAATCATAAGTCACACCGATTTTGTCTTACAGCTCACATGTTACGCTGTTTTGGTGATTTGTATTGTGAAACAGAAATTTACCCCCTGCGCGTATAGATGCTCACACATCAAAAATAGATATATTTTAACAAATATAGTTTGATTTTATGAAAATGCAATGCATCACTTCTTTGAGTTTGAAACTTTAGAGCTTAAGTTTGTCAAAACCAGTTTAAGCAAAATGCTTAAAAATACGGCGTTGTATTTGAAATTTATAAAGTAATGAAAATTTAAGAAAAAAATAAAAAGTTACTTGTCAATTAATTAATGAAATTAATTAAAGATGAAATTATTTATCATTATTTGGATGAAATTAAAAATTATAAAAACTTTGCGCAAAGTGTATTGAGTTAGAGGAAAACAATTTTGATAAAATATGTAATTAGTTTTCTAAAAAAACTGTTTTTTATAAATGTCGTTCCGAATAATTTATCCGCCCCTCATATATAATAAGTAATTTAATTATACTACTGGGTCTGACAACACCGTGTGTCCTTTTCTGTATATACTTTGTAAAACAACGTCTTTAGTCTGTGTGTGCATACCCTCTGTTGCGGTGAGATAACTCGTTTTTAAATAGATATTCATTCTACTTGCATAACAGATGGCGCGTGGCGTAGAACTGACAAAGGATACTGCTGAGACATTTGCTACTCAGATTTTTTAAACTGTCCTTTACAAATGGACTTTCCAATAAAATGTTTCACTGTACAAGAAGTAAAAAATGAGACCAGAATACTGAATAAAATGAAAAGTCCAGGATATGATTTAATTGATGGAAAAGTTACTACTAAGTTAACGCATAAATGTGTTGCATTTCTAACTTTAATATTTAACTCAATAATAAGGCTTTATCATTTCCCTTCACAACGGAAATGCGCAGAGATTATAATGGCACAAAATTTCAGTCCAATAAGTCTACTTTAAATTTTCTCCAAGTTGTTTGAAAAAATTTTTCTGCGAAGACTATCTCCAGTTTTGGAAAGCAAAAATATCATCCCTGAACATTAATTTGGTTTAAGACATAAATATGGTAGCCACGACCAGATTCATAGAATTGTCAACAACATAACTGATGCTTTAGAAAAGAATAGGAACTGTTTTGCTATACAATTCCGAAGTCTGATATTGTAAAATACTTGGGGATGGCTCTCGACAGGCGACTAACCTGGAAAAACCGCATCAAAAATAAGCGAGAACAACTCAGAATCAAAACTTAAAAAATTTACTGGGGGTTTAGGTACAAAATCTCAGCTAAATCTAAACAACAAGCTAACTCAAACCAGTGTGGACTTATGGCATCCAATTATGGGGTACAGCTAGCAATTCAAACATCGATATACTTGAAAGATCCCAATCAACAACGCTAAGGCAAATTACTAACGCGCCATGGTATGTCACTAACAAATCCATCAGAAATGATCCTAATATATCAGCAGTTCGAAATGAAATTAGAACCGCAAGTGAAAGGTACCTGAAGAGGCTAAGCGACCATAGTAATCCTTTAGCGATATCGTAACTAGTCAGCACCAACGAAATAAGAATACAAAAATGAAACCATATTTTAGATCTCCCATTCTGCAATGGGCATTTGTAAATAATAAACCTTTTAAAATTTAAATATTATTATATTTAAATAAACTTTGTAAATAATTATTATTATAAGTACAATTTAATAAAATTTTTAAAAATGTAATACATTTATTATTTTTTCATTGGAGTTACATAGCCTCTGTGATATATCCTAAATTTAGCATTTTTGCTTATTATCTTCGGAGAGATAGGAAATAAAGAATTTATTATAAAAAAAAAATGCATAATACATCAAAAATCAACAAAACTATTATGAGCATTTATATCATTACAAGTATGTCTACTATGTATACAAAAATATCTGCTTCAGATTTGGATGATTATTTATTGCTACACAACGAGGTGTCATTTGCTTCACAGAGTAGTGAAAATGTTTGTGGGTGAGTGTGTCTGTGTTAATGTCATCATAGTTTTTCTAATTTTAGGGAGGACCAAAGAAAATTGTTTTTGACACACAAACTTTTATAAATGTACGAGACTTTTTCTTAATAAGAATGTAAGCTGCAATAATTCAGATAGAAACTATTGTAAATAATGAATCTTTATTTATGAAAATATGAACAATTGTTTCTTTGAGAGTAACTGTTTTTGAAAGGAACCAGGTTTTGGCATAGTTAAGCATAAGTTTGGAAAGATTATTCATTTATCAAATTTTTTTCGTGTGTTTGGAGTGAAGAAGTTGGATTAAATAACTTTCCATTAAACTAATTATGCAAGTTATCGTAGTCAATGGGGTTTTGCACATCATCAAAAAAAAAAAAAAAAAATTAGAACTACGTCATGAATGATTACTGTAGGATAATTAACTGTAGGATATTTTTTTTATAATTTCTGAATACACTACTAAATCATTTGCTATTAATAGATTTTTAGCCATAAATCATTTCATTTTATCAAAGCACTTTTATCAAAGCTAGAAAAATATTGAAATATGCTCTTTAGATATAAGCAAATAAATTTTACTTTTTTTTTACTTTCAAAAAATAAACTTTTGAAAAAATAAACAAGTAAGAAAATTATAGTCGGTCCAACTAATTGGATATAAAAAATAAGCATAAACTAAATTTGAGTGGCATTGTTATTAATTTTTATACCCTATACGACTATGTGGTTTGGGTATAATGACTTAGTGCTGCTGTTTGTAACAACCAAAAATATTTGACCTAGACCCATCTTTTATTATACCGATCGAATCAGAATCACTTTTTGAATCGATTTAACTATGTCCGTCCGTCCGTCCGTCCGTCTGTGTGTCCAAGTAAACCTATTAATCAAACTGCAGGTCGCAAATATAAATATATTTTGATGAAATTTGGTATATAAGCTTTTGTCGGCCACTGGATGAACGCTATTGAAACTGGTGAAATTCGGTCTATGTTCAGACCTAGTCTCCTATGAAATCGACATGAATTGCCATAAGATCCATGTGATCGCATAGATCTTAGTCAAATTGGGTTTATATGTGTCCATTGTATCAATTAATCAGTTTTCCATACATAATACCTGTAGGACAATTCTTAGTCATAGTCCCCATATAGAGCTGCATCCCGATCTTCACTTAAATCTATCAAAAAACAAAAATATTGCTGCAGATATGAAAAAGTTCATATCGGATGCTATATTTATATGGGGACTTGGTCGAAAAAAGGACAATACTTGGTAGAGTCACTTATATTTTGAAAAAATATACACAAACCAAATTTGAGAAAAATCTGTGCAATACTTTTTTTTTGAAGATTGGGAAGCAGCTCTATATGGGGCCTATGCCTAAGAATTGTTCTAAAGGAGTTTTTCTTTGGACTACTGATTAATGGATACAATAAACACATACAAACCCAATTTAACTAAGTTCTATTTGATAGTTTGGATCTTATGGCAATTTATGTTGACATCATAGGGGTCAATTGTATGGGGACTATGTCTGAGCATGGACCGATTTTTACCAATTTCAATAGCGTTCATCCTATGGCCGAGAAAATTTTATGTACTACATTTCATTAAAATATATTCATATTTGCGACCTGTAGATTGATTAAAAAGTTTACATGGACACACAGACGGACGGACGGACGGACGGACATCGCAAAATCGACTCAGAAAGCGATTCTGGTCGATCGGTGTAATAAAAGATGGGTCTAGGTCAAATATTTTTGGTAGCTACAAACAGCAGCACAAAGTCATGGTATAGGTTTTTATACCCTATATAATGGGTATAATGTCTTTGTGCTGCTGTTTGTAACTACCACAAATATTTGACCTAGACTAATCTTTTATTATACCGATCGCCTCAGAATCACTTTCTGAGTCGATTTAGCTATGTCCGTCCGTCTGTACGTCTTTCCGTCTGTGTGTCCATGTAAACCTTGTAATCAAACTACAGGTCGGAAATATGAATATATTTTGACAAAATTTGGCATATAAGCTTTTGTCGGCCATTGGATGAACGCTATTGAAACTGGTGAAATTCGGTCTATCTTCTGATCTAGTCCTCATACAAATGACCCCTATGAAATTGACATGAATTGCCATAAGATCCAAATTATCCTATATATCTCAGTCAAATTTGGTTAGTATATGTTTATTATATCCTTTAATCAGTAGCCCAAAAATAATCCCTATAGTACAATTCTTAGTCATATGCCCCATATAGGGCTGCTTCCCCTATAGGACAATTCTTAGTCATATGCCCCATATAGGGCTGCTTCCCATTTTCACTTATATCTATCATAAAACAAAACAAGTAAGAAAATTATAGTCGGTCTAGACCGACTATACGATACCCTATACCATGCATTTAGAAACCCTATCTCTTAGGCCCAACTAACTGGACATAGAAAATAAGCAAAAACCAAATTTGAGTGGGATTTTTATAAATTTTTTTGGCTGCAGATATGAAAAAGTTCATATCGGATGCTATATCTATATAGGGAGTAGGTCCAAAAATGGACCGATCCTGATCATGTTTGGTAAAGTCTCTTGTATTTTGCAATAATATATACAAACAAAATTTGAGAAGAATCAGTGCAATATATTTGTTTTTTAATAGATTTAAGTGAAGATCGGGAAGCAGATCTGTAAGGGGTCAAAGGGATCATTTTTGGACTACTCATTAATGGATGTAATGAACGCATACAAACCCAATTTGAGTAAGATCTATATGACAATTTGGATCTTATGGCAATTTATGTCGATTTCATATGGGTAATTTGTATGGGGGCTAGGTCTGAACATGGACCGATCGTCACCAGTTTCAATAGCGTTCATCCCATGGCCGATAAAAGCTTATATACCAAATTTCATCAAAATATATTCATATTTGCGACCTGCAGTTTGATTACAAGGTTTACATGGACACACAGACGGACGGACGGACGGACGGACGGACGGACGGACGGACGGACGGACGGACGGACATTGTTAAATCAACTCAGAAAGTGATTCTGATTCGATCGGTATAATTAAAGATGGGTCTAGGTCAATTATTTTTGGTTGTTACAAACAGCAGCACAAAGTCATTATACCCAAACCACATAGTGGTATAGGGTATAAATATGGACTTTACCAAATATGGTCAGGATCGGTCCATTTTTTAACCTAGTCCCCATATAAATATAGCACCCTATATGAACGTTTTCTAATCTGCAGCCACAAAAATTAATAACAGTATCGCTCAAATTTGGTTTATGCTTATTTTATATAACCAATTTGTTGGAACGAAGAGATAGGGTCTCGAAACGATCGTATAGGGTATCGTGTAGTCGGTCTAGACAGACTATAATTTTCTTACTTGTTTGTATATGTAGAATATATGTCTAACAACGGTGACCATAATCACCATATCAAATGTACACCAAATCTGTATACAAGCTTAAAGCATTAGATTATTTGTGAAAAAAATTTAGTTTTTGAACCATTTACTATGACTTTAATAAATATTTTCATAAAAGTTTTTATTTAAACATTTTTAACCAATACAAATGCAGCCTAAATATTAAGTTAACGTGTTATGTTTCATTTAAAAATAAACATTATTTTATTTTACTTTTTAACGAATTTCCACACAGTGTATTGAAAAACAATTTAGTGGCGCGTTGGCATTTTTTAATGCCCATGGGAGTTTTTTTATATCAAACCAGATGGCTATCACCATGGTTTATTATTTTGTTGCAAATCGAACGCAAATGCACTAATTTCAATTTAGCCAGCATTTCGAAGTTAACATTTTAAAATTTGGCTCATTTTGTTGGCAGATGAATAACTGAATCTATTTAAATATATTATACTAGTTAAATGTAATGTCTTTGCATCCATTAAAAAATTATGGAAGAATTATGAAAATTAGGAAAGTAATGAAATTACACTTTTTTCAGCCATTTTGCCCAACGATATAAACGATTTTACGTATCCCTCAAAATTTGCGTTTTCTGTTCTGGGAATACTAAGAATAGATCGCCCATATGTCTGGTGTGGCACTCCCAGACAGTTGTACTTCATTTGCACAGCATTCAGCAGCTTTATACATTACGGCCATCAAGTAGAACAACATTTGAAATGACATTTCTTTTCTAAATTTTATATATAGTTTTTTTTTCTTCATTTAATTGAAGTCATGTGTCACTTAAATTAAAATTTTCTGTTTAATATTTTCCACTTTTTTACACTCTGCTGCTTTTTGACAAAAACCTAAAATCCTGAAGATTAAATTGAAAAGACACCTTTTCGTTTGACCACAGCATTATACAGATTTATTGAAAAATAATTTTAATGATGAACGGATATCTCTTGAGAGGTGATATACATTTTTAAAAGAAATTATTGTTAACTCAATACATATACAATACCATTTGCATTTTTGTGCAGACAAAATTGGCTTTTATCCTTTTCTAGAATTCAAAAATAAAGTGTTGGTATTTAAAAATCTGTAAAATCCTATATATTTGCATATAAATGTCTCAAAGTAAATAAATGAGTGGTATAAGAAATATTTTCATGCATTCCGGACGAAAACAAATACAAATATTGTATACATGTATGTGCCATATGAAATCGATGTAATTTGATACAGATCACTAATATGATTGATGAAATGTTGTTAATAAGTAGTATATGTAATTTATAAATGTACGTACTCCAATATGTGATTTGTTTAGTATGGTTTTTATACATATACGGACATGTATATGATTTATGGGATTTACTATTTAAAGGACATTTCACTAGATGGTGTATGTGGTATATTTATAGGGCATTCAATGATAAGTAGTTACTTTTTTTAATGCATTTATATATTAAGAAAGCTTCCCTCGTTATTCTTCCACTTTTTAACCTTCCAACAAGCCGAATAAAACATACGATTTCAAGTAAAAAGATTCAAATATGATAGAAGCAAGAAAAAAAAAATGTTGACTAATAATTCAAAATATAACAAATTCGACACAATTATTATGTAAAGTTTATTAAAAAGTTAACCGAAGTATATCTTCCTAAACTTGTTATATGCAATTGAATAATAAATTAAACTTTGAGTTAGAAATTAATCAGGCTCAAGATCTCATGTTTGTACTTTAAATGAAGCACACACAATTATTTCAGGCTGAGTTACCAACCCTCATCAGTAACCAAAAGTATTAGATAGTTTGTTTGACAAAAAGTTAAATACATATACATTTGCTGCAAACAACCAAATGAGAATATGAGAATTATACTATTTAAGCCTCTTCCAATATAAAAAACTAAAATATAAAACAACTTTCAAACAATTATGCTTGTATATCTATTTATTTATTTATTTATTGATATCCTGTACAACAAGACCAAGTCATTCAATTATAGTACAGGATTATATGTGGATAATTGATCAACAATCTCAAAAATTTTATATGTATAGTAGTAATAATAATAAAGTTTATATTTAAAAGTAAGTATAATTATTTACGAACAGAAATAGCATAGATACAAAATATAGAAAAATAAAAAATAAAAAAATAATATCACATAATCTATGGAAAATGGTTAAGTGAAAAAATTAAACAAAAAAGTTTTAAAATGCATTGCATTGCTATTAAGCTGTTGTTCATGTGGAAATGTATTCCAAAGACGAGCGGCATGGATAAAGAACTGCCATTCCGAAACTAAATGTCGATGTCTTGGTATGATGATTAGTTTGCCCCTATTCGATCTTGCAAACAGAATTTTGGCATACATATATTGCGGATTTTTTGTATAAATAACTTTATGTATGAGTATTAGTACCCTTATCTTAAGAAAGTTTTCAAAAGATATTCCATATAAGCTTTTTGCGAAAGCAGACACATGGTCGTATTTTCTTAACCCGTAAACATACCTAATGATGTTATTGTATAAAACATCAAGCTTATTTCTGCTTATAGAGTCGCAACTAGAAAAGAGTTCACAACCATAGGGAAGTCCCGGAATAAGATAGGTCTTTGCCAGAAGTATCCTGACTCTTAAAGGTGTAAATACCTGCGTTGCCCAAAGCGTTCTTAATTTCACATAAGTTTGACATACAAGTGAATTTATATGATCAGACCAGGTTAAATTTTTGTTGAAGACTAATCCAAGATTTTTCGCTGATTGTACAATTTGAATTTTCTGACCATTTATAAGGATTTCAGGTTCGAAATGCGGGGTTATGGTTCCTTTGTGTATCACCAAATATTTTGATTTTTTAGGATTCAGACACAAGCCATTAGCAGTAGCCCAACGATGTATGGTATCCAGATCTTGGTTGAGTTTTCCCACGCTTGCGTTGATTGAATTAACTGAGCCACTTAGGTACAACTGTACATCATCCGCATACATATGTACGCTGGAATGGGATATTTCTTGCGGCAAGTCATTTGCATACATGGAGAACAAAAGTGGTCCCAATATTGATCCTTGTGGTACACCTCTCATAAGTGACACCGGATTCGATGATGTATTGTTAACGAACACTGATTGAGTACGGTTTGTAATGTATAATGAAATTAAATGTGTTAATGTTGGCGCAAAATTGAAAAAAACCGTTCAGTTTCATACATAGTGTGGAGTGGTTTACAGTATCGAAGGCTTTTGAATGATCAAGAAGCACCAAAAAGGTTACTTTTCCGCAGTCTAACTCACGTCTTATATTTTCTGACACATCAGCCAAGGCAGTCACACAGCTATGATTGGGACGGAAACCAGATTGCATATCACTAATAAGAAAATTTCTGTGTACGTATGCGCTTATTTGTGAGTGCAGAAGCTTTTCCAGATCTTTTGAGAGGAAGCATAGTATCGCAATCGGACGATATTCTGTAGTAGACTTTGGAAGTGGAATAACTTTTGCATGCTTCCATTTTATTGGAAAGCAGCTTGATGTAATGATGGTGTTGAAAAAATGAGTAAAAAATAGTAAAAGAGATGGTAACAAAATTTTAACGAATTTTGGGTGTATGTTATCAAATCCAAAAGCCTTGGACTTAACTGTCAAGAAGCTAGTAAGAACCTCAGTTTGGCTGACGCAAGAAAACTCGAACATATTGTCTTCGGAAAAGTAGTTGCTACTGTTGACAAATGTGCTGTTGTTGTAGAAGTGGTTATTTGTTAGTATTGTTGGTATATCCGTAAAAATCCTATTGAGTTCATTAGCAACAATAGGGCAATTATTATTCTTTTCAACATTACCAATTCCTATTTCTCGAATAGTCTTCCAAGTTTGTTTAGAATCAATAGCTGAAATAAATCGTCTAAAAAAAAAACAGATTTTGCATTTCTTATTTGAGTATTAACGTCTTTTCTAGCAGAACGAAACTCAGCCTTAAGTTGTAATGTTCTAAAACGTTTCCACCTGGAATAAGCTAAATCCCTACGTTCAATTGATTGCCGAATAATGGAGGTGAACCAAGGTTTATTTCTCGCCGTAATTATTTTTGTTCTCAAAGGGACAGTTTCATCATATAATTGTAGTACATTGTCTTCTAGAAAAGACAATTGTTCGTCAACCGATGTCATAAAGTAAATGCTACTGCAATTGATTTGTGAGAGATTCGCATACAATACGTTGTAATTCAGGTTATTAAAATCTCGAAAAGTGTAATACTGATCCTCACGTTGAAGAAGAAATTCATATGTTGTAAAGATTAAATCGTGTTTAGAGAAGCATGATGCAGAAATTTGGTCGTATCGATTGACTTTTGACATGTCTCCTACGTATATATGATCGAGTAGTGTACTGCATGTGTTTGTGTAGTGTGTGGGAATAGTTGTATTTATTGGAGTAAGTCCTAGAGATGCCATGTTATCCTTAAGAGATGATTCCACAAGAATGTTAGAGTTAAAATCATCTAAAATTGCAACATCTTTGTATGGCATGGTAAATGTCTTTAGCGTTGTAATGAAGTTAGAGAAATCAATGCGTTTATTAGGCCTATAAGCACAGCCAATCAACATTTTTTTACCAAATGATGATACCTCGACAAATATGTACTCAAATTTATCATTTTCTTCTGCTTTACAGCGATGTTTGCAAGTTATATTATTTTTAATATAAATGGCTGCTCCACCTCCGCCTCCTAATTTTCTGTTAAATCTGAGCACTCTATACCCGCTTAAACATATAAGACTATCCGACAATGAGTCAGAAAGCCAAGTTTCAGTGACACAAACTATATCAACATTAGAGCTTTCGAAAATAAGTCTGAATTCATCAATTTTATTCAATAAGCTCTGTGCATTAATGTGGACGATTTTTAGGCCTTCCTTCTGGTTGGCAAGAATTTTTACCATGCTAATCGCAACATCTTTGGAACTTCCACTAAAGCTACCAAAGTTGGACAATATAATGGCGTTTTAAATATAAATTAGCACTAAAAACAACGCAATGTTTAGTGTTTGTATTACAAAGTTTTGAATTGATTTTAAGTTTTAAGAAGAAATCAAAAATAAATTTAAATATAAGTTTAGTAAAATATGTAGTGTTTAATGAATAATAATAATAATAAACATTTAAAAATTCCTCACAGAGTATGATTAACGATTTAGTTAGCGGCATTATCAGGCAGTATGTTATTAAGAAAAAAACGGTTTAGTATATCCAATTGTTCGATGCAAATAGGCTCATCCGTACTCAAGCGTTTTACATATACAAGACCACGGAATGAATACGCAGAGTGTAAAAGATTTTTCTTCTTTAGAAGAACTGCTTCGCGTAAGATTTTATAATTTCCATTTGTTAAATTTTCATGTACATAAAAATATTTATTTTTTCCATCTGGCTCTAAACCAAGAAGAGTTAGCATTAAGTTTGTTCGATTTTCTCTCTTGTGGATATTTAAAGACTTCAGTAAAAAGTTTTTGTCGTATGGTGAAGTCAATTTAACAATAATGACGGCATCAGGAGAATTATCTTTATTTTTGTTGTTTCTGTTTTGTAGGCGATATATGGATTGTAAAGGCGGTGTGGAAATATTTATAGTTTTGCAGACAGTATCAGAAATATTATATATGTTTTCATCAGCATCATAGGGAACTCCATTAATACGCAGGTCATTAGAAACAATAGAATTCGAATGTTTTATGCATTGTATTTTCAATTGTTTAATTTTTTTTTTTCAATTCTATTATTTCGCCCGACACTGTTTCGAGTTTATAGACACGTTCAGTGACATCATTTAACTCTTCTCTTAACTCGCAAAATCTCTTATCAATTTCATTTATTAGACGATAGTACTGCGTACTACATTTGCGTATTACATTTTGCGTAACCACTTGTTTTTGATAAAGTTGTCATTAGCGCTACAGTTAGCGTTAACGGTATGCCCTCCGCATTTTTTATTTTATTATTTTTTATAAATATAAAAAATATAAAATAAGATGTTTTATTTTTACTAACAAATTCCAGCCCTAGAAATTCGAGTGAAATTTCTTGACAGCTTTATTTTTCAACTTAGCTAATTCACAAACCATCACTTTTATGATTTATTATTATTGTGAATGAAGATAACAAACTCATTAACAAACACATAACAAATTTAATAAAACACACATAGCATATGTATAATTTTATGTATGTGTTAGTAGCAACTTTAAAAGCAATTTACTCAAAATAAGGGGAAAAAAATGAAAAATTTTTTAATGATAATTGGCTTGAATATAAAACTAAAGTTCAGATTCCAGTGGAGTATAAATGGATGTTATATCATGGAAAAAAATTTGCATTACCAATAGATGAAGACAATATCTTTGATATTGAACAATGCATATATGTCATGGGTGATAATGAAGAGAAAGATGAAGCTAGAGCAAAATTAGCAAATAAAGTGAGTGTATTTAAAAGAAAATACAGAAGACGGAAAAAAAAAATTTATCATCACAATATATAAAAAGACCAAGAAGTTTCTGAAACAACATGAAGACACTATTATTGGCAGACAAAAGTAATAACACGGTCGCAATATATAAAAAGGATTATGAAGAGAAAATGAGAAACCTACTAGAGGACAAAAACACTTACAAAACATTAAAAGCAGATCCAACTACTAAATTACAGAAAAAAAAATAATAACATAATATCCAATCTCTATAATAACGACTGTATCGATCTACGGCAAAAACGTCAATTACTTTGCTCAGCAGCCACGGCCCTCGAATTTATGGACCACCCAAAGTCCACAAAATTGGAACACCTCTAACGCCAATAGTATCCTCAATTCAGGTACCATGTTACCAACAATCAAAATATTTTGGCAAAATATTAAAACACATTATTTCGGAAAAATATAATGTAAACAAGTATGAAAATTAAAGTCGGACTAGACCATTCGTTAGAGACCCTATCTCTTAGGCCCGACTAATTGGATATAGAAAATAAGCATAAACCAAATTTGAGTGGCATTTTTATTAATTTTTTTTTGTCTGCAGATATGAAAAAGTTCATATAGGATGCTATATCTATATGCGGACTAGGTCCAAAAATGGACCGATCCTTACCATGGTGGGTAAAGTCTCTTGTATTTTGCAAAAATAAATACAAACAAAATTTGAGATGAATCAGTGCAATATTTTTGTTTTTTTTTTTATAGATTTAAGTGAAGATCGGGAAGCAGCTCTATAGGCCTACGACTAAGAGTCCTCCCATACGCATCGTTTTTGGACTACTCATTAATGGATGTAATAAACACATGCAAACCCAATTTGACTAAGATCTATACGACAATTTGGATCTTATGGCAATTTATGTTGATTTCATAGAGGTCATTTGTATGGGGCTAGGTCTTAACATAGACCGATTCTCACCAATTTCAACAGCGTTCATTCCGTGGCCAAAGAAAGCTTATATACCAAATTTTGTCAAAATATATTCATATCTGCGACCTGCACTTTGATTACAAGGTTTACATGGACACACAGACGGACGGACGGACGGACGGACATCGGTAAATCGACTCAGAAAGTGATTCTGATTCAATCGGTATAATAAAAGATAAAAGGTCTAGGTCAAACATTTTTGGAAGTTTCAAACAGCAGCATAAATTCATTATACCCAAACCACATAGTGGTATAGGGTATAAAAGCTCCTTAGATGTGAAACAACAACTAAGTAGTCAAAAACTTGACACGAATGACGTACTTGTAGCGTTTGATGTAATTTCATTATTTACTAATATCCCAGTCCACATGGCGATTAAAACGATTATGACGAAGTGGAGCTCTGTTAGAAATTTCACAAAAATATCAAGTTCCAAATTCCTACAAATATTAAACTTCTGCCTAAATGATAACAATTATTTTATATACGGTGATAAAATATATAATCAAATTTTCGGTATGCCAATGGGCAACCCCCTTTCTCCAACAATAGCAGATATAATACTTGACAGTCTACTTGACAATGAGACTGCTGAACTAAAAAACAAAAACATTCATATAAAATACATGATTAAATATGTAGGTGACATACCAGCTTTCATAAAAACTGATGACAAAAACGAAATCTTATCCACCCTAAATAACTTTCACCCTAAGATCAAATTTACAATGGAGATGGAAAACAATATGGAAATTGCCTATTTAGACACTAAACTACACCGAAGTGGCAACAAAATAATATTTGATTGGTATGCTAAAGATACTGCATCTGGCAGGCTGATAAATTTTCACGCAATTCAGCCAAAATATCAAATTATTAATACTGTAAAAAGTTTTATATCTAGAGTTTTTCGTATAAGTGATGAACAATTCCACAGAAACAACATACATAAAATAACTAAAACACTAAAAAATAACAGCTTTCCTACGAAAATCATCCATAAATTAATAGAGAACATACAACAAGATTTTAAATACAATAACACCAACCACAATAAAAACAATAACTCGAATGAATATAAAAAATTCTAAAGTGTAAAATACGTCCCTGGACTAACTGATAGAAAAAAATTAAAAACAACAATAGAAACAGAAAACATATGTTTTGCATACAAACCAAATAAAACACTGAATTCAATATTCTCTAAAATTAAGGCGTCCATTGCAAAAGAACAACAAAGCAATGTTGTTTACGAAATCCAATGCAAAGGAAATAACAATCAAAGCTGTGAGAAAATTTACATAGGTACAACAAAGAGATCACTAGCAACGAGAATGGGAGAACATAAGACAGACATAACATAAATTAAAGAAACAACAGCAATGTCACAGCATATAATAAACACAGGTCACATAGCTGACTTCGATAAAGCTAAGATATTAGACAGAGAAAATATAGAAAAGAAGAGATACATCTTAGAAAGCCTACGTGTACAACAAAAAATAAACAAAATTATGAATCTGAATGAGCACACAAATAATATAAGCGTTAGCTACAAAGTTGCGATTAAATCAGACAGTGGTGTGAAGTAAATAATAAGATGTGTTTAAATTTTTTTGCGTCTTTTTGTGTTTTTATACCCTATACCACTATGTGGTTTGGGTATAATGACTTTGTGCTGCTGTTTGTAACTACCAAAAATATTTGACCTAGACCCATCTTTTATTATACCGATCGACACAGAATCACCATCCGTCCGTCCGTCTGTCCGTCTGTGTGTCCACATAAATTTTTTAATCAAACTACAGCTCGCAAATAAGAATATATTTTGATAAAATTTGGTATATAAGCTTTTATTAGCCGTAGAATGAACGCTGTGGAAATTAGTGAAATTCGGTCCATGTTCAGATCAAGTCCCCATACAAATAACCCCTATGAAATTTACACAAATTGCCATAAGATCCCAATTATCATATAGAGCTCAGTCAAATTGGGTATGTATGTGTTTATTATATCCTTTAATCAGTAGTCCAAAAATAATCCCTATAGGACAATTCTTAGTCATATGCCCCATTTAGAGCTGCTTCCCAATTTTCACTTAAATCTATCATAAAACAAAAATATTGACTTTACCAAATATGGTCAGGATCGGTCTATTTTTCCACCTAGTCCCCATATAAATATAGCACCCGATATGAACTTTTTCATATCTGCAACCAAAAAAATTAATAACAATGCCTCTCAAATTTGGTTTATGCTTATTTTCTATATCCAATTTCTTGGAACGAAGAGATAGGGTCTCTAAGCCAGTGAAGGCCATGCTAAACACGCTGGTGCTCGGCTTCTTATATGTATACAGCCGAACCATGGACGGTATAATAAGAGGATGGTCAAACTGATGTGGCCTAAGTCAGGCCGCAGTAATTAATAGGAGAAACATGTTGCCGGCTTGCAAGTGCCTTTCGATGAAGCCAAAAAATATTTGGAAATATGACTGAGGCCAAAAAATAGTGGAATGAAATGTATATATGGAAGTAATTATATCGTAAAAGTATTTATATATTTTGTTTATATTTTTTTGTTAATAAATAAATAAATACTGAATATAAATCGTTTTGTTGAATCATTAATGTTACAAAAAAGAAAAAAAGTAAGTATTTAAAATGAAATAAAATTTGCCAATGGAAATAAAATTGGGACTATCATATATTTGTGTGTGGCATTGATAACAAGCAAATATATGTGCACTAATTTTATCGTACGCTAGCCTTAAGTATAGTTCTGGGTTTGGTTAACTCATCTATAATACAAGTAAGAAAATTATAGTCGGTCTAGACCGACTATACGATACCCTATACCATGCGTTTAGAGATCCTATCTCTCAGGCCCAACTAACTGGATATAGAAAATAAGCATAAACCAAATTTGAGTGGGATTTTTATTAATTTTTTCGGCTGCAGATATGAAAAAGTTCATATCGGATGCTATATCTATATGGGGACTAGGCCCAAAAATGGACTGATCCTGACCATGTTTGGTAAAGTCTCTTGTATTTTGCAAAAATATATACAAACAAAATTTGAGAAGAATCAGTGCAATATTTTTATACCCTATACCACTATGTGGTTTGGGTATAATGACTTTGTGCTGCTGTTTGTAACAACCAAAAATATTTGACCTACACCCATCTTTAATTATACCGATCGAATCAGTATCACTATCTGATTCGATTTAACGATGTCCGTCCGTCCGTCCGTCCGTCCGTCTGTGTGTCCATGTAAAGCTTGTAACCAAACTGCAGGTCGCAAATATGAATATATTTTGACGAAATTTGGTACTTGATCTTTCGTCGGCAATGGGATGAACGCTATTGAAATTGGTGAGAATCGGTCCATGTTCAGACCTAGGCCCCATACAAATGAACCCTATGAAATCAACATATATTGCCATAAGATCCAAATTATCATACAAATCTTAGTCAAATTGGGTTTGTATGTATATATTACATCCATTAATCAATAGTCCAAAAATGATCCCTATTGGACTACTCTTAGTCATAGGCCCCATATAGAGCTGCTTCCCAATCTTCACTTAAATCTATCAAAAAACAAAAATATTGCACTGATTCTTCTCAAATTTTGTTTGTATATATTTTTGCAAAATACAGGAGACTTTACCAAACATGGTCAGGATCGGTCCATTTTTGGGCCTAGTCCCCATATAGATATAGCATCCGATATGAACTTTTTCATATCTGCAGCCGAAAAAATTAATAAAAATCCCACTCAAATTTGGTTTATGCTTATTTTCTATATCCAGTTAGTTGGGCCTGAGAGATAGGGTCTCTAAACGCATGGTATAGGGTATCGTATAGTCGGTCTAGACCGACTATAATTTTCTTACTTGTTTTTTTTTTTTTGATAGATTTAAGTGAAGATCGGGCAGCACCTCTATATGGGGTCTATCACTAAGAGTTGCCCAATAGGGATCATTTTTGGACCACTGATTAATGGATGTAATATATACATACAAACACAATTTGACTAAGATTTTTATGATAATTTGGATCTTATGGCAATATATGTTGATTTCATAGGGGTCATTTGTATGGGGCCTAGGTCTTAACATGGACCGATTCTCACCAATTTCAATAGCGTTCATCCCATGGCCGATGAAAGATAAAATACCAAATTTCGTCAAAATATGTTCATATTTGCGACCTGCAGTTTGATTACAAACTTTACATGGACACACAGACGGACGGAAGGACGGAAGGACGGACGTACGGACATCGTTATATCGAATCAGATAGTGATTCTGATTCGATCGGTATAACTAAAGATGGGTGTAGGTCAAATATTTTTGGTTGTTACAAACAGCAGCACAAAGTCATTATACCCAAACCACATAGTGGTATAGGGTATAAAAATGCGAAAAACCTTTTGCCCATGAATGTATATGTATATGTATATTCTAATTGAAAACTGTCGAGATCTTGATCGATCTCCGCTCAATATATTGGAAAAACTGAGAAAGCATTATATTCGAAAGCAAATATTCCTTTATTTAAAAGAGAAAATCTCCAACTTTTCCATTGTAAGCAGTTACTGTAAATCCAACCAAAGTAGCAATAGAAATGAAAAAATACTTTTTTTTTATTACAGTGGAGTCTATACTTTAAAAGTGAAAAGTGTTGTGTTACATAAATTCCCCAAAAAAAAACAAACCAAAAAAAAAAACATTCATCAAAGAACTTTTAATTTGAAATAAAAATCAAAAACAATTTTAAGTTCAAATTGAAATTAAACATTTAAATTAAAATTTTGAAAAAACAATTTTTAAAGAAAAAATTTGAATTTTTTCAAAAAAAAAAATAAAAATAAACATATTAAAAAAGGTTTAATTGAAGAAAAAAAAAGTGAATTAACACAAATTATAAATAATTTAAAAAAAACCAACTACAAAAAAATTCAGGTAAGTGAATTCAGTGGGGGATTTCATGTCAAGTGCACCAACTTTTGAAACCTATGTCTTCCGATCGGAATGAAATTTGCACCAAGGTTAGTCCTATTGGATAGTAGTTTAGACACAATTTTTCAAAAAGATCGGTCCAGATCTCTCTGAGTTAGAGGGGATCAAAATTTGACATTTTGGCCAAACAGGTGTTCCTAGAAAATTTTCTCCCAAAGAGTTTAGATAGCTATTTCTTCAGTATTTCGGAAAAAAATACTTAAAAAAAAAAAAAAAAATTTTGTAGACTTTTTTTTTTGCTAAATTAAAGCATTTTTTGCCTGTTTTTATACCCTATACCACTATGTGGTTTGGGTATAATGACTTTGTGCTGCTGTTTGTAACAACCAAAAATATTTGACCTAGACCCATCTTTAATTATACCGATCGAATCAGAATCACTTTCTGAGTTGATTTAACAATGTCCGTCCGTCCGTCCGTCCGTCCGTCCGTCCGTCCGTCTGTGTGTCCATGTAAAGTTTGTAATCAAACTGCAGGTCGCAAATATGAATATATTTTGATGAAATTTGGTATATAAGCTTTTATCGGCCATGGGATGAACGCTATTGAAATTGGTGAGAATCGGTCCATGTTCAGACCTAGCCCCCATACAAATTACCCATATGAAATCGACATAAATTGCCATAAGATCCAAATTGTCATATAGATCTTACTCAAATTGGGTTTGTATGCGTTCATTATATCCACTAATGAGTAGTCCAAAAATGATCCCTTTGAGCCCATATAGAGCTGCTTCCCGATCTTCACTTAAATCTATTAAAAAACAAAAATATTGCACTGATTCTTCTCAAATTTTGTTTGTACATATTTTTGCAAAATACAAGAGACTTTACCAAACATGATCAGGATCGGTCCATTTTTGGACCTA
Organism: Cordilura impudica; assembly: GCA_963682025.1. Classification (NCBI taxonomy): domain Eukaryota; kingdom Metazoa; phylum Arthropoda; class Insecta; order Diptera; family Scathophagidae; genus Cordilura; species Cordilura impudica. The sequence goes on along the minus strand of OY821517.1, from coordinate 281,401,272 downwards.
GTCCCTTTATAGATATAGCATCCGATATGAACTTTTTCATATCTGCAGCCAAAAAATTAATAAAAATCCCACTCAAATTTGGTTTTTGCTTATTTTCAATGTCCAGTTAGTTGGGCCTAAGAGATAGGGTTTCTAAACGCATGGTATAGGGTATCGTATAGTCGGTCTAGACCGACTATAATTTTCTTACTTGTTTTTTTTCAAAAAAGGCATATTTTTTTTTTTTTTTGAAAAAATTCATATTTTTTCTTTCTCTGCCATCGGTATTTGCCAAAACCCGTTCTAGAGATCCGAGATACGGTTGATGCGGGGTAATGGGTAGGTTTCTGCGATAGTTCGAGCGTTTAGCAATCGGTTGTCGATACAAAGCCGCCACCCATTTTCAATAGCTCGTCGGCCTCTTCGCTAATTCGTCGTTGCATCTCAGGCTTTCTTTGCGTAAACCTTTGTCGTATCGGTCTGCCATCTTTGAGCAAATTTTGTGCTTGGCCAGCGGCGGCGGCCCTTCTATGCCTTCGAACTGGCTTAACTCTCCAGCTATGAGCTGTGCTATCTTCCCCCGCACAGTGATCATCGTTTAATTTTTTTTTTTTTTTGGCATATCTGTCACCGTTATTGCACACTAGCTGTTTTTACCCGGTCTTGCCCGGGATGAAAAGGCCTTTGACTTGAAAAATGGTTCACTATGCTTAACAGGCGCTGAGTACTTAGTCCCCAATTAACAAATTGCCCAATAAAATGAACTTTCTCCCCAAAAATTTGTATGGGCAGTAAATTCGTTTTTTATTTCAATTAAAAAGTTTTTGGTTTTTTAATTTATAAGTTTTTTATAAGATGCTGCAGCAAAAATGCTTCAAAAATAAGGTGCGAAACCGCTTTAAGTTTTTTTTTTTTTCAGTTTATTTATAAACATCAAATATATCGGAATGGGCCGCAAATTAAAGGAATCAAAACTTTTAAAAATTCAATTAATTCATTCAATAAGTGATCATCATTGAGCAGAGACGTCAAATTCAAGTTTCAGAAATGAAAGACTAATGCGACGTTTAATATTGTGTCGCAAGGTTTCTTTAAGCAACTGCTTATAGTATATGTGTTGCCTATTTTGATCAACAGGTAATTATTTCACATACGTAGATAAAATTTATCATACGACATTTCACTAAGCTGTGTTCCGCGAGCGCGTCGCGTCCGCATCCGTCGCGTCCGCGTCCGCGCGCCGCTTCCTCGCAGCTACTACCCGTGCTGCCGCTTAGTTCTCGTTAATTTATTTTAATTCCTAAAACATATTTTTTAGAGCATTGCGAAATTTTAGCTAAGCTGTGTTCCGAGAGCGCGTCGCGTGCGCATCCGTCGCGTCCGAGTCCACGGTCGATATTTTAGCTGAGCTGTGTTCCGCGAACGCGTCGCGTCCGCGCGCCTCGCGCCGCTTCCTCGCAGCTACAACCCGTGCCTCCGCTTAGTTCTCGTTAACTTATTTTAATTCCTAAAACATATTTTTCAGATCATTGCGATATTTTAGCTGAGCTGTGTTCCGCGAGCGCGTCGCGTCCGCATCCTTCGTGTCCGCGTCCGCGTCCGCGCTCCGCGCACCCCGCGCCGCTTCCTCGCAGCTACTACCCGTACTGGCGCTTAGTTATCGTTAACTTATTTGAATTCCTAAAACATATTTTTTAGAGCATTGCGATATTTTAGCTGAGCTGTGTTCCGAGAGCACGTCGCGTCCGCGTTCGCTCGCCGCGCGCCGTTTCCACGCGTTTGGCAGCCATACCTGTGCTGCCGCGCAGTTGTTGTCAACTTATTTTAATCGCCAAAATATATTTTTCAGGTCATTAAGATATTTTAGCTGAGCTGTGTTCCGCGAGCGCGTCGCTTCCGCATCCGTCGCGTCCGCGTCCGCGCGCCGCTTCCTTGCAGCTACTACCCGTGCTGCCGCTTAGTCCTCGTTAACTTATTTTAATCCCTATTTTAGCTGAGCTGTGTTCCGAGAGCGCGTCGCGTCCGCATCCGCGCGTTTGGCAGCCACACCTGTGCTGCCGCGCAGCTGTTGCCAACTTATTTTAATTGTCCAAATATATTTTTCAGATCATTCCGATATTCTATCTAAGCTTCCGCGCAACGAAATGATGCTATTGAAAAGAATACTCATTTTAAATGCATTTATTTTAGGACATATGTATATTGAGAGCAGTATGCAAATGTTTACTAAAATAAATATTTAACAAAACTCATTAAATAAAAATATGTAAAAATTTAAGAATGAATTTGGGAAGTAAGTTCGTTTTTTATTTCGATTAAAAATAAATGGGGAATTTATTCATTTCTTTTGGGTACCTTTTTTTAAGTTTGGGGAATTTGTTCACCGTGTAGTTATTTCCGTGTAACCCAAATTTCAGAGAAATCCATTGAAAAGTACAAATTTGTATAGGGAAGAAATATACCACACAACAAAATATGAATTTTATAAGAAAATTGGGCGTAAAAGTAGGCGTGGTCGGTAAAAATCATATAGCGACCTTCCCTGGAATATGTACTGAATTTCGAAGAAACAAATAAAAGGAAAAAATAAGTTTTATATACATAGAAGTTGGCGCAAAGTAGGCGTGGCCTGTAAGAAGCATATGGTGACCTTCCCTGTAGTATAGAGATCGTGTGACCAAATTTTAGACATCCCTTGAAAAATAAAAATTTCTATAGTGAACAAATATACAAAAAACAGAAAATTAATTTTGTATAAAAAGCGGGCGTAGAAGTAGGCGTGACCGGCAAGAATCATATGGCGACCTCTCTGGAGTACAGAGATCGTGTGTAGCAAATTTCAGAGAAATCCGTTAAAAAAAATTGTGTAGCGAACAAATGTACAAAAAAACAGAATATGAATTGTATACAAAAAGTGGGCGTAGTAGTAGGCGTGACCGGTACGAAGAATATGTCGACTTTCCCTGGAGGAGAGAGATCGTGTGTACCAAATTTCAGAGAAATCGGTTGAAAAATAAAAATTTGTATAGCGAACAAATATACCAAAAAACAAAATGAATGGTATACAAAAAGTGGGCGTAAAAGTAGGCGTGGCTGGTACGAAACATATGGCGACCTTTCTTGGAGTACAGATATCGTGTGTACCAAATTTTAGAGAATTCCGTAGAAAAATAAAAATTTGTATAGCAAACAAATATACCAAAAAACAGAAAACGAATTGTACACAAAAAGTGGGCGTAAAAGTAGGTGTGGCCGCAAGAATCACTCGGTGACCTGGTCTGGGGTACAAAGATCGTGTGTACTAAATTTCAGAGAAATGCGTTGAAAAATAAAAATTTGTATAGCGAACAAATATACCAAAAAACAAAAAATGAATTGTATACAAAAAGTGGGCGTTAAAGTAGGCGTGGTTGATAAAAAGTACATGGTGACCTTAGCTGGAGTACAGGGATCGTGTGTACCGAATTTCAGAGAAATCTGTTAACAAATAAAAATTTGTATAGTGAACAAATATGAATAAAACAGAAAATGAATTTTACATAAAAAGTGGGCGTAAAAGTAGGCGTGGCCGGTAAAAAGTATATGGCGACCTTTCCTGGGGTATAGAGATCGTGTGTACAAAATTTCAGGAAAATCCGTTGAAAAATAAAAATTTGTATAGCGGTCAAACAAACAAACAAACAAACAAACAAACAAACAAACAGAAAATGAATTTTATATATATAGATTGGACCGCGGTTTTGAGCTGCACTAACTGGTCACCACAGCGTATTTCTAGCCCTACAGCTCGTAAGAAGTCGAGGCCAAACAAAGATCGGTAGCCGTGTCCACCCTCGCCACATCGTCTGCATGTTGTCCTTGGGTTGATGGTTGAAGGCCCTTTCGCCTGAGCTACCTGTCGCGTACGTTCAATTCGTCGAGTGGCAGGTCGTCTTGGCTCACTTCGGGGTGGTTAGCCTTGATACATTCAAATTCTTCCGCCATGCTTACCAGCTCATTCAAGTTGCTGAAGTCTCATCTTCGTATGTACATCTGGTACTCGCTGGTATGTACGTATATACATCTGGTCCTCGACGTACCGGGGAGGAAGAAAAAAGGCCAGGAAAGCTTTCCGAAAAAGCTCCCAGTACACCCATTGCGGTTGTTGTTACGGAGCCACATCAGCGCGTTGTCTTTTAATAGTTCCGGCATCGTTCTAGGCAATATGTTGCGGTCCATTCCATAAACTACTGCCAACTCTTCGACCATTTCTATGAAGCCAATGGGGTCTCTTCCACGGTCATATCTAAATTATAATTTACGCACATGGTAAATCACTGCATCGTACGGCATTCCGGGGTTTAGCTGTGGGGGTGCTGCTGCTGGTGTGGTCAACACTGGCTGAACATCGGCCAAGCCTTTGGGTGTACTCGAACCGGATGTTACGTCTGTCGGGGGCATTGGTGCAGTTGCTCGGCTGTACATTACCTCCACCTCTTCCAACCGCGCTGTCACTGCTTCCTTTTGCTAGGTGGGTACTGGGTTATCGGTGCCGCGGTTGTTGATATTGCTGCCGGATGTTGAAGGTGTACTACTTGCTGGCGTCGCGGGTTTTGGGTTCTCCCTAGCCTAACGACCATATGTTACTGTGGGTTTTGATTTGGGTGAATATAATTCGCCACTGATCTCTGCTGAATGTAATTTAGCCCCTGCAATTGCTGCCTTCTAAACTTGGGACGGATATAATACTTCCCCACTAGCGAATGTAATTCGCTACTATTCTGAGCTGGATGTAATCCCGCTCCTATACTTGGTTAATTCCGCCTTCTACTCTTGGGACGGATATCCTTCCCAACTACCGAATGTAATTCGATGATATTCTGAGCTGGATGCAATTGCGGTCCTACAATTAGTTAGTCCTACCTTCTACGCTTGGGACGGATATGATCTTTCCCCACTAGCGAATGTAATTCGCTATTATTCTGAGCTGGATGTAATCCCGCTCCTACACTAGCTAAAATAAATCTTCTGTTTTCTTACCAGTGTGCTTAATTTTCACGATCGCCTTCGCCGATCGTCCCGCTTTTGTTTTCCTTGTCGAACTTTAGCGATGCGTTGTCTTTTTCCGGTTGTCGTATTAAAGTTTAGCGATGCGTTGCCTTTGCCGGTTATAGAAGCAAGATCTCGCACGTTGCTCATTGCACGCCCTTTTATATGAGGTTCTCCTAAAGCCATGTCGCTTTGTCGCGACGACATACTCTCAATGGCTGTAAGAGAATGTCAATCGCTAGTTGTGTGCGTGTGCTGTCTGCAAACTAGTGGTGTTCAAAAATAAAAATGTAATTGTGTTGGTGAGGCAATGAGAATTGCACTGTATGAAATGTTCAGTGGGTTAATATCAGTGTAAGTCTCTGTATGAATTTATTTTTTATTTTGAAAATATGAAACTGTTAATGTTGTGTGTAAAACTATTTTAAAGAAGTAAAAATTGAACAAAAATTCAATTTTTGAAAGCAAAAAAATAAATAATACATACATAAATTAGGCTGGCTTTGTAGCCAGCCTAATGTGATTTCATTGTGTTTACATATTAAAATAATATCTTTAATTATCCTGTTAAAAAAAATTAAAAAAAATACACTTTTTGGAAGGAAAAAAATAATTCAATGAACGAATGAATGAACGATGAGACTCAAATTTTTAAAATCATTATAATAATTCTATTTAAGAGTTTTATAGATCTTGTATTATAAATTTTTCGATATATGTTCTTTCACGACACTTGCGTATTAGTAAAACATTTGTTAAATTTACAGAACTTATTGCGTTACGTTGTTTAGAACAAATAAATTTTAAATCCGAAAAAAAAAATTTTCACAATTTTTATTTGTTGATCTTGGTTTCCAATTTGATCAACGATTCATTTAAGTTTTCAACAAAAATTTGTTTTTTTTTATTCATTTAAAATATTTTCCTTACATGTTTTAAAAACAATAACGAAATACATTAATAGACATAAAACATAAAATATTTTTCGTATATTACTATTAATTTTTTTCAGTGCATTAAAAAAAATCAGCACACATCCGCATACGTCTTCATTCGTCGCTGTTTTAGTGACGACTAAATGCAAAAGCGTAAGAATAAGTGTGAGTTGAGCAGATACAATCGTCCTATGAAATGAACAGCACTGCTGTAAAACCACACGCTTTGAACCTAAAGTGGCTGATACACGGCATCAAGCAACCGTCAATATAATTGTGCGTGAGTTTGATGAAAAGCAAAATCGTTTTGATTTTCCTCAAAATAATAAAGTCTCCAATATTCATTTTGTGTTGCGTGACGTGGCGTGAACACGTGAGCACGGAAAAATTGAGAACCAGAATTTTATTTTAGAATTGCTGGAAGTGTATCGTTCTTTACCGGCGTTGTGGGATACAAAATGTAAGGAATATGGAAATATATATGTAAAAGATGAGCAATACGAAATTTTGCAGCACAAATACAAAGACGAGTACCCCGACGCCGGTAAGAAAGAACTTAAAATTAAAATAAATTCTTTGCGCGCGAACTACAAGAGGAATTGAAAAGAATTGCTTCCTATGAGAAAGGTGGTGCAGGCATGCTCGATGCAATTGAGCCGATTTTATTTTATTTTGAAGCAATGAGCTTCCTCAGGCAAAATGAAGAACGAACTGCGTCATAATCTTCGCTAGATTTAAAAGAAACTCAGGTAAGTCAAATGTAGTTTCCATATTTTTTTATTTATTTATTTGCATTACTCTGTAAAAATTTATATTACCAAGAAACTTCGCCTTCATTGTTAAAAAATAACAAAATTTATCCTGGATATCTTTTGCGATATTGGTCGAATTGCAGCTATGAGAATTTTGTGGAGAAGCTTTTTGGAATTGTGCTCTCCATGAGCCCTCAACAATAGTTCCTTCTTGAATATTCTCTATGTCAACGACGCTTGATGGAACGTATTGTGCTGCGTATTTTATTCTCAAAAAATTGTGGATGTAGCAACACAATAGCAAAACAATAGTTTGAGCTTTCTCCAGTGACAGACCAATTGGACGCTGGAACACTCCGAACCGGGAAACTAATATGCCAAAAGCTCTTTCAACAATACGACGTGCACGGCTTAAACGATAGTTGAATATACGTTGTTCCTTTGTGAGATTCCTGTAACCGTAAGTAAAAACAAAGGGCAACTTTTTATCGCTTGACAGTAATAAAGCGGATTCTGGCAAGTTAACACCGTTTTCTTCTAAAAATCTTCCGAAGTTTGTGTAATTTAATACACCACCATCAGATATTCGTCCATTTATGCCAGCGTCAACCATCATGAACTCATAATTGGCATTGGCCAATTAGCACAATTCTAAAAAATTTTTTATAGTTATAAAAATGCGAGCCAGAGTTTGGTGGTTTCTTTATAGCAACATGTTTGCCATTCAAACATCATATGCATTTCGGAAAATTCCAACGGCGGTAGAATTGGTCTGCGACACTTTTCCAATCTTTTCGTGTTGTAGGCATCTGAAAATAAATTAGACGAAATATGTATATTCGTTTACAGCTTGAATGTGAACTGTCGAAACGAAAAAAGCTAGATGCTAGCGACGACCTCATGGCTTTAGCAGCAAAGAAGTTGCAGCAGCCTTCGAACCCGTTGGAAAAAACACTGAAGCATGGGCAGTACAGCTTGAAGAAATGGCTCCTCAGCAAAGGATTTTTGCGGGAAAATACATAAACGTTATTTTATTTGAAGGAAAAATGGGAACTCTGCACAGAAATGCAATATCGTTTAATTCTTTAACTCGCTCGTCTTCTACACCGTGCTCTTACAAAGCCACGGCAAGTAGCCCCGAACTTGTGCAAGTTCCAATGATGTCTCCTCAAATTTTCATGTCCTCACACACACAAAATGCTGACACATCTTCATCTTTGTTTGGTTATAAATAATACAAAACATGTGTATGATCTTCAATTTATAAAAATAAAAAAATATTATTAATTAAAACTTAATATTAGATATAAAATGTGTAAAATCTCTTAACATTTTTGTCAATTCAATTATTAAATTTGGAAACTTAAAGAATAAATTTTTTAATTAAAATTATAAATCGTTAAAACTTTATATTTTTTATAACACAATACATTTTTATTTACAAAAAAAAAAAAAAAAAAAAAAATACTGATTAAATTAAACTTAATACCTAAAAGATGTTTGAATTAAAAAAGATTAAAAAATTGATGCTAGATATTAAATTTTTGCTTTTATTTATAAACTTTTAAATACCTTTTGTTATAAACAATACAAGAAAATCTATGAATACAAAAATCTATTAATAAAAATAAAAAATATATATTAATTAAAACTTTTTACATAAAATATATTATATATTATATTTCAACATTTTTCTCACTCCATTTTTTAAATTTGGAACCACAAGATTAAATTTATATAAAAATATTATAATTCATTAAAACACAGATACATATTTATTTACAAAAAAAAAAAAAAAATAATTAAACTGTGGTGTTCTGGAATAACCGCGTATGTCCATTTTTGTCAGTTTTGAGTTAAAGATGCCAAATATATTAATTGTTGTTAATGAAAAAAAAATGCAAAATAATTTTGAATTATTTTTCAGTTTATAAACACTTATAAAAACTTGTGTGTTTATTTCTGTTATTTTTTGTCACTATTATTCTTGATACGTTGTTATATTCTCATCCTAAGTCCTGTTAACTTTTTGTTGACGAACAAAAAAAATCATTTTCAAGCAACAACAACTTATGTCTACACACTTTAAGTGTTATTTACATATTGTTTTATTCATCCTTCTCTAGGATCTATTCCTCTGAAGATTTTTGACTCAAAATTTTATATAAAGTATTTATTGCCCATATCTACAGGACTGTTAAAAAAAGCTCTAAAAACTTTATATCGAGCCCATAATTTCAAATATAACGTTTTTGGCTCCCCAAGCGTCTAGAAAACCACAGATGTTTCAAAAACAAAAGATAAGAAATGTATACTAAATATATTATATTTTATACATTAAACTAAATTTGTAACAGAATGTAGAGATATTATTATCCCGATATTAAAAGATATTTTTAATAAAATCGTTAACAATTCAGTGTACCCTGACATCCTAAAAGTGCACAAAATAGTTCCAATTCCGAAAGAAGTTAATGCAACAAATATAGATAAATATAGACCTATTGCTGTTCTTTCTGCAGTTGATAAAATTTTTGAGAAGATTCTTTATGATAAACTTCTATTTTATATGGAGGAAAATACTTTTTTATACAATTATCAATTTGGATTTCGAAGGGGTTGTAGTACTGTAGATGCTGTGTTGAATGTAGTGCAGTTAATTTGTAGTGGGCTTGATGGAGGTTCTAGTGGAGTTGCTGGAATATTTTTTAATTTTACTAAAGCTTTTGATTTAGTAGGTCATGAAATAATGTTACAGAAATTAATGAAATATGGTGTTCAGGGACGAGAACTTTTATTGTTTAAAAATTATTTCGTTAATAGAAAACAATATGTTAATATAAACAACACGGACAGTTTTCTTGGTTCTGTTGATTATGGTGTACCGCAGGGTAGTGGATTGGGCCCTCTTAAGTTTTATATATATTCAAATGATTAAAAAATCTAAATTTAGATGGGCAACTTTTTATGTTTGCAGACGATGTGTGCTTGTTTTACCCCTACAAGTACGATTTATCACTTAAAACAAGAATTGAGAGAGATGCTGCTTTGATATTTGAATTTGCGCGATTAAACCGATTAGTTCTTAACCCTAATAAAACCAAATTAATACGCTTTAGACCACATGCTTTAAGTATAAATAGTGATTTCAACGTGTTTATTAATGGAAAAGCTGTTTATGAAACCCATTCCGTTAAGTATTTGTGAATCACACTGCAAAGTAACTTGTCATGGGATTAACATATAACCGATTTGAAAAGGAAAATAGCTCCAGCAATTGGAATTTTATATAAATTAAAAAATAAACTGGATGTTAAATCAAAGATGATGATATTTCAATCTTTGATTCAATCGTATTTGAATTACTTAGCAATTATATATGCCTACAATAAAAATAACATTTCACTGAAATCGCTTTAATGCATGCAAAACAAAGCATTAAAAATTATTTACAAACTACCAATACTGTATTCAACTGTCACATTGTACAAAGATATAAGCAAAACAATTTTACCAATTTATGGATTGCATGAGTATCAGGTGTTAATGTTTGTTTTTTAATGCATTAACCATATTGGTCACCAAAGCATAACATTTCCTCAACAGCAATTTAGTTTTAACACACGAAACAGAACAAATTTAAGAATTCCTCGATGTAGACTAGAAACTACCAAGCAACGCATGGTGCTGTAAAATTCAATAATTTACATGCAGATTTGAAATCAATTAATCGAATTTCACTATTTAAATCGTCTTTTAAACAACACTTTTTTAACAACTTTAAAACGCTTTTGTAATTTTTTTTGTAAAACAGTTTTTATACTTATTTTTTGTAATTTAATAATCTAATATTTTATTTGTACTTTTGACAATGAATTAGTTTGCCAACTTGCCTCAATAATGCCTTACGGCGCTGAGGCCGAAATTGAAATGTATTTTAAATATTTTGTACAAATAAAATTTTTTCTGTAGAAAAGTTTTGTCTATAGAAAACAAAAAAAGAAAAAAAAGTAAAAAAATACCTTTCGTGATAACAATACAAGAAAATCTATAGGATATTCAATTTATAAAAATGAAAAATAATAACTAAAGTTAAAAATTACAATTTTCTCACACAAACGTTAAATTTTTATAAAAAAAAAATGATAGTTCATTAAAACTTTAAATTTTTTAAAACAGAAATACATTATTTAAAAAAACTGTCTGAATTAAAAGATGTTTAAATGAAACACAAAAGATTTTAAAATTGTTTTTATCAATGTACTTTCAAGTACCCTTTTTAATAAGCAATACAAAAAATCCATAAGATCTTCTATTTATAAAAATAACAAATAATTATTAATTAAAACTTAATACAGCATATAAACATATATTTTTTTAAAACACAAATGCATTTCTATTTACAAGGAATAAACTTAATACATGAAAGATGTTTCGATTAACAAAAGGTTAAAAAAAGTTAACGGTCGTGGGTCTGGACCGACTATACCATAAACTATACCATGCGTTTAGAGAGGGGGTTTCAGGTCCAGTCGATGCTATCGCCAGTAAATTCTTTTTGAAATCTCAGAATTCCTAGTAGATTTTTGATCATTATCATTTTTCTTACTTATAACCGCCATTAAGGTTACTTCCTCCTCTTTGGGACCTTGCATATATTCCTTGTCTTTTTAGCCTGTTTGTCTTAGAGACTTTTTTCCAAATAAATTTGTTTTTTTTTTTACCAATTCAATAGTGGCATTTCCTCGATGTTTGAATTTACTGTTTAGATGGTTTTTGTTTCTTGTATTCCTTTTGGGTTTATTAAAGTTTTTGTTCTTTTTTATTTGACCCATTTTTGTAGTAAAAATTAATTTTAAGAGTTCTTCAAAAATCCTACTTTATTTTTTCATTATCGTTTGCAAAAATAGGTATAATCAGGGTTGTGCATTTCTGTAGTTTACAATTAAATGTGAATGTTGCTAGTGTGAGTCCTGACCAACATATTTTGTATGGCCCGCCGTGTATATTAAAAAAATCTAGTTTATATGGGCCGCATAGTTAATAAAAATTCGAAATATGAGATTTTTCCAAAAGAATCATTTTGAATTGCATCAATATTGAACTTGAAACTTGGCGAACATATATAAAAAAAAAAACTTGGAACTAAAAGAAAAAAAAATTGTAAATAAACGAAATTCTAATTTCGGAACTTCCAAGTTGGAACGGAATTAGACATAGAGAATATTAAAATTTTAAACTTGGAAAAAAAAGAGTTTAAAAATTAGGAACTAAAAGAAAATAACTAAAAATTCACTACCCACTTTACTTCGCCCACACATTAGTAAATATTTTTGAAATAAACTTAAAACGGGTGCACATATTTCCCTTTTTAATTTTATTTCAAAAAATGCAAAGAAGACGATTGGAAATGGAAATAATTTTCCACGGTGTTTAGGAATGAACCAATATGTCTAATTTTTCGAGCAAAGGTTGCACTTATAAAAGAGTACAATTTAAAAAGCCATTTCGAAAGTGTACATCCAAACTATTCTCCAAATCTGAGTGATGAAGAGCGTAATGACGAGCCAGCAAAATGTTTTCACACAGCAAGATAAACTGCAAGAAGAAGCTACAAAAGGTAGCTTTTTTGTTTCTTAAAATATTGCGAAACGCGGTAAACCATTTTCAGATGGTGATTTTATAAAAAAAAAAAATCATTCCACAGGGGAGATGTGTAAATATCTAGTATTTAATGATTTCTTATGGCACTTTTTTAAAAACAAAGAGAAAGCCTCATCTATGTATCGCTTATAGCAAACAACTGCTAATATAAAAAATATTTATTATTATTTATTATTTCAACCGGTTAACCGGTCAATTAATGAGGTATTCGAAATTACTCAGGATCTGTTATCCATGGCTTCAATGAAAAATAAAAGTACCGGTGCAGAACTTTTGAACGAAGTTGAAAATTGTCTTTTGAAATATAATATTAAATGGGAAAATCTTGTTGATGTGACTACAGATGGATCCCCAAACTTATCGGGTTCAAATATAGGCCTGCTGAAAAGAATTCAACACAAGGTTCACACGATTGAGCTTATTATGCTTCACTGTATTATACATCAACACGCATTGTGTAAAAATGTATTGAAAATAGAACACGTAGCCAAGTTTATAATTTAACTGGTAAACTTTTTTCGATCAAATGGTTTAAGATATAGACAATTTATATCTACGCTTGAAGAGCTCGACGCTGAATACTCAGATGTATTATACCACAACCATGTTCGATGGTTACACTTATGTAAAGTTCTGCGACGGGTATGGCATCTTAAAGAAGGAATTATAGCCTTTTTAACATTACACGATAAAGAAGACTTTCCTGTGTTAATTGATTCATCATGGCTTTCTGATTTTGCCTTTTCAGTCGATTTATTGTACCATTTTAATGAATTAAATGGATATAATCGATTTACAATGTTATGCGTCTATGCAAGATTTATTTAATCATCAAACGGACAATTTACCAAATTTTTATCGTTTTCTAAATAAGGAAAAATACTTTAATATTCGAAATCTGGCAAAAGAAATTTTGGCTTTATTTGGATCAACATACATTTGCCAACAAACGTTCTCTGTAATGAACCAAAATAAAAGTCCATAGCGATCGATAAGTTAAATTGATCCAGATATTGAAAAATTAATAATTGTAAACAACTAAATTTCTTGCATTAAATAAAGATTTTCTAATTAAATTTGGCTATTTTATTACCATTTATGTACATTAAATCTATTTCAGTTTTTCAGAAAAAAAAATTTTTTGGCCCCCAAGAAATTTTCTAACTAGATAATGGCCCGTCAGTCGAAAAGTTTGGCCATGGCTGCTATAGACCGTGATTTTGGTAAAATTTACAGCAATGATAATTTAATGAAATTTCAATAAGATTTCACAAAGATTTTTTTTATTTTTTCATTTTATCTTGGTGACGTTGTTCACTTTCTAAATTTACATGCAATATATTTATTTGTAATAGTTAGAGGTTTTGTTGCTAAAATAAATTATCTATACTAATATAATAAAGAGGTAATGTGTGTTTGTTTGTTGGTTTGTTTGTTTGTTTGTAGGAGGTAATCTTCGTAACTAGCCATCTGATCTTACTGAAATTTTCAAAGAGTCTTACTGCGGATATGGGAAGTGCTATAGGCTATAATTTTTTTAATATTTTTAGTGGGCGTGGCACCTCCCACACAGAGTAAATTTTTAATATCATATACATATATTGAGTACTATGACAGGGAGAGCTTTGCAAATTTGTGTGAGGTCTCCTATTGTTAATATTAGCAGCCACGCCGGAAATGGGCCGGATCGGAGAAGTGGGCGTGGTACCTCCCATAAAAGTAATAGTTCAATATTTTATATCTCGAGTAATGTGATAAGAGAGCTTTTAAAATTTTTCTGGTGTCACCTATTATTAATTTGAGTAGTCGGATGCAAAACTGGCAGTCTCGGACCAATAGGCGTTGCACCTGCCATACAAATAAAATATAAAATGCCATATATCTGGAGTACTGTTATAGGGAGAGTCTTGGGACTTTTTGCGAACTCATAAGTTATTCATATGATTAGTTAGACCAAAAATGGGCGTGATTGAAGCAGTGGGCGTGGCACAGCCCGTGTAAAGTAAATATATGATATCATATAACTGGTGTACTAAAAGAGGGAAGCTTTGGCACTTTGCACGACACCATCAGATCTTAGTATGAGTAGTCAGACAAAAAATTGGCGGGTTCACACCACCGGGCGTGGAACTCCCCATGCAAAGTAACTATTTAATGTCATATATCTGGAGTACAGTAAAAGAGAGAGCTTTGTGGCTTTGCGTGAGCCCATAGGTTCTTTGTGTGATTAGTCGAACCAAAAAATGGGCGTGATCGAAGCAGTGGGTAGATATCTAACATCATATAAATGGGAAAGGCTCGACATTTTGCACGAGTCCATCAGATATTAATGTGAGTAGTCCAATAAAAATTGGGCGGGATGGGATAAGTGGGCGTGGCACCTCCTATATCAAAAAATGATGTACTACGAAAGCAACAGTCTTTTGACAAGTACATTAGTTATCAATGTGATTTGTCGTGGAAAATATATCGTCAAAATCAAAAATCGCCAAACCCAAAAATCGCGAAAAATAAAAATCGCCCAAAAACAAAAATCTTCAAAATCAAAAATGGGCAAAATCAATAATCGCTAAAAACAAAAATTGCCAAGTGATATTTTAAGTTCAAAGCCAATAGTTGAGTGGTGCCAGATCTAATTTGGAAAATCCATGTTCTTCTCATGTGCAGCTACATGTACCTCCAGGGCAGGAACGCCGAAATATCTGATAATTGTTGTACCGAATTAAAAAAACAAAAAACATTTTATATCAGCAAGTATCAAAATAAATGCATCAATATTAATGATCTATACTTAGCATAATAAAGAGGTAATGTGTTTTTTTTGTTTGTAGGAGGTAATCTCAGTAACGACTTATCTGATCTTCCTGAAATTTTCACTGATTCTTACTGCGGATATCGGAAGTGCTACAGGCTGCATTTATTTAATATTTTTAGTGGGCGTGGCACCTTCCATACAAATTAAATTTTGAATATCATATATTAAGTACTGTGATAGAGAGAGCTTTGAAAATTTATCTCAGGTCATCTATTATTAACGTGGGTAGTCAGACAAAAAAATGGGCGGGATTGGACAAATGCGCATGGCACCCCTATACAAACTTAATATTAAATGTGATATATCTGAATTACTGTGTTAGTGAGAGCCTTGGGACTTTGCGTGAGCCTTTTCATAACAATTCAGAAGGGGGGGAGGGGGAGGGTGTAACGAAGCACACCGGGTTACATCTAGTTAGATATAAAATCCCTCGCCATTTCATTCGTTCGCATTTTAAGACATGCATGCGCTGTTCAAAAAATTAAACTCCAACGTCGATCACAAATTATTTTTGATACGTTTACAAATAACATGGAAATATGGCAACAAAAATGTATGCCTTTGTATAGGATATTTTGCGACCATGTTCCAAAAGTAAACGGAACGTATATTGCTGGTTTCAAAACATGCGCAGAATACTTGATATGATATATACACCGATTTGGAGGAATTTTTAAAGAACTATCGGGTTATTTCTTAAATAGATGTTGAATTCGTTTATTTAACCTAAGAAAAATTAAGGATTTTTCCAGTCCCCAACATATGCGGCCTACATATATATACAGAGGTTTCCCGATTTAACGAACTCTCGTTTTAACGAATTCGGGATTTAACGAACAGGCAAAAGTACTGTGTATAAGGAATTAAAATCCAATTTAGTACTCAATTTAACGAACAATTAAAAAATATGTATGTAAAAAATGCGTAAAACTTATTTAAATGCATATGTAAAATAAAATCTAAATCTTGATTTCTGAATTTCTACAAATAGATGGAGTAGTCAGGCAAAAAGTTGTAGTCTTGACACACACCTTCACACATATTCATACATACATATGTATTTGATTTCGTTTACAATGTGTTGCCATCATCACAGTTTGAATTTTTTTTCGAAGCATACTAAGATTTTATTTTTCATATTTTTTTGCATTCTAATCTTTTGTTTACAAATTTGGTCAGTACGTTTCTTGTTGTGGTGTTGAAAAATTTTAAATTTTAGATGAATCTACAAATGGAGAAAGTGTTAGTGGATTAGAAATTAAATACGGTTTAGCCAAATCTACAATATGCACTATTCTAAAAAATAGGCAAAAATATTGAATTATATGAAGAAAACTAATTTTGGTAGAAAACACCGAACTGTAATGAAAGATGGAGGGTTTCCAATAATGGGAAATAAACTGTTTCAGTGCAACGCAAAAAACACGTTCCCATTAGTGAAGAAATATTGAAATCAAAGGCAAAGGTGTTTCAAAATCAAGATTTTAATGTCAATTTTAAAGCCAGTGGCTTACTCGTTTTAAAAATAGATTCGGAATAAGATTACTTAAGCAATGCGGCGAAAAATTATCTTCAAAGGGGGAGTTAGTAGAACCTTTTAAAAAGTAACTGCACAAAATCTTACATGATAATGATTTATCTGAGGAGGTAATTTATAATGCAGATGAGACCGGGTTATTTTGGAAGATCCTTCCTGACAGGACATATGTACATGCTGGTCGGAAAATGGCAAAAGAAAAATAACTTTGCTGCTATGTACAAACGCAACCGGGACCAAAATAATCCGTCCTCTTATTATCAGAAAAGCACAAAAGCCTCGCTCGTTTAGGAATAAAGTTATGCCATTGGATTACGCACACTCCAAGAATGCCTGGATGACCAGTTTACTTTTTAAAAATTGGTTCCATGAGAAGTTTGTACCAGAGGTATATTTTTGTTTCTTTTTTCTTAATTTTAAAACAATGATTTCTATATTTTTTAGGTTGAGTCATTTTCAATAGAAAAAAATTTACATCGAAAGGCTGAAGATCAGTTAGTTAAACAAACATGTGATGGAAAAATTTGGGTACTTTATATGCCGCCAAATGTTACTCCTCTAATACAAACGATGGACCAAAATGCAATAAGTCTTGTAAAGCTGCATTATAAAAACAGTCTCTTATCTAAAATTAAACCTCAGGAGAGGTCGATATTATAAAGTTTTTAAAAAACTTACCTTGTACGACGCCTCTATAATACTCGCATTGGCATTGAAAAGTGTTTCAGAGACATCATTATCAAAACGCTGGAATAAAATTTTGTACAGAAACGGCCAACACTTTGATGAAGAGGATGATATACTATTGGACGAATATGAAGAAATTAATGCATAATTAGAGAACGATACACCTGCAGATGAAGGGCTAAAAATTAAACATTGCGATGTGACAAAAAAAAACTTTAATGTATGTATTCATTGGGGACAGGAAAATACTATCGATATCTCCAAGAGATTAGTTTTACGAGAACTTCGGGAGGAAACAATTGAAAGAAGTTTAAAGAAATCGCAAAAACAAACGTCAATAACAATTTTTTTTTAAATAATTTCTTTTTAATTTATCACTTTTTCGTTAACTTCTTTATAAAATCCATTTTTTAGTAATAAGATATGACACGAATTGTACTTTTCGTTTTTTCGTTTTTTTATGAATAAATATTTTTTTGCTAAGTACTGGATTTAATGAATTTTTCAATTTAATGAACAAGGCTGACAATCAATTGTTCGTTAAATCGGGAAACCACTGTATATATATATATATATATCTATATATACTAAAGTAACCCTGCCCGCGTTGCTGCGCAACACAATAATTTAAATTTACACCTTTGTATTAAAAATTAAATCTTCTAGAAATAATTGACATTTTCCTGAAAAAAAGAACAAAAAAGCATTAATTTTTTAAGTGAGAACACCAAAAAAGAAAAAAAAATTATTATAGTGCTTGGTGGTAAACAACATTTTTAATATTGCCATTTTCACAAGAATTTGTAAAGACGTCGGGTTCCCAACACGTGAATATGCAACATACAGTTGGCGGTGTGAAAATACAGGACCTTCTAAAGTTATGCTGCAACGACTGACCTTGAGCTTTAATAAAAGTCATTGCAAAAACCGAACGAATGGAAAACTGTAATCATTGAAATTCAAATGGTATACCAATGGGAATTATTGGGGTGCGTAGTATTAAAACATATTCGCCTTTGAATTTCCCATTTAAAATTATTGCTTCATTTACATAATGCATTAAGTTTTTAGTATTGTTCCGTTGCATAATTTGGGTGGATTTATATTAAGAAACAAAATGATTGGATATCCGATTTTAATTGTAAATTATGCGGTGTTATTCTTGGAAAATCAAGAGAATTCAAAAATGCAGCTGGATAATGTAATTATTCATCACAATATCAACAGATTTATATGTGATCAAATCGCCAACTATTGGCATTCTAATCTTTTCCTGCCAATATAGGTCTTTCATTTAACCAAGCATAATTTTTGTATTGCTGTTATATATTTGAGAAGAGTTTTTCAATTAGTTGTTTTTTTGATTGCGTGGATATGCAAAAACCTCTCGGAATTATATTGAAACCATTATTATCAACTGGCATTTGAACATCACCCATTAACCAACTGCTTTGAAAATGTTGCAGCTGGTGGATCATTTTGCAATCGCACGCATACATTGGTGGAGAGTCTTAATGTATCTCCATAGATCTGATAGTTTCAAATGCGCATTTACTTCATTAGCTGGTGTTGATTTGAGGTAAGATGTAGTGTTTGTCGGAAGTATCCTGCTAACAATACCAATGTACCACCAAATACACTGCGATTTCCCCGGAAATCTCTCATTGTTCGATCCAAAGCCTCAATTGATTTCTTGTGTGCCATTGTGCATTTTGCAACAAAATATCATTTTGTTTTAAAACTTTAGCCATGCCAGAGGGTTTTGATAAATTGCATGATAGTGCAATTCTAAGGCAATTTTAGCACCGAATGCGCTTTGCAACCACCATTCAATAAAGTGGCCACGCACTAAAATTAAAGTTATCAAAAAAGTTTCGCCAGAACCACCCGGTGCATAAAAAAAGTACATGCCATCATTACCGTTATCAATTTCTTGCATTATTATTTCATAGGCCAATTTTTGGTGTTGATTTAATTTCGGAATATTTTCTACAACAAAATTTGTTAATACATTTGGTTCGTAATACTTTCCTCGAGGAAAATTTTGATTAAAATATCATTTCTTGAACGATTTGGTGGTAGCATACCCAACTGAGCCAAAGCTTCACTCATCATTGCTAAACACATATCCTCAATCAATATCAATGTCTCATTATACATTTCCGCTGTCTTAATAAAATTTTTATTAGCTGGATTGCAAGTTGAAATAGTGATAGAAAATAAAACGATAAGTTTTTGTGGATATGCTGATACCAACGCATCAGTTCATGTATTTTCCCAGTGTGTATCGTGTTCAAGCAATCTTAATTTTTGACATGCTTCACGATAAGTGGCGCGTAATTGTCCGTCAAGAGTTCTGAAATAAGAAAATGGTTTTGGACCATGGACCATCAAAAGCAAACGCAAATGAGAACACTTATTACGTCGGCGAACTATATAAATTCGACATAAATCATCAGTTTCAAAAACATTTTGATGACCTTGAACAGGCTAGCCTTGCTTTCGACGTTGAAATTCCTTTTTTGATGCATTCAAAGTATAATACATATGATGGAACCAGAGTATAAAGGAATGTTCTGGCAAATAAATGTTGTTGGCACAATTTAAAAAATGTGGTCAATGCTGTATTTGGTGGTGCAATTGCTCGTTGTGCAATAGTTTTTTCATTAAAGCAAATACACTAATGATTTTCCAAATGAAAAGCTAACTTTGATCGGTCGGGTATTTTGCATGTATTGCAAAATAGAGTATACGACATACTGCTTCATTGCCGCTGATGTGTCGGCCAGTTCAGTTATGTGTTATTTAATCATTTTCAACAATACTACCTTTCGTGATGTATTTACAAATATATTTGATCGCTTTAACTGAATTGCAGTATTCAACGTTAATGTGAGCATTAAAAGTTTTTAATAAAATCGGTGAATATTGGACAATCCAACAATTAAAGCATAGCCGCGAATAACGTTGTAAACGATAAAATTCAAATTGTTCAGTATTTGTAAAAAACGTTTTAAAGGAAGCAGGCACTTTCTAAATTATTGTTTTTTGGTTCATTATAGAGTCATTTAAATTAAAAACTATTTTATCAAAAAAAAAGGTTTAATAACATTTATTTATTTAGTAAATTACAAATTTTTCTATTAAGATTTATTTTGTGACCAATATTATTTATGAGATTTTTTTGTTTTTTCCGGGCAAATTATGGTCAATTAAATATTAAGATGATAATAAAACAAGTAAGAAAATTATAGTCGGTCGAGACCCTATCTCTTAGGCCCTAAGTGGATATAGAAAATAAGCATAAACCAAATTTGAGTGGGATTTTTATTAATTTTTTCGGCTGCAGATATGAAAAAGTTCATATCTGATGCTATACCTATATGGGGACTAGGCCCAAAAATGGACCGATCCTAACCATGTTTGGTAAAGTCTCTTGTATTTTGCAAAGATATATACAAACAAAATTTGAGAAGAATCAGTGTAATATTTTTGTTTTTTGATAGATTTAAGTGAAGATCGGGAAGCAGCTCTATGTGGGGCCTATGACTAACAGTTGTCCCAGGGATCATTTTTAGACTACTCATTAATGGATGTAATAAACGCATACAAACCCAATTTGAGTAAGACCTATATGACAATTTGGATCTTATGGCAATTTATGTCGATTTCATAGGGGTAATTTGTATGGGGGCTAGGTCTGAACATGGACCGATTCTCACCAATTTCAACAGCTTTCATCCAATGGCCGACAAAAGATCAAACACCAAATTTCATCAAAATATATTCATATTTGCGACCTGCAGTTTGATTACAAGCTTTACATGGACACACAGACGGACGGACGGACGGACATCGTTTAATCGAATCAGATAGTGATTCTGATTCGATCGGTATAATTAAAGATGGGTGTAGGTCAAATATTATTGGTTGTTACAAACAGCAGCACAAAGTCATTATACCCAAACCACATTATAGGGTATAAAAATTCAAATTATTACATCCTTTTCACTCGACGTTTCGTTGACGGTATTTCAACTTCTTCTGGAGTGTGAACTTTATTGATTTCTAATGACAAGATATATAAACAACAACATATATTTAATTTAATATTAAAATCTTAAATACTACACACAGAAAAAATATTTGCCAACCGAATTGTTCTAAAGTGGAACAACTGTATATTCGATTGTATCGACAGAAATTTAATATCATCTGCAAATTTTCTATTATGCTAAAATATATACTGTTAAGGCAGTATAATTGTAATCATTGTGAACCCGAAAATCGGTTATTAGCAGTATCGCAATTCGGTTGGTAATAAATTCGGTAGCCACAATGAATCTGTTTTCTGTGTGTAGTATCACAGGTTAACTTACGATTTTATTTTATTACAATGTCAAGTATGATATTTGTATAAAAAACTGGACATCTCGACACAAAATTTTAATAAATTTAATAAATAATTACAATTTTAAAAAAATCACAGTTTAACCTAACAACTAGTATCACAGATTGTTTTTAATATTAGACTAATGCTATAGAATATTGCAGTTTAATATTATCCTGGTCTTCTTTGGTGTTTAATGTTTTTTGTATTTTTTGTTGTATACGTAAACTTTCTAGTGTATATCGCTTTTGTTCGTTTTTCTCCTTATCTAATATGCGTACATCGTTAAAATTTGGTTTGTGTTTACTCTCTTTTATGTGTTGAGATAAAGCTGTGCTTTCTTTGTTTTTGTTTACGTCGGATTCATGTTCAGCTATTCTTACACCTAATATTCTTTTTGTCGTTCCTATATATACTTTATTGCACTGTTAATTTTCATTACCGTCACACTTGATTTCATACACAACATTATCAGTTTTTAATTTGTCAATTTTCGATTTTTTGCTTGTAAAAAGATGTCTTAGTGTTTGATTTGATTTATAAGCTATTGTTATTTTTTCATCATTGATCTCCCTTTTCAGTGTTTTACTCTCTGTTAGTTTTGGTACGTAAGGTACACTGTAAAAATTTTTCTGTTCACAGTGGAAAAACATTTCATATCCAAAACACATTGCTACATGCAACGTTATTCTATGATACACAACAGAGAGTAAGGTGGCATTTAAGACGTTTTTCGCGTGAAGAAATGATTTATATTTAAAAAAATTTTAATGATTTGCAGCCGTTTTTTTTTTAATAAAACATGATGAAATTCTATTTATTAAACACACTTTATAACAAAAACTTAATTCAATATCACAACAAAACAACATAATATAATTATAGAAAAGAAAATAAATCAAAAACTCAAAAGAAATATGCTGTTTAGCTCTCGAACCTACATTTTTAACTTCACTTAATTTCACTGCACATATATATAAAAAATCAGCGTACTTCTCTGGCAAGTATGGTGCCATTGCCATGATTATAAGAAATTGATTTGTCATTGTAATTGGTTTCAAAGAATTTATGAAAATGATCTTGTATTAGCCGGAAGTTGAATTTTTGGCAAAGAAAAGTTGCATCAGCAATCACAAATCGATATTATAAAAATTTGAATGTAAATTAAAGCAATAAGCTCTTAAAACGTTTTTCCATAACACCTCTACTGGATCTTTTGCAGTATAATATATATTTTTTCTTGTTTCATAAGCGTTTCCACTATTTCTTAATATTATATTTTTATTATTTTTCCAATTTTCGACATTAATTTTTATACCCTATACCACTATGTGGTTTGGGTATAATGACTTTGTGCTGCTGTTTGTAACTACCAAAAATATTTGACCTAGACCCATCTTTTATTATACCGATCGAATCAGAATCAATATCTGATTATATAGCATCCGATATGAACTTTTTCATATCTGCAGCCAAAAAAATTAAAAAAAATCCCACTAAAATTTGGTTTATGCTTATGCACTTTCAAAATATTTGAATTTTTTTAATAAATTGTCTTTTATTAGCTTGGGGTCATATGTGACCCCAATTACAAAAGGGTTAATGGGGTCATATTATTTTTTTCAGAAACCCTTGGCTATTAAGATAAAATATAGCATTTAAAAGTAGAAAAATTATGAATTTTTGATGCAAAGTATTTAGAAAGAGTACATTTTCAGAATATTTTACTTAAATCCCATTTTTCTCGAAATCCGCAAAAATAAAATCCTTGTCAAAAAAATTCCGTTACAGGGAGTTACTTAAAAATTCACACAGTTAATCTGTGACATGTGCTTAACAAAACCCTAAGGGTTTGGAACCAGTTTTTTAAATTTTGTTTAAGAAAATTTTTTAAAACTTAAAATAGGAGTTTTCAAAATTTTATCAAAAAAATTTCCCATTTCCGGTCTCAGTGCGCAATAGGCTACCAAAACGTGGTAATAAAACAATACTTCACATCTGACTCCTTGTAGGTATATAGACAAAAAAGAAGTTATGGCTTTAATCAATTTCTCAAAGTTCAAAAAAATGCCATATAATTTCATGAGCTAGTTTTTTTTAGCACAAAAGTTTTCTGGGTCATTTGCTTTTTCTTGGCGAAGTTTTATTCGATTTTGAAGTTTTGTAGCTTTTTGAAAGGATAATTTACTACTGATCCCGAATTATATAACAACTTGTCGGAAAAATAAACTATGGAATGAAATTTGCGCAAAATTTGAAAAAGTCATATTTTCGCCATATAAACACACTTGAAATTTTCAATCGCGTTGAGGCACGACTAAATGTTTTTTGATTGGCCCAAAACTTTGTATTTCTCAGTTTTTTTGCTATTCGCATATTTCTAGGGGTTTGACCGAGAGTTTGAACTTTTTTTTTCCCTCCATATAATGAAGGGCCACCCTAATGTAGACCTTTGAATTAAAGTGATAACATTATTAAGTCACTTAGTATCACTCTTACTATTCCCTTAGACAACTTATTTTAGATTGCAATAATATCTAAAATAAATTTTGAAGCTTCTAATGTCTTCTTATAATTACGGTATTAAATCTATGAAAGCAATAATATTGTAGTACGAATTGTTATTATTTTTAAAGACCTAGTGTTTTCTGAAACAAATTTCATATTAAACACCCTTCTAGAATCAGTCATGTGTAACTTGTACAAGTATGGATTATATGTCTGCAAAAATACTGTAGTTAAACAAAGAAATAAAAAATGTTAGTATTGCTTTCAAGAGTCTGTACATAGCTACCGATTATATCTTGTGAATACAAATTATTGTAGGCAGTACCTGTGTCTTTCATTTTCTGTTTTTTGACTTTTTTATTTGCGGCAGGCAGTAAAAGTAGATGGTCCTTGAACAAAGTAAATATATCATACAGTAACTTATAGAAAGAAGCTTGTAAAAAAAACTTATATATGTGATACAACAGGATCAAAAACCCATGAATGCGTAAAGCTC
Source organism: Cordilura impudica (assembly GCA_963682025.1). NCBI lineage: Eukaryota > Metazoa > Arthropoda > Insecta > Diptera > Scathophagidae > Cordilura > Cordilura impudica. Next base: position 281,376,481 of record OY821517.1, on the reverse strand, counting down.
TATAAAAAGCAATGTAAGTGTGCCTGGCAACATATGTACGATTTATTTATGGTGAATCGTATGACACAAAAAGTTACAAGGTTCTAAAAAAAAAAAATACTTAAGAAACACAGTTTTTGTTTTAATTTGCATAACGATTCAAAATAGATTAACAAACATTTGTATTCAATAGTGGCTTAAAGTACGCTACAAAAATTTCATTATACATGTCCCGTAGAAGGATCTCTAAAACGTGGATAAATCTTTTAACACATTTCGGTACACCTTTTTTGTGATCTTTAACTCCCTTCCGAGCACTGACCTAACCAGTTTACTTTTTTTTTTATCGGATTCTTGGAATCTCTTTTTAATATGCCGTCTTGTTCTGTGACCTTATCAACATCATGTGGTTCTTTCGTTCAGGTATCCCATCAAATTCTCCTTATACTTCTTCATGCCATTGATAACAGTTTGACTGCAGATCTTTCATTATTTCGGCAACTATTTGTTGGATCAAGTTGGACTTTGTTCAAAACATTTAATACTTTTAGCACGTACTTCTATTTCATCATTCATTTAATCAAACTAACAACATAAGAACAGAGTTGTCATTAACATAACAAATAAAATGATTTTCAAATATAACTAGATCAAAAAAAAAAATCAATTAATGCTTGCGAAAAAATTTAAGAGGAAAAACGATTATTAAGATTTTCTCGAGCTCACTCAAACATTGAAGTTACGGCATATATTTTCATACACTTGTATGTATTTTTATATTAATAAGTTGATTCTTGGCAGCATCCTTATTTGACTGTTTCGATTAGAAAACTTTGATACCAGTTGTTTTTCTCTGAACTGCAAATGGCACGATTCAATATAGGGTACAAGTAAAATTGTGACAATACCAGCAAACATTTCTTTTCCATACTCTTGCCTAGAAAAAAAAATTTTTTTTTAACTGCTTAACATTTAGAGCACGTAAACAATTTAGTATTGTTGTTAATTCTTGTTACCTTAAGAAAATGTACAAATAAATTACATATGCTTTAGTGACACTTACAATAATAATTACTTCTGTTAAGTTTGTAAATTTACTATCAATATAGATTTAAAAAAAAAAATGTTCAAAATAATCACATCTTAACCTATGCTAGGTTTTTCACTGTTTTTACTTTTGCTAAAAATAATATGTTTGACATTATCGATTGCAATCAAAACAAAAAACTAGTTACCTCAGCAAAAGAAAAGAAAAACATGGAAGAAAGTTATGGTCGGGCTAAGTCGACTTGACCACTTTCTCTACGATGAGCTTGTAGCAAAGGAAATAACAATTTCAAACTCATACAGATGAACTGAGAAAATATATATAAAATAATTTTAAGTGTACTTGAAACTTAGAAACATCTATGGGCATATATCGAATGTGGCACACATATGGGGACCAGGATCACTAAGAGCCGATATACTGGAAATCGAACCCCTTGATTACAGTTTTCGATTACTAATGATTGCTGGTTCTTGATATTATCGATTCCTAATATTTACCGATTCCTGATGTCTACTGATAATTAAAGATTCTTGATTTTTACCGACTCTCAATATATATTTATTATTAACCGACTCGAGGAGCAGAATCCCAGTGGAAACGAAGGACTACTACCGATTGTTTTATAATCTATATATATATATGACATTAATAGGTGGCTAATCCGTAAGACCGATCTTATTAAAATTTACACAGTAAGTAAGTTGGTGTCGGAAAAGTAAAACGGGCTATACCTTTTTTTAAATTATTGAAGTGGGCGTGGCACCTCCCATATATAAAAATTTTTAACATCATATAACTGGGGCTCTATGATAGAAAGAGTCCTGAAACTTTGTAGGAGTACATAAGTTAGTAATGCGAGAAGTCGTGCTTAAAATGGGCGGCATCAAATAAGTGGGCGTGGCAGCTCCCATAAATGGTAAATGCATATCATCATATATCTAGAATACTATGATGGCCAGAGCCTTGAAACTTTCTGCATGTAAATTGTTTGTTAGAGTAAGTAGCCGTACCAAAAATGGGCACGATTGGATTAGTGGGCATGGCACCTCCCAAACAAAAAAAATTATCCGGAGTACCAAAAACTCGATAGTCTTGAAACTAGGTGTGAGTTCACTAATGATTAGTGTGAGAAGTTATGTGAAAAATGGGCGGGATAAAATCAGTGGTCGTGGCACCTCTCATACATGGTAGATACATATCATCATAGGTAACAACAAAAATATTCCCTGGAAATAACTTGTATGGCTAGACGATGTTTTCCGGGTCAGATAAATAAAGTTAAACAGAAAGTGTAAATCAACCATTTTGTAAGGTTTGAGGGTCCTCACGTAGACCCTGGATATGACTGATGTAGCTTAAGCAATGACAAAACCTCCATTAAAGAAAATTAATCATTTTATCGATTATCAGTATTTAAATCACTACTGATTGTCGAAGACCTTTTCAGCAAAAATGTCATTACGAAAACAATCAGAGAATCTGACGGAGACATTGATATGCAATTTTCCATAACTGTTAAAGCAGTATCAACCTGAAAAAAAAAATTGTAAAGGCGATATTTAAATTGGACATAGCATAATATTTTTTATTTTGCAGATTTGTTTATCTGAGAATTATGGCAATTTTAGTTCGACTTAGAGTTGATTTTAATTAGTTTAGTTTTAGCACGAGGGTCGTGTTATAAATTTCTTTCGAATTTATCTTTTCATATTGACTATGAATTGATCTGAATAATTAAAGAACTAGTCAGTTGTTATTGGTCGTAACAAGCCTCAGCATAACACTGTGGAACAAATTCAGGTTAGCAAAAGTTAGGTCGATTCTGACATAGAGGCTAAATTAGAAGACCCGTATCGCGGCGTTTGTTTATGTTAGTTAGAATTTTTTTTTAATCGACCTTCGAACTTTGCAGTCAAATGCCGATTTTCAGCATATTGTTTATGCGGTTTTTTGGCTATAACTCGTCGACTAATTGATATTTTTTCAATCTGTAGAAGCCAAATTATTGCCAGAGACCTGTGCAACAATCAAAATTTTTCAAAAAATTGATTTAAAAAATTTTTGTGGTGCTTATGAGGCAGAATGTTGGAAAAATTATTTTTTTTTCAGGCTTTTTGAAAATATTTTCCACAAAACTAAGTCTTTTTTGCTTTCTGTTTGATCTATAGTATGCTGCTCAGTTTGTTCAATAAATTTCATTTGAAAAGAAAATGGTCTTAGTCGATAATTTGCGTTAAAAATCCCAAAACCATTAAATTAATAGCGATTTAGGTAGAAGTTATTAAAAAGGGAAGTTCCAAGAATTAGGAGTTGGTAAAACAACTTTTTTGTTTTCAACCACCGCACAGGTAGCGATTTTTTTTTATTTCGTACAAGTGAACTAATTCCAAAAATGAAGATTCAGTGAAGACTCGAAACTCAGCTTTGGTACCTTTCGCCAGCAAATCATTTTCTTTCAAAAATGAAGCCAGTAGTTCTGATTTTTTCTGAGTGAAGCACAAACTAGAAACAATTCCATCCAATTGGTTTTGTGTGACTAGGACTGGGGCCTTTGATCTTTCATAGGATGTCGTATTCTGAGAAGAAATCCATGGATGTAGCAGCGGCGGTTGTAGTACTGATATCTGTTTGAAGATCAATACTTCGGTATGTTGGTACTGGAAAGAATTCTGAGTGCGGTAATGGTAATTGGACACTTGGCACTGCTACATAAGTTTTATTCTTTGCTTTCCTTCTATTCAATGTTTTATGGTAGTTGATACATCCATAACAATTTTCTTCTTGATGCGGGCTGTTGTCTAACTACATCTTGGTATACCAAAAGGCATAGCCTTCTTCTTTTCACTTTTCCATTGCATAAGAGTTGAATAGCAATTAAAGCAAACTTTTTTAGGGGCATAGTTTACGTCAGTGATAAACTCATGCGAGAAATATTGTTTATAGGCTTCCAAAAAAAAAATCACTCGCATTGCCACATTTTTCATCGCTTGCTTTGAAACGTCCACAAACATTACAAAAATGGTCCATTTTACATTTTGGTTCTGACATTTTTAGTACAATATATATTATACAATGTTTTTTTTTTGGTATTTTTATGAAACCGATGCACTTAACTTAAATCACTCACAAAATGAAATAAGTTCCAAAAAAAATTAATAGCGAAGTTTATCACGACCGAGCGAAAATTAAAAGACATCAGCTTCGGCTGAGTTTCGAGTCTTAACTGAATCTTCATTTTTGAAATTAGTTCGCTTGTACGAAATAAAAAAAATCGCTACCTGTGCGTTGGTTGAAAACAAAAAAGTTGTTTTACTAATTCCTAATTCTTGGAACTTCCCTTTTTAATTACTTCTACCTAAATCAAAATATATTTAATGGTTTTGGGATTTTTAACGCAAATTATCGACTATGACCATTTTCTGTTCAAATGAAGGTTATTGAAGAAACTGAGGTGCATATTATAGATCAAACAGAAAGCAAAAAAGACTTAGTTTTGTGGAAAATATTTTCAAAAAGCATGAAAAAAATAATTTTTCCAACATTCTGCTTCATAAGCACCACAAAAATTTTCTAAATCAATTTTTTAAAAAATTTTAATTGTTGCACAGGTCTATAGCAATAATTTGGCTTTTACAGATTGAAAAAACATCAATTAGTCGACGAGTTATAGCCAACAAACCATATAAACAATATGTTGAAAATCGGCATTTGACTGCAAAGTTCGAAGGTCGATAAAAAAAAAAATTCGAACTAACATAAACAAACGCCGCGATACGGGTCTACTAATTTAGCCTCTATTTTCACCCCTCACTGTCAGAATCGACCTAACTTTTGCTAACCTGAATTTGTTCCACAGGGTAATACTACTAAATTTGGGCTGTATGGCACAAGAACCAACCTGCTTTTGGAAAGCATTTGCATTACTAGAATTAGAATCTAGGGTCAAATTACCACATTCATTATCGAGTCAACTGTCATATCAAATGCAACTTCACAACGTATCGAATTGCGGCATACGCTTGGATTCGAAAATAAATCAAATTAAATTGTAAGAAATTTTTTCTAATGTAAAAAAAGAAAAACATATATGTATTTAATGAAAATTAATTTACAATTATATAAAGAAGAAAAAAAATCATAAAAAGCAAAAAAAAAAAAAAGAAAAGTTAGTAAAGTTATTAGTGCTTTTACGTTTATGTTTTAAGCTATTAATTATAGAGAAAAAGAATCCCATGTTGATGTGTTTTGCTTCGTCTTAGGATTCTGAAGAAGAATATGCCACCATTATAATCAGAAGGTAAATAAGTGACGAAAGCGGTCCGGTGCCATTGTCGGATCGTAGCATAATAATTGTATTGAAAATGAGGCATTTGTTTATATTCATAATGAATTAGTAATTATTGGTCATATGTCAACTGCAGAAACGCTTTCACTTTTGGCCAGTGGAAGCTTTCAACACACACTTTGCAATGACTATTAAGTTGGATTGTGTAAAAGTACAGTGTGCAAATTTGTAAAAAATGTCGTGGAGCAAATCGAGTCGAAGCTGTGTCAAAATTTAAAAATCTTTCTCCGCAACAGTCATCGTCATATATATACAATTCTTTACGGAAAAATATAGGATTCATTTAAAAAAATATTGACCATTTCGGACTTTTTTTCTTTAAATAACGACGTAATTTGAATGTTTATTAAATTAATTTGCAGCACTATCGCCGTATGTCAACCTACGTTTGATCGCTGACAAATTAATTTCACAGAAAACGACACATAGCGACATACGTTGTTATTAATGAAAAAAAAAATGCAAAATAATTTTGGATTAGTTTTCAGTTTATAACCACTTATAAAAACTTGTGTGTATATTTCTGTTATTTTTTGTCACTACTATTCTTGATATGTTGTTATATTCTCATCCTAACTCCCGTTAACTTTTTGTTGACGAACAAAAAAATTAATTTTTCTAGCAACAACAACTTATGTGTACATGGGTGGTTGCATTGGTAGTTTTCTTTTTCAAAGAAAACGACGTTTGTCGACATAAGTTGTTTTATTGCACACACTTTAATTGTAATTTACATATTGTTTTTTTCGTCCTTCTCTAAAGATTATTGACTCATAATTTTATATAAAGTATTTATTGCCCATATCTGCACGACTGTTAAATAAAAAGTTCTAAAAACTTTATATCGATCCCATAATTTCAAATATAACGTTTTTTGGCTCCGCTGAACATTTTGATTTTATGACATACGCGGTTATTCTAGAAATCCACAGAATTATCATACGGTATTTAAGAGAAAAGTCTTAAATCTAATGCAGTAAGAAATTTTTATTGCAAAATATCAATGAAACAATTTTAAAAACTTTTATTTTTTCATGATTATACAATTTTAGCAATTAACTCTACAAAAGCGGTGCAGCTGATGACCCATTTACTTGGAAGCACTCAGACCAAAGAAGTGTATGCAACTAGTTTTTGGCTGCTGGGTAAGTGATATAATATATAAGTTTTAATAAAATATTCTTTATTAAATGAATTCCAAAATAGAACTAACTGTATCATTCACAAAACAAAAATTTATAATTAAAATTAAACCCGTTGAGACTGCCGAACTTGCATTTATTTTTGGTGTCATATATTAGACAAGCAACGTCCACAACATTGTTGTCAGCCAAAGCAGTGATCGCTGTGTTGTTGTTTATTCTTTAGCATACGCAAAAACCGCTGATGGTGCACTATGAGCTGACTACTATGCATGTTTAGCTAGGCAACCACCTTGTTGCTGCGCGGATGTGTTAACTCCTCCCTCGTTTAAGTGAAGGACGTCCTCGGACTTCCTGAGGCCATCAATTAAATCCTGAATGTTGTGTTGGCGCCGAGCCCTCTGATGTTTTTTGTAAAGCTTGAACGAGGTGTAGCAAAGGACCAAAAAGGTAATCGCGACCAACCCAGATATCAAAGGCCATTTTATCAGTCCCTTTCCAATCTCGTTAATATACTGGGAATTTTCCATACTCAGCCTTTTTAAGTACGGTAAGCTCAGTATTTCCTGATGGCTTGTTATGTTGAGAAGCGTTGACAATGCTGGGCCTGGAGACTTCTTTACATAGTTCTTCAGGTTCTGATATAAGGAGTCGTTGACCCTGACCTCGTCGTCAAACGTGAGAAGATACGTTCCCGTCACAATCTGCTCGTGGGCATCGCTAGTCCTGATTGTAGCGGTTTCATCATTGATAATGATAACGCCATCGTCAATGACTGTCAGAGGTTCAAGATGGCTTGGACGAGTTGTGCAATGTGCTATGCCGCCAGAATGAAGTTGCTGTGCGCATGTTATATGAGACAGCTTCCTGCAGAATGTTGTTGTAAGCGTGGCGGTACAATTTCCAATTGACACCATTTTATTACCGCAGTCTGCTATGTTATTTTCATCAGCAAAATCAAGAATGGTATTATTATGCTCAACGGGATATAAGATTATTTTTTTACATACTAAACCTAGCTTAGGATATTTAATAAGAAAATGCATAAATTTATCATTCAATAGGACCCTAACATTTGCTATTTCCATTAGATCAGTTATGGTTATACCTGTAGAGCGCTCAGTGATTGTTTTGTTTAAATCATTAGAATCAAGAATTGCTGGGTTTATTATTCCAATCTTTGCAAGGGTGACCGACAACATTAATGTTTCCAGCTCTGAAATTAGGATTCTATCTCTTGCGAGTAGTGTTTCATAAAGGTGACCAGTATCGATCTGTTTAGTTTTTGAATCCCTAATAATTGCGTTGACTGTCTCTGATAATTTATTAATTTGTTCTTGTGCCTGAGTATTTATAACCACTTGCCTATTAGCGGACTCAATAAGTTGCTGTTGTTTAAATTTTAGCTGCTCAAAGTCGTCAAAGTCAGGGGTTCCGGCGACCACCTTTAGAGCAGTTCCCAAGATGTTGATGCTTCTGGCATATCTGTGGTGGATGTTTACTGTTTCCAAAAGCGTATTGATATGACCTATGTCGGCGTCAAGTATTTTTCTCATGTGTGACTGGGGAAAATGGTTCGTCAACAACTTGGTTTCTTCTGCCATTTCTGAATACATGGTAAGGTTTGATGAGTGCCGCAAATATTCATATCCCTGCCATATTACTACGTCACCATCAGTCAGAGGTATGTAGTCTGAATTCGAATAGTCGGTCAGCTTGGCGGTTGTTGTCGCGACAAGAAACAGCGCAATCAAAATCCTAAATGAAAAAGCATAAATTAAGAAACTTATCTTAAATTGTCCTTATGGACCGCCCTCGCTTTTATCAGAACCGTCGTTCCCAGATCAGCTTCTATTTCTTCCTCTATATATAGAGGTGTTAGTTTATTTCCCAATCTCCTGTTTGTTTTTACAAGTACTTTGTCACCCCTTTGAAAGGTTCTATTCTGTCTTGTCTCATTCAGTCTTTGCATTTGAACGTCCTGGGCCCTATTTACCCTTTCCCTAATCTCTGCCTCGAATTCCGGCGGGAATGCATGGACTATGTCAATGGGCCGTTTTTTTGTTACCGAGTGGATAGTCTTGTTGTACTCTATTGTCGCTTAAAGTATCAGTTCGACTGTGTCATTTAAGTTTCTTTCGATTTTCAAACATCTTGCAATTTCCGCAAGAGTACTATGAAATCTTTCCACCTGCCCATTCGACGTGCTGTGGAGCGGTGGCGCATTTACAATTTGCACGTCAAAGCGATTTAATAAAAGAGACCGAATCGTTCCTGAATTCAGAGAGGGTTCATTATCGTAATATACCGTTTTTACGTGGGGGTAAAAATTCATTAACTGTAAGATTGGTGGTTCTATATCTACTATTGTTCTAGAGTCAATGGGTTGAACAATCGCGAATTTTGAAAACTTGTCAATACAGGTTAGAAAAAATTTTTTATCTGTGGAATATATGTCGATATGTAATATTTCGCCTACGTGAGAAGGAATGGGCGTTTCGCCTATATTATGCTTTTTTGGGTGTCGGTCATATTTAGCTTTTCTGCAAATTTTGCAATTTGCGACAATTTCATTAGCCAAACGGGTCATCTTCGGAAAAAAATAATCCTGCAAAATTTGCTTCGTATTTTCTTGAGCGGCTCTATGCGCCCTGTTATGTTCAGTGACTACTATTTCCTTTTGTTCACTTTTGTTAAATATATCAATCACCATTCGGCTTGCGTGCCAAAAAGTTGTTGTTGGAAAAGTTTTTACTAGGTTATTCTGTATGAATGCCAGCATTGGCAGTTCGCAGTGAATCGCGTTCACTACATCTTTTTTAACTGCATCGTAGACTATCTGCATTAAGTTTTCTCTATTGGAAAAATTTATGAGATGTCTGGTTTTCTCACCAAACATAATTATCGTACGTGTCGAGGGAACTTCGCTCTGTTCTATTATTATCTGATTTCGAAAACAATTTACAGGCTTTTCGGTTGATTCAATTGTGTATGTCAGGGATTGTTCACTGTGTATTGTTGCACGGTCAGACTGTGCCTCCTCTTCAAGAGCATGAATGTTTTGCCGCGATAGAGCATCCGCGACGAAATTTTCCTTTCCAGGCTTATAGAAAATATGTGCGTTATGCTCGTCTATAAATGCCTTCCATCGTTTTATTTTCGCGTTTGAGTTTCGATCCGAAACTGCGAACGTAAGTGGCTGGTGGTCAGTGTAAATATTCAAATTCCTTACACCGTACAGATAGTTTCTGAGACATTTCAAAGCCCAAACTATAGCAAGCAACTCTCGCTCGTTGGTTGCAAAATTTAATTCGGAGTCTTTCAGGGTTCTGGATATCATGGTAATCGGTTTTCCGTCCTGCGACAAGACCGCCCCAATACCCAAAGAAGAAGCGTGCGTTGTCAGGTCAAATGACTTATTGTAATCCGGATAAAGCAACAAGACATCTTCAGATGTGAGAACCCTTTTCAACTTTTCAAATGCCTGGTACTGTTCCTCGTTAAGGCGCACTGGTATTTTCTTTGACCGGGTAGCGCTCACATTGCCGTTCTCCCCTTTTAGTATGTTAGTCAGTGGTCTGGCTACAGATGCAAAATCCTTGATAAAACACCTGTAATAACTTGCCAAGCCCAAGAAGGAACGAACATTAAATAGTGTGGTGGGCAGCTCGTAGTTTTTAATCGTCTCTATTTTGCTAGGACTCGTTGTAATACCCTTTTCGCATACCACAAAACCCAGATTCTCAACCTGTTTTTTAAAAAAATTTGACTTCTCGCGTGAAACTCTCATGTTAGCTTCATTTAACCTATCCAACACCCATGCTATATGCTCAACATGCCCCTCCATACTTTCCGAGAAGATGATCACATCATCAACATAAACATAGCATGATTTCCCTATTTGATCTCGGAGCACGTCATCTATTGCTCTTTGAAAAATACTAGGCGCGTTCTTCAGCCCAAAGGGGAGCCTTCAAAACTCGTATTTTCCATTGCCCACCGAAAATGCTGTTTTTTCCCTATCCTTTTCAGCCAACAAAATTTGGTGAAATCCTGATTTCAAGTCAAGGGTTGTGAAAAACTTAGCCTTCCCGAGATTTGATAGAATAGCCACAATATTTGGTATCGGATATTTGTCATCTATGGTCTTTGAATTCAACTTTCTAAAATCTATTACCAAACGCTTCTTTGCATTTCCCTGTGCGTCCGTACCTTTCTTGTCAACCACCCATATTGGGTTATTGTACGGTGACCTGGATGGTCGAATTATGCCGTCTTTAAGCATACTTCGCATTTCGGAATTTACAAAGTCTGATACACCCATCGGGTAAGGGTATAATTTAGAATATATCGGGTCCTCATCTTCTGTGCGTATGGTAGCAACAATCCTGGTATTAAAAGGGAGTGCTTCGTTTGGGTCCGCAAAAACACCGATTCGTTTTTTTTATCATTTTCTGAAATTGTTTTTCAATTTGCTGGGGTACCTCAATATCATCTGTGTTAGTAAAATTTACACTAAGGCATTTTAAAAATTTCATATTTTCAGATTCAGTACTAGTTCTTAGTCGTTTATTTCTAAAGTCCAAAATTGCATTTGTTTGATATAAAAAATCTAGCCCGATTATTCCATCGAAGGTAGTTAGATCGGGGAGCAAAAAAAATGTTGTGTTAACATTAAAAAGCCGCATAGTGCATTTTTTTCTACAATATTATTCCCGTGAAGAGACTTTACAATAAATGGATTATTTACTTTTGATACAAAGTTTAGTTCCTTTAAAGGTTTTATATAATTTTTAGAGGCACCCGTGTCAATTAGCAATCTAATTTTTTTCCCTGCTATCGTTCTCTCTACATACGGTAGCAAGGAATCTTGTCTAAAAAATTAATTTGGTCATATTCTTCGATTTCATTTTCTATATCTGTTGCCTCTATTTCTGCTAGGTGTTGATATTCTTGCTCTGGATGATCTCCTGAGATCTCTTCCTGTGACAGGTTGTTGACCCTCTGATGTTTGGGTCCGGTGAACCTGGCTGTGCCGCTATTCGGCCTCTTAAAAACTTGTCCCAGGGCTTGAGTATTTTGGTATTGAAATTGTTGATTTGCCTGGTATTGTGTCGGTTGCCTAAATTTTGATGAAGGATCAACATCCATTGGTTGAACAACATCTTGCTTTGTAGGGCCTTAATTGTTTTGTTGTCGCTGTCTATTAAAGTAAGGATTTTTTCCCTGTCGATAGTCATTTGAAACAAAATTTCTGGGGCTTTGTTGCCTTTGTTCAAGTCTATGTGCCTTATCTTCTACGCTTCTCGCATAATTTGTTGCAAATAGAAATCGCTCGTGGTTTGACTCGACTTCTTGAGCCAGCGCCAGAGCGGATGGCAGGTCCTTTGGACGAGCCGAAAAAAGAACGTCGCTTAAAGACTTCTTTGTTCCTGATATAAAAACACGCAAAGCGTCTTGTCTGTATTTTTCATTTAGCGACGCGGCCACTACACTGTCATACGACATTATCGTCTTATTTATTAAAAGAGTAAGTTTTTTTTCTACTTCATCGTAGTATTGTAGTAATGTCATATTTGCTTGTCGGAGGGTCGATAGTTCTTGCTCGATGAGATATATTGGGCGCTTGTCAGCGTAAGTAAAGTCTAGCCTGTTAATAATTGCCTTGAAATTCAGAGGTGTGTCGTATGATGATAGCACCATGTCCGCCGAACCCTTGACTTTGTTTCTAATAATCCCTAGGGCTTGGTAGTGTTTTGAGCTGCCTTGATATTGTTCAAAAATTTTGTACGCTGTATGCGCCGCTTTTCGCCAAGAAACGTATGTTTCATGTTTGCCGTCAAAGTCTGGTAACGATTTTACTATATCCAAAGGTTCGTCACACCCTATTCTATTATCGATTTCTGCATCCCTATACACTTCTACTTGTGGTGAAGAAACCGTCGAGTTAGCTAATCTGTTTGTAGCTTTTAACAATTTTTGCTCAAAATTCCTTTCCTGAACTGCCAGCGCGCTGTTCACGGCGGCCTCTACTACCTGTCTCAATTCGTCTGCCTTAAGTGCCATTTCCTGATTTCTATTCGACCACCAATTTGAATCGCGGGTTGTACGGCTTATTGGTTGTAATCTAGCTGCTAATTCTGTAGAGATTTCTTCCAAATCACTGTCAGTCATAAGGGAAATTCACTTTCTTACAAAGATTGGTTAATTCACAAATTGTAATGATAACAACTACATTTGGTTTTTTTTATAATGGCAAAACTTTAAAATTTTTTCACTCTTTTTTTTTTTTTTTACTTTAATCTTTGTATTTTTATTTTTTTCCAAAATTAATTTCACTTTTTCACTGAGCGTCTACTTACATTTTATCTTGATTTATTAAATTAACGTATCCTAATGACGTCTGCCTTTGCCGCTGTTGCTGATTGTTTCTCGTATTGTAAGCTGCTGCTGTAGCCACTGTTCTGCTTATTGATGTTATATGTTTTTGTTCTGTTCCCGTTGATTTGACGTAGAAATTTAATGGAGTAAGTTGTTGTTGTTACCAATGTTCTGCTTAGCGATGTTATATTGCTGCTTTTCTGTTTCCCGTCGGTCTGACGTAAAAACCTTATTCGTCGTTATAATAATTTTTTATTTGCACTTGTTGTGGAGAAATTTAAATAAATTTAAACGACTTGGCTTTGGTTCATAAGCCGTTGGGCGCCAGTTTTAATAAAATATTCTTTATTAAATGAATTCCAAAATAGAACTAACTGTATCATTCACAAAACAAAAATTTATAATTAAAATTAAACCCGTTGAGACTGCCGAACTTGCATTTATTTTTGGTGTCATATATTAGACAAGCAACGTCCACAACATTGTTGTCAGCCAAAGCAGTGATCGCTGTGTTGTTGTTTATTCTTTAGCATACGCAAAAACCGCTGATGGTGCACTATGAGCTGACTACTATGCATGTTTAGCTAGGCAACCACCTTGTTGCTGCGCGGATGTGTTAACTTATATACATATAATATTTTATTTATTAAAGGAAACTCAGAATATCCACTAGAGCCGTGATTGATAACACTATAGGGTAATTCCATGAAAAGGTCAAACTTAGGTCCAATTTAAATCTATAATATTAATAGGCTAGGCGATTTCGGGTGGTCGATTTTTTGTTCTACCGCTTTATCCTGATTTTGGTCAAACGTATATTATTTTAAAGGTATTTCTTTTTAGCCGTTTTGCAAATTTACAGTTTTTTAAATTTTTTCCTTTATTTTGAGTAAATTGCATTTAAAGTTGCTACTAACACATACATAAAATTATACAATGCTATTTGTGTGATTATTAAATTTTTTAATGTGTTTGTAATAAAAATGAGTTTGTTTCTTGTGTTGATTTGCGAATTGGCTATAACTGATTAACATACCTTTAGGGTCTTTGCTTAATGAAAAAATAAAATATCATAGAATTTGCACTCGGATTTTGGGGGCTGAAATCTGCTAGTTTATATAATTTTTATTGATATCATTTCAAAGAAAAGAGTTTGAAAATATGACAATAGTTTGTTATACAAGGTATTTTTGAATATTTTTATAGCCCCCATTTTTTCAGTATGAAAGGAAAAGTGTAGTTAAGTAATTTTGAAGCCAAAAGTAGTGTCATATCTGTTCAATTACAAAATACTTCTTTTTACTATAATTTATTTTAGAATTCATGTTTTGTATATGTTTTATTAATAAACTAGATCTTATATTAACTATAAACAACTGTTTCTGTATTTTACAAACTTCCTCTAAAATTATGCCTGTTTCTTGTCAAGTCGGTCACGAATGCTTTTGCCCCCCCAATAACACTATATCAATTTTTCTAATGGTAAATATATCTGGTCCGTATGCATAATTTTGTGTATTTTAATGAACAATTGAAAACTTTTACTGTAAAATATTGGCCAAGAAAGATCATGTGGGTCACTACAGAATTAGCCTATACAGAAATCCACATGAAGGGTCAATATAATCACATATCATTGAAGTACACTATAAAGCTCGTTGTATTGTAGGGAGGACCTATGGAATATTTAAAGGTAATTCCAGGAGTCTCAGCAACGACAACATTAGCCGCTATTTGTTAAAAGCATCAATATTTATGCAAAAATTTTGCTTGTCCTACTTTGATAGATAACACTTATCCTTTAATATTTTTTGTTCAATCGATTTTATTTCATTATCAAAATTTTTTTCTATATAAGCAACATGGTGCTCTTCTTTAAATTTTAACGATATTTTATAGCCAATAATCAGTTAAGCCTACAGTGCTTTATATGGAGTCTTCATATATGACCTTGGAAGTTCTACTGAAGTTCTTTTATATTTTCGTCGTCTTCTTCATCTGACGTATCATTTAATGTTTTTCGAAATCATCACAAATTTGTATCGCCAAGAGTTTCGATCGATGAACGATCATCAACCATCAACTACTATACCGGCAGCCTGAAGAATTGTACTTCAGTACATGTACAGTTTTTCCTCGTATGGTCCACCTCTGGTTCTCTTTTTGAGATGCCTTATTTTATGATAGCTTTTTAAACCCTATACTACTATGTGGTTCGGGTATAATGACTTTGTGCTGCTGTTTGTAACTACCAAAAATAGTTGACCTGAACCCATCTTTTATTATACCGATCAACTCAGAATCACTTTCTGAGTCGTTCATCCGTCTATATTTCAGTCCGTGTCCAAGTACAGGTCGCAAATATATATATCGCAGACATAGTTCAACAGTGACTCAACTCAAAACTTTCTTTTTCAGAAATCGACAATTGAAACAATTAAAATATAAAGAAAGACATAACATAGAGAAAGTCATAACTGTTTTTTAGCAACAGTTAACAACAACAAAACACACTGACATATTTATACCCTATACCACTATGTGGTTTGGGTATAATGACTTTGTGCTGCTGTTTGTAACTACCAAAAATATTTGACCAAGACCCATCTTCTATTATACCGATCGAATCAGAATCACTAATTGATTCGATTTAACGATGTCCGTCCGTGTGTCCATCTGTCCATCCGTCTGTGTGTCCATGTAAACCTTGTAATAAAACTGCAGGTCACAAATATGAATATATTTTGATGAAATTTGGTATATAAGCTTTTATCGGCCATAGAATGAACGCTATTAAAATTGGTGGAAATCGGTCCATGTTCAGACCTAGCCCCCATAATGACCCCTATGAAATCGACATAAATTGCCATAAGATCCAAATTGTCATATAGATCTTACTCAAATTGGGTTTGTATGCGTTTATAACATCCATAAATGAGTAGTCTAAAAGTGATCCCTATGGGACAACTGAACATGGACATGAGAAGAGTTGGTAAAATTAAGAGATACTGTGTTTGTGGTTGAAGATTGTTTTTGGATGGGAACAGATGATTGGTTGTTGGTACTTCTTGTTATTGATGAGTATGATGTAGCAGCAGAGGGGTGACGATCATTATATTTATTTTTAGCAGTTCTTCTGTTTGTTTTTTCTAATGCGATAATTGCTTGAATCTCTTTCTCTTCTAAAAATATAGGGCATGATTTATCATTAGCAGAATGATTATTGTTTTCTTTATTTTCTTCTTTACAATTAATACACATTTGGGTATGAGAGCAAATTTCGTTAATCTTTTCATTAAGATGGTAATCGGATGAACGATTAGAGCATATTTTACTGAGATAAATGTTTAAATCGAAGGCAGTTTTTGTATTTTAAAGGGAGAGGAATGTATGGCCTTATTTTGACTTTGTCATAGCCGATAGATAATTCTGCGGGTATAGAAGAAGAGGAAAATGTTATGATTATTAAACCGGTTTCTTTAAATTCGTTATTTATTTTTTTTTAAATTTTGTTTGCTTTATGTACGTTTTGTTTTTTCAGTTCATGTGGAATTTCTTCCTCTTGGTATATTGCGTAGGTCATTTGAATATACGACACCTCTAACAGAGTGAAGAGATTGATGTTCGCACATTTCAACACAAATAGATTCGGTAAGCGAGGTTAATTGAATTAAAATTCTGGCTTGAATAAAATTTTTAGTTTTAATTAGAATTGTTGTATTTAGTAATTTCTTCCATGTATCGACTTCACCTCCGCATACATTATCTATGACTTTTTTAATTAAGAAAGGTGACACTTTTGATAAAGTTTTTTCACTATTCACACATTTCATTCAAAGGTATTTTGGGCCGGGTGTTAAAATTGGCGGTTTATTGTTTTGACCTCGGTCCAGCGGGTCTTCGATTTTTACTAATTATAAAATAACACAAAACTCAGATGTGCAAATGAAAAGAGATATATGATATATTTTAAACGATAAAAATAAAAAAAACACAGCTCGCGTTACACTGATTACGTCTTGTGTAAACGACTTTACTACGAACACTGAATGTATGAATTTTATGGGGATCTACACTTTAAACGCAGACGCAAAACTGATTTTGATAAGGAGAAATTTGTCGATTTTATCAGACTTAATGAAAAATAATCGATATGGCTTCTAATAATCCTAGATAAAATATGAGTATGGTTGGTGCCAGTCTCACTCAAATATCTCATTTTCCCAAAGCATTTAGACAGGAAACTGTCTGCAGCATTAAATCAATTTCAAAATATTGTCTAGAGATGTTGAAGTAGCTACCTTCGACCCATAACTATACGAAATATGGATTCATTACACTACAGTCATAGTCAACACTTTTTTGCGCAACAGCGCCAAAGAAATCTATTTTATCAACAAAGATGTTCATGGCTGTAGATTTTTTGATTGTGCGGTAAGATAACCATGTTAACAACCTTCACAAAGGTAAAACTGTTCAAAGCTATTGCCAAATTTAACACCCGGTGAATATTTCCTATTCCAAGGAGGGAGGCAGGTACTTTTGATAGTTACAAACAAAAAGCATATCCAAAGCAGAGCGATGTGAATTGTGAAAATCACACTGCCATTAAAATTCCCTGACTTTTTATTTTTGCATTTACTGCTTGCGACGAACAGACTTTTGTTGTCTCCTGTTGCCAACTTTTCTTAGTATTATTGTTTTGGCTTGTAGCTTTCATTTCATTGCACTTGCATGTGTTAAGTTGACAATCTCATACTGAAAACATTCGACAACAGCGAAAATCGTTATATTTTTATATGGATAATCAGAAAAAATTAACTTGCGTATTTTAGTTCAGTATTATTTTTTTAACATTGGATGCAAAATATTTAAATGGGAACGTTTTCTTAAACGTCTAAAATTGGTAAAAATAAACTAAACTGTGAAACTCTATAATATGAAATTTTCTATATAAACGCAAATGGAAACACAAACTCTGAATATACAAAATGATGGCCTAAATTCAAATGAATATAGCAACATTTTACGTGGCTTTTGTTATACGGAATAGACATAATTATACCATATAATATGCTGTCTGTATTTTTACCCATGTAAAACTTGTTATCCAACTATATATGTTGAAATTTTGTGTAGTAGCTACTGTCGATCATAGCATGTGTGGTGTCGAAATTGGCGAAAATCGGTTTGAAGGTTCAGACTTTGTCTACATACAAATAAGAGATCGACTTGAGCTAGGCTAATATCCAATTTATTAGGAAGATTGGTACCCATAATCCCCATATAAATTTATCAAAAAATAAAAAATTTAGAACAGAATTTTCTCAAATTTAGTTTCTATATATTATTGGGCTTTATGAAATATCGCCCAAAGAAAAATCGCAAAAAAAAAATGAAAGATCGCCCAAATGAATCGTTGCCCAAAAAAAAAAAAAAAAAATCACCCAAAAATAAAAATACGAAATTTCGCCCAAAAAAAAGGAAAAACAACCCAAAAAAGAAACGAAAAATCATCCAAATATGGAAAACGATTTTTTGCCCAAAATAAAAGAAAGATCACCCAAATTATGAAAAATGTTCTTTATATTTAAATGAAAACATTCATTGCTTCTTCAGCAGCTGCGCGACAGTATGGACAGAAGTACTGGTTTAAGCCCTCAGCCAAACTTTTTGCCTGCAATTTAAGTACGCACTCATTGCAGTATTTCAAATGACGGCAAGGCAACAATACTGTGTTGGGAGATTGCTCCAGGCATATTATACATTTCACAGTACTTGAACTTCTGTTGTCTTCTTCTGGTGTCCCGTCTTCAATATCTGTTTCCTCCAATTCACTTTCAAATATATCGCTGTAAGGCTCCCAATCGGTGCAGATGTTATTTTTGGTAAATACCATTCGAGTAAGGAAAGAAGTGACAGTTATAGTTCCTGCTTCCAAAGCTTCTGTAGCCTCTAATATTAAACGTGTTTTCTCCGCATATGATCGTCTTATTCTTTTTCCTCCAAGTATGCCACCACTTTCAAGTTAAAGCTTCATAGCCCTGCTTTTTGAAAATTCTTCATCCCGAAGACCTCCCACAAATTTGAAGAAATGTCCTCGTTTTGTATTAGACGACCCAAATGGTACTGTATGCTTCGATAGCAGATGTCGAACGTGTACTTAATTTGAAGACAGAAAAATTTCCTGAATGGATTTTGGCGGAAGAAGAGGATGGATTTTATGGTACACTTGAGAACACTTTTTGTTTGCTCTAATGTACTCTGCGAGATTTCTGAATTTTTGTGAGATGTTGCGCCTAATTGCTTGGTAGAAATTAAACCAGCAACCGTAGTGTTTTGCGTTAGGAAATTTTTTTTTTAAGAACTTTGCAATGCAGTTTCAAAGTCGGTCATGAAACTGTATGCCTCCAAATAAAACACTTTTTGTTTTTTTTTTTATCCATTAAAACAAATATGAAGGAAAATATCTGCTGGGAAAAAAGAACTAGCGTTTTTAAAGTTATTTGTAAGATATATTAATTCATTTTGTTTCTATTGCGGAGAATGGGAAGCGCGATTTTTTGTAAAAATTTTATACTTTTAGTTTTTGCTTTTGACCAAAGCGCAGCAGGCAAAAAATTTTTACAAAAAATCGCTCGATTTTTAGTTTCTGTTTTTAAATTTCTTTATGCCCTTTTTTCCCGAAAAATTTTAAAATTTTGTCACGCGATTTTTTTTGTAAAATTTTTCATTTATAGTTTTTGTTTTTAAATTTCTTTATGCGCTTTTTCCACGAAAAATTTGTAATTTTGTCCAAAAATCGTGCGATTTTTTTTAAAAAGTTTTAATTTTCAGTTTGTTTCTGTACATATATTTTATGTCGAAAGTATTTACAACCAAACAAAACTAACCTTCTAATTTATGGAGAAAAACGTACTTACCTTTTCATCAAAGTAATCAACATGAATTAGCAAAAGTTGTTTGAAAACTCCAAATTGAACAATTTTGGGCCATTTTTCATGTTATTTTTTGATGATTTTTCGTAATGAAAACTAACCCAATTTTATTAAACGAAATTAAGCCCAAAAATATCGGAAAAAAACCCAATAAGTTTGGGTGTTTCTTCATATTTTGTATGGAATTTTTTTGGGCGTTTTTTAGTTTTTAATTTTTTTTTTTGCGATTTTTCTGTAGAAACTAAGTGACTATCAGCTTCGTTCTTAGCCCGATATAAATATCTGTGGTTTTCTAGAACAACCGCGTATGTCATAAAATCAAAATGTTCAGGGGAGCCAAAAAACTTTATATTTGAAATTATGGGCTCGATGTAAATTTTTTAGAACATTCTATTTAACAGTCCTGCAGATATGGGCAAAAAATACTTTATATAAAATTTTGAGTCAAAAATCCTCAGAGGAATAGATCCTAGAGAAGAAAGAAAAAAAATTAATATGTAAATTACACTTAAAGTGTGTGCAAATAAAGCAACTTATGTCGACAAACGTAATTTTCTTTGAAAAAGAAAACTACCACCATGTAGACATAAGTTGTTATTGCTTGAAAAATGGATTTCTTTGCTCGTCAACAAAAAGCTAACGGGACTTAGTATGAGAATATAACAACGTATCAAGAATAATAGTGTCAAAAAATGACAGAAATAATCCAAAATTATTTTGCATTTTTTTTCATTTATAACAACGTGTGGCGCTATGTGTCCTTTTCTGAGAAAATAATTTGTCAGCGTTCAAACGCATGTTGGCAAACGTCGATAGTGCTGCAAGTTAATTTAATAAACATTTAAGTTACGTCGTTATTTAAAGAAAAAACTCAAAAATGGTCATTTAAAAAAAAAAAAATTAACACATGTTAAGAGCGTTAAAAATTAATATATTTGGCATCATTAACTCAAAACTGACAAAAATAGACGTACGTGGTTATTCCAGAAAACCACAGATATAGCATCCTATATGAACTTTTTCATATAAATATTTTTCACATTTAAACTTTTTCATGTTAACAGAACCACTCAGGCTTGATTGTGCTTCTTTTCTTTATTACAATGAACTAATTGTGTAGGACATTTTACAGTTGGCCTAGACTGACTACAATTTTCTTTCTTATTATACCCTATACCACTATGTGGTTTGGGTATAATGACTTTGTGCTGCTGTTTGTAACACCCAAAAATATTTGACCTAGACCCATCTTTAATTATACCGATCGAATCAGAATCACTTTCTGAGTTGATTTAACAATGTCCGTCCGTCCGTCCGTCCGTCCGTCCGTCCGTCCGTCCGTCTGTGTGTCCATGTAAAGCTTGTAATCAAACTGCAGGTCGCAAATATGAATATATTTTGATGAAATTTGGTATATAAGCTTTTATCGGCCATGGGATGAACGCTATTGAAATTGGTGAGAATCGGTCCATGTTCAGACCTAGCCCCCATACAAATTACCCATATGAAATCGACATAAATTGCCATAAGATCCAAATTGTCATATAGATCTTACGCAAATTGGGTTTGTATGCGTTCATTACATCCACTAATGAGTAGTCCAAAAATGATCCCTTTGACCCCATATAGAGCTGCTTCCCGATCTTCAGTTAAATCAATTAAAAAACAAAAATATTGCACTGATTCTTCTCAAATTTTGTTTGTACATATTTTTGCAAAATACAAGAGACTTTACCAAACATGATGAGGATCGGTCCATTTTTGGACCTAGCCCCTTTATAGATATAGCATCCGATATGAACTTTTTTATATCTGCAGCCAAAAAAATTAATAAAAATCCCACTCAAATTTGTTTTTTGCTTATTTTCTATGTCCAGTTAGTTGGGCCTAAGAGATAGGGTTTCTAAACGCATGGTATAGGGTATCGTATAGTCGGTCTAGACCGACTATAATTTTCTTACTTGTTTTAATTGAAATTATTAATGTTTTTCCAAACATACATCTATTTTCTTCAGTTTGTATGTTTGCTTGCACATTTTAATTTTTTGCAGATGTTTCAGATGGCAACTTATGGATAAGAAATTTGCATATTTGAAAACGTATATCAGACATCCCAGAAGAGATCCGTACAAAGTCAGATTTCTTTATTGTAACTGTTGTCACATCAAAATAAATTTTGTATGTCTATTTTCGCAATTAAAAACAAACAGTAAAAATAATTTTTCAAAACGAACTTTTTTTAAAGTATCTTCTCTTAAAAAAAATTTTGTTAAAACCAAATTTAAAAAAAAAGTAAATTTCTTCAAAAATTATCTGTTCTTTAAATAGTGTATTTTCTTAAAAAGTTAGTTTTCTCTATAAATTAGCTTTTCGCCAAAAGCTATATTTTATTATATTTTCTTTAAAAAAAAACTTTTTCTACAGAAACTGCATATATTTGATAACCTACCGTCTCTTACGTAAGTACATTTTCCAAAAAAAAATATCTCTTATCAATAAATTTACATTTTATACCCTCCATACCACTGTATAGAGGGTGTATATCAGTTTGCCATTCCGAATGCAGTGCATCGAAAAACGCATTTGCCATCCTCTTATAAGAACTCGAGACGACAGAGCCATGTCCGTGTCCGTCCGTCCGTCTGTTCGTCTGCCTGTTGAAATCACGCTCATTCACAAACAAGTAAAAAAATTATAGTCAGTCTAGACCGAACATACGATACCCTATACCATGGCTTAGAGACCCTATCTCTCCGTCCAACTACAAATTGGATGTATAAAATAAGCATAAACCAAATTTAAGTGGCATTGTTATTAATTTTTTTGGCTTCAGATATGAAAATGTTCAATTGGGACTAGGTCGAAAAATGGATCGATCATGATCATATATGGTAAAGACACTTATATTTTGAAAAAATATGTACAAACCAATTTGAGAAAAATTTTTACAATATTTTTGTTTTTTGATAGATTTAAGTGAAGATTGGGAAGCAACTCTATATGGGGCCTATGACTGAGAATTGTCCTATAGGTTTGATTTTTGGACTACTGATTAGGATATAATAAACACATACAAACCCAATTTGACTGAGATCTATCTATATTATAATTTGGATCTTATGATAATTTATGTCGATTTCATATGGGTCATTTTTATGGGGACTAGGTCTGAACATGGACCGAATTTCACCAACTTCTATAGCGGTAATCCTATGACCGATGTACCAAATTTCATCAAAAATATTCATATGTGTGACCTGTAGTATGATTACAAAGTTTACATGGATACACAGACGGACGGACGAACGGACATCGCCAAATCGACACAGAAAGTGATTCTTAGTCGATCGGTAAATTAAAAGATGGATCTAGGTCAAATATTTTTGGTAGTTACAAACAGGACCACAAAGTCATTATACTCAAACCACATAGTGGTATAGGGTGTAAAAACCTGGGTAAAGTTACAATAATATTGTTTGTCATTACTTCGAGGAGGCTACTATTGAATATGTTTACTTTTACACAGAGTTCAGAAAAAAACACACACTGAATAAAAAACTCGTACATATATATAAACAAACATAACTTAGCCCAACACACACATATTTTTATTTTCATAACAATTATGTTTGTTTTTAAATTTTCTTCAGTGCCAAACACAATCATGACTTGTGTTCGTTTTAATATTTCGTTATTTACACAAACATTTTTCTATCACGTACTTTTTGTTTCGATTACACATAAACCCCACATATTCGAGTGTTGCTTTATTTGAAGTTCGTGTACTGGTACGTGTACTGAAAAAAAAAAACAGAACATGTACAATAAACAGGTTCGAGTTCAGTTATATTTTAAGTCATGTTCTGGCTCGTGTACTAAGAAAAAATAGAACATTTACAATAAACAGGTTCGAGTTCAGTTATACTTCAAATTCGTGTTCTGGCTCGTGTACTGCGAAAAATTGAAACATCAATTCGCGATCTGATACACCCCGATAAAAACGACGACAATTGTTTCAACCAAATTTATTAAAATTTTATTGACCCTTTTTTATGACTTACGTTGCAAATAGTTTACAATTGTCAAACATTTTAAAATTTTATTGGCCATTTTTTTGTGATTTACGTTGAAATTATTTACAATTGTTTTTATTGACTGGTTTTTATTTTAATAAAATATGGTAATAAAATACTTAAGACACAAAAACTATTTAGCATCATAAAAGTTACACTTGTTGGTTGTTATGTTTTTTTGCATTACCCACCCCCTATTTTCGCAACAAATTAGTGTCATAGACGAAAAACCCAATTTTGCGGCATAAAAGACACACTTGTTGGTTGTTAGGATCTTTTGCAAACATTTTATTTTTGGTAACAAATAACTTTAGGCACAAACAAATTTTGCATCATAAAAAAACACGATCACCAATTAGTGTCAATGCACAATCCTTTTCTCAATGATTTTTTGGGATTTTTGCGTAAAAACACAATGAGTGTCAATAAAAAAACCCAAAAAAATATTTTCATATATTATTGTCCCTTTTTTATGACTTACGTTTCAATTGCTTGCAAGTGTTACAATTTCACGCACTTGATTTTGCAATAAATGGAAAGAAATAACAGAAATAAGTTTTGCTATAAAAAATACGCAACTTTTAATAGCGAAACGAAAAAATTTACATGTCTGATTGAAACCTGCAAGAAAGATTTTAGTGCAGTGTGCAGTTTTTGTGTCTTAAGTATTTTATTACCATCTTTTATTAAAATAAAAACCAGTCAATAAAAACAATTGTAAATAATTTCAACGTAAATCACAAAAAATGGCCAATAAAGTTTTAAAATATTTGACAATTGTAAACAATTTGCAACGTAAGTCATAAAAAAGGGCCAATAAAATTTTAATAAATTTGGTTGAAACAATTGTCGTCGTTTTTATCGGGGTGTATCAGATCGCGATTGATGTTTCAATTTTTCACAGTACACGAGCCAGAACACGAATTTAAAATATAACTGAACTGGAACCTGTTTATTGTACATGTTCTATTTTTTCTTAGTACACGAGCCAGAACATGACTTAAAATATAACTGAACTCGAACCTGTTTATTGTTCATGTTCTATTTTTTCTTAGTACACGAGCCAGAACACGACTTAAATATAACTGAACTCGAACCTTTTTATTGTACATGTTCTGTTTTTTTTTAGTACACGTACCAGAACACGAACTTCAAATAAAGCAACACTCGAATCTGTGTGGTTTATGTGTGATCAAAACAAAAAGTACGTGATAGAAAAATGTTCGTGTAAATAACGAAATATTAAAACGAACACAGTCATGATGGTGTTGGGCACCGTAGAAAATTTAGAAACGCACATAATTGATATGAAAATAAAGATATGTGTTGGCTGCTTTTGAACAGAACATTGTGTGTTTCATGTGTGTATTTTCTGAACCTTGCTTTTACATATGTTTTGTTTACTTTTGTTCCATAAGTCAACATATAAATATATAAATATACGTAAACCCCAAGTAGAGGGTATCAAAGATTCGACACAGCCTAATTTAACGCTGTTACCTATTTATAATAAGTACCTCTATTTAAAAAATACTTTTTCTTAAAAAAGTTTTATTTCCTAAAACGTGAATTTATTTAAAAGAAATACATATGTTTAAAAAAAAGTAACTTAACTTAAAAACGTATCTTCATAATATTTTAATGCCTACAAACTAGTAGAAACCACTTGGAGGATATAAATTATTCAACATTGTCGAATTTAACTCCGACGTGGTTTTTATGTGTTGGTAGCTTTTCATAAAAATGCTTGCATTTCTTGTAAGACATATATGTACATACTCTTAAAAGTGAACTAGTTTCAAATATTTTTTGTTTTTGTGTTAATTTAAAATTTTTATATAAATAATTTTTATTGATATCATTGCAAAGAAAATAGCTCAAATGGCATGAAAGTATGACAATAATTTGTCGTATGTATTTTTGAATATTTTTGTAGCCAATTCGTTTATTTTCTAGAAAAATAAACAATCTTATTTTCGATTTATATAATTTTAATAATTGAGTTTGAAATTATTCAGTCTCAAGATCAAATGTTTTTTTTTTTTAATAAAGTAAAAGAAAATACGATTTTTTTATTTTTATAGAAAATTATAAGTTAATAATACGGTGGGCACGGTGGGGATTTTTGTATGGAG
This sequence comes from Cordilura impudica, assembly GCA_963682025.1. Taxonomy (NCBI): domain Eukaryota; kingdom Metazoa; phylum Arthropoda; class Insecta; order Diptera; family Scathophagidae; genus Cordilura; species Cordilura impudica. Next base: position 281,350,437 of record OY821517.1, on the reverse strand, counting down.
GTGAGGAAAAAAAGTTTTTTTTTCAGAAGATATAATAGTTTAAAGACTGAAACTATGTACATGTGCATACTAAGATAATTTGAAGAGTCGCGGAAAAATGGGCGGGATCGGATCAGTGGGCGTGGTACCCCCCATACAAAATGTCATATATATGGAGTACTATAAAAGAGGAAATCTTGGAACTTTGTCCGAGTTCATGAGTTATTAATTTGAGTAGTCGGACAAAAATGGGCGTGATTGTAGGTGTGGGCGTGGAATACTGGGTTTTTTGTATAGAGGTAAGGAAAAAAAGGTTTTTTGAAAAAATATAGTTGTTTAATGACTGATGTAGTTTTATTTATGTAAGTAGAACATAAAATAATTGATATGAAAGAGAAAAATATGTAAGACAACTACAAAGTAATTGGTATTGAATTTAATAAACTTTATAGACTTTTCTTCAATTTAATTTGTCTGAACACATAATTATCAATTACATTTTTTCATGTTCGCTACTTTTTAAATGTTTTTGGCACCCCCATACAAAGTAAATATTTATTGTCATTTTGCTGTAGTACTGTAGTATAAAAAGGCTTGGGAATTTGTGTGAGTTCATGAGTTATTAATGTGAGTAGTTGCCCAAAAATGGGCGTGATTGGAACAATAGGCGTGGCACTCCCATACAAAGCAAATATTTAATGTCATATATCTGTAGTACTGTAATATTAAAAGGCTTGGGACTTTGTGTTAGTTCATGAGGTATTAGTTGCCCAAAAATGGGCTGTGGGCGTGGCACTTCCCATACAAAGTTAACATACAATGTCATATATAATATCATATCATATTATACGTTGACCCAACAACTACCTCCAATATGTTGCGTCAATCTGAGCAGTTCAAAAATACAGATCTTAATAGCGTTCCGATATAAATGTAAATAATTGAAAAGGCGCACCTGGGGGCACTTGGAATTGATTTGCAATGTAAAACCAGATACACATAAGCCTATATATTGATAGTAGTTTCTAAGTGTAGGCAAATGTAGCTAAAATTGAATTTCCAAGAGTTTGGAGAAATGTGTTTTTTTATTCTCTATTCGCAAAGAGAGCTTTAAAAAGAAAATACAAGTCTCTGAAATGTTTATTTTTTCAACCTTAGCATAACGAAAGATCATATTTCAAATGAAAAATAAAAAGAGAGACGTGACCTCGAGCAATAAAATAATATTCGCCTTGAAATCCTTAGGTTTAATTTCAGTCAGTTCAATAAAACATACAAGTTATGAGTTTGAAACGCTATAAAAAAAAAACTAGTAGTCAGATCTAAGATCTAATTCTTTTTGATTTGATTGTAGCAGTTATTCCGAAATTTAAAAATATGATTGCGTATTTCATTAACATTACGTTGACAATATGACTTTTTTCCTCAAAATCCCTATAGTGCGCCGTTAGCAAAAACAAATTGTGTTTCCTGTTTATTCAAGACAAAAACAAACAATGTGTACTCATATTTGTTTCAAAGTTGTTATACCCCCACACCTCAGTGGCAGAGGGTATATATAGGTTTGTCATTCCGTTTGTAATGCATCGAAATAAATTCCTGAGACCCCAAACATATATATCTTCTTGATCCTTATAACAAGGGAAGTTGATTTACCGATGACCGTCTGTCCGTCTGTCTGTGGAAATCACGATCACGCCGTCAATATCTAAGCTAGACCGCTCGTTTTTATACAAAATCGTTTACTAGCATCCCAAAGGATGAATGAAACTTTGAAAAAACTCTTGAAAAAATAAAATTTTTCAGTGTGTTTATTGTTTTTCTTAAGATATGTTGCATATGTTGCAATTCTTCGTATTGTTGAAGTCATTACAGTTGTGTGTATGTAACGGGTGATTTTTTAAGAGCTTGATAACTTTTTTTTAAAAAAAAACGCATAAAATTTGCAAAATCTCATCGGTTCTTTATTTGAAACGTTAGATTGGTCCATGACATTTACTTTTTGAAGATAATTTCATTTAAATGTTGACCGCGGCTGCGTCTTAGGTGGTCCATTCGGAAAGTCCAATTTTGGGCAACTTTTTCGAGCATTTCGGCCGGAATAGCCCGAATTTCTTCGGAAATGTTGTCTTCCAAAGCTGGAATAGTTGCTGGCTTATTTCTGTAGACTTTAGACTTGACGTAGCCCCACAAAAAATAGTCTAAAGGCGTCAAATCGCATGATCTTGGTGGCCAACTTACCGGTCCATTTCTTGAGATGAATTGTTCTCCGAAGTTTTCCCTCAAAATGGCCATAGAATCGCGAGCTGTGTGGCATGTAGCGCCATCTTGTTGAAACCACATGTCAACCAAGTTCAGTTCTTCCATTTTTGGCAACAAAAAGTTTGTTAGCATCGAACGATAGCGATCGCCATTCACCGTAACGTTGCGTCCAACAGCATCTTTGAAAAAATACGGTCCAATGATTCCACCAGCGTACAAACCACACCAAACAGTGCATTTTTCGGGATGCATGGGCAGTTCTTGAACGGCTTCTGGTTGCTCTTCACTCCAAATACGGCAATTTTGCTTATTTACGAAGCCATTCAACCAGAAATGAGCCTCATCGCTGAACAAAATTTGTCGATAAAAAAGCGGATTTTCTGCCAACTTTTCTAGGGCCCATTCACTGAAAATTAGACGTTGTGGCAGATCGTTCGGCTTCAGTTCTTGCACGAGCTGTATTTTATACGGTTTTACACCAAGATCTTTGCGTAAAATCTTCCATGTGGTCGAATAACACAAACCCAATTGCTGCGAACGGCGACGAATCGACATTTCACGGTCTTCAGTAACACTCTCAGAAACAGACGCAATATTCTCTTCTGTACGCACTGTACGCATTCGTGTGGTTGGTTTAATGTCCAATAAAGTAAACTGAGTGCGAAACTTGGTCACAATCGCATTAATTGTTTGCTCACTTGGTCGATTATGTAGACCATAAATCGGACGTAAAGCGCGAAACACATTTCGAACCGAACACTGATTTTGGTAATAAAATTCAATGATTTGCAAGCGTTGCTCGTTAGTAAGTCTATTCATGATGAAATGTCAAAGCATACTGAGCATCTTTCTCTTTGACACCATGTCTGAAATCCCACGTGATCTGTCAAATACTAATGCATGAAAATCCTAACCTCAAAAAAATCACCCGTTATATTAACATTGCACTTGTCACATTGGCCTAAGCAAGTTTCACCACATATTTTTTATCAATAAAATTAAATATTAAAAATTAAAAATTAATAAAAATAAAAAATGGAAAATGAAAAATGAAAAATGGAAAATGAAAAATTAAAAATGGAAAATGGAAAATGAAAACTGGAAAATGGAAAATGAAAAATGAAAATTGAAAATTGAAAAATTAAAAATTAAAAATTAAAAATAGAAAATGAAAAATGGAAAATGAGAAATGGAAAATGGAACATGAAAAATGAAAAATGAAAAATAAAAAATGAAAAATGAAAAATGAAAAATGAAAAATGAAAAATGAAAAATGAAAAATGAAAAATGAAAATTGAAAAATGGAAAATGGAAAATGAAAAATGAAAAATGGAAAAAGGAAAATGAAAAATGAAAATGAAAAATGGAAAACGAAAAATGGAAAATGAAAAATGGAAAATGGAAAATGGAAAATGGAAAATGAAAAATGAAAAATGAAAATTGAAAAATTAAAATTGAAAAATTAAAAATGAAAAATGGAGAATGAAAAATGAAAAATGGAAAATGAAAAATGGAAAATCAAAAATTGAAAATCGAAAATTGGAAAATGGAAAATGCGAAATGAGAAATGGAAAATGGAAAATGAAAAATGAAAATGAAAAATGGAAAATGAAAAGTGGAAAATGAAAAATTAAAAATAGAAAATGGAAAATGAAAAATTAAAAATGGAAAATGAGAAATGGAAAATGGAACATGAAAAAATTAAATTGAAATGTGGAAAATGGAAAATGAAAAATGAAAAATGGAAAATGAAAAATGGAAAATGAAAAATGAAAAATTGAAAATCGAAAAATGGAAAATCGAAAATGCGAAATGAGAAATGGAAAATGAAAAATGAAAATTAAAAAGTGGTAAATGAAAATTGGAAAATGAAAAATGAAAAATGAAAAATGAAAAATTAAAAATTAAAAATGAAAAATGAAAATTGAAAATTGAAAAATGGAAATTGGAAAATGAAAAATGAAAAATGAAAAATGAAAAATTAAAAATTAAAAATGAAAAATGAAAAATGGAAAATGGAAAATAAAAATGCAAAATGTAAAATGAAAAATTAAAAATGATAAATGACAAATGGAAAATGAAAAATGGAAAATGGAAAAATGAAAAATAAAGAATGGAAAATAAAGAATGGAAAAAAATTAAAATTGTAAAATGGAAAATGAAAAATTAAAAATGAAAAATGGAAAATGGAAAACGGAAAATGAAATATTAAAAATTGAAAATGAAAAATGAAAATGAAAAATCAAAATTGAAAATTGAAAAATGAAAAATGGAAATTGAAAAATTAAAAATGAAATATGGAAAATGAAAAATGGAAAATGAAAAATGAAAAATTGAAAATCGAAAATGGAAAACGGAAAATGAAAAATGTAAAATGAGAAATGGAAAATGGAACATGAAAAATGAAAAATGAAAAATGAAAAATGAAAAATGAAAAATGAAAAATGAAAAATGAAAAATGAAAAATGAAAAATGAAAAATGAAAAATGAAAAATGAAAAATGAAAAATGAAAAATGAAAATTGAAAAATGGAAAACGGAAAATGAAAAATGGAAAATGAAAAATGGAAAATGAAAAATGGCAAATGAAAAATGAAAAAATGGAAAATGGAATATGGAAAATAAAAAATTCAATATTAAAAAATGGAAAATTAAAATTGAAAAATGGAAAATGGAAAATGAAAAACGAAAAATGGAAAACGGAAAACGGAAAACGAAAAATTAAAAATGGGAAATGGAAAATTAAAAATGAAAAATGAAAATTGGAAAATGGAAAATGAAAAATGATAAATTAAAAATGGAAAATGAAAAATGAAAAATGGAAAGTGAAAAATGAAAAATGAAAAATGAAAAATGGAAAATGGAAAATGAAAAATGGAAAATGAAAAATTTTTGAATTAAAAAGGGCAAATGGAAAATGAAAAATTAAAGTTTAAAAATGAAATACGAAAAATGGAAAGTGGAATATGGAAAATGAAAAATGGAAAATGAAAAATGAAAAATGAAAATATAAAAATGAAAAAGGTGGAGGGTATCAAAGATTCGGCCCAGTCGAATTTAACACTCTTACTTGTTTTATATTTTAGTTTGTTATATTGGAAGAGGCTTAAATAGTATAACTTTTGCTTGAATTCTCATTTGGCAAAAATATCTGTGTTTTCAGCAAATATATCTGTGGTTTTCTAGAATAACCGCGTATGTCATAAAATCAAAATGTTCAGGGGAGCCAAAAAACATTATATTTGAAGTTATGGGCTCGATATAGTGTTTTTAGAGCTTTTATTTAACAGTCCTGTAGATATGGACAATAGATACTTTATATAAGATTTTGAGTCAAAAATCTTCAGAGGAATAGATCCTAGAGAAGGACGAAAAAAACAATATTTATATAACACTTAAAGTGTGTGCAGATAAAACAACTTATCTCGACAAATGTCGTTTTCTTTGAAAAAGAAAACTAAAAATGCAACCACAGATATAATTTGTTGTTGATTGAAAAATGGATTTTTTGTTCGCCAACAAAAAATTAGCGGGACTTAGGATGACAATATAACAACGTATCTAGAATAATAGAGACAAAAAATGACAGAAATATACACACAAGTTTTTATAAGTGGTGGTTTTAATTTTTTTCATTAATAACAACGTATGTCGCTATGTGTCGTTTTCTGCGAAAATAATTTGTCAGCGATCAAACGTAGGTTGACGTACGTCGATAGTGCTGCAAATTAATTTAATAAACATTTAAGTTACGTTGTTATTTAAAGAAAAAATTCAGATATGGTCAATATATATATATTTTTTTTTTTATATAACACATGTAAAGAGCGTTAAAAATTAATATATTTGGCATTATTAACTCAAAACTGACAAAAATGGACATACGCGGTTATTCCAGAAAACCACAGATATATGACTCTTCCCGAAACAGCTGTATAACCTGTCATGCAGAATATAGATCAATTTTTGAAACAAATATGCCAATGCTTTTTGCTTTATTTGAAGTAAAAACATTTGATATTGAGCCTGAATAATTTCAAACTCAATTATATTTATAGCCACTATTTTTCCAGTTAGAAAGGGAAAGTTAAGTTTGACACACAAAGAAGCGTCATGTCTGCCACATTACCAAATACTTCGTTTTACTATAATTTATTTTACAATTCATGTTCTTAGTATTCGTCATAAATAAACTAGCTCTTATGTTAAGTGCAATCAACTGTTTATTATTTGTCATACAAATAACTTCAGAGCTTCTCTGTGTTTTACAAACATCCTCTAAAATGATGTCTGTTTGTTGTCATGTCTGTCACGACTGCTTTCCTCCCCACCAATTATTAATAATAATAATACTTTCTCACTTTTTCTAATGGTAAATATGTTTTTGAGGCCCGTTTGCATAATTTTGTATATTTTTATGAGCAATGAAAAATTTTTACTGTACAATATTGGGTAAGAAAGATCTCTGAATGTCATGTCAGTGACCAAGGAGTTGGCCTTTATTGTATTAAGAGACAACAATATTCTTTTTAAAATTCAAAATATTTCCGTTTAATTGATGTATCCACCGAAAATTGGCTTAAAAGCGGTAACTTGGTTATATCGTGATATTTGCATACTACTCAATAGTTTTACTGCTTTGAAAAAAAATTTAATGAACTCATTATTTCAAAAATTACAACAAAGATAAAAAACCGGAAAACATTTCAAACTAAATTATGTTTGAACCACTGTTCAGATGTATTAAAGGAAACTCGCTTTCGCGTTTAACGATTGTCTGTCTCTATCAGCTTGTGTATTTTATTGTCATATAGGGATTTGTTTTACATTCCCACTTAATCTTGCATGGTTTTGTCACTCTATAGTACAGATCATATCGGCATAGCAATCATTATAAATTTATAAATTATTTTTGCACCCTATACAACTACGTGGTTAGGCTATAATGACTTTGTGCTGATGTTTCTAACTACCAAAAATTTATTATGCCGATCAACTTGGAATCATCTTCTGACTCAGAATCACCTTCTGTGGCGATTAAGCGATGTTCGTCTGTCCATCTGTCTTTGTATCCACACAAACCTTGTTATCAAACTATAGATCTCAAATATGAATATATTTTGAAAAATTGTTAAAATTGGTGAAAATCGGTTCATGTTCAGACCTAGTCCCATCAAAAATGTGCGCTATGAGATCGCCTGAAATTGCCATAATATCCAAATTATCATATTGATCTCAAATTGGTCAAATTGAATATGTGGATGTTTATTACATCCTATTATACGTAGTCCAAAAATAATCTATATAGGACAACTCTTAGTCATATCCTGGATATGAATGCGATTCCCGAACTTCACTTAAATCTATCAAAAAAACAAAAAATATATTGAACTGATTTTTCTCAAATTGGGTTTTTTATATTTTTGCAAAAACAAGTGACCTTATCAAATATAATCAGGATCGGTCCTTTTTCTGGCCTACTCCCCACATAAATAGAGCATCCGATATGAGTTTTTCCATATTCGAATCAAAAAATTAATTATAGTGCCGCTGAAATTTGTTTTGCTCATTATCTGTATCTAATTGGTTGGACCTAAGGATAGGATCTCTGAACGCATAGTATAGGCTATCGTATAGTCGGTCTAGACTGACTATAAGTTTCTTACTTCTTTTTAATATTGTATGGAAGAGCTTCGAGATTGTGTTTTAAAATATTTATTTTGTTGGTGTCTTTGGTTTAAAGAAAATTTTATTTACTCTAATTGTCTGCTCTAAGGATTCATAATTTAAATTATTGTTAAGAACTCTGTAAGAACAAAATTCTTTAAAAATATTTACGATATATGTTAGGGGGCTTACTAAAAGCTATTTATAGAAAACAAACACATTTTTCTCAGAAATGCAAAATTTTCCTTGGTTTCCAGAAAAGAATAAGTATTTTTAAAAACAGAATCTCTTTTCTTAAAAATAAAGCATAGCACTGTGTTACATGTATTTCATCTGTAGTCTAAAGGCGTACATAATTTTACGTCGCCTTGATATTAAAGGGCACATTTGATATTATTATTTATATTTTGTTGCTTGAAAATTTAAAACCACGTTGGTATTATTTGGTTTCTAAAAAGAACAAAACATCAATAACTTGAATAAAAATGAATATAAATGAATAATCCATGAAGTAAAATATAAACATTTTTTAACTTAGTTTAAAAATTTTCACCAAAGTTCATAAATTTTATATATATTTTTCAGGATCTCTAGTACTATATAACTTATTTAACAAAGTCTGTGAGTCGCCCAAAATGGGTAAACGAAAATTTTAGGCACTGCTCTTATTCAACAATTGTTCTATTTCAGTAACGATAAGGGTGCTCTATCTTGGTAGCAAACAACCATTTCCTGTAGATATTTGATGTCGTTTACTATAACAAATTATAATGAACTCATCAACTCCCACTGTTTACATAAGTTTGCTACTATAATTGAAAACACTTTATGTAAATATGATATTTTTTGATGCGTAAACATCTATACGCGCATGGGGGGTAAATTTCTATTTCACAATACAATCACAAAAACAGCGTAACATAGGAGTTTACATGTTACGCTGTGAGCCGTAAGACAAACTGATTGTATTGGTGAAAAAGTTATGATATAAATTTGTTTCAGCTAATTCAACAACCCATTACTGTAAATGTTAAAAATTTCACAACATAAAGTTATAACATATACATAATTCAACAACCACACAAATTTGCTATAAGTGATACATAGATGACGCTTTCTGTCTGATTTTAAAAAAGTGACATAAAAAAATATTTAATTACTAGATGTTTACACATCTTCCTGTGGTCGGACTCACATGGTTTTTTTTTCTTTTCTATAAAATAGTTTAAAAAAATCTTTTTTTATTACTCAAATAATATACAATGGTTTGTAATGTTAATTAAGTTTCAGTGATTCTAAACTGTTTACTTTACCGCGGACTTAGTTGTGTTATCTCTTAGCTGATATAGACCAGAAGAGCGACAGGTAAGATCGAATTAGTACACAAGGAGCAAAAGAAGTTATATATTTAATTAAATAATATGAAATTAAAGCATATAAAATTAGGGGATCTATAAATTATTTACAATTAAGAACAAATCCATAATATTTACTGTTCTGTTTGTGAGAAGGTTCCTGGACGCCATTTTGATATTCAAATTCTCACAATTCATTAATGTTGTATGGGCCGCAAAAGTATCCTGAATCGATTAAAGCTAAGTTCGAAGCGATATGGGCAATATTTTATACTCTATTGAGATTTAATTATGTTTAGTACGTGGATTAGTGAAAAGGTCCCTGTGCACTTTGTACTACTGATGATATATTCCCAGCTCTTTTGCAGGAAATTGTAGGCATAATTATGCCATGGCTACTAAAGATCTTTTCAGTCAGCCTTGCATCAGGGTATGTAACAAAAGAGTGGAAAGAGGTCAGAGTGGTCTTTATCTCCAAAGCGGGAAATATGAACTATAATACCGCAAATGACTGCAGACCTATCAGTCTATCATCGTTTTACTGAAAACTTTGTAGAGATTGGTAGATGTCTATGTGAGATATAAGTTCACACCTGACAACTTCTGTAAAGCTCAAAATGCATGCCTCATGGAAAGCATACGGCTTTACACGAAGTAGTGGGGACGATTGAGGGTGCTCTTCACTGTAACGAATATGTATTGGCTTCTTTCTTGGATGTGGAAGGGGCGTTCAACAATGTCAAATTATTTTCGATCCAGGAAGTCTTAGATAATATGGGCACGGATCCACAGCGAATCCTATGGACGGGCTATATGCTGAAGAGCGGGGTGATAAACTCGAAAATTGGTGATGGGGAAGCGAGGAAGTCGGTGATGAGGGGAACTCCAAAAGGAGCAGTTATATCTCCTCTTTTGTAGAACCTGGTGATCAATAAAATCCTCCAAACTTTCGACAGAACGGGCACCAAAGTGGTCGCCTATGCTGACGACGTTGTGCTTCTGGTCAGAATTAGATTCCTATCGACGATCAGTGACACCACGGAGTCGGGATTAGGTATACTCGTGAAATGGGCAAGTGAAAACGGTCTGGGGGTCAACCACTCTAAAACCGAGCTGGTCCTTTTTACCAGAAGGACAAATATACTTGCGTTCAATTATCCAAGACTGCATGGGAAGAATTTGGTACTATATTTCTGGACTCTAAACTCACTTAGGCGAGTAACGTAGAGTAAATGACTAAGAAGGCGTTAAGTGCCCTCTACACCTGCAGAAGGACGTTTGGCGGAAGATAGGGTCTCAAACTGCAAATCATCCACTAGATGTATTGTGCGATAATTAGACCTATTTTGCCATATGGTAATCTGGTGTTGTGGTTAGCTGTGAACGTAGGGGCCAGACTTTTTAGATTCGTAAAGGGACTGAGATTGGCCTGTCTGGGTACCACCGAGCCATTAGATCGACGACACCACAGGCGGTACTGGTAAAGCTGAACATCATGCCTATTGCTATTTTCATCAAGATCACGGCAGCGAAATTAGCTCTCCTAATAAGGGAGTCATATAAGCTGGAACAAAGCTCTTGGGAACACAGCGCAATCCTACGGACAGTGCGCGGGTCACAAATTGATCAGGAAACCGATTACATGTCAGCGTTGTTGAATTTTGGGGGTAATTTTACGATCCACATACCGACTATGGAAGACTGGGCCGCAGACTCTGTACAGGACTGCTATCTCAGTGTGTATCGACGGTTCGAAGAAAGAAGAGGGTGCAGGATCAGGAATCTACTCTGAGCAACTTGATATTCAGGTGTCTTGGAGAATCCCTGACAAATGTAGTATTTTTCAGGCCGAGATTCACGCAATTCTCACGGCAATGAAAATAATAAATAAATAACAAGTATTTTCGTGGACAATCTTGCTGCTCTTAAAGCTCTGAAATCGAGGAAAGTTAGATCGGGATGTGTGAGAGAATATATCGGGTCTCTCAAACAAATCCGACAACACACCGTGTGCCTAATATGGGTTCCAGGACATAGTGTGGTGAAAGGAAACAAGCTGCCTGACGAGTTTGCGCGGAAGGTCCCAGAAACATGATATTAGAGTCCCTCTCTTTGAGATTCCTAATCTAATTGAAGAGGCAGCTGATCTTGCATAAGCGATAAGATGGATGCAGCTGACCACTTGCAGAATATCCCATATCCTATGGCCCTTGCCTAACTCACGGAGAAAGAAAGCACTCCTTGGCTTTGGAAAAGGGACAATCAGCCTATTTATAGAAGTACTCACTGAACACTGCGTAATAGAGCGGATGGCTGACCAAATAGGAGTCCCGAGAGCTGAATTCTGTAGGAGCTGTATGGATGTGGACGAGGAGTAGTCAGTGCAACATTTGCTGTGTGAATGTCCAGGAATGAAGGAGGGGCGCCTCAGATATCTAGGGCAAAGATTTTTCGATAACCTGGGCTGCATAGTAGATGTTCCAGTATGCGATCTTGCCGACTTCTTGAGGGAATCTGGCTGGTTAAGGAGGGACGCATTACGGATAAAAGAGCTCTCTTTCACCTTTCTCTTCTTTTTTCTTTCCTTTCTTCTCCATACTCCATACGTTATTTATCTCTTTTCCTATCCCTACCTTTCAAGCACTTTCAAAATGGCATCACAATGGACCATATGGCCTATGACTGTACTCGTCTTCGGGCGGGCTACCCGATCACTAATGGGTTTTGTTGAATTATGTTTTATGTTTCAGTTGAATGCTTACGACATAGATTAGTACAGAGGCCGCGCACGGCTTATACAATATATTTGAAATCATTTAATTCCCTCAGTGGAATGAACCAAATCAGGTCGTGATATTTTTAACAGTAACAAAATCTGTGCGATGTTTTGGTTTTTATTTTGTGACTAAACATTATTCTACAGACTTAATTTTTGGAGTTCTTATCAGTGGTTATAATAAACACACACAAATCAAATTTACCCAAAATCTATATTATAATTTCGATCTTATAGCAAAGTCAATCTTCTTGGCTCCATTTGTAGAAAGACTAGGCCTTAATATTCATCGATATTCACCGGTTTAAGATTTCATCAATATATAGTCATATTTGCAACCTGTTGTTTGATTACAAGATTTAAATGGAATGCAGATAGGTAGAAGGATAGACAGATATTGGAAGAACAAGCTCATTGTACCTTGAACGCAAAGTTTTATAGGGTATAATGACAATTAGTAACTGCCACATTTTCAAAATATATAGAATTCTGTGATGGGTAAGACTTTGCAGGAGTTTTGCTTCTTATATCTGGCTGTGCATTTTTCAGAAATGTTTTTTTTTTTTTTAAATGTGCCCATAATTGTATAATGGGTTCAAATATGGTCTACAGAAAAGCTAAAGCAATGCTTATTTGATTCTTTGTCAAAACCCTTTTTAAAATATTCCAGAAATCAGTTCTGTTTTAGTTTTTCTCAACAAAAACTAATGCTTCAACTCAAAATAAACCGAAAGCGCAACAAACTAAGCCGCTTCCTCCACTATGTATCAGAGTTGTGTAACATTATGGGGATTCAAAGCTTCTTCTTCCAATTTCCACACAAACCGAGTCGTACGTGGAAATAACACTATACCGGAACATATCATCATTGCTGCTTATGTCATTGGCTTACTGTACATATCTCTGTATGTTGAGTTTAGTGAGTGGCGGTTTTTTACTTGGTGTGTATACGTTGAAATCCGTCTAATGTGGAAAATTTCTTACTGGTTGTTGAATAACATCAAATATTTAAGTTTATTTGAAATATTTAAATACAACTTACATAGTTTGGTTATTAATTTTTACATCCTTAGACCTGATATTTTATGAACTTACATAGGCTATTTTTTTACATTCTGAAAATAAAAGAAAAAAACAAAAACTTTTCAAATAAAGTAGATCCATTTCCATTGAAAAATTTTGCAACGGGACTTTTTGCAAATACAAAATAATAAGTGTTTAAGCTGAAATGTAGGAATTTTTAGTAAAAAAAAATATTGTACAGAGTTTACAAAGAAAACGCACAAAATTGAAAATTTATTGTGTGATATTATTAATACTTTTAAATAACCACAACTACTGCGCTGGAGGATATTAAAATTTTACAAACTCAACAAAAACTTATTAGATCAACAAACTATTTTTATCTGAAAAATTTTCAGCTTTCATAAAATGAAAATGTAAATTCTATTGTCATTTAAAAAAAGATTTTTTAAATAATTTTGAAAAAAAAAGTGTTGAAGTGCAGAATTGAATTGCAGAAAGGAAAACACCATGTAAAATTCAAATATTTTGGATTAGGCAAAATGTTGAAGATAATGTTGATGCACAATTTGCAGAAACATGTAGTTTTAAAAAATATTCCATTTTGTAAAAATATTTTACGAGTCTCTTCATATTTTCAATTTTAACTTCCGATAAAACTTATTTAATGTTCTTAGTTTCAACAGTAATGCTACTAACACTTTACAAAAACTTATTCTCACCTCGATTACCTGATATCACGAATTGATATCCTTCATGATTACCCAGCTTTAAGTTATCTACCATAAATCGAAAACGGAATGACGAACCATGCACAGTGGATTGGAATTAATACATAAATTGATTCTTATTTAGAATAAACACAGCTAATGATAATAGCTATGGGCATATAACTGGCCTTTTTTTACTGAATTTCATAACGCATGCAACCTCATGTAAGTCCAACTTGCAATATCAGCATATTACTGTAAAATTGTGAATTAATACACAGACAGAACCGATTCATTGTGTCTATCTGATTTATTTACAAGCGAATCTTGATGAAGTTAGTAACCGCGATTCAGGTTGATTTTTACTTATTTATTTAATTCAGCTAAACTTTAATTACATCTGGGAAAAATACATAAAATCTAACAAAAATTATAACAATTTTTAAATCTAGTTATAAACAATTTCATTTCATTCATAGGTATAAACAATTTCATTTGTTTTTGAACAAGCCGCCAATCTTATAATAAAAGGTAGTGTCTTTTCACTTCGGCAAAAATTCTTCGGAACGTATAGATATTGATAAAATTGCATTTGGTCCATGAGACCGAATTTGTTAGTTGGAAATATTTCTACAAATTTTCCAAGAAGGCATTCAGAATTAATTTTTGCCGAATTAAATTGAGGGAAAATGTGATGCTAAAAATGATTTTGAAGTTTTATCAAGGTTCCATCGACAGTATCGAATACAATATAATAAGGATTGTTTTTGAACTGATAATTTTACTTTAATATAGACATTATAATACTACTAGCAGGCGCGGATCTAACTCAACCCTTTGGGGGGGGGGGGGGGGTAAATTTTGACAAGAAATAATTTTTACTTATAAAAGTTTATTTAAAAGTTATTATTATTCTAATTATTTACCTTGTTTTATAATTAATTATATAGGTTTTTCAAAGAATTAAACTAAAATTAAAAATATTTATACTTTAAAGCAATTAAAAAAAAAATGACAGATTATTGTTTAGATAAGCAGTCTTACAGGTTATATACTATTAAAAAATATAACATTGTTTAGAAATAAATAAAAATAAATTCTTTACCACGCACCATTTAAACAAAATTAAAATTGCATATTAATTACAGTAGTAATTGCAATATGTCTGAAAAATGACGATAAATCTACCAAACAAAAAATTTCTTCGCTTCAAAGCGTCATCTCAAATATATGTAAAGTGCATATGTAGGTATGTACAAAAACCGTACATCACATATGACAACTCTTACGAAAACTGAGAATAGTGGAAATTAGAAGTATAAATGCAAAAAATATTCAAAATTCAAAAATAACGATTGTTTGTTTGGACAGAGTTGTATCTTCTGAAATTAATACAAAGTAAAGCTGTATGGTACGAAAACTGAAACTAACCACACTGCTCGTAGGCCTGACTTTAGGTGAGTGTGTTAAAGCGCTGACCAAAAAGTGCAAGTACGAGTGTATGTGAAGGTTCATGGTTCAAAACCTCACGGCCGCCCTAAGTAGAAAAAATTTTCATATAGAAACAATCTATTCAATTAAAACATAACAATTATCACAATGTTCAATAAATCGCTGATGAAGGCTGAAATGCCAGAAACCGGTCCGATTAAGAATACAGTGCAGTTATGAATTTTTGAAATATATGCTTTCTTCTTCTTTGCCACGCACCATTTAAAAAAAATAAATTATATTCATAACAAAATTATGTAGGACCATTAAAAATCAATTTCAAGAATTGCACTATGGGTAATTTGACCCATTTTTGTGACAAATATTAATAACAATTAAACTGAAAAGATTTCTGAAAATTTTTTTTTGTGTTTATGTAGAGATAAGCAATGAGAAAAGTTTAAATTAAAAAGATTTTGAAATTTATAAATTTTTAACCCACTTTTGGCATTTTTTATTTTTTTTTTTATTTTGAATATACATATATATGTATTTCGTTTTCAGTTTTATTTTACATATCGCTATCTAAATTAATAGAATTTAATTCGGTTTCAAAAATATCGGCTTATCCTGTCTCCAAACTATTTTCGCATTTGCCAATACTGTCATTCAACTCCACAGTTACTTCTGAAACACACAGTATATCTAGCACCTCTTGTGGCAGTTGCGCGCGTCTTCTCTGCTGCATTCGACTATCTAAGCATATTGACGAAATAACTGGATCAGAAATGTCCATAGCCCTGTTAAAAAAATCAGAGAAATTGTTTGTGCGGCTGTTCTTGCGGGCATGATGTAGTCTATCTGACTTGTATAATTTGTTCCGCGACTCAGCAGCATCTTCTCCGAAACAACCTACCGGCAGTAAGGTATTTTCAACAATTTCTCTTGAATGAATCAATACCTTGTGAACGGTCACCGTCATTGTATCATTTGGGCGGCATTGTGGCAAAAAGCTTGAAATTTTTGGGTGTTCAATGGGAATTAACAGCAAATAGTAATGAGTATAATTTTAAGGGAATATATCAGCTCAACATGAATATCAACTATTTCCGAAAGGATGGTATGGTCAGCAAAGGCTCTACGGGCTGTATTGCCATCATTGGTGTTTCCAAATCCACCCGTTTTTGGTTGGTCAACTTTAAGGCTCAATTTCGACCAAAATAATTGTTGTACAAGCTTTTTTTTCAGAAAGAGTTTTGCGATCGTCATCAGTTCGAATTTGCCATTTTTTAATACTGCTCTTGTATCCAGCATGCAAAATGAATTCACAGAATCGTATCCAACAATGCAAAGGATTTATACCATACTTTAGAGTATCTTTTGTTGCAAGAAATTTTTGGATTTTGAAGTCTGTAATGCTCATAAAATCCTTTGTAGTTGCCCTGCAAATAGGACACGATTGACTAGATTTTGTATATGTTAAAACGTTTACCACTTTACCATCAATCAACTAAGAAATAGTTTAAAGTGTATTTCAATGATTTTTCAAACATCGATAACTATTTTTAAACTATTTAAGCAATTTATCTGTTGTTTTAAATCATTGTCCTCAAGCAAAATTTTTTCTTTTGTTTCTTTACAAAACTCCAGTTTTATGGGACGACAAAACCTTGTAGACTGAGGTGTGCGGTTATTCCAAAGTGGTCTACCGACCGAATCCACAAGTCTTAAAGGAGTCATTGTTGATGCAAACAAGGAATAATCGGAATCATCGGATGTGGATGCTTCCTGAAATTTCTGCTTATTAGAGGAATGCGCAGTGCTGCCATCAAATCCATAGCTAACAATCAGATCAACCTTTACAAAATTAATATTTTCTGTCAATAATGAGACTATGACTTCCTTCTGCATTGCAACAATTCTATTTGCAGTGTGCGTTAACAATGATTGAAGTGAAACATTTGCCTGCCTCTCATTGACTTCAATACCAACTGGTCTGCAACTTTTCTTAGAATTTGTGACCTCGTTATAAAGTGGATATATGTCAGCATTTCGAATTTTACTTTCCCTTCTTGTATTCAAGTACTGTTCTTTTGTCAAATTGTTTTCTAACAAAAATGCGAGTGCTTCATTTGTAGTTAAGCGAATTGGCTGATTATCAACAGTGTGCGCTAATTTTCTCATCTTGCAAGCTCTTGTTGGACTAGCAATTGTCTGTCTAAGAATCACTGTCATATCTGCTTTATGTTGAACTCGAGCCGATATCGAAGCTGCACGAACTAGCAATTCCGTTTCTCTATTTTCTTTGATAGGTCCTTTGCTTCTCTATTTTTTGCGCGTTCGGATTTATCTACCAACTTTGTTTTTGGACGCCCTACTAAGCATTTCGAAGGGGTAATCTTAGTTGCCAAAATAAAATCAATTCTTAGCCAGTGAGGGTTTTGTTTTTGGAAGACCTCTATCTTTCTGTGGGACTTGTTCCATCTCTCAGCCAAATTTTTACAAAAAGTTCGGACTCTCTCTTTCAGAAATGATTCTTCCTCATTCAAAATATTTATATTTCCAACATGGCCAATAGCAAAAGTGAATACAGCATCGTTTTCTCCTCTTTGCATTTTACATCAATCCAAACTTTCGCAAGGTTGTTATACTGCACACGAAGGTCGCCTACGAAAAAACGACATAACTCAAAAAACGCAAGAAATCGCAACGTGAAATTAATGAAATAAACTCAAAATGGTCCACTTAACATGTCTCTGATAGTCAAAACACGGCCAAATACGGCCAACATCTATAAAGCTTATCCAAACTGCATGTTTATGAAAAAAAAATTTTATTTGAGGTTAAGTCACAATAATGAGTTTTTCGCACTAAAGCAAACAGCAAACTCAAATCTGTCGACCAACGTGCATACCATTGCTTTTATTTTCCATATTTAAATTATATTATTATATTTTGTTTAACGTTTTTAGAACAGATTAAAAATTCACATTAAATACCACTGCATAGGCTGCCTGTAACGCATTGCTCGTAAATAATAAGTTTGACGACGTGGTAATCAGCTGTTACTCGATTTTTAGAAAAAGATAGTACACAGTCATTTAGTTTAAGGTTATTTTTTTATCAAATTGTAACAAAAAAATCTTTTTGCTTAAAAGTGCAACAAATGATTTTTCGCCACAAAAATGGGTGAAATTACCCATAGTGGATTGGCTTAATATTTTTTTTTTTTAATAAATATTTTTTAAGGTTTGCCCATAAAAATACTTTTAGTTATTTTTCTTCACGAGTTGAAAAGTGTTTCATAAAAAAAAATTTTTTTTTTCAAAATATTTTTTACTTGCAGAAAGCTTTCCACATTTTTTAATAATTTGAAATTCAAAAACAATTTTTTTAAGTGCAATTACTAAACTTTTATTTGAAATTTTAGAAATTTAGAAATCTTTTACTAAACAAAACAAATTTATCAGTTAAAAATTCAATTTACAGTTCAAAAAGATCTATGAAAGTTGGAAAATTTCAATTGAAATTTACAAAACGACATTTAATATTCAGAATGAATCTGTTCCTGATTCCATTATCGAGTTAAAAGGTTTCAAAATATATCGTTGTGATAGGAAAAGTCCTTGTGGTGGTGTGGCTATATTTGTTAAAAGGGATTGTTAGTAAAATTTGCTGCAGCTCTAAGTTTATTGATAGTCCAGGCAATTCCACTGATAATAAAATTGAATATTTATACCCTATACCACTATGTGGTTTGGGTATAATGACTTTGTGCTGCTGTTTGTAACAACCAAAAATATTTGACCTAGACCCATCTTTAATTATACCGATCGAATCAGAATCACTTTCTGAGTTGATTTAACAATGTCCGTCCGTCCGTCCGTCCGTCTGTGTGTCCATGTAAAGCTTGTAATCAAACTGCAGGTCGCAAATATGAATATATTTTGATGAAATTTGGTATATAAGCTTTTATCGGCCATGGGATGAACGCTATTGAAACTGGTGAGAATCGGTCCATGTTCAGACCTAGCCCCATACAAATTACCCATATGAAATCGACATAAATTGCCATAAGATCCAAATTGTCATATAGATCTTACTCAAATTGGGTTTGTATGCGTTTATTACATCCACTAATGAGTAGTCCAAAAATGATCCCTTTGACCCCATATGGAGCTGCTTCCCGATCTTCACTTAAATCTATTAAAAAACAAAAATATTGCACTGATTCTTCTCAAATTTTGTTTCTACATATTTTTGCAAAATAAAAGAGACTTTATCAAACATGGTCCATTTTTGGACCTAGTCCCTTTATAGATATAGCATCCGATATGAACTTTTTCATATCTGCAGCCAAAAAAATTAATAAAAATCCCACCCAAATTTGGTTTTTGCTTATTTTCAATGTCCAGTTAGTTGGGCCTAAGAGATAGGGTTTCTAAACCCATGGTATAGGGTATCGTATAGTCGGTCTAGACCGACTATAATTTTCTTACTTGTTATTAGTTGAGGTTGTAGCCGATGATCGTAAATTACTTGTAGGATTTGTCTAAAGACCTAACTGTAGAGTCAGTGCAAACTTTTTTAACAAAACTATGGAAACGCTTACCTTTAAATATAACGATGTCATAATATGTGGAGACTTTAATTCCAACATCGATTGGTTTGTTGCCGACAAATACTTCAATCTAAACACATTTTACCTCTATAACCAACACGCTATTGGATATATTTTTTGTCAGCAACATTGATAAAGTTCTGTTGTATGATCAGCATCAGCACCTCTCCAAACATGATTTAATATTTTTAGCATTTGATTTTCAATTGCAATATGTTTGTAATGAGGTTACCTTCCATGATTTCAAGAATATTAATTATAACATTATGTCATCTGAGCTATCAAATATTGATTGGGACTCTGTTTATTACATGCCTTCAGGAGATAGTCAGCTGGATTTTTGGATGTATTAAGAAAATCCGTCCCAACCAAAATCGTAAGACGAAAAGCTAAGGAAAAGCCATGGTTCAATGTAGCAATTAAATCAGCCATTGATCGCAGAGATTTTGCTTACAAACGTTGGAAAACTATCAAAATTCCCAATTTACATACTGAATATTGTAATGCACGTAGAGATGTGAATATGATGATAAAAAGTGCGAAATCAGAGTATTATTCTAGTCGTTTTTTATCAGATGTTGGATCCAAACAGACTTGGAAAGCTATACGTGAAATTGGTGTTGACAAATCATCGTGTGTGGCTATCAGTGACATAGATGTAGAGAAAGTAAACGAGTCCTTTACAAATCTTCCCAATGTTCATCCGAATAAAAGCTTTTATGACCACTGTCCAACTATTTCTGGTAATTGTTTTAATTTTAACTGTGTAAATCAATCGGATGTTCTATGTAGTTGTCTCGCGATTAAATCAAATGCAGTTGGGGTTGACTACATTCATCCCAAATTTCTGAAAGCTATTATTCCGCTAATGTTACCCTATATCACGTACATCTTCAATAATATTATCACTAAGAGCGTTTATCCCCAAAATTGGAAATATGCGAAAATCATACCCACCCCAAAACCAAACAACGAATACCGACCAATTGCAATACTACCGTAATTGTCAAAAGTTTTTAACATTTACTTCATGGTCAAATAAGCAACTACGTCAACAATAATGATTTGTTAACAAATAGGCAATCAGGATTTCGAGCACAATACAGCTGCATAACAGCCCTTATTGATGTATCTGAAGAAATACGAAGCAAAATTGACGATGGAAATATCTCGTTCCTTGTTCTTCTTGACCACTCCAAAGCATCTCTATATAAGTAATGATTTAAGCAACATAATCGATTGTTTGGAAAAACTAAACAGAGATCTGAAACACATTCATGACTGGGCAAATATTAACGGTTTGTGTCTTAATCCTCTAAAGTCTAAGTGTTTAATAATAGCTAAGAAAACATTGAAGTTACCTCTTGAGCCGATTGTAATGCTTAGTGATCAAAAAATAGAAATTGTATCAACAGCCAAGAATCTTGATATCACTTTTAATTCCACTCTCACATGGTGCGACCATATAAATGCTGCTACAGGGAAAACTACGGACACTGTGGAACACCCAGTATGTTACACCACTTAAGATTAGAATTTTATTAGCAAAAACCTACTTAATACCAACTCTACTATATGGATGTGAAATATATGCAAGCTGCGATTTAACAAGTCGAAAAAACTAATATCAACGTATAATGCAATATTAAGATATCTTTTTGATTTAAGAAAATATGATCATTTATCTCAATATTCCAAAAAACTATATGGGGTGACTCTTACTGATTTAATGAAAATAAGAACGCTATTACTGCTACACAAAATTATATATACTCGTGCACCGCCTTACTTGTCCGAAAGATTACTTTTTACACGTTCACCAAGATCGAACTATATCATACACTTAAGATATCGAAGCTTAATATATGAGTGGCAGTTCTATATTAATTCAGTTCGTTTTTGGAACATGCTACCCTTGTCCATTCAATTTATAAGCAACGCCCAGCAATTTAAGAAAGAACTATTTCAATTTCACTCATAATTAATTAAATGTCGTTTCTCTGATGAGTCGAAGTTTAATTACAAAAGCTCTGATGGAGCTAAGCTAATAGTAGATCTAAAGGATAACGTTTTAATCTGTGATACACTCGCGGCACGGTAAAACAACGAGGGGAGAATGTTTTGTTCTGGGGATGTTTTTCTGGTCATAGGATCGGACCAATTCATAAAATAAATGGCATAATGGATCTTTTTGTGTATAAGTAATGCCAATTTAGTGGATGTATCAACATGACAACGACCCAAAACACATAGCTAAATGCGCGATAGAACGTTTCACAAACAATATCATTAACGTTTGGAAATGGACACCACAATCACCTGATTTCAATCCCATACAAAATCTATGAGATATTGTAGATCGTAAAATATATTCCGATGGTTGCAGAAATATAGACGACCTTTTCCGGAAAGTGGAAATTACATGGAATGGAATTTCCGGTGAAATTGTATCTAATCTAAGGGATTCTATGCCACGCAGATGTCGAGAAGTTTTAACAAATAAGGTCTACACAACTAAATATTAGTAAAATTCAAATTTTTATTGAATAATCTGCTACAGTTCTGTCACATACAAAAAATTGTATCAAATATTTAATATGATTTTCGTTTACTTTTGGTAACAAATTTTGGTGGTTTTTATTTTGTTTTAGTAATTATACCCTATACCACTATGTGGTTTGGGTATAATGACTTTGTGCTGCTGTTTGTAACAACCAAAAATATTTGACCTACACCCATCTTTAATTATACCGATCGAATCAGAATCACTATCTGATTCGATTGAACGATGTCCGTCCGTCCGTCCGTCTGTGTGTCCATGTAAAGCTTGTAATCAAACTGCAGGTCGCAAATATGAATATATTTTGACGAAATTTGGCACTTGATCTTCTATTGGCCATGGGATGAACGCTATTGAAATTGGTGGGAATCGGTCCATGTTCAGACCTAGCCCCCATACAAATGACCCCTATGAAATCAACATATATTGCCATAAGATGCAAATTATCATACGAATCTTAGTCAAATTGGGTTTGTATGTATATATTACATCCATTAATTAGTAGTTCAAAAATGATCCCTATTGGACAACTATTAGTCATAGGCCCCATATAGAGCTCCTTCCCGATCTTCACTTTAATCTATCAAAAAACAAAAATATTGCACTGATTCTTCTCAAATTTTGTTTGTATATATTTTTGCAAAATACAAGAGACCTTACCAAACATGGTCAGAATCGGTCCATTTTTGGGCCTAGTCCCCATATAGATATAGCATCCGATATGAACTTTTTCATATCTGCAGCCGAAAAAAATAATTAAAATCACACTCAAATTTGGTTTATGCTTATTTACTATATCCAGTTAGTTGGGACTGAGAGATAGGGCCTTTAAACGCATGGTATAGGGTATCGTATAGTCGGTCTAGACCGACTATAATTTTCTTACTTGTTTTAGTTAATTTAGTTTAAAAATAAGTAAAACAATTCGAAACCCAAATATATTTACCATTGTTATTAAGATATATTGTATTAACTACAATCTCGTGCATATGTTTCGTCGCAGCCTGTATGCATATATATAAAAAAAATAAAAAATACGAAATTTATGAACTTATCATTATTACAAACATGAGAGGAAAAATTATCGTGTTTTAAATTTCGCATGCTAAATAAAGCTAAAGGTTATATTTATAAAAAAGAGTGAAAATATTTCAATATAACAACTACCAATAGAAAGCCATATTATTGAATTTTCTGTAAAAAGAATCGCTTCAAAAATTATTTTCCAATTCGCAGTCGAAAATGTTTTCCATTTTTAGTCGCGATCCTAATCTCATATTTTGTAATGATGTAACATACGTATATGTATGAAAGTACACTCATTTGTATTTATTTAATTTTATTTTATTTCTAAATGAATGCACGTGTTATTTGTTTACGTTTATTTGTTTATGTTTATTTGTTTACATCTATTTGTTTACATTCATTTGTTTATATCCAAAATTCTCTAAGTACACTTGCATTCATAGCTATACATACCATACATACCATAAAATACACTAACCCCAAGTGAAGGGTTATATTACAATAAATTAGAATGTCGCTTAGTGAAATTAAACCCCACTTGTAGCGAGGTGACAAATTTATGCCAATGAACTTCAACAAAGTTGAAGAATGGAATGTCACTCAATTTTGAACAAAAATATGAATTGATTTTTGAACGTGCACTGATTGGTCAGTTAAGCCCCACCTTCAAAAATCAATTAGAAACAAATGTGTATGATAGTATGTATGCATAAATAAAATAGGGATAGATATAATTATTCTAAGTAAAAGATCCCTTAATTTTTATAATATATAAAGCCAAATTTTTGTAAAAATAAAATCAATCTTAATCATAGTTTTGAATTGGATTCACCAAGAAATAGAGTTGTTTTTATTGGCATAATCTGCCTACGAGCTCAAACTCTGGCATATCCTGCCTACATGTAAATTACATACAAATAAGTGCATCTAGCGTGCACACGTGCCTTGCTTTGAGGGAAGCATTTAAAAAACATTCCTCCTAAGATTGGACGGTTCTCACCAGTCTTAGCCACCCAATCTTTGTGTCCTTTCATACACCCTACCTAATAACACTATATGGCGATCCTGGAAAACGAACCTGCAGAATCCTGAAAAAAAAAAGTTCATAAGGACAAACTCGGAATCTAACTAATACAACTCAAAACTGGTAAACCATCAACTAGTATCTAAATGTCTGTCATCAGCGTAGAAGTTCTACCGCCGCTGAAGGACACCCCGTCAAAAGAAGACATCGACGCAATAATATTAAAATACGAAGCCTTAGTGAGTAAGGAACAGATTACAGAGGAGTACATCCCAGAAGGCATACCAGAAAACATACCAACATACAAGGCAACACCAAAAAACTATGGTCCGAGAGCGTTGACCATAGAAGAGTATAGAAAAAGAACATCTGCACCACAATCTCTAGCAACCAAACAACAAAAACCAAAAAGGAGATCGAGAGGGGGTAAAAAGACCCGAATCGACAAACAACGAAAGGAGTTTAGAAGGCTTATAGCAATCAGCAAGGGAGAGCAGAAACATCAATTCTACCAACAACTCAAGCTTCTGAACTAGAAAGATAACCACACCTTTAGTAATAATTTATATTTATTTTGTAATTATTTTATGCTATTAAAACGGCAACTAGGATTTGAGCCGCAAATATTAAAAAATTAGATATGTAAATTAAATAAAACAAAAATTATTTTACTCTAAATGGACAAATTTTATATTATACAAGACTTATTGAAAAACTTGAAGAAACAGCCAAATAGGAGATATACACAAAAGACAATTAAAGCTAAATTACAACTTGTCAAGGAAATTAGTCAAGAAATAATAAGAGAAACTAAATTAGAAGAAAGGGAAAACATTTTTAGTACATTAATAAAACTAGAGAAGGAAATATCAAAACTATTAAGACCGATGGAAACAGAAGAACCCCAACCAGAGGGAGAAGAAAAAATAGAAACACATATAACAGAATTAGAACCAGAAATCGAAAACAATACAAACATGGCATCTTTCAATATAGAAACAGCTTTCAAGATAATCCCTGAATTCAAAGGTAATTTTCAAGAACTCAAACCATTTCTGACAATAATAAAATTAATATACGACACCTTGAATGATACATCTAAACCAATTCTAATAAACTTTGTTATAAACGTAAAATGTAGTTTAACAGTTAGAACGGCAATTGGTTCCAACCCATTGTCAGATTTCAATTCTCTAAAAACATTGCTCACAAATAGGTATAAGAATAATCGAACAGTAAGTAAGATACAGAACCTACTCTCTAGATTTCAACAACGAAATGATTCAATCAGCACCTATAGTGATAAAATTTTGAAGTTAATAGATGAACTAAACGAAGTGCAGGTACAAGAATTGAAATTAGAAAATGAGACAGAAATAGCCAATGTAAAAAAGATAAATGAACTATATTCGCTAAACATATTCAAACAAGGTCTGAATGAAAAATATATAAGCACCATTTTTGCTGCACAACCAAAGACACTGAACGTAGCAGTAACCCTGGCCTTGAATGTAGAAAGTCATGTGGAAAATCAAATTATGTTCTTTAATAGAAATGGAAACAATCCGAATAGGAGAAATAATCAAAGACGTAATAATTCCAATCACAGCCTACAAAATAATAATACTGGTAGAAATTACAACAATTCCAATAGATATCCTAACAACAATTATTCGAACAATTATAACAATAGTTCAAACAGAAACAATTATAACAGAAACAACTGCAATTCAGATAGGAATAACCATTACGACAGAAATAATAACAATAATAACAATAACAATTCGAATAACCGGAATCATAATAAAAATCAAAATCGTAGAAACAACAATAATAGCTCACGAAATATACACGTATTACAGGAAAACTTCCAGAGTCCGGAGGTGACTCGGGCCAACAATTAAATGCACCTTCCGGATATAATGAACACAAAGTATTTAACATTACGGATAATATTACAAATTATATAGAATTAAAATATAAATTAGATAATAAATATCTAAGTTTTTTAGTGGACACTGGCGCTGACATATCTTTATGCAAAAAGAATGTTACTAATATAAATGAAACAATTGACGAAAACAATTGTTGTACATTGTCAGGCATTTCAAATGAATCTATTACCTCGTTAGGTACACTTGATATGCATTTCAGCATATTTAACAAAAGTATTTCACACAAATTCCAAATAATAGAAGACGATTTTCCAATTAAAACAGATGGAATAATAGGTCGCGATATTTTAAACAAACTATTAGCTAAAATAGACTATGAAACTTTCACTATAACTTTTGTCGTTGGGAATGAAGAATATACCATACCTATGAAATCAAAAGTCTTAAAAGATTTTTTCATAACAATACCCAAACGTAGCGAAGTCATACATCAAGTTAACGTAAATTTAACGGAAGACAGTTTGGTTCTAAACAGACAATTAGAGGAAGGAGTATTTTTAAGTAATTGCATCATTCCAAAAGAAGGAATTGCTCATGTAAAAATACTTAACACAACTGATAAAGATGTGAAGCTTAAAAATATTGAATTCAACGTTGAGCCAATCTCTAATTATATTTGTGTAACTAGAAATAAACAGAATTTTACTAATACAGACAGAAAACGATTTGAGAAATTATTAGATACTTTAAATATTGATAGTAGAGATAATTATGCTAAAAATTCTCTAAATGAAATAATTGAAGAATATTCTGATATTTTTCATATGGAAGGAGACAAACTATCAGCTAACAATTTTTATACACAACATTTGACTGTATCAGATGAAACACCTGTGTATATAAAAAATTATCGTTTGCCACAGACACAAATCGAGGAAATAAATCAACAGGTTAAAAAACTGTTTGACGGTGATATAATAGAAAATTCGACTAGTGCCTACAACTCACCATTGCTTGTTGTACCAAAGAAGAACGATGGAGATAAGAAGAAATGGCGACTTGTAGTTGATTTTAGACAACTCAACAAAAAATTAGTAAATGACAAATTTCCATTAACAAAATTAGAAGATGTACTAGACAAACTGGGTAGAGCGAAATATTTTTCAACTTTAGATATGACTAGCTCTTTTCATCAAATAATGTTAGATGAAAATTCTAGACATCATACTGCATTTTCAACATCAGATGGACACTATCAATTTAAAAGATTACCTTTTGGATTGAAAATTTCATCGAATAGTTTCCAGCGAATGTTAACTATCGCACTTTCAGGTCTAGATAGCAAAGCTTTTCTTTACGTAGATGACATCATTATTTTTGGATGTAGTTTAAAACATCATAATGAAAACCTAATTAATGTTTTTGAAAGATTAAGAAAATATAATCTAAAACTAAACGCAAGTAAATGTGTATTTTTAAAATCTGAGGTCGTTTATTTAGGACACTTAATAACTAAAGACGGCATAAAAACTGATCCTGCAAAACATAAGACAATTGAAAATTATCCCGTTCCAAAAGATGCGGATGAAGTTCGACGATTTGTAGCATTTTGTAATTACTATAGAAGATTTATACCTCACTTTGCAGATTTAACCAAATATCTGAATAATCTGTTAAAGAAAGGTCAAATATTCAACTGGTCTAACGAATGCCAAAAATCATTTGAAACTTTGAAAATGAAGTTAATTAACCCACCTGTTTTGCAATATCCAGATTTTTCGAAAACATTTGTACTTACCACTGATGCATCAAACTATGCATTAGGAGCTATACTTTCGCAAGATAACAACGGTAACGATTTACCAATATCATACGCAAGTAAATCACTTCAAAAACACGATTTAAACAAATCCGTAATAGAAAAAGAACTACTAGCTATTCACTGGTCCATAAATTTTTTCCGACCATACCTGTACGGTAGAAAATTTACAGTAGTAACAGACCATAGACCACTCGTTTCGCTATTTTCACATAAAAATCCATCTTCTAAACTAACAAGAATTAGATTAGATTTATGTGATTACGACTTTGATATAGTTTACAAAAAGGGCAGCATGAACACTAATGCAGATGCGTTATCGAGAATTGAAATTAATTCTGATATTTTAAAAACAATGATTCCCACATGTGATGAAGAGGCAGTTAGCAAGAAATTATTACCCATCACAAGAAGTATGCAAGCAAGGCAAAATTTAATTCCTGAAAATAGAGACAGTACCAAAGATATTCATATATGGGAATGTACGTCCATTTCAGATGTCAACAATGTGCACAAAATGATGTTTTCTATGAAGTTAGAATTCGGTCAAATTAATAAAGTTCAAGATGATTTTATCATAGGTTTTAACGATAATCCTACATGTCTAGACATGATTATGGAGAAATTAATTACTTACATGAATAAAAATCGGATACGAGATCTCGCATTATCAGTAGATAATGAAATATTTGAACACGTGTCAATGAAAAGGTTTAAAGAAACCTACACGTCTATTTATAATAAAATGTTGAAAAGATTAAAGAATCTTTATTTGAATATTATTTTATACAAGCCTTTGCAAAGAATAGTAGATAAAGAAGTACAACTAAATTTAATTAAAGAATATCATGATAGTCCAATTGGAGGACATCAAGGAATCAGAAGAACCATATTAAGATTAAAACAAAGATACATTTGGAAAAATATGAACAAAATGATTAAGAAATACATTAATAATTGTGATTCATGCTTAAAGAATAAGCAAAATAGAAAAATAAAAGAAAAAATGCAAATTACTGACACGCCAGACAATACTTTTGAGATAGTTACTATCGACACGATAGGTCCACTTAGGTTATCCAATAATTATAGATATATTCTCACGCTACAATGCGATTTAAGCAAATATGTTATAGCCTATCCTATGGAAACAAAGGAAGCTAGGAGCATTGCTCAAGTTTTAGTAGAACAATGCATACTCAAATATGGCACTTTTAAGATCTTGAAATCTGACAGAGGTACGGAATTTGCTAACCAATTACTAAATGAAATATGCAACATGTTGAAAATAGAACAGAAATTTTCCACTCCTTATCACCATCAAACAATAGGGTCTTTGGAAAGAAATCATAGAGTTCTAAACGAATACCTATTGAACTTCACAGAAAATGAAGAATGGGACTCTTGGATTCAACACTACACATTTGCATATAATACAACTCCACACGTAGATACAGGGTACACACCTTTTGAGCTAGTATTTGGTAAATTAGCGAGATTGCCCACAGACAAAATTACAGATAACAAGCCAATTTATAATTTAGAAAATTATGCAAATGAGTTCAAAGCTAGAATAGCATCGGCATTAGATAGAGCTAAAAAATTAATTAAAGTAGCAAAAGAGAAAAGAAAAATACAATATGATAGTTACACTAATGTTAGCAACTTTAAGATAGGAGATTTAGTGTTAGTAAAATATGAGAGTAGAAGGAAAAACACTTGTCCTACTCATGGTCCATATAAAATTATAAATACTGAAAAGGTAAATTCAACCTTAGATATAAAAGGAAACCTAAAAACATATCATAACAATACCTTAAAATTATATAAAAGTAAATGAAATTTTCAAGATATTAATAAGAAGAAATAAATATTATAAATAACATAAGAACTACAAGTTTGTAATAGAATTAAGATATATAAGAATCAATTATAAAAATTGTAAAAAAAAAGGAAAATTATTAATCACTAAACACATAATCACATAATAAATTAAGTATATTATTAATATAGAAATTACTCAATATATTGTATAGAATATTATTAAAACAAAAAGATTTTTTTAAATGACCATTAATTTTAAGACAAAAACAAAAATTTAAATAACCACTAATGTTAAGAAAAACAAATATAAATTATTTTATCAGATGAAATTCATAAATTTAGAAAAAAAAAAAAAAAGAAAAACCCACAAATTTCATCTTAAGGGTATGGGTGTAATGATGTAACATACGTATATGTATGAAAGTACACTCATTTGTATTTATTTAATTTTATTTTATTTCTAAATGAATGCACGTGTTATTTGTTTACGTTTATTTGTTTATGTTTATTTGTTTACATCTATTTGTTTACATTCATTTGTTTATATCCAAAATTCTCTAAGTACACATGCATTCATAGCTATACATACCATACATACCATAAAATACACTAACCCCAAGTGAAGGGTTATATTACAATAAATTAGAATGTCGCTTAGTGAAATTAAACCCCACTTGTAGCGAGGTGACAAATTTATGCCAATGAACTTCAACAAAGTTGAAGAATGGAATGTCACTCAATTTTGAACAAAAATATGAATTGATTTTTGAACGTGCACTGATTGGTCAGTTAAGCCCCACCTTCAAAAATCAATTAGAAACAAATGTGTATGATAGTATGTATGCATAAATAAAATAGGGATAGATATAATTATTCTAAGTAAAAGATCCCTTAATTTTTATAATATATAAAGCCAAATTTTTGTAAAAATAAAATCAATCTTAATCATAGTTTTGAATTGGATTCACCAAGAAATAGAGTTGTTTTTATTGGCATAATCTGCCTACGAGCTCAAACTCTGGCATATCCTGCCTACATGTAAATTACATACAAATAAGTGCATCTAGCGTGCACACGTGCCTTGCTTTGAGGGAAGCATTTAAAAAACATTCCTCCTAAGATTGGACGGTTCTCACCAGTCTTAGCCACCCAATCTTTGTGTCCTTTCATACACCCTACCTAATAACACTATAATTTATTAGAAACAAGAAATCAACAAAACCTAACTTTTGAACTAAACATCGTGCTACTAAAATGCTATCGATAAAATAAAACAAGAAAAAAAGTAAGAAGTTATAGTCGGTCTACACCGACTATACGATATCCTATCTCTTCGGTTCAACTAATTCGATATAGAAAATAAGCATAAACCAAATTTGAGTGGCTTTGTTATTAATTTTTTTGGCTGCAGATATGAAAAAGTTCATATCGAATGCTATATTTATATGGGGACTAGATCGAAACATGTACCGACCCTAACCATATTTGGTAAAGTCACTTTGAAAAAATATATATAATCACTTTGTTCTGGTATAGGGTATAAAAATATAAAAATTTAAGGTATATGCACATAAGTGTAATTACTATTTTTATACCTTATACCACTATTTGGTTTGTTTGTTTATCTATATAAACATGGAATGGTAAGGGCAATTGTACATAAATATAAATTCGATTGTTGGAATTGTAGTATTTAGTTGGTAAACTTTAATTATAATTTTTATCAATAATTTCTTTTTATTTAAGGTATATAAGAAAATAGACTGCAATAAAATATTAATCATTAATCTTTAGGTAGTCCATACATTATAAATTTTACAATTTTGAGAAAAATATTTTTCTGTTCCACTAATTAAAAATCATAATATGTCGGTATATTGTCTGCAAAATTTCCCGAAATAATAAGTTAGTATTAATGGGGAAAACAATTTTTTTTCAACGAAACTCTACTTGACCACAGAGTGGTATAACGTAAAATAAATACAACAAACACAAATTATGATCACATAAATGTAACCTTCTCTTGAGTCAATTTATCCGCACTGCTCCTTATGTTACAGAAAATAATTGATTGGATGAAACAATTGTGTTCCAATACATCGCGATACATTTTTGGTCTTTGGTGAAATCACAAGATATTTGATGGAACTCATTTAACGCGAAATATTTCATATTGTTCGTGTGTAGGGACTTGCTGTTAGTCATTTCTAAATAGTGTCTGATAAGTTGTCCACATCGTGACGACCAGTTTCCTGGTTACGTGCGTCCTTAGAAATATTTTTTCCACCAACACAGGCATGGAAACAAACACTCATATTTGCGTTGCCAAGTTAGGAGATGTTGCTGATATCAAATCCTGGACGTATTGATTTATTGTAATATGATAATAAATAACTTTTACAGGTACTCGACAGAGTTCTGACCATATCTCTCTACCTATGACACGACTATTGACAGTGCGCGGTTGAATGGTAGATTGTTTTTCTAAACCATAAGCAAAAATTTCACAAAAATTTCTTGCCAGGTGCACTTAACATATATGTGTCGCATTATTATAAAATATATTAAGCTTCTATTTCACGAACGTTTGTACGAAATAAAATGCATTGGTAAACCAAACGAAAGCTGTGATGACGTATACATAGGAACCACAAAAGAAGTTTGAACACAAGAGTAGCAGAACACGAAGCTGATATTAGAAAAAATAAACACACACAGAAAACAGATTCATTGTGGTTCACGTTGATTACAATTCAATTGCCTTAACAGTAAATATTTTATCATAATAGAAAATTTGCTGATAATATTAAATTTCAGTTGATGCAATCAAAAATGCAGTTGTTCCACTTTAGAAAAATTCGGTTGGCAAATATTTTCTGTGTGCAAACAACAGCTCTAGCACAGCATTGTTTAGAAAAGGGACACACTGGAGATTTTGATAATGTAAACATTTTAGACAAAGAAAGACGAGAGAATAAACGATATACTTTAGAAAGTTTGCGAATACAACAAAGACAACAACGTGCAATGAATAAAAAGGATGACATAGCAACATTAACGCAAATTATACCATCGCAATAGTTTAGTTTAGTTTCTAACCCCAACTGTGATACTTAGTTTATAGATTTTACTGTGATATTTAATTTTTATCTTTGCATTTATTATTTTTAATTTATTTTTTGTGTTTTTATGTCGTGGTGTATAAAAAGAAATTATATGTTTTTGAAAATTAAATGTAATGTTTGCGTGAGCGCTAAAGAAGTCCTACTGTATCTCAATGAGGTCTAATTTGAATGGATGGTCACATACAGAGTGCGCTGTTGCTATTTAAGCTTTTCTTTTTATATGACATTTTCCTTTAAATTTGTTGTAAAGATATGAATTTCCAACCGCGAAGTTGTACTCGTTTTTGCTTAATCGTCTTTAGAAGTTTGGAGGATAAATATCGCCGTTCTGTGTGCCGCTCAATTTTTTTGTAAACATTTATTGTAAACTACCGCCATATTGAGAAAAAATAAAAGATAAGTAACTGAATTTATCCTGCATTTTCTTTTTGTAGAAAAACCTTAAAGACCCTTGGCATTTTATTTTATATTTTTGGTAGCCGTTTAGCTTGATTCTTTTTTTTTGTTCCACCCTCTTTGGATCTCACCACTACTTCGAAAGGACATTTTTATTGGTCAAACGAACCGGATTTGAGTGAGTGGGAAATCAAGCTGCTTGAAATACATATCAAGGAATTTAAGGTAAAGTGCCTTTTAATTTTTTTCCATAACCGTGCAAATAATTTCCAATAAGATTTTAAAAGAAAATACTTTAAAATTTATTGGATAATTAAAAGGTAAAAAAAAAGTAGTTAAAATATACTACTTAATATAAAAGAAAAGTAGTGATTATTCTAAGCCACTCTACTTTATCTTTGCTTTAATCAACACCGAATTGTGTACCTACGACCACATACGACCATCTGTCAAGTCAATTCGCCGCATGAATAGTTTTTTTATTTTGTGCATTACATACATAGTTTAGTGATTTTTTGATTTTAATACTGTGATTTTTTTTCCTTATTAACTTATGTGTGGGTGCAAATGAATACAAGAAATATAAAAAGACAAGAACCATAAAAAAAAAAACAAACATACACACTAATGTGCATTCGATCAACAAACACCACACAAAACGAAAAATAAAGTTTTTGTAGTGACCAACGGGTGTGTGTGTTTTTTCTGTTTACAGCTGTGACAAAAAAACTAGGTATGTGGTGATATGTGTGATATGGTATACATATATACATTTTTTTAATAAATAAAAATTTGATTTGGTTACTTCCTGCGTGTGGAGCTTGTGTTTAAAACGGTTATTTTAAAAAATTAAAATAAACAGTGCAGAGCTGTAAAGGTGTGGTTCCTGTTGTGAATGGTAAATTTTTTTTATTAATCAAAATTTTGTTGTTGTGTTATTTCAACGGAATTAAACTTTAACCGATAATTCAGAGCATTAACGTAATTACTAAAAAAAAAGAAAGAAAATCGGATTTAGTATTTGTGTCTAATCTACAGTTCGCGTGGTACTATATACATACTTTTTGAGAAAATTAAAATCAGTTCCAATTCAGTAGCAGAATTTTTTTGTACGATCATCTAAACTTTGTACGTTTACAGCTCAGGTACTTGAAGGTGTTAAATCTTGCACAATTTTTTTGAAAATCAAAACGGGAGCTCTAACAGGATATTTTTTCTTTTGTTTCCAAATTTAATTTGAAAGTAAATATTTTAGTACGGATATATAATTTTGTACCTGCAATTTGATTTATACTTTTGGATGTCAAATTTCTTTGTTTTTTGGGAAAAGTTTTTGAGAGCCATTTTATTTCTGTGTGATTTAAGTTATATTTTCGTTTATCAACTCCATTAGAGAAAAACTTTTGTACATATAAAAAAAAAAAGAAAAAATTTTATAAAATTTTGTGGTCAATTTATCCGCTTCTATAGATTTCAAAGCTCACGGTTGTGTATTTCCTCGATTTCCGATTTTTTTATTGTTTCTGAAATAAATTCCTTGTTGAAAAGATGGCAAAGTCGGACAAATGGCTACTCTATTTCTCGAATTTGAGAATGAGTATAATGATATGCCACAGCAGAGCCATACGTCGTTTACTATTGACCTTCAGAAGAAAGAATTCAAAACGCTTTGGGAGAAAGTAAGACTTTCTTATGAAGATTTTGCGACCGCTGTTAACACAAAAGACTCTGAAGAAGATTGTGGTTCAGCCAAACAATTATTCAAAGAATGTAGGTTAGCCTACATATCTTGTGCTGCGCAAATGGGTGAGCTTTCGCAAAGTTTTGTCAATAGGCCAATACTTTCCTCTACTCATGGTGGGACAAATTCAGCAGGGGCTCAAACTTATGTCGAAAGTCAGATGCCTACCCACCATATGGAGCTTCCGCCATGGACTACTGAAGTATTTCATGGTGATTACCAGTCCTGGCCTTCGTTTCGTGACATGTTCACGGCGGTTTATATAAACGGTACCGCTTTAACTTCAGTTGAAAAGTTGTTTTACCTTCGCCAAAATACGCGA